>JACYFF010019584.1:85735409-85856323 GCA_017589665.1 Selenicereus undatus
ATAATATAAGCTAATAGATATGAAAAATAGGCATGAATTATGACCTAACAAATTCCCCTACACTTAGAATTTGGATGTCCTCACGCAAAGAAATTTAAGACTCAACCTAAAAACTACCCCTCTTTCTTGTAAAATCATACATAAAATGTGAAACTTACACTAAGCATTGACTTGCTTTGAAAATAGTTTGATTCAAAATTTATTAGTTTTCTCTTTTACAAGTGAACAATTACTAAACATCCAACTGCCATTAAAGAATTTCTTCATCAACCTCTCAACATCTCTATAACAAAGTAACAAGAATAATAGTCATCCATCTTTTTTGAGCATGCACACACCAATCAAGAGGTCTATAAAGTTTACAATAGGAAAAATTGAGGTGCAGTGTGGCTATAGCGATAATTGAACTAGAAAAAATAGCTCATTGAAATTGTTTCTAATTGCCTTGCATTTTTTATCAATTTTTTTTAAATTTTTTTCAAACTCCATTTGCGCACATATTCGGGCCCATATAGGGTCTTAGAAATTAAACACTCCCTATCTCACACTCACCCGAATAGAGGTACTGGAGTTGACAATTTATTCTTTTTTTTTGTTCTAACTATTAGTATGGTCTAAGTGATTAATCGACCTAAGGGGATATGACTCTCCCAACATGGATTACTTCATATATAAGGCTCAACTTGAGACCTAAACTGAAGGGTAAAAGGTGTCAAGCCATCTACTTCTACCCATGTTGTTAATCTAACAGTTTTTTTTTCCTTCTTTTATTTTTATAAACTATTGTTGGCATGTTTTGAGTTGTAGACGGCTCTACATGGGGCTAACTCTTCCAACAAAGGCCTTCTCCATACACAAGTTGCTTAAGGGGAACAAGTGTCATACCACTTGAACCAACATGTGCTAATAAACTAACTCTTTTTTTAAATATATTTTAAGACAAGAAAAGTCACAATTTTAATGAGTTATTCTAGTAATTCAATTGTTTAGGACAACAAACTAGGTCCTTTCATTACCTTTGAAGTGATCATATAAGATGATCAAATAGGATGGATAATGATGGCAATTACTCATTAAAGAGATATATGAAGATCAATTAAAACTACTCTAAATGATAGTTAGCATACTTAGAAGTTTCACTCACAAAAGAATAAACTAAAAATAGTAAACATAAAAATTTTAAGCAAGAACGCCTAGTATAAACTCATATTCGTGCATTATTTACAAGAAAGACACAAAAATATTAATTTTTTTGTTTGTTTTTCATTTTATTTTATTTTTGAAATGAAAAATGCAGGAGCTAAATGTAGGATGCAAACCCCCATACTTCATTCATGCATTGTCCCTAATGCATATCAAATAATGAAAATAATGAAGATAAAGCATAATTAAATGTATACTACCCTAAAAATGTTGGGTTGTCTCCCAACCAGCACCTTTTTTTATTGTCGTTGGCCCGACACAACTGTAGCTCATAGATCCTTTAATTGGATCTCTTCCACTAAGTAAGCCTGATCACCTTCATAAAAATGCTTTTCTCTATGACCATTTACCTTCAAGTTTGTCAGTAGAAAAATATATAATCTTAATAGCACCATGTGGATAGGTTTTATTATCTCAAAAGGTCCTAGCCATCTTGAGTTTAGCTTACCAAGAAACAATCTCAATTTTGAATTGAATAATAGCACCTTTTTTACATACCTAAAATTCTTTCCTACTAAACTGAGAATCATAAAAAGCTTTGCCTTACCTTTCTAGATCACTAAATTGTCCAGGTTTCTAGACGAATCTCCTCCATTTCTTGCAGTTATAACTTTTACTGTTTCCTTGCTAGATCATAATCTAAATTACACTGCTTTACCGCCCAATAGGATTTATGCTCTAACTCTGCAGGGAGATGACATGCTTTACCAAAAACAAACCTATAAGCTATAGGTGTCCTATATGTAGTTCTATAAGAGCAAATAACTTCATCTAACCTAAGACTCCAATATTTCTTATCTAACCTGACAACCTAATATGCCTTTAATCTCTTCATTAGAGATTTCAGCTTGGCCATTTGTTTGGGGCTGATAACCAGTAGACACCTTTATGAGTTATGTGATATTTGGCTAACAAGGCACCTAAGGTTCTGTTACACAAATGTGTTCCCCTATCAATAATGATTGCTTTAGGCACTCCATATCAATGCAAAATAAGAGATTTAACATGTTTCACCATAATTTTAGCATTATCAGCTCTAGTAGGCACATCTTCAATCAATAGATACATAATCAACAAGCATAAGAATGTAAGTAAAACCAAAAGAAGAGGGAAAAGGTCCCGTGAAATCAGCACCCCTTCTATCAAATATCTCACAAACACACACATTATGTAGAGGCATTTGATTCATCTAGATAAATAACTATCTTTTGGCATGCTTTACAATTTTTACAAAATTCATAGGCATCTCTAAAAATAGTAGGACATAAAACCCACATTCAAAAACTTTGTGTGCTATTCTTTGGGTCCAAAATCCCCCCAACTTTCAAAAGAGTGATAGAAAGTTAAATAGAATGAAATCCATTATCATCCACACAACACCTTATGATCTGATCTCCATAAAATTTTATAAATATGGCTTATCCAAACATGCTATTTAGACCGTGCTCTTATCTTCTATTTTTGGGCTCTAAACAAGTCTTTATGAAAAGTTTTGACAACTATATAATTAACTATATCAGCATACCAAGGCAACCTACTAGTGACAACATATCGTATTAGGAAAACAACCACTAAATGGATTACCAATCTCTCCCTTTTCTTGCCCACTTAGATGGTGAGCTACTAAATTTCTAGCTCCTAGTTTGTCTCTAATTTCCAATTGAAATTCTTACAATAATACGACTTACCCAATCAATCGATCTAGGTTTTGAGTCATTCTTGCTTAACAAATATTTAATAGCAGAATGAACAGTGTAAATAATAACTTTTAACATCTAACAGATAAGGACGAAGCTTTTCTAAAGCAAAAACAACATCGTACATTTCCTTTTTTGCTATAGTGCAGTTACACTCTGTTGGGTCTAGAATTCTTGAAGCATAATAGATCACATGAGGTTCGTTCCCTACTCTTTGACCTAAAACTACCCCTACTGTCTTATCACTAGCATCACATATCAGCTCGAATGGTAAGGTTTAGTTAGGGGGTTGTATGATTGGAGTGGTGGTCAATTTCAATTTCAATTAGTCAAAAGCTCTCCTACAGTCCTCATTAAAATCAAATGGAGCATCTTTTCCAAGTAAAGCACATAAGGGGGAGACATTCTTACAAAAATCCTTGATAAATTTTCTATAAAACCCAATAATTTAAAAATGACCTCACCTCCTTGACACACTATGGGTAGGTAAAAGATTGAATGATGTCTACTCTGGCCTTGTCAACCTCGAATCCGTTAGATGACACTACAAGGCCTAGTATTAAGCCATGCTCCACCATGAAATGACACTTTTCAAAGTTGAGCACCAAATTAGTCTTAATGTAATGCTTAAGCACTAAAGTAAGATGATGTAAGCACTCATCAAATGGATCACCATGTACAGTAAAATCATTCATGAAAACTTCCATAATTTTGGTGACAAAATAAAAAAAATGCTCATCATGCCTCTTTGAAATGTAGTAGGAGCGTTACACATACCAAAAGACATCCTTGTAAAGGACAAGTGAAAATGGTCTTTTCCTAATCCTTAGGGGCTATAGCGACTTGAATATAACCTGAATATCCATATGGAAAGTAATACTGTTACCTCCCAACTAAGCTCTCTAACATTTGATCCATAAAGGGCAAGGAAAAATGGTCTTTCTTTGTAGTTTTGTTTAACTTTCTATAGTCAATGCACACTCTTCAGCCACTTTACACTCTAGTAGGTGCTAATTCACCTTCCTTGTTCTGAGTTACTATTGTCGCTTCTCCTTTGTAGGAACCACATGGATAGAAGTAACCCATTCATAATCATATATGGGATATATCACTCCAGCATTTAACCGCTTCAAGATTTCTTTTTGAACTACCTCAATCATAGATGGGTTCAACCTCCTTTGAGGGTATCTCTTAGGCTTAGCATCTGATTCTAATATGATTTTATGTGAACATAATGTGGGGTTAAGTCCTTTAGGATCTACTAAATTCCAGCCAAGCACTTCACTATGTTCTCTAAGCACCCTAATAAGTTTATCATCTTATTCAAGTGTAAGTGCTTTAGAGATTATAATAGGTAAGGTCTCATAATCCTCTAGATAAGAATACTTAAGATTCTCAGACAATGGCTTCAATTCTAGTTTAGGGGTGTTGAGTTATAAATATACCGCAA
This sequence comes from Selenicereus undatus, assembly GCA_017589665.1. Taxonomy (NCBI): domain Eukaryota; kingdom Viridiplantae; phylum Streptophyta; class Magnoliopsida; order Caryophyllales; family Cactaceae; genus Selenicereus; species Selenicereus undatus. Next base: position 85,739,760 of record JACYFF010019584.1, read on the forward strand.
GTGCACGGTGTAGCTGTAGCTAGCACACGACAAGTACAGATCGTATTCCACAGGGAACTTGATTCCAATTACTAGAATTAATTAGACCACTCAAGCTAGGCAATCACAGTTGTGGGTTGCAGACTAAACTGGGAGAAACTATAGCAACTAAAAAGGGTAATAAACAGCAGAATAGAAAACACCTAGGTTGGAATTAACAGCACGATTATGCTATTGAATCAGTTACTAACCCAATCAAACATTCCCAAGCATGCATCACAAATGGATAAATTGTCAATTAAGCCCATCTTCTCCCTCTCTCAAGGGTCGAAGACTAATCCTGGAACTATAGTCGCTTATTCTCATGGGACTAAAGGTCGAATGATTACAAGATTCACAATCTTAAATCCCAATTAGAATCTTAACTATTTTCATGTTAAAACCCTAATCGTCTACTAAGGCGCACTAGGTAAAGGTTTCGTCTCTCAACGCTCCCCTAAACCCCAATAAAAAGGATGAATGTTCTTTCGAGCATTTCATCGAGCATGTGGCATGCATAGTAGAATTCAAAATTACAAAACAAATGGGGAGAAGGGATTGGGCCAGTACAAGATTCAACTACACATATTCGGCGTCAATCCCAACCTAAGTTGAAGGATTTAGCCACACATCACTTCACAATCAACAACCATAATCTCAATTCTACCAAACAACATTCAATTCTCAAAAACCTAAAATAACAATAAAGAGAAGAGAAGGAATTGGGAAAACGAACTTGAATTGATTCTGCTGAAAGACAGATCGAACTTCAATGTCGATGAATTCAGTACAAAAGCAATGGAAATTAAAAGCCCGAATGTAAAACCTAAAAATCGCCTAAGAACGTCTGTCAAAGGAGAGAAAACTGAATGAAAAGCTGAATGTCCCACAAAACAGCCCCGAAGGAAGATTTAAGTCGCGACGCGGAACGGGGGTGGCACGATCGTGCCACGAGGCACAGGGTCACCGTGCCAAAACACTGCCGAAATCACCCGAGCACCGTGCACGTGGCACGGTGTCACCACGTGGCAAGGCCACACCGTGCCACTTGGCTAGCCGGCCCTTGTGCCGTGCTGCGTGGTGCGGTCTGGCTCTTTGCCCCGGGATGTCCGTGCGTGATCCGTGGAACTCTACTCGACGCTTAATTGACCTCTTTCGCGACTTTAGATCCGCCTCTTTAACGCTCTTTTCAACCAAATATTAACTATCTTTCTGTTCCTTCAACAAAGTTCCTAAAATTACAGAAAGACATCATATGAGCAAAATATATGTGTAAGAGGTCGATTTGACCTTTCTCTAACGTGATAAAACATGGAAATATAGGAAAGATCGAGTCAAATACGGGCCAAAATATGGTATAAATAGAGGTTCATCAAGGGGGTGAGATACAGAGGGTAGCAATCTTGTGTGACTTTCAAGCAATTCTAGCTTTTTAGGTTTGTCAATTACATGCAGTTCCAACAAAGACTTTATGTCGTCCACTAACTCATTATCAACATAGTAAGGCACGCTTTGAAACACTAACTGATTCAAACCTTGAGAAAGCACAATCAACAATTCATCTTCATAAGATAATTCATAAACATCTTGGGACAATTCATTGATCACATCAAGTGCACAAAGATAGTTCACATCAGCAGGAAATCTCATGGCATCAAAAATATTGAACTGAATAGCTTCTCCATCGAATTCTATAGTCAATGTTCCTCCATGCACATGTATTTTTATCCTAGATACTTTAAGAAATGGTCCACCAAGCAATACTGGAATGTCATGGCATGCATCACCCCTCATGTCCAGTACATAAAAATCGGCAGAAGAAATATGCTCAGTGACTCGGACTAAGACAACCTCTAAGACTCCATCTGGGTATGCATTGCTCCTACAGCTAATTAAATGACTAGGGTAGTTTTCTTTAACTCCCCTAAGTTCAATTTTATCATAGCATCTTATTAATGGAAGCTCCTAAATCAAGCATGTCTTTATTAAAGCAAATATTTCAAATTTTACAAGGAATAGAGAATACAGTTGGATCCTTACACTTAAGGGGAAGCTTCTTTTGGAGGACAATAGACACGTTTCCCCCACACTTACCTTTTCGTTCTCTTTCACTTTACGTTTTGCAGTACAAAGCTCTTTAAGGAACTTAGCATAACAAGGCTCTTGCTTAATGGCATCTAGGAGAGGAATGTTGACCTCTACCTTGCTAAATATTTCTAGTATTTCTTAGTTTGCCTATTCTACCTTAGGGTTTGTCCCCCTTATTCTACTAAGAAAAGGTGTTAATGTCTTACAAAGTTCCCTTTTATTCTCACCTACTTCCTTAGTATCAAGTCATGGTCGGGTTCAGGCTCGTTGACCTCTCTTTCTTGCTCTACTTATCTATTCTTCATAGGTTCCTTCAACTCCTTCCCACTCCTAAGTGTCATGGCACTCACATTTTCCTTTGGGTTATAGAAAGATTGAGATAGCAACCTATGTTGCATTTGAGCCTATAGGTTGCTAACTATGGTATCAATAGCAATCTGTCTCTCCTGGACTTGTTTAAGAGTTATCTATATGTTTTGAAACCTAGACCATTGTCTCTTTTCTGGTCATCCATCTTTTTTAAGACTTGCTCTAAGAGGAAAGTTTGTTCTATCTTGGGCAGATGGCTGACATGGTGGTTGGTCAAAACTAGGGGGGTGTTCATAAGTCCATACCTAAGGTTAGGGTGGCCTCTCTATCCTTCGTTATAAGTATTGGAGTATGGGTCATACTTCCTCTGACCTTGATTAGAAAACATAGCGTTCACATCCCTCCTTGAAGTGTAGGGCATGCATAAGTAGTATGTCTTGCTTGACAGCAAATACCACACACTACTACTTCTGAACTCTTCCAATAATGAGTTTGTTCAATACAGCAGTGATATTAGACAACTGGGTCTCTATAGATGGATATGAACTAAGCTCATTGACCTTCAAAAACTGGGATTCCCTATTTCAAAACTATTGAGTGTTTTGGGCCATAATATTAAATAATTTTCTAGCCTGAGTTGGAGTCTAATTAACCAAAGCCCCCCACTAGTAGCAGCTACCCTATTCTATATGTAGGCAGTAAACCCTCATAAAAATATTGAATCAATAATTGTTTAGAAACTTGAAGTTGGTGACAACTAGCAAATAATTTATTAAAACGTTCCCAATATTTATACAAAGTTCGCCAGTCATTAATTTGTTTAATGCCACATATTTCTTTTCAAATGGATCCATTTCTAGATGTTGGAGAAAAAAATTCTCTAAGAATGCTTTATGAACATGAGCCCTATGCTATGAATTCGGAGGAGGCAAGTATAACCAAGCTTTGGCCTCATCCTGGAGTGAAAAGGGAAAGACTCTTGACCTAATTTGGTCATAGATGATTCCCTCATGTTGCATGGTCAAATATGTAATAATGAACTCATCAATATGACGATAAGTATCCTCACCAGACAATCCATGAAATTTAGGTAACATATTTAAAAATCCAGAGTTCAGTATAAGTGGTTGGTCCAATATAGGATAAGTAACAGACAAAGGTTGTGCTTTCCAAGTTAGGTGCAACAAGTTCACGTAAAGTAGCCATCTTAACTATAATATTTCATAACTTACCGATTCAAAGCTTACAGATTCAGAATTACTTACGTTGCTTTCAAACTCTTGAAACATATGCTCTTTTTTCTCTTTGATAATGCGACTACTTCTTAATCTCATAAACTAAAATAATCTACAAAAACAAAATACTAAAATCAAAACAAAATAATAGAAGTAGTAAAAGCAAACAGATAAAGACTAACAATTTTATTTTCTTTCCCCAATATTGGCGCCAAAATTTGTAAAGCTTGTCGTGCAACTATAAATTAAACCACTACTAAGGCTTATAAATAAGAATAGCATAGAGAAGTAGTGATCGGTCCCACGAAGAAAGATACAATAATCAGCTAATTTAAAGCTAATTAAATTCATGACTATGATATTTTTTTTTCTTTTCACTGCTAAAACAAATCAAATTAAACAAAAAAAAATTACTTACTAATACTCCAAAATATTACAATCTGAATTATAAAAATAAAATATTAAATACTTAACCTAATTATTCTGAAAAATTTTAAAAAATAATAATCACTAAAAAGTAATTTGAAAATTAAAACAGAAAATAATGTAAACTAAAATTAATAAAAAATCACAAAAAATAACTTGCAATAAAAATAGTAAATATTTAATTTATACTCCTAGAAATATGTCTAATTATTTTTATAAAAATAAAATAGAAAATGCTTGCAGAAAATATAGATAGAAAATAAAAATCTGAAATTAAATAATGAATAAAATACACTTAAACAAATATGAAAATAAATAATAAAATTCCCAGGTTATAAAATATAATTATTTAGACTTAATCAACTCTAAAAATGTAAAATAAAAAGTAAAAAATTAATTCTTAGTTTTATTAAATTAAAAACCTACACGTATCAAATTCATGAAATAATTCTAAAAAAATTATCAAAAAATTTCCAAAAATTTGAAATTTAATAACAGAAAATTAGAACTCTATCTAAACCCTACAGGGGTATAAAACATGGAAAAATACAAGAAAAATTAGTTTTAACGTAATTTCCAGCAAACCAGTACACAATGGCAAAGACTAAATAGAAAATTATTTTGAAAATTGAACCACACCCAAATCAAAATATAAATAATCTAAAATTACTAAGACACACCTAAAAGACTACTATTTCGAGGGAGTAAACAAAATTTATATTAAATTATATAAGTTCAAGATTTAAAACTAACAAACTAAATAAATCAACTAAAAAGAAAGCAACTAAATATCAAAGATACCAAACTTAAAACAACCCTTATCATAATCTAGATCCACCATAAAATTTAATATTTATCATGTATAGACAAATTGACTTGTCCATGAGCTAGATTATAAAAGACACCCACAAGCGGATCTTCCGTATTTTTCCTTAGATTATAGTTTACTTAGTTCTAGCCCTAATATAAACTATACTAGTTTTGATAGCTCTTACACCAGCACAAGAATTTAATCAAACTAGAGTATTAAGCATTAGAAAAACATCACCTAACACCTTGTAACTAATTTACCAGCAAATTGATTTAACAAAGAAATATAATGATTTCATAATTAATGAAATGAGTTTGAGTCATCCATGATCAATTAGAGTAATACTTGTGTCTTAAAGAGTAAAGTTTATAGACACTAAAGCCTTGCAAACCATCATCTGAATTTATATTATACTAATTAGCATGCATTCTAATTAATATAACGTATATATCATGAACAATAAACACAAACCATTATAGAATCATGGAATAAAATTCAATTAGACAATAAAGCAGAAAACTTGTTTCAAATATAATGAATTTAGCATGGTTTCAAATAGATTATGCTAAGTATAAAAATAGAAAAAACTACTCACACATATTCAAAATTGGTACACATAAAAATTCTAAACAATTCATGTCTAATAATAATCTAAACTTAACAAAATAAAAATACTTTGACCAATATTATTACGGCGGCAATGATGATGTTGGGTGGATGATGTTGCCATTGACTGGAATGGATGCTTGATGTTGAGAAGATGATAATTGTGATGAGTGTGGCGTTGATGATCTTGATTGTGATGATTGGTGATGATGAGCGAATACAATGATGATAATGAGATGATAGACATGTGGTGCGAAGTTGGAGATTTGATGGCGAATTCATAGTAGGAATAATCCAACTAGGTTTTTGCATAGTTTCTTCTTTTCCAAGTCTTATAACTCCTCTTCAAATCAGGTTTAGTACTCTTGTAATCCTAGTCTAAATAAATCATTGTGAAAATAAATATTTTTCATAAATCGCTATTTTTGGACTGACTTGATAGATCCACTTGGAAAGGCATTTGATAAATAAAATAGGCATTTTGACGTCTTTTCTTCTCCTCCTCACTTTATTAATATTGTTAATTCCCACAAGTGTATGCCTTTCTCGTTGTAACACTGGAAGAAGTCGATCCACAACTAGGTTACTAACCAACCAAAAGTTAACGAGTTAACATTAACAAGGCAAATAAACTAAAACAATTAATGAAATGAAGTTCTAATTGATGTGCCTAAATTTTAATGAAAACAATTCTAAGCCAAATCCAATTAACTTTAAAACTAAACTCCAAGCAAACCAAAAATGATTTGTCATGCTTTAAGTAATCTAACATTATTGTTATGAACACAATAAAGCATCAATCAACTCAACATTCAAAATTCCAAAATCAATTAAAATTAAAGGGATGGAGAAAACTTTATTACTATAGGTTCCAACCCACTACCAAAACAAAGAGGAATCAAACCCAAGCAAGCATTTTCATTCCAGGTCATGAAATCGAACTTTAAGATTTGAGCCAAAAGTGAATCCAAGAATAGTCAGTGAATTACAACCCAGAAGTTTAATGAAACTGAAACAAAATTTGTAAAATAGAATGCTTAAAAGTAGAAAATTGAAAGAAACGAGCTAAAGGAAACAAAACTAAAACCCTAGTCTGCTACTTAGATGCTCCTTTCCTTCGACCTTCCAATCCAATTTGTAATCCAAAAATGCAGCCTCTTTCCTTTATTTATTCTTGAATTAATTCTTCAAAATAGGGATGACAGTGTGTCTCGGACCTGGATCCCGACCCATCGAACCCGACCTAATTTAGAAGGTTTGAGTCCAATGAAATGAGATCCAATGGGTCTTAAGTGGGTTTGAGTCCGAGGGACATGGATTGGGTCTAGGTCTAGGTCTGAAGAATTCAGACCCAGACCGGACCTGAGACTCATTTAAGACCCATCAAATTTTTTTTAAAAATGTGGCAAAGGCAATTTGCGAAACTAACTCTAAACTAGTAAACATTAAAAACACTTTGCTTTCTATCAATTGTAGAAGAAGAAATATCTTTTTTATGCTTGTTTAAAGTTTGATGGACTTTCTTTGTGGTTTGCATTAAAATATTATTTTTGGTGTGCAAAATGTAAGTAATAACAGTTAGCTATGGTATGTATCACCAAAATTTTTTTCATTATCATGTCTTCTAAATTCAATTATCTGTCTTTAAAATGCGGTAATTCATATTGGGATGTGAAGAAAATAATTTTTAATGTGAAAAATAATTCGTACTGTGGACCCGTTAGACCCATTGGGTCTAGGTCTAGGTCCCATCTTTCCAGACCTAATAGGTCTAGGATGAGTTTAGGTCCAGGTCCAAAAAAATAAATGGGTCTGGGTCTAGATGGACCCGCCTCAGACCCAACCCATCGCCATCCCTACTTCAACTTTGCAATCTTATAATTGCTTGCAATTATTTCCAATTGGTGAGATGATTATAGTAATGGAAAGGGGTTGAAGTGGATAATGAAGATGAGTACTGATGAGGTAAATGAAGGACCAATAATGGAAGTAAGAAGGTGAAACAATAGGGGATGATTTCATGCGTGCTTGGGAGGATAAGGGAAGACGAAGTAAAGTAGAAGCAGGGGAGGGGGCAACTCGGGCGTCTAGGTTACAAAGGAAAGACACAAACTGAGGAATAAAAAAATAAAAAGGAAAGGCTCGTCTCCAAATGGGTCGTCGAGAAAGAACAAGCCCAGGAGAAAGTAAGGGGGAAGGAAGAAAGCTGACAGTAAGAGGCAATATCTGGGCCGTGGGTGAGATTGGGTATCTGGGCTGAAGAAAGCAAGAAGAGAACAAGCTTGTCGCTAGAAAGGAAGAGGGAATGGGGTTGCCTGTTGATCACGTGAAGCTCACGTGGGGTGATTAAGTGAAGGATATTGTCCAGGCGCTAGGCCGCGGATTGGGTGCGGGTTTGGGCGAACGGGGCTCTAGGCCACCTGGCTGAATTTCTGTTTTTTTTTCCCTCCTTCTTAATCCGTCGCCCTTTTTCCACTCTTTTGAAAAACAGTTTATTTCTTATTCCAAACTTCCCCAATTCCTACAAAATAAATAAAAATATATTAACATCCTAATTTAATGATTTATTTTGAGCAAATATTACATAATAAAATGGTATAATTTGATATAATTTTAGGTTGAACAAATATGTCACGGCCTACACCTAAGTTTTACTCGTCCTCGAGTAAAATGAAACTTAAAATCCTAGAGAAAGAAAAACAAAATTCTAACTCACTTCCATAGGAATCACGATTGCACTTAACATGTGCAACAAGCCCTTTAAAGTTTAAACCCCTAGGTTGCCCAAGTGGACAAGTAAGGTCTCGTAAAAGTTTGCAGAAGATATACCCACAAAATCTACAAAAAAGAAAACAGGAAAGAAAATCAAAAATCTCTTGGGTTTTAAAAAATTCATATATACAACACCGGGGCAAAATATATACACACTCCAACTAACCATATCATTCAAGTAACCTAAGCATTAGATCACATATAAACACAATGTACACATCAAGAAATTCTTAATCTCCACTGATGATATCATACACAATCTTTCACCCCAGTTAGAAAATATGTACAAGCCTGATTGTTAGAACTTTACTTTAGGGACATGTGAAGACTCCGGCTTAGGTGTTTAAAATATAATAAGGTTTACTTAATTCATCTTCTAATCATACAACCCACCATATACTTGCTAGGATTCTCAATCATCCACCACTAAAATGAAAAATGCTAGATGATAATCATGAGGAGTTACAAGCGTTGCAACTAGGCTAAGGGTTAAGGTTAAAAGAGGAATGAACGATTTGGATGATGAGGAACTAAAAGTCAAGTAGCTAATGAGCAATCAAATCCTTCAACTATACAACACACATACTCCAAACTTATGACGAAATAAGCACACACCCTCAAAAGCAACCATTGGAAATGAGTATATACAATGACCATGAATTCATGCCAAACATTATTATTCACAACTCTTTTTTCAAGTTCTGAGATTTTTTTCATTCATTTTTTCTTCGATTTTTTTTTTGGATTTTTTTTCATTTTTCTTTTTTCGTTGATTTTTTTAAATTTCTCCTTAAAGAAAAATGAATGAACAGATGGCATGTAAAAAAATAACACAATTTAATTTCCAAATGGTCACAACAATATATCCCCGCACACACCAAACCACCAAAGACAACATCATCCAAAAGCTACGCAACATATGCTGAAGTGTTGCTCTAATAGTCTTAGCTTAGTTATAGGAAATGTGTTTAGGCCAAGGCCAAATAGAAGGGGCACCACTTTCAAGGTCCTGCATTTTGACTACTCAGTAGCACATCACTATCAAAAATTGGCTTGCAAAGCATCAGACACTCCACATCTTATGTGCTTGGCAACTCCAAAAACTACTTAAATCGTTGGCCATTCACCTTAAATTTGGCACCACTTTCAGGGTCCTGTATTTCGACTACACTATAGAGAAAAACATGTGAAACAATATAGGGTTTTGCAAAAAGGTGGAGCTTATAGTCATATAAGAGTACTTTCATTCCCAAGAAAAACTTTTTCCTAAGAATATGTCTATCAAGAAACAACTTAGCCCTCTCCTTGTAAGATTGAGCACTTTCGTATATCTCATCTCTAATATCTTCTAACTCACTCAAATACAGTCTCCTCTCCTCACCAGCCTTAGTCAAGTCGTAATTTAGCATCTTGATAGCCCACTAAGATCTATGTTCAATCTTAATATAAAAATGACAAGACTTACCATAGACAACCCTATAAGGTGACATACCTAAGAGAGTCTTGAAAGCTATCCTATACACCCATAAAGCATCTATAAGCTTGTCGGTCCAATCTTTTTGGTTCCTGCTCACAATTTTTCTAGAATCAATATATCAAATTATAACCTTTTTTATTTTTCTTCTCTTTTTTTCTTGTTTGATTGATATCCATTTTGGGGGGGGGGGGGGCGCCCCAGTCTTCGCTATGTGCACTGCCTTAGCTTATTGCACAGTAGGTAGATATGACTAGCTTGTAATATGAAATTTTATCAAGAAATCATGGTCTCATTAATATGCAATTTTAAAGAAAACATAGACCGAATTGCTTTCCTACTTTTTCGTTGTGGTTTAAAAGGATATGTAATTGTACAATTATATTCAATTGTAAAGAATCTAGTGCTTGCTAATGCTGCCTCAATTTGATACCAGTGAATGACTAATTTTAAGGGCAGTAGGTGATATATCTATTGTTGTAGCACTCCTGTGTATTTATTATTTCTAAAGAAAGATTCAGTACTGAACAATTTCTTGTTAATAGTTTTTTTCTTTTAAAAAAAGGCCCTATTTCTTGGAGACGATCTGAATATGTGTTTGGCTTTTGCATAACATTCTATTATCCAGCTATGACAGCGACACTTTATTAAAGATAGCTGATTTTGGCCTTTCAAGGCAAGTAGTTGACAATTCATGACTGCACCATAATGGTAATCATTATTCTTTTTTCTTTTCCTTTAAGACTATAACTGTAAGGTCCGCGTACCTTATTTTATGTTAAGTTGTTCGTGACGCGTTTTTGCATTTTAAAAACCTATTTTATTTAACGATGCAAGTTAATTTAATTATTGATGTGCCTATGTGATCGATAATTTTATTAAAGTTATTATTTTGAAAATCCTTCGATGATTTTTAATAAGCGTTATTAATGATTATTGACGAGTACTAAATCGATTAGGAACCTGAATGCGATTAGGTCGTCGACCTTAGAAGTAGTTCGATGATTATGAAATCGAACCTTGTCATATTTGGGAACGAATAGTGATGAAGAATTATATTATCGATTTGGGTTTAGTTCGGGTTATGAAGTAGACTAACGGTATCGAATATGACTGAACTTGGGACAAAAAGTAAAGTGGGTGAGGGCATTTTGGTAATTGCGCGAGACACCCCCCCTTTTCTTTCCCTGGCAGCCCGTGAAACCCCCCTCCCCCGATGGTCTCTCTCTCCTCTCTGCTTCATCTTCCTCCTCCTCTCCTCCTCCATTAGCTTGCCCTTCAAGCTCGAAGCCCAGGACATTTTCGCCATTTTTCGCTGCAAAATCATCCCACTGGACCTCCCCTTCAAGTTAGCCACCGTTGGGTGCGAATTTGGGCAAAATTTCGAGCGAACCCAGCACGGGTACGGCTGCTCTGGGCGTCGAATCGAGCCTCCAACGCGTACCCAGGTATAACCACGCCATTAACCTCTTAATTGCTCCAATTTCCTACGAATTTCGGTTGCTTTCAAACCCCGATTGAACCTCAGTTTAGGATGTGATTTTGGGTCGTTTTTAGGGCTCGAAATGGTGAAGCTTGGGCGTGAGTTTGGTGTTGCTGGCGTGACCAGTGGGCAAGGTCGGAAATTAGAGGTGTTCGAGTACTGAAAGTCGAGCCCAAAGCCTTCAAACGAAACCCTAGCTTCGGTTCAAGGTGAGGGTTCCTTTCCTCCTAAATTATTACTAATTTCAATGATTTTTAACTAAATTAGTAGTGCATGTTAATTATGAGATTGGAAATCAGTTTGGGTGAAATTGGAGTCAAAGTTGAGAACCGATGAACATGGTGTTAATCGTGGGTTAATTGGATGTTGAAACTGGTGTTGGATTATTCATAGCTAGACAGTTTGAAAGTTCATTGAATTATTAATAATCAAATTGTCACCTTAGTGTTGTCGTAATGTTAGTTTATTAGCCCTGAATCATGTTATGAAGTTTACTGAATCATGTTATGAAGTTTGGAAATGCTAATCGGGCGAATTGAGGCATTAGACAAGCATGTTGTTTTCTACTTAGAAGTTATCGTTAAATCAGTACAACTGTATTAATTTCTATATGGGGCTATTGTTGAGAATGTTATGCTTATATATGATGGTTTTATGAATTATTGGTTTATTTATGACAACATCAAATCGAGTTAGTAGTTGGATGGCTTGAGGTGGAACTGTTGAGAAATTCGAGGATCTAGTAATCGGTGGTGTATGAGGAGGGAGATAGGGTTGTGAATTGCCGCAATCGTGTGGATTGCGAGGCCGTTTGTGGCTTAATGAGTTGTGATATGAAGTGTATGAATGTGCTATGTGTAAACCCTCTTCCCCCGATGTGCTACGTGACATTATGTAATTAATTCTTGAAACTTTAGACGTCTTCAAAAAGAAAAGGTCATTTAGAAAGCTTGGTTTATGCGTTGAGAATGCTTTTAAGTTTATCAGTTGACTATTTGCGTGCTAGGACGTCTAAAATGTTAAAAAGGTCCTAAACCGTCGAACTGCTCAGTTAGTGACTCGACTGAATAGTCAATAGGTTTAGGAATTTCAAAAGCGAACTAAAAGTGAGTTCAAAAAGGTTTTTAAGGCATCAGTTTGTTTATGACCCCTATTTATATTTTAAGGAATTTAAACGACTTAAAAAGGGGCCATTTCAAGGCTAATTATGGGTTTAGCTGATTGTATGCTATTTGCTTTTTAAATTTCTATTAAGTTTCGAGTTACAAGTTATTAACTCCATCTTGATTAAGAAACGTTCGTTTGAAAGCCTACAAAGAAACCTTGTTATCTTATAAACGAGTCAAATACTTACAGTTTTTGAATAATAGCAAGTTTGGAGCGTTTTAAGTCTTTAGTTTATTTATACACCCTTCTTGAGTTTAAAAAAAAAAGAGTTGAAAGGAGTTATAGAATAGCAACTGAAGTTTCAATTACGAATTTAATTTGAGTTAAACGCTAACTAAAGCGTTTTGAGTTTGTTCGTTCATGAATTAACAAACCTATTACATTTATAATAAGCTTTTAGCTAAAATCGAAGTTGTTCCTTGAATTAGTAAACGTTTTATGATTAAAAGAAGCCTTTAAGATTAAAAGGAAGTCGTTTTACGAGTTAATAAACGTATTACGTTTATATTAAGCTTTTAAGTGAGAAATGAAGTCGTTTTATAAATTAGCAAACGTTTTGCGTCTATAAGAGCTTCTTAAGTTAAAAAACGAAGTCCTTTTGCAAGTTAGTAGCCATATTACTCTTATACGAAGCTTTTAAGTTCAAAACGAAATCGTTTTACGATTTAACAAGCTCATTGCGTTTTTAAGAGGTTTTCAAGTTTCAAAAAAAGTCGATTTATGTGTTAATAAACTCATAACGGCTATAAGAAGCTTTTAAGCTATTTACGAAGACGTTTTACGATTTAGCAAACGTATTGACATTGTAAGAAGGTTTTAAGTTGAAAAGGAAGTGAATTATAAGCATTTCAAAAGGTTATAGTCGTTTACTTTAAAAAGCGAGTTTTCAGCCAAGTAAGCATTTGAAACAGAGAAATAAAATATGTCTTTAAAGTCTAAGAATGTACTGGAAAGTTGGCCAGAGGGCGGAAACTGGACGCAAAAGGGCGTGAGCTGTTTCCCCCTGAGATAAGTAAATTAGGAACTGGACTCAAGATACGAGCTATCTTGGTGTGAACTGTTCCTGGAAACTGGACGCAAAGATGGCGTGAGCTGTTTCCCTTAAGATAAGTTAGGAACTGGACTCAAGATATAAATTATCTTGGTGTGAGCTGTTCCTGGGAACTGGACTCAAGATATGAAATATCTTAGTGTGAGCTGTTCCCCAGATAAGTTATGATGTGTGACGCATAAGAAAACCTTGAGGGGGACTGGACTCAGGATATGATTATCCTGGTGTGAGTTGTTGCCCCACAAAGGACAATATCGAAGTTTGAGTTTATCTACTGAGACGCGTTTTGGCCAAAAGTTAAGTACGTACACCCCGGGGATAACGTAAAATAAGAGTGACGATCTCACTGAAAGGTGGTGTTGACCCCCCCTAGCCAGCACAATAAGATGTTTTATGTTATAAGTAAGTTGTCAAATAAGAGATTTGGCAAATTGCCATTCTAAGCAGTTCAGAAAAGAAAAGAAGTTCCTTTAAAGTAACACGAGCCTCAAGAGGCCAAGTAAAGCGATTTTTCTTTAAAAGAAAAGAAGGAAGCTTTTAAATGTACGAAACCTTCATATCTTTCATGAATATGTTCTTGAATGAAGTTTCAAGTGAAGTATAGCTAAATCATAGTAACGCATCGTACATTTAAGCTTTTCAAGGTGCTTATCTTATGAAAGAATGTTCTTCCAAAGCCTTTCTTACCAAATTGGGTGTTTCGAGAGCTTTTAGAAAAGTTATAAGCATTAAAGGAGTTAGCATGGTTTAAAAACTGTTCTTTGAATATAATGAGTCACTATGTTTTGACAGGAGTATTTGAAAGCATCATATTCATCCTTGTGCTATTTGATTAAGTGTATGAATGCCTGGTAGAAAGAAAGATTGGTCGTTAGGGACCTAGGTACGAGTTGAGGAGTTGGAATGAAGTTTTAAAGGTGGTGATCTTTCCTTGGGGATTTTGATTGCCTAATATGATAGTAAAATATGAATGCGTGATATGTGACTATTATTAGTATTATTGTCTGCAACTGTTTTGGGTTTTAGGGAGTAGGGGAATTCTCACTGAGCGTGTGGTTGCTCACCCCAATACTCTTTCCCCTTTTCCCCCAGTCTTTTGTTATGGCAGGTGAAAATCGAGCTACTTGTGCGAGCTGGAGTCTACCCCTACATGAAAAGGAGTTATGTGTGCCATATAGAAGTAGATTCATGTGATAACGATTTAATATAATGTATTCCTAGTTTGTAAGTGTTGTAAACTAAGTTTTCTAGTTCATATAATACATATTGTTCATGAGTCGCTCTGTATGGCCGTGTGAGCCAACCATCTGAATAGTTAGATATTTTCTTGGTTAAAGTTGACTGTATTTTGGGATGTAAACCCCAGTACTCCGGTGGTGTAGACCGTTGAGTTGTATCTTTTACTTTTCATGCGTTAAAGAACTATTTTGTTTGGTGTACTCCGAGCGGGTGGCTCGTTGAGTTATGGACTCCGGCGTGTGGCCGTTGAGTTTATTTTAAATGTTATGCGCTTCCGTTGATTTGCAAGGAATTTTTGTAAGGCTTTTAGCCTGGAAATGATTAGTTTTTAGGAGAAATTCTGTCCGTTTCACCCTAGAAATTAAGTAAGAAATAGGAAAACGTAACGCTCCTGACCCTAGCGGCTAGGGGTGTTACAATAACCCTATTGCGGGAACTCTATATGATGCCTTCCGAAGCATTATTAATGAGGTAAAAATTCTATTTGTAGTGTTTTCATTGTTTCTCTCACATGTAGGTTATTGTACTTAGGAGATTATGCTAAAACTGTTTATGGTTCATCTTTGTATATGGCTTCAAAATTTTTGGGATGTGAAACATATGATGAATGGGTGAGACACTATTTCATCCAACTATAGCACCCTAGTTAAATGCTAAGCTTCTCCCCTAGGCTGACATGTGGAGCATTAAGGCAATCATACTCGAACTCTTAAATGGTTACCCACCTTTCTGTGGTAGAACCAATGTTCACGTAATTTTTCTTCTTCTACTTAGTCTGTATTTGTTTGAACTACCAACTTCCATTAATGAATGATCAATTTTACCTTTTGAAGAACATCAAGAATTCCGCATGTCTTCCATTTTCTAAGCTTGTTGCTCAAAAGATGCACCCAGACTGTTTCAACATCTGCTTAAATCCAAATTCGAATGCTAATAATGTCAAGCTTGTCTATCTTCTATTTTGTATGTTGGCATGCTAGGATGAATCATTCCAAGAAATGTTATCTAAGCATCTTGTTCTCAACCTTTGTTCCCTTTTTTAAAGGAGAAATGTGCAAGTTTGTTGTATCATAAAATGGATTCAAGCTCAATCAAATCAATAGATTCCACCCCGATTTTTCCCCGTTAGACTCCTGATTTAAAACCATTTACTGCACAACATAAGTAGAGCTTGCCATGAATTCAAGGATAGTTAGAAAGTGACAATTGTTTTTGACTTGTGTTCTAGTGAATTATAGCAAAATGCCCCTCAAAACTACTCTTTACTTCTTTTTTATATGGAAACTAGTAGATAGTCTAAAGGTTCTTAGTCTAAGATCTTCATGAAGCAGCCTTGGAGTAAAGCTGCTACATTTGATCCAACTCCCTCCCCCTCCCCAACAACTCAAAAAAAAAGAAAAAAAAGCTACTCTAACAGGGCTTAGTGATGCATTTGGATGGGATAATACATGTTTTGCCAGATTGATCTGAGCACCTTTGTAATTAGATATGTTGTCTGCATTCTTGTGTTCATGGATTTCTTTGGTATCGCAGCAGATCGATTATCATTTGATGAGTTTTACGAACATAGATTCTTTAGGCAAATATGAGATAGACTATGACTTAAGTCAAGAAATTTCGCACAACATAAACAATCCTTCCAAGGATGAATTAGTTTGTTTTGTTGCCTAGTCCCATGTTTTTATAGGGCATATATTTCTCATCGTAGTGTTCATAGATGATGAAAATTTTTAGTTTAGGATCTATTCAATTTTGTTGATATAAATATCTCTTTTGTTGGTTTAATGATTTGCACAAAAAAATTATCATGCTTGTTTCATCTACTCGGTTATTGTACCATTGTACTATGAAAGTCATAGGAGATTCTTGAAATTTATGATATGAGATTCAGAATTCTAAATTCTCATTTCCTTGGGTATTCTCCAATCTACAATTTTTAGCAGATTACAGACGATGAAATGAGTAAGAGCGATGAGCTTAATAGCCTGTAGGATATGTTGTTCCACTGGAGAAAGTTTGAGCAAGTGTTTGTGCATCCTTTTGGTCTAAGATATTAACTTATGGTAGGATGCTTATAGACTAGTGTTGCTTTGTTCTTCTAAAGTCGGGAGGCGTAAGGCTGTACACTATTGTATCGAGCATGGTATTGTCTTGTGGCAACTCTTCCTTATTAAGTACAATATTCCTAGATTTGAAGAAAGCTATCTATGTATAACAAATAACGGTATGTCTGCTTGACTTGATCATTAATTATTCATTTGTTATGGTGATAAGGTCGATGTCTATAAACTACTCTCTAAATTTGTAAATTAAATTGGCATTTGATTTCCACATATAACTATTGATGAACTTTGAAAATAAGTTACGCATAATAGAAGCTTGCTCATAATTCATGAACATCCAACTAAACCACATTTTGATGACACAAATTTGCTCAATTTTGGCCTTGCATTGGTTCAATTTTGGTCTTGCATGATTCCAAAGAACTTCTAAGTATGCCAACCAAAAATAGAAGGGCATCTATGTTGAAGGGTCTGGTATTATCAGTAGGGTTTTGTGGTTGCTCAAGTTACGATATACTTTGAAGCAGAGTGCACGAGGGCCAGTAACAAAAGTATTTATCTCACTTATCCCTCCCTTGTTATAATGAAATAGTGGGAGATTAATGCAGCCTATACTTTGTATCCATCATAATTGATCTTTTTACAATCTTATTTTAATAATTAATTTCTATGGCGTAAATTCAACAAACATTCCATCTGATATTTACTTTATACCTATATGAAAATTATACTCATGAGATACTAAAGGCGTCTTCATTTTCCTAGCAAAAGCAAGTGTTTACGTTCCTAGTAGGAACATTGTTATATTTGCACAGTTTCCCTAAATTATGATTGAAATAATAGGTTTTATAAATTTACAAAAAAAGATTTGCAACAATGGGTGATCCCCAATTAGGTCCATCCATTTATACATGAGCACAATAGATAGACCATATGTTTAACACATATGCATGAATAAATATACTAGATGGCCTATCAAAAGCTTACAACTCAATTGATACCTTGTTTCGATTTCAAATGGCAGACATGACATCAAATGCTTGTGTTCGCATGTCTTGTGGTTCGCAGAGATGTGTAGGGTTACAATCAGGATTTTTAGGCCTGAGTGTATTTTGGGCCTAGCCCAATCAACCCCCTTCCCATCGCCCCCCGCATAGGGCTCATTGAACTTCCATGCAAATAGGCCAATTAGATGGTTGCTTACCCTTTATTAGGAAAAAAGAAAACAATGACATGCAAAACTCAGTAATACACCTCAAACTGCATTGCTAACTAGAGAATTGTTATAAGAATAAATTTTGATATTTAGAATACATGGAAGGCTATATTTCACAATACAAAAATTCATACAAAATTCTTTTTGGTGAGACACTCTAGACCTAATAGGCATAAAAGCTAAGTGGAATTAGGAACAAAGACCAAAATTGAGTAAAGTTGGTTATTCGTGTAACACTTCCCTAAGGTGAAAACATTAGCCCTTATATTAAAACCATGCTCTTATTAATAAAACAAAAACTATAAAAGTACATCATATGCTAGACGGTACAATTATAATGGAACTAAAATTTAATACGAGATGATCTTATGAACACTAACCAGTACATGTTGATCTAAATAATTTGACCAAACCAAATCTCAAACAAGGCCTGAGTTTGAACAGTGTTAGTTAACCTCAAGAAAAAAAAATCAATCTTGAGAGAACTTTACTTGTTATAGCCTTATAGGCTAATAGCAAGCTCGACTTCTCTATTTGAGCACCCCGCTGCGTATAAACCTAGCAAACCTGACCCGAAACCCGAACAGCATGATCCAGACCTATACCCGATCCGACACCCGAAATATGTTAATCCGAAAGTGAACCCAAAATCCGAATTGACCCGAACCGAACCATACCCAATCCGAAATTTTCTACAAATTTACTTATTTTGCCATGACGAGCGTATTTGACCAAAATTAGTTCACCTGAAAATGATTCGACCCGAATCGAACCATACCCGAACCAAACCATACCCGATCCAAACCGAAACAACCCGAAATGTCACTTAACCCGAACATGACCCGACCAAACTTGACCCAACCTATTCCCGAATCGAATTACCCATTTGTCAGGTCTAGCCGGGTAAGAGTGTCCCCAATGTTCGCTTCGCAAGGGAAAAGGAAGGAGAGAGAAAAGGGGTGAGGTAGGGGCAACTCTCCATTGATTACCTCGTGCCTCTTACCTCGCGTGGAAGCTCACAGGGGTGAGTCAACTTTTATGGTGATTCATCCACTTTTTTATTTTTTAATATTTTTAATTAGTTTTCTTTTCTTTGATTTTAAAAATAAAGTTATTTGTTATAGAATATATTTATGAATATTATTTTATTTAGTGAGTCAAAATAATAAATTTTTTCTTAAAAAGAGAGAGAATTATAAGTTAAAAATATTAAATTATAAGTTGATATGGTAAAAATATGTTCCTCCTTATGAGCCAAAAGTATGACCATCACCAGGAATGCTCTAGAAAGCCGCCGTTTCGGGTCGCAGCCAGGTAGGTAGGTTAATCCTTCTGCCAAGGCGACGAACTTTTGCAAAAATTTGACCCCCGGGGGGGGGGGGGGGCGCGGAGATATCAAATCAAAGATCGAAGAAGCATCACAACATCAGAAATCAATATCCATGGCGCCGGCGAAAAAGGGCAAAGCGAACGCCGGCACCGAGTCGGCTCAGTCGAAATCGAAGGAACCGCCAAACAATCCAAAATTGCCGGGTTGTATTCGGTCTGTCTCTCCGTCCTCTGTCGCCATCACCATCCACGCCAAACCTGGCTCCAAAATCTCCTCCGTCACAGGTCTCTCTCTTTCTCTCTCTATCAATCATGCAGGATTTCGTGGTCTGTTTTCTGCGTATGTTTGTGTTCTGAATTCGTGAAAATGGAATGAAAAATGCAGATGTTAGCGACGATGCAGTTGGAGTTCAGATTGATGCTCCTGCCCGGGATGGCGAAGCAAATGCCGCGTTGCTTGATTTCATCAGCTCTGTAAGTTCGTCCCCGTCTTGTTTTTTAATTGTGTGCGCTGTAAGTCTTGTTGTTACCGTTAATTTTTTTGGGGTTAAGATTGAAATTTTAGATTAAGGGTTTCATGGGTCGTCTGAGGGGAGGTTGGTAGCAGCAGTGATGTTTGGTTTCATGGTGTGAATTATTGTTATTACCGGTTAATCGCCCTCGTGAATGTTCCACTCAATCATTCTTACTTCAATCATTCTTGTTTGCCATATTGTGTTGTGTCTATGTTTCACAATATTGTTGTCTAAAGCTTTCCCATGGGTTCCTGTTTGAAAATGGAAATGAGAACGTCACTGCACATGTTTGGCTTCTTCCTCTCACCGTCCCACCCAGAATGTTTAATCCTCTATTTTCAGTTATATTGTTTATGAATAGGGCTTTGGTTAGATATGGTTTTCGTTGTAATTTATAGTAGAGGCAAATGACCATGGGGAGGTTTCCTTTTTTCCCTTTCTTCAGCAAAGATGCCCAAAGTGTTGGTGTGGAACTTCTAGCTTTGATTCTTTTCATTGTCATGAAACATTCAAACCAAATCTCAAAGAGAAACTGTTGCATGAGGAATGATGATTTCCTCCTGATCTGTCTTGTCCTTGTTTATGTTGAGTTCACCTTAAAAATCTACAGAAGGGACAAGGAATGATTGTACTCTTAGCAATCTTCATTCTGTTTGTAAGTAATCCCAATACCGTGATCTCACAAATAAAGCTTAAATTAGACTCACTGTGGGGAATTTAGCTACCCAACTTTACTGAGGGAAGTTGCTGATTATGTGGAAGTTGATAAATTTTTCTGTATGTGATTCACTAGTCATTATTTTTGCTTATGGGGAGCAGTAGTGAGAATGTCGTTTTAGGATGGTTCTATTGTGAAATTGGAGAATCCTATCAAAATGCTCGTTTTGCTAGAATTTTGCAAAATGTCCCATTAGTAGTGTAACTCTAAGTTTAGAAAGATGAGGTGCCCTAGGCTTCTGCGATTAATGAGTGAACCATGGTAAACATTTCATGTACGTGAGGCATATAAGTAGAGTGCACAGAAGCTCCATAAAGAATGGAAGTAGTGTGGAAGGATGTGTAAGTGGACTGGAAGATTCAAAATAGACAGGGAGGCAGGGCCCAAAGGAGGGAGAAAGGGTGGGCAGGAAAGTAGTGAGGTTTGCTCACAGGGGAGGAGAGGGGAGGTGAACACATTGAGACGGGACCAACTTTGAAGCAAAATATAAGACCAGATGGTATAGGTGGACCTCACCCAACGGCTGTACACACGCACAAACTTTTGTCCAGAGTCTACGTCGATACATGCCCCGTACCAACTGCTTGCTTGTTCTTGTTAACTTGCTTCAACATCCATGCCCAATGTCCTGCATCTCTAATGGCAATGAAATATTTGAAATGGAATCCATTTCATTATTGTATGTCTGTGCTATATATTGATATTGTTTTCAAGATAAGGTCAACATTTCCCATTACATCATCCCTGAAGGCTTTGAGTTTCTTTTGTATTGGGTCTTCTGGTTTACATCTATCTGTGCTGGTAGTTATATGAGGGGAAAGATTGATGGATAACAATGTAGGGATTTCAAAAACTGATGGTAGCTTGGTGGTGTCACGTCTAGCTTATATCTTCCCCAATCAATGCTTAAAAGCATGCTGTGAGAGGTTTAACCCTTTACTTGTGCGGTGTCATTTCGAGACATCCTGCTACTAGATTGACCTATGCTTACAATTTGAAGGTACAACTTTATGCTAAATCAAATAGTATCCGTAGTCCCTTTTTTTTGGTCTTTTTTTTTGGTTGGGGGGAGGGGTTGAGGGAATTAGTGGGTTAGATGTATGCAACTTTGCCTCTGAATTGCAGAGGAGCCATTTCTGCCGTGTGGTAGCTTTAGAAAACATTGACTGCCTAGTATTCCAGGGCAAAAGTATGTTCCACCGAGGCACTTTGCTTCAGTCCGCCATGATATGAAGTAGAAATACCTTGTTCAAAGGTCACTTTTAAGATGTCAAAAGGTGCATGATTAATAAACTTCTTGTCTTTATATTTCGGATGTCCACGAAAGGGCATGGACATTGTAATATTATTTATGATGATGATGCTGCTGATAGATTGAATACCCAGGGTAATCAGTCTTTGACTTCTCCCCTGCCCACAGAAGTGAGAGGGGGAGGTGTATGGGAGCCTAGAACTGCCCATTCTATTGTCCGCAGATTTATTCATGGATATGGTTTAATATATATGCTTTTGGAACAGGTTATAGGGGTGAAGAAGAGGCAGGTCTCAATTGGTTCTGGTTCCAAGTCCAGGGACAAAGTAGTGATTGTGGAGGACGCAACTTTGCAAAGCGTGTTTGATGCGTTGAACAAAGCGGTAAAGTGCCAGTGAGAAGAGAACTAGGTGAAGCAGCTGTTCCAGAACAAGAGAAGCTTATCTTTTTTAATTAACTTTATGAGATTAAAGTACATCACACTAATATTTTTTTTATTTTTTTTGCAAGACTCTGCATCGGTGTCTTCAGAGTAGCATTTCGGCACTCGGTTTCTATTCTGACAAGCTGATAACTGCTTCTCGGTGTCGTGGAGGCCTGCTGTAAATATTTTGTTCAGTGGAAGTGTTGATCTTGTCCTAGTGAATCCTCTGTCAAAATTTCCTCACATGTAGCTTAATTAGCTTACTATTTAAACCCCATGTAATCTATAAAATGTTATTCATCGCAGGATGTTATCCCAACGTCCGAAAATGAGAGGGTAAGAGAGTTCAAAACTGGTGCAGTTTACTAGCTTAATATTTGCTTGGCCGAGTGTAAGAGATTAGTTGTGGATATAACCCAACGGCTTTGTGCATTTCAATATTTTGCAGCTTTAAATTTGTGGCAGATTCTGGGATTGTAGAGGTAGTTTCAGTAGTAATTCAAGATTTTTGTTTGCTTGGAAAATTTTTGACAAAATCAAATGCAGAAATCCAGTATTGTATGTTGATAGCAAAGCCTTGAGATTTTGTCTAGAATATGAGGTATTGTGAGATCATTGCAAATTCATCTGACCTACTGACCTTGCAGCAGCCTGCTTCCACCCCCCCCCCCCCCCCCCCAAAAAAAAAAATTTGCATGAGTTAGATGGACCAGATCATCGACCTAACTATACCGGCACAATTAGACATTAAACTGAAGTATGTGTTGTGATTGCCAAAGGCCTCCACTATACGAGGGAATACGTGCCTTCTCATCTGAAATTGATGTCAAAGTTGAGCATCAATAGTAGTATAATACCGAATTGTTAGAGAAATAGCCATTAAATTATCGATGACGTCCTTTTCCTTGACCCCAATAAGTTGTTATCCTTCACGGGTTGGACATCTAAGATTGTAGTCATCTTTGCAGCTCAGAAAGTATAATTAGTCTTTCGTTCTAAATATTTCTCATCTTGTATAAATTGACAAAATGGGCTTGATGTATCTAAAGAATGGAAGCTTTGTGTTTGGATTTTTAGGGCTGCAATTTCGTGCCCTTGCTTCTCTGTATTGCACGGCCATAAGGCCCTTCAATTTATACACATGCCAACCACTTGCTTGCATGCCAAGTAGAATCAAATTCTAGCAATACAAGGAAACTTGCCACTAACATACCTATTCCAAATCTACTTACAACCAATTTATTTCCTAATACAATTGGTCTCCTAATACTCCCCCTCAAGTTGGAGTTGACAAGTTAGTCAGACCCAACTTGCTTTGTAAATACTGAAACTGCCGCTTTCCAAGTGCTTTTGTGAAGATGTCTGCAGGTTGATCTTTTGTCCCAACGTGCGATAGCGTAAGAATGCCAACAACCACCTTCTCTCTGACAAAATGACAATCAATCTCAATATGCTTCGTATGCTCATGAAACACTAGATTTTTGGCTATATGTAGGGCAACTTGGCTGTCACAAAACAATTGCATGGGTTGGTGCAAGAAAACTCCTAAGGATGCTAATAAGCTGCGCAACCAAACCAACTCACTATTAGCAATTGCCATAGATTTGTATTTAGCTTCAGCGGAAGATCGAGAAACAGTGGCTTGCGTCTTGGTTTTCCAAGAAATAGGGGACTCACCAAGTTGCACAAAATACCCGGTTAATGATCTTCTAGATAGTGGGCACACCCCCAATCTGAATCACATAATCCATAGATATTCATCTCAGAACTTGCCTTGAGGAGTATTCCAAATCCAACAGTTCCTTTCAAATAGCGTAGCACACGCCGAGCAACTTCCATGTGCTCTTATCGGGGAGTCTGCATGAACTGTGATAAGATATGTACTGCATAGACAAGATCAAGTCGTGTAATTGTGAGATAAATTACCCGACCAATCAATCGTCGATACTTTGCTGCATCTTTCAAGAGATCTCCATCTGCCAAAGCAAGCTTATGATTTTCCTTGATGGAAAAATTGGCAGGCTTCGCTCCTAAAAGACCACACTCTTGTAGTATCTCAAGTGCATATTTACGCCGGCACAAGAACAGGCCTTGTGGTCCTCGAGCTACCTCAATACCCAGAAAATATTTTAGATGACCCAAGTGCTTAATGCTGAAGCTTGCATGTAGGTACTTTTTGAATTCCTCACATGTCTGAGTATTGTTTCCTGCCAATACAATATCATCGACGTACACTAACAAGGCCATAAAAATCTCCCCCTGATGATAAATAAACAAGGAATAATCGGCATATGATCGAACAAAACCGTACTCACATAGTGTAGAGGATAGCTTTGCGAACCATTGTCTGGGTGCTTGGCGAAGACCATAAAGTGATTTCCTCAATTTGCAAACCTTGTTAGTATAACAAGATTTAAAACCGGGCGGCATGCTCATATATACTTCTTCATTAAGATCACCATGCAGAAAGGCATTGTTGACATCCAACTGATGTAAGTCCCAACCTTTAGCAACAACCACTGCCAGAAAACACCGTACACTAGTCATTTTTGCCACTGGTGCAAAGGTTTCGTTGTAGTCGAATCCTGCAACTTGATGATCGCCTTGTATGACCAAACGTGCTTTATAGCATTCAAGTGAACCATCCGAATTATACTTCACACGATACATCCACTTGCAGCTGATGGGCTTCTTACCCAGTGGACCTACTACTTCCCATGTCTGATTCTCTTCTAATGCTTTGATTTCTTCTACCATTGCTTGTCGCCACTGAGGGTCTTTCACAGCTTCTGAATAAAACCTGGGCTCAACTACCTTTGTAATTGCAACTAAATATTTTTGGTGAGAAATAGAAAAATTTGCACGTGTGACATAACTCGTTTTGGGATAGCACGTACCTGAGGACCCTTTTTGTAGTGGTGGAGCGGGCGAGAGGGATTATTCTATTCGGGCGCCATAACACAAAAAATCATCCAAGTGGGCTGGCGTTTTTTTGGGCTTGTCACCACGTCTCACGGATTGGGCCGGTGCTGGCCCAATCTCTCTGTCACTTGCCCCTGGGCAGTTCGGGGTCTAGGCCTGACGTGCTGGGCTCACATTAGTTGTTGGACCCAGACCTCCTTGTTGCTCCCCCTAGCCTGGTGAGCAAACCAAGCCTTCGGCTTGCTGATCTGGGATGGCAGTGACTGGTGGATCTAGTCTATCTTAGTCCAGTAGCAAGTCTGGCCCATTACTTGAACTCCCCCTTGCGTTGGACTGGGCTGGTGTATCAAGTTCACATCCTAATGTGTCGAATTCCTCCTCATCATCAAACATTAGATCACTTTGCTTCTCATCATGTTGTGGAACCGACATTTTTGCTTTGTCTTCTTTGCCAAAAGGAAACACCTCTTCATAAAATACAACGTCTCTACTAACAAATATCTCATGCGTTTTTAGATCGTAGACTTTCCATCCTTTTTGCCCATAAGGATACCCCAAGAAAATACCTTTCCTACTACGTGTCACAAACTTGTCTTTAGGTTTTGGGCAATTTTTAGCAAAACACAAACACCCAAATACTCTAAGATGATCGTAGGATGGTTGTTGGTCATAGAGAACCTCGTGTGGAATTTTCCCTTCCAATACTCTATTGGGTGTCCTATTTATCAAATGGGTTGCTGTCAAAATGCATTCACCCCAAAATTTCAAAGGTAATATGGCTTGAAACCGCAATGCCCTAGCCACATTAAGAATGTGTCTGTGCTTGCGTTCCACCCTACCGTTCTGTTGGGGGGTCTCTACGTAACTACTTTGATGAATAATTCCATTGTTGATATAGAATTCTTTCATCGGTTCGGATTTAAATTCAAGCCCATTGTCACTCATTATCTTTACGCTCTTTTCAAATTGTTTTTGTGCCATAGCCACAAAACCCTTTAACAACTTAGCTACCTCGCTCTTTTCTTTCATTAGGTACACCCAAGTAGCTCTACTAGTGTCATCCACAATAGTGAGAAAATAGGATGCGCCACAGGAGGTTTTTACTCTATGCGGCCCCCAAATGTCACAATGAACAAGCTCAAATAAATCACTAGCTTTATTGTCACTTCTAATAAATCGACTTCTAGTTTGCTTGGCCTTAAAACATACATCACAAATATCTTTATTACCTCCACAAATTCCTAAATTTTTAAAGAAACCCGACATGACGTCATGAGAAGCATGCCCAAAGCGGTGGTGCCACAGTTGTCTTGTTCCTACTGCATTCACTTGGTTCGTCGCTTGTGGTGTCCCCGAATAGTAGTATACCCCATCTTGTTGCTCACCCACTCCAATCGGAGTCCTCGAAGTGCGGTCCTGTAACACACAATAGTCATCAGATAATGTCACAATGCAGTTCAAATCTCTACGTAATTTAGCCACAGATAAAAGGTTACAGTTGAGTTCGGGAACATATAAAACATCTTTCAAAGTGTCTCCCTTTTCTAATGTTACCATTCCCCTCTTTTTGGCCAAAGTGTGGGTGTCGTTAGGAAGAGAGATGGGTATGGGTCGGATGTTTGTTACTTCATCAACTTGTTCCAGCTTACAAGTCATGTGAGACGAGGCTCCGGTATTAATTAACCACGGCACATTACCTGATAACTTTTCATAACCACCCTTTGGAACATCAATGATGCTTAAAAGCCTATATACCTGCTCCGAAGACAGACCCAGGATTACGACCTGTGAGGCGTCTGGTGTTGCTGTGTCTCGAACAGGCCTTGCTGCATCGAGTTGGACAGCCACGTTGGCTGTTTCCCGACTTGCACCACGCTTGCGTCCGCCAGCTGTTCTTCCTCCACGGGCTCAGCCACCTCTTCCACGACCCCGAGCTCCCCTAGTTGATGGATAACCAATAATCTCGTAACAACTCGCCTCTTCATGCCCATAGCGTCCACAGTGTCTGCAAGTATTTTTCTCGCCTCTGATCGATTTATCTCTCACGGCAAAAGCCATGGAGCTTTCGGAATGGTGCTCTCTTCCCTGCATCAGTTGCTTGTGATTTTCCTCTTATTGGATCATGTTAAATATTTTGTCTAACGTTGGCAGAGGATCTAAGGCTAGAACTTGGCTTCGTACATTAGCATAGATTTCGTCGTCAAGTCCCATAAGGAATTGGTGAGCTTGCTCTTCTTCTATCATCTTCACTACTTGGGCTCCGATGTCACACTCACACTTTCCACATGTGCATCGTGGAATTTTCACATAATTGCTTAGCTCCGTCCACATACCCATCAGTCTAGAGTAAAATTCAACAACTTCACGACGTCCTTGTTTAGCCGCTACAATATCCGTTTTTAATTGGTGGATTTTTGGTGTATTGGGTACAGCGTACCGTTTACGCAAGTTTTCCCACATCACTGCAGCTGACTCTACGTATGCTACACTTGTGTGTAATTTTGGATCAATCACGTTTATAATCCAAGAGCATAGCATAGAGTTTACCATCTCCCATGCGTTTTGGTCGGTTGAGTGTTCACCTTCTTTCAATTCAGGTTTCTTAATGGTTCCATCGATGAACCCTAATTTATTTTTTGATCGCAAAGCGGTTCTTACAGCTCGTTGCCATGAGTCATAATTTTGGCCATTGAAGACAATAGATGTAATCGTCACCCCAGGCCCTTATGACAGATGAAGGTAATAGGGCAAGTTAGGTTCGATCATCTTCTTGCTCATGGGTCTGATACCATACAGAATGGAAGCTTTGTGTTTGGATTTTTAGGGCTGTAATTTCGTGCCCTTGCTTCTCTGTATTACACGGCCATAAGGCCCTTCAATTTATACACATGCCAACTGCTTGCTTGCATGCCAAGTAGAATCAAATTCTAGCAATACAAGGAAACTTGCCACTAACATACCTATTCCAAATCTACTTACAATCAATTTATTTCCTAATACAATTGGTCTCCTAATAGTATCTAAAGTGCTAAAATTTGATGGGTTGAGATTAAACTTGACGGTTTAGGGTTGTAAGAGCTTGAGGAGTGACCTCATTCATGGACAATTGCAAATTTGTAAGAGATTTGTTGAGTTAAATTGAAGATATGTTGCAATGGTCATGAAAACATGTATTTTAAGCAATCAAGTGAAGATCCGCAAAGTTGTGAAAGTATTCATGTGAGGTCTCCTTTTTTTTTGTTTTTTGGGAGTAAAGGATGAATTCATTAATTGAAAGTTATACCACATCTGCAATAGATATCATAATAAAATTATATTGATAACTAAAGTAACAAAATAAATTTCTCGAACGAGAACTAATTGACACAATTCTGAACTCTCCTCTTATACTTACTCGTTGCTTTATGATATAACCTCTAACAAGGAGAGTCACAAACTTATATAGTCTTCTAGCCAAAAGGATCTGCTATCGTGGTCCAAATTTAAAGAATTGTTGTCCAATGCAAATCTGTATCGCGATCAATTAATAATCCAATCCCAAGCGGCCAAAATGACATGGAATCAAATGGATAGAATCGCCCCAAAGGTGAGAGACACTACCTCCCAAAAGAAAAAGGTGCAGAGAAACTCTCACTGATGGAGAGAGAATGTTTATTAAAAGTAAAAGTACCATAAAGAACAAAAGCGGAGAAGAGAATGGGACTTACCATTGGAAAAAGCCAATGGTAGCTCTTAGTATCGAACATTAGGTTAGAGTTTTCTAGTGAAAAAAGAGGGAGAGGAGAGGCTAGGGTTTACTTAGTAAACCTTCGTGATCAATATATCTTAATTCATGTGAAGTGTCTTTTAAATAAACGTCAAGCCAAGTAATTTAAATGAAGATTCCCTTTTTATGCATTCTATTTCTTTACCTTTTTTCGATTATTTATGTACATTGGTGTCTATTCATGTGAAAGTAAATATTGAATTTCACATTTTGTAAGAAGAAATAACTTCATGAAGGCATAACAAGCTGATAGAAAATTTACAAAAAAAGACCTAATTATCTAGAGATGAAGACACTTAATTAAAGCGATCATAAAAAAGAGGTCACAACATGAATAGACAACTCCTAATTAAAAAGTATAGAAATACATAAATATCATATCAACCAAAGTACTTTTTCCTCAACCTTTCAAAGTTTCAAGTAGTGTTCGTTGTTGGTTAGACATGTAAGATATATCTTTAAACACGAGTTCACAATCGTCCATTTGTTGTTTTTGCTTTATGTCTCCTTCCATTAGCCCTCTGCTCCTCAACGTCTTACTTTTGATTGTTGTTTGAATTGGGCCAACCTCTCAGTTGCGTTTGCTGGATATCATTGGTCTGCTGGTCTACCCCTAAGCTCTCAAATCGTTCAGTGAAATTGATGGCCCTTTCCTCATGTCCTTTCATCTTTCATTTGGTAACTTTTTGGCATATGGAATTCACCTCATAAACTTCTTCAATATGCATCTCACTAGTCGGCATGCATGCTTGTCCCAAGGAAGTATGAGACTTGAACTCAATCAACATGTTCTTTTATGATTGGGTTGCTCAAACTTCGTGCCACATATTGTGCCAAAATAATGCAAGTGCACAGTATAACCATAGCTAGCAACCAGCAAGTACAGGTCGTATTCGCTGGGAGTTGTGCTTTTCAAGTATCAGAATTATCTCAAGTACTCAAATTACGCAAATCTAAAGGTCATATAATAATGAAAACTAAATTGACTGAGAAAGCAATATAATGAGGCTTGGGTGGTGATTTGTTGACATCATTAAGGGCAATCAGGTTTGTGTGGGAGTACCATTTATTTCACATCTCCTCTTTTCTGACGATTCAATTTTTATTGTAAAGCCAACAGGAAACAAGAAAAGGTGGTTAAGGAGGTTCTCAGACAGTATGAGGACGCGACAGGTCAACAGCTTAACTTTGGTAAATCTATCGTCACGTTTGGAAAAGGTATTGCATAACAACATAAAGATGATATACCCTTGGAACTAGACATTCTAGAGGCTCTCGCACAGGAGAGGTATGTGGGACTTCTCACGTGTGTGGGCAGATTGAAGAAGAAAGCTTTTTTATCAATTAGGGTTTGAGTAGGGAAGTGACTAGCGGGATGGATGGACTGATTCAATTCTTAGGTGAGTTGGTAAAAGCTAATAAAAGCGGTGGCCCAAGCAACTACGTTGCTATGAGTATTGTTAGGTTACCCAAGGACCTTTGTTCTTCTATTGAAGCTATGATTAATTGATTCTGGTGGAGTCATGCTCTAAGTAAGAGGAAAATTCACTAGGTGGGGGCGTTAAAACTTTGTGATAGGAATGATGGGGGGCTTGGGTTTCGAGACCTTGAAGTATTTAATGATGCTCTCTTAGCGAAGCAAGTGTGGAGATTAATTCAAGTGGAGACATCTCTAGCTTGAGTGTTGAAGTCCAAATACTTCCCCACGACTGGCATACTTTTAGCAAATATTGGTGCTAGACCAAGTCACACTTAGGGGGGTTTGTATAGGGTTAAAGAGGTGATAATCAAGGGCTCTCGATGGCTAGTCAATAATGGGAATAATCCTAGTGATCAATCATCTCGATGGCTGCCTCGACCTATGACTTTCAGGGCCATATATTTGAGGCATCCCACTAATACCGACATGCTTATGGCAGACTTCATCTATGAAAAGATGGGATACTGGAAGGTGAAACGGGTTCGTCAATGGTTTTTGCCATGTGATGCTGAATTGATATTACAAATTCACTTTGCAACACTTGTCCAATGGGCAGATTAATATGGCACTTCACCCCTAATGGAGCCTTCTCGGTGAAGTCGACATATCATCTAATAAGATTGTTGAAAACTAGTGACAAACCTTCATTGACTGATACGTTAGGAAAGGCCATCTGGAAGGTGATTTGGGCAATGGATGTACCCTCTAGAATATGGCTGTTTGGCTGGAAAGTGGGGATGGTTGCCCTTGCTACCAAGGAGAATATAGCCTGAAGAGTCCCAAATTTTGGTATGTGTTATGATATTTGCGGGGTATTGGAGGACACATTGGAAATGGAGGTATGTGGAGAGAGTGGATTTGAGGAGCATCTGTAGGAGGTTAGCATGCCCACGGTTATTAACTAGTTGGTGCTTGTGTCGAAGGCGATTGATGGGGAAAGGTTTGGTGGATATGGGAGAGTTGGAATGAGAGAAACATACTCATTTTTTTATAGAAGAGCTGGCGAGGGTAAGGGACTCACCGCTCAGGCTATTGCTTTCAAGAAGAACTTCAGAGAGTTTAATAGTCAAACCTGATAACCTATAGCAGTTGAAAGAGCACTATGTTTGAGCTTTTTCAAGCTCAATTTTGATGCAGGGAAGGTAAGTGATGATTGCAGAGGATGGGGGTTCGTTATTAAAAACAATTATGGGGATGTGGTGTTGGCCGGGGTGAAGCAGGACTTGGGTTTCTTGGGTTGGGAACTAGAAGAGGCTCGTGCGTGCTATTTTCCCGTGAAAATAGCTGCAGACCATGGATGAGGGTGACTCACAAGTGCTTATGGGGAAGATGCAAGAGGAGGTCCCCAATAATGCAGTAGGTTTCTTTATTTTAGATATTTTAGCACTTTTAGATAGATTCAATTTTGTTTCTTCGAGTTTTGTTAGATGGGGATGTAATATGATTTCCTATGCAATCGCCCACCTCCAACGCATCGAATTTCAGAATAGGATAT
Organism: Selenicereus undatus; assembly: GCA_017589665.1. NCBI lineage: Eukaryota > Viridiplantae > Streptophyta > Magnoliopsida > Caryophyllales > Cactaceae > Selenicereus > Selenicereus undatus. The sequence continues at coordinate 85,771,619 of JACYFF010019584.1, forward strand.
AGGAGGAAGGGGGGCTAGATATTATCCATCATCTGCCCAAAAAAGACATGTGTACCTTCATTGATTATACATTAATATAATCCCCTTTGATTGAATAAAAAAAAACTTGGTAAGCAAGATTTCTCAATAGTAATATTACCTCAAAAGCTAGCACCTAGTAGTGCATGCCTCAAAGGGATACTTGTTGTTCCTAAATCCTGAGTCTAATACTCTTTCTAAATCTTTTTTTTCTTTTTTTTTCCCTTTTTTCTTTTTTTCCTTTTTTTTGTTTTTATTTTTTTGAATGTGAAATGAAGCGAAAACAAAAGTAATTATGCACAAAGACAAGTGGGAGAATCAATCATGTAAGACTAAGGCGATAAGATAATGATGATGTATAAATAAGGATTAGATTGCACAATTTTTAATTGACCATCGAGGTTAGAATAGTGGCTTCGAATGAAACACTTGGGGAAAGGACCTATTATGCACATCTTACTTGTATACAAGCTACTAGCCAAGGTGTAAGGGATCAAAATCAATCAAAATAATAGAACACTCCCCACAACTGCTAACAACATAAAAAAAATGATTTTTGAATTTTTTCTCTCTTTTTATTCTTTTTCAAAAGTATGAAGTATAACTTCCCTTCCCCCACATCTAGTTCTCCTATGTCTTCATTGGTAGCCAAGAAGCAACCACACCAATAATACACACGTATACATAGAACATTCCTATAATAGTAAATATACAAAAACAATAGGCAAATCGGAAAAAGGATAAATATATATGCAAAATGAAAATAAAGAAAGAGAAAAGATGGAACGAATCTACTAGGTTAGCTGCACGGTACACCTAAACTATCACTTACTTAAGTAAAAAATGTGAGGTAGGAAAACCATTGGTCACTCCTCAATATCAAAATTCAGGTCTCTAGCTTAGATGATGACAAAGCTCTCAATAGCTTATCATGTGTTGATGCATGCATCTCATAATGATGTACGTAAGAGAACACCAGTACAAATATAGCAAATGCAAGTATTGTCCCCTTAAACTCAAGGATAACCTTAGGAAAGTCACTAAAATGATCAAACAAGTATGGGAATATGATTCTCCTAGATTTGTCATATAGGTATACACAATAAAGGTCAACAGAGGGACCATACTCTCAAAAATCACCTAGGGATGTATCTAATACATGCATAGTGGGTTGGTCGGAAGTAAGGGAGATGGGACAGGGACAAGATCAAAGGCCTTCACAAGAATGAGATCCACATACTCGGGGCTAGGAGCGGCACCAACGATCACATCATCACCATGCGATTCCTTTAAAGGGGTCTCCTCTAAATATTATCTTGCTCAACTAGGGTAAGTTTTTTCGACGAAGCAAGTGAATCATCCACAGCAAAAATATTAGCATCAACCCTAAAAGGCCCAACGATCTTGAGCCTTGTGCACTAAGCTAATAGAAGGGGAGAAACAGCTAAGGTCAAGACACCGTCAATACTGTCTCTAGGTGTGCTAAGTGAGGATGGAGAAAAATGCAGCAATGGAGTCAAAGGAGTATCAATTCATTCCTTTAAATCAGTTAAGAAAGTATTGACAACAAAATTAGACTTTAGAGGAAAGAAAGACTCATCTTCATCACACAAACTAACCTCGTGTTTAGAAGAAAGTAGGCTAAGGTTGGTCTCATGTGATAGGTGATACTCTCGCAAATAATCTTCAAACTTAGCATTTTTCTCATTCATTGTCTTTGTCATGTTATTCAATCTATCAAAAATTGCATAATAAGGACAAAAATTCACATCATGATCAAAAGATTGACAATTAGAGCATATAGCATGAGCATAGCAAGGATGTTGATGGTAAGAATTGCTAAATTGATCAACACATCAAGATTGAGCATGCAAATCATAGGGATTGGGGAAAGGGCACTCAAAAAACACTCTAGCATTTTCATATTGTCATTGATGTCAGGCTAAAGACTCAAAGAAAACCCACATCTTATCAACTTATAATGCATAAAGACCACCACCACCCATGTATTCCAGGATAGCTCGGGTCTTGTGAGTTATACCCTTAAGCACAACTTCTTATATTTTTCATTTATTATACGTGAAATGCATATGTCAAGCGTGATAATCATTTAGTCTAGAGAAGTATTGACAAAAAGGCTCACGCTCAAATTGGGGAAAATGAAAAATAAGCATTCTTTCTTTCAAAATTTTTAATTTTTTAATTAAGCCTAGTCTCTAATTCTTAGGTAAGCTTTAATGCTGAAAAGTAACAAATGTCATGCAACAACGCCAAAAACTTGTTGTATCAAAATACCACAAGGGTACGGTGTAGCCGTAGATAGCAACAGCAAGCATAGGCCATACCCATAGGGATTTGTGTTTTCAAGTGCCAGAATTATCTCAAGTACTCAAGCTAGGCAAATCTATTGGTGATATGATATTGAAAACTAAGCTAACTAAGAAAGAAATAAAATGACGCTTCGGTTGTGATTTTACTACTTGATGAACAAATAAACCTAAAGAAGTCTTAACCTACCCAAGCCTATGAAAGTATTTATGAATGGTTGGTTGCACTATTGAAGACCACCCAAACCCTCTTTCAAGGATCAAAGCTAGTTTGATTGTTCTAATAACCTATTCTCATGTGGTTAGCCTAATTAAACTACAAGAGTAGCAATCCTAGCCCTAAGTAGGATTTAGACTATTTTTATATGCAAATCCTAGCTATTCTCTCTATTCGTGCTAGCAAATTGACTACACCTTTTAGCATAAGTTAATTGTCTAAAAATATGGATGAAGGCTCTTTCCAGTGTTTCATAGAATACTTGGCGAGCATGAGAAAATCCCAAATTACAAGCACAAACTAGGTGCGGTTAAGGCCTAAATAAGATCTATTAGCCATGAAGAGATTAAGCACAACCAAAGCAACCAAATTTAACTACTATTCAATCTAAAAGTACAATTAAATAAAGAGAAACCTAACTGAATAAGCAAATTAATAAACATGAGATAATAGAAGAAAGGGAACATAAAGCTTATTCAAAAAAACTTGAAATCTTCAATATTGTGCACCATATACATAAGTCTAATCTATTTGAATTCTCTCCTAATGGGGTTTTAAAGAGGCTAGCCTAGAAAAGAGGGGACGTATTGACTTGAAGAGTGTGCCTAAGACCTCTATTTATATTGGAGTTAAGCCACCTCAACTTTCCAAATCACACAAATCTTATTTTCCAAGCCATCCCACTTTCTAAATTCCATATAGTTTCCAAATTGGAATCCATCACCTTGTTTTCCAGGTTTCTTGATTTTTGCTAAGCTCAACTTATTAACAAAAGTAAATAAAACAATAAAAATTCAAAAATTATATTATTTTATGAGATAAAAACTAGATAAATTAGGGTATAAAAGATGAACTATTCGGACCGAACAACACACTATTGTTCTCTTAGTATCCTCCAACAATGCCCTATATTGAATTTCACATTAGTCTTTTCAGAGTATATGTATGCTTGAGTAAGTATACATCGTTGTGATCTTTCCACTCTTAGCACACTCAACATTTGTCGTATATACCATTATATTTTGATCATGTATTTGTTCTTGTAACACCCCACATTTAAAAATTTTATTAGTTGAAAATTAAATAGGGTCACATGTTTCCTATTCCTTGAGTTATGAAGTTTGGAAAAGGGAAAATAGGAAATTGGATATTTGGACAATTTGGATTAAGGTTCATGTTGGGATCATATAGATTTTGCATTTGTTGCATAAAGGAATTTCAATTAAACATATTTGAATCCATTTTTGTGTAATCAAATGGACAAGTTATTTTTTGTTAGAAATGAGGAAGGTGAGACCGATGGGTATATAGAATATAAGTGTTGTGTAAAATGGCTTCATACATGGGAGTTTTTTTAGGCAAAGTCATGCCAATTTTTTCCCAAAGAAAAATTATTAAATTTACGCAAAAATGTTAATGACTAATAAAAATATTTGATTTTGATCACATATTCCTACCCTTCACCAAAACTTACCTTTTTCTTTTTTTGTTTGTGTCACAACATCATTAAGGTTTGTGATTCTTTTTAAAATAACATTTCGTATAGAATTTTTTGTGTTTTAAATGATACGTTGATATATCAATCAACATGTTTGTTGTTTATATACACTAAATATTGACCAAGTTTTCCTTGCTAGCTTAAAGATAGAAGCTCAACCATGGCAAAGAGGAAGACCAAGGATGGCTAGGCCATTAAACACCCCGATTTCACTCTATTCTTGTAGTAATATGGATAAGATTGTTCATAGCTGTTGAAATCAACCCCAAAATGATGGTATCTCACCAAGATGTGATACAACAATGTCGAGGAAGGAGATGACTCAGCATGATGATAATGGTGATGACTTATCAACTAGAATTGTAGTGGACCCCATAAAAGAATAGTAATCCACCTCTGAGCATTTAGGAAGACATTGGATAAGGTACGAAAACTCCAAACACTAAATTTAGTTCCTACACTTCCTTGTTTGATCCTGAAGATGGTGCTGAGCTGAAATATGTACTTGCTATGAACATTAATGGTATTAGCTATGCTAAATTAGAAGAGAATGATGTAAGTAAAACCCAGTATTGGAATACTGTTGTGCATTGCTATGCTCTTAGGAATAACCCCTATTTTGAAGTTACAGATGGATGTATTCATCACATTTGGAGACACTTGAGCATTGATGAGGTGGTATCAGTTAGGAGGGGTCTTTTTCTTGCAAGTTTTAGCAACAATGAGGACAGAGATACTGTGATTAGTAAGGGTTTGTATTTCTTTGGCAAAAAGTCTTTTCTAGTTAAACCTTGCAATGAAAATATACACATTGACACTACCTCAATCACCTCCCTTCCTATTTGGATTCAACTTCCAGCTTTGGACTTTAAATATCGGAGCTCAGACAACCGTACTAAAAATCAAGAGTGAGGTGGAAATACTAAACAAAACTGATATACAAGCAAGGGATAGGTCTATGTTAAATTATGCTTAGATGTTAGTAGAGGTTGATCTCGATAGTAACTTCTCAAATAGTGCAAATTTTGTCAATCAAAATGGTTTGGCGATTAAACAACACATGAAGTATGAATCGAAGCCTCTGAGTGTAACCATTGTGACTTATTTCTTTAAAGCATGGTGGAGGATGAAATCATGGGGTTGATAGCACATGAGGCAATAGTTGGGTTGGGGACCCTCCCTTTCATGGATAGCATTATATAGTGGAATATCAGGGAACTTAATAGGCCCAATAAGCAAGAAGATTCATGGTATTCTTGGACAAATACATGGTTGGGTTGGTGTGTCTTGTTGAAACTAAATTCAAGTTTCAAAATGAGCAGTTTATGTTCCTTAAAATCTTCCCTAGTTGGGGTCTTTAATAATCACACACATCCATGGGGCAAGATTGTAGTTGCTTGAAAACCTCAAGCATATGATGTGGAGGTGCTAGTTAGTATTGACCAAATGGTTCATTACAGAGGGCGACAAATGTCTTTAAAGAAGTCTTTTCTTATGTACTTCGTATATAGGTTCAATAAAATCTAGTAGAGGAAATCTATGTGAAGTATACCACTTAATTGGCTGTGTATATTCAAAAAGCTTAGTGTATCATAGCGGATTTTAGTGTCATTTTATGATGATAGAATAGGAGGTACGAATAGTGAAGCTAAGGACTTTCAGAAGTGTATTACAAATAATGGCTTGGCAAAGGTAAGAAGCTTTGGTGCTCGCTTCACTTAGACAAACAAGCAACTACGGTCAAGAATTAACACAAAGATTTCAAATTTAGAATGATATGTCGTGTTTGATTTTGTGGAGTTAGAGTATTTACCAATGGGGCTATCTGATCATACCCCAATGCTTATGGCTTTTCCACATTGTCTAAAGCACTCTTTATCTTTCAATTTTTGTGACATGTGGGGTTCTGATCCTTTATTTTAAGGGATTGTTAGAGAATAGATGGCCCATCATCAATAAAGCTAGAGTATGTTTAGAATTAAGAATATATTGAAGGATCTCAAAAAACCTCTCAAGCAACTAAATAGAGATAGGTTTCATGACATAAATTATCAATGAGAGGTGTGTAGACCAAAGTTGGAGGTTGTAAAACTTTGGTATGACCCTGCTGATATTTCTCTTCATGGGGAAGAACATGAGGTTAGAACACACTACCTATCTATATTGCAATATTCACTTTCTCTTATGCAGCAACAATCTAAAACGGAGTAGAGTAATTTTGGTGACCAATGTACCAAGTTCTTCTTTGCTAAAATAAAGGAAAGAATGATGTCCAAGTACATCTACTCTCTTTAGAATAAAGATGGTGCCAAACTGGTTGGTTTTGATGAGGTGGCTACTATTATGATATATTTTTATAGAAATATCTTAGGCAAATAACACACAAAAAGACAACATTTTGATCAAGAAGTGCTGCAGATGGGACATCTTTTGATGATGGAACAAGAAAACCTTTTTTAAATATTGATATTAAGACTATTATATTTTCAATACCTAATGCTAACTCACCTAGAACATATGGGTTTAATAGTGGTCCTACAAAGCTACTTGGGATGATATGGGCCCCTCGGTGTGTAAAGGAACCCATGAACAATACCATAATGGGGAGTTAGCTAAAAGTTAGAATGCTACTAACCTGGTTATACTGTCCAAGATAGCTAATCCTCTTCAGCTGCTATTTTAGACAATCTCTTGCGTTCTTGGAAACCGCTACTTGTCCTGATCAACAAAACTAAGGAACTTGTGAGCCTGAAAGTAGGACCGTAAAAAAACCTCGTACCCACCTAAAACCCACAAAACCTGGCACAATGGGTGTGGGTATGGGGGTGAAAATGAGAAAAAATGGGTATGGGGTGGGTATTGCTAACATGGGTATGGGTATGGGTATGGGTATGTGTAAGGGTATGGGTATAGGTCTTACCCGCCTGATACCCACCCCATACCCATTTTATCAATACATGCTTTGTACCCGCCCCATATAAACCTATACTGGTTGCTTAAAGTTCTAATTTATACGTATACTTAGATATTTTGCTAGTTGCTTTGAGTTGTATGATATTCAAGACTGCGATGAGACATTTTGTTAGAAACTGTAATTGTCAAGTGCTAATTTATTGCTTTGATTGGCAAACATTTAGTTGTATTCAACTTGATATAATATTTTGTTAGGAGCTTGGTATTAATGTGACATATTAGCTATTTAATATCGAATATGGGTACAAAATGGATTTAATTCTTTTTTGTTTGTGTGTACCCGAATACAACTCACTTACCCACCATACCCAGAGGATATGGATATGGGTATAGCTTTACAAAACCCCATTGGTATGGGAATGGGTATTAATTTTGAAAATGGGTATGAGTGAGGGTACGACTGAACCTACCCTGTACCCGCCATATCGTCACCCCTACCTAGAAATGAGCTCCTACACATTATATTGCTTTGCTAAGAGCTGCTAAGAGGCTATAACATAAGACACATTTTACCTAGATGTGCCATGAAAATTGACTTAAAGAAAGCTTACAATACTGTTGTAGACGCCTAAAAATGGCATTTGTATTATTTAATTGCCTAGTTATGAGAATAATATTCCAACTATGTATTTAGGGGCCCAACGAAGTGATTAACACAATAAAAGTCTAATTAAGGAAATAAGATTCCAATTAGGTGGAAGCGCGAGAGTGAACATGCCCAATGGGCCAGGGAACCGGTCGATTCACCTATGGGGAACCCGGTTGAGTTTCCAACTTTCCCTCATTCCGAGTCCGAGTTAGTTTTAACTAATCCTAGTGGTAATTCATGGCTGATTAGTATATTGCGCCTAGTTAAGTCAGATTCCTAGTTAAATTAGTTAACTATTAAGGTTAAGTCTAATAAGGGAGTTGGTCTCTTTTTCCTAGGCTAAGTCAGTCTATACATCCATTATAAAAAGGGGTTGCGTAGGGATTAGAGAAGGAAAAAGAAAAAAAATAATCATCTGTTAGTTGGAATCAGTTAGGCGCGAGAAGTCGTCATTGTAAGAGTTGAAAAATTATGAGATTCTACTAATTTGAGAGGTCAAACCGTGAGTCTCTTATTGAAAGCATTGAGGATTAATTAGTACGTTGGGTTCCCTAGGTAAATTAGGTGGGTTGTCCTGCGGATAAAAAACTATCTTTCTTCTACCCAATCTCTTCTTTATTATTTTTGGCTTCACTGCCAAAGATGTAATCATTTGGTGGTTCCTGCCGGTTGTAATTTTTTTACTTTACTTCTATTTGCTTTGGACTAAAAATTGTATCTTTTGAGTAATTCAATATGATTTAAACTAATATATTGCATGATTGTGTGAGAACGTAATTAAAATCTTTGATTTCCCACATTGAATAGTAGAAGTCAACTATTAGGTACTAAATTGTCGTATTTTAGATGCCTCTATTGCCTAATTTTTGGCTCGTTCAATAATATAACTTTAGGATTTTTGTTTGTTTTGTTTACTTTTGCAGGTAATAAGTTCAATCGAGCAAATGCCACAAAAGGAAGCAAAGCAGAAACAAAAGAAAAAGTGAAGATTCAAGGGCATAGGACAGGTGATGGTCGTCGCACAATCGACAACCTAGCCGTCACCAGCCTACAGGAGCATCCCCAGTTTCCAGGTGGTGGCAACGACAGGTAGTCGTGATGCCGATAGGCCATCGCTGGCCCCCTGGCAATTCCAGGTGGGCGACGATCACCGATCACTAGGCCGACAGCCGTCACCGCCCACTACTCTTTTCACCCCTTTTTTCCCCACGACTTGATTTCTATTTAAATGGACCTTTGGGACCTTTTTTTGAAGGAATTTTTGGAGAGGTTTTAACTTAGGTTTAGCCACTAAAAACCTCATTAGGGGTTAAAAAACTAGGATATTAGGATTTGTATTTTGGTTGTTTTGGATTCAAGCTTGTAGATTTTCAATCAAGCCATTCAAGAATAAGTTTTCTCTTCTCTTTCTCTCTCTATTTCATGTTTTGTTCTTGTTTAGATTTTGTTAGTTTAGTTCTTGTGTTTGATTTTGTTTGGTTTAAATGTTTAGTTTTTATTGTTAATCCATGTTTAATTAGCTTGTTAGTTTAGATTAGCTTCATTCTTTCTCCTTCTTAGTTCATGTTTATTTACTTGTTTTGTTAGCATAGTTGTAGTTAGGTTTAATTGTGTTTTGTGATGATTAGTATCTAGCTTTTGTTGGCTTGGATTGTGATTAGCCTCTTGATGGCTAATTAGTCTTGGATTAGCCTAACCACACCCAATTTATGCTTTCAACTTAGACTTTTCTCTCATGTCTGCAAAGTGTTAAATGAAATGCTTGAGAGAGCTTTCATCCATGTTTTTGGGTGATTGACTTATGCCGAGAGGTGAGCTCAATTAATTAGTGTGGGGGAGAGAATAGCCGAGATTTTGACATGAAAATAGTCCCGATCCTAGTTAGGTCCGAGGGTTACTAATCTCGTGCTTTGATTAGGCTAATCCGATGAAAATAGGTGGTTAGACTAATTAGATTAGCTTATGATCCTTCAGAGAGGGCTTGGGTGGTCTTCAATGGTGCGACCGACCATCTCCAATTGTCAGTATAGGTTAGGTAGGCTAGGACTCATCTTGGTTACCTGGTTCATCAATTGGCCAAATCATAACTCCAAGCGTCTTTTATATGCTCGTTCACTTAGTTGGCTTGTCTTTCTTTCCATTTTCATTTAGCCCAGATTGAAGCTCTTGAGCTGAACTCTAGTCCTTAAAACCCAACTTGCAGAGGACGATAGCCCGAGTACTCGCCGATAAACCTTGTACTTGGTGGTATAAATATTAAAACTTCAAATTCTTTCGATCACCGTCAGTGATCACGACAATGATGTGATGCATCCCATCACATAATCATGCCATCACCCCCAAATCTAGATCCTAGGTTTGAGACTAAGGAGCCAAGCTGGTCCCCACACTAGGGATTGCTCGATGGCCTTTCAAAAGCCTTTTTGAAGAAAAATCAATTTGTCCTTTCAGTTTTTCCTACCGGTATGATTTTATTCAGAAATTGACATGGTTTCTAAGTTTTTCTAAAACTCACTGATGACTCTACTAATTACATAATTGTTTTTGTCTTTTTATTCTTTTTTAATTTTCACATTTTTATCTTAATTTTGACAGAACAATTTTGATCAACGACAATGAAGTTGTCTGGACCAAGAACTAAGCCCTGCTTTGGCCCAAGAACCCGACCAAGTTCCTAGATTAGGCAAGCTGCACTGCTCCCAAAATAAGTAACAGACACTGCCATGGATCATGATCAGGCAGCTCGGCTTGATACTGGCACAGGAACCCGATCGAGTTTGTGGATGAGGATCTAGATCCAGTTCCCTGATCCAACCCTATAAATCTGCCAGCTTTCTAAAAAAATAAAAATAATAATTAACAGTTAGTTTTTCTAAAAAAATAAAAAAAAATAAAACATCCAACAAAACAAAGTCAAACTATTCATAGGGGATCGCACCCTCAGGGAGGTAGATCCTTGTAATGGCTGCTCCACTAGGGAGATTTTCTTTAAGTAGGTGAGATTTGAAATTCAATATGGGAAATCAATTTAATTACACTTGTATTAGGCATCCTGCATCGCAAGGTGCTGCCTAACCGAGATAACGAAACCTCTAGGCAAACCCTGCTATTACCCGTAAGGAGATTAACTAGCTAACTCAGTGGATCCACCAGACTTTACTGTGCATGTATTGATCCACCCATTTGCGACAAACTTTTCGGTCCACACGACTTAGGAAAGCAACCAAAACATTCTAGTCTTGCCATGCACCCTATGGATGACGTACGGAGCATTTGGGTTCCAAGAGGATTGTTCTAAACTGACCTGAAACCCTTGTAACTTAGAACCTTGGCTTAGGGTAGAACTCATGTGCATGCTTAGATATATTGTTGTATGATTTAACTTTTTTTCGCTCTATGGTCTATGCATTGATGCTTTAAGTCTTAAGAGATGCCAGGTTATGAAGGGTTTAACTTAGTCGCTAGGGTTATGGACCAAGTTAGCCTCAAGGCCAATTGAGCTCTAAAGGGCTCTTGACCTCGAACTCGACTAGGCTCTAACCCTAGTCTAAGCACTAAAAGTATTAAAAGGACACTCAACCACGCTAAAATAATCATGACTGGGTGTTCAAAAAAGAAAAGAATCTGCATCCCGATAGGAATCTATAACTGTTTTAAAAAAATTTGGTTGGGAGGGTTTTCAGTCTGGAACTAGGAAAAGGGAGTAAGAGTCAGTCTCCTAGTCTAGTTAGGAACCCATCCAGTATCCTAAATGGAGTTTGTATGCTGCGAATTAGGTCTAGACTTAGGATTAAAAAAGAGGGGTTAGGAGTTAACAAGCCAGTCTCGGGGGCCTAATAGGAAATTCGGATGGCTTCCCAGGAGTTTGATTACATTATGATTGCTATGAGTTTAGGATAAAATGGGTGAAAAGTCGAACGACCAGTCTTGAGGTCCAATAGGAAACCCAGTCAATACCTCGTAGTCCAGTCCACCTTAGTATGTGCTAGTGTGAGTTAGCATATAGTCAGCATACTCGGCTCTCGATCTTAGGATTTTTAATAGTTCATAAATAAACATATTTTGGGTCTTTATTTCCCGAGCAAAGGTACTCAAATGAGCTATTTCTAAGCACTTTTCATTATTTATCACAATAGGGAAGATTAAGAAAGTATACAGGCGGAGTTCAACAACTGGGAGACTTCTATCTAAGGAGCAGTTAGATGATCATTGGTTAGGCCAAGGTCAAGGACTAAGTTAAGGGCAAACCGTACACCAATTCCAATGTTAAGGAACAACGAGATCACTTAACTCATGAAGATGATTGAAATGATGCAAGCCAAAATGGAAGAGAGCGATAAAAAGGTGGAGACAATGGTTGTTGTGCTCCAGAACCTCACCAAGGAATCCTAAGTGACAAATAGTGAGCAATATCTTTTCCTGGAAGATGCAACCTATGAGGGAATGGGAGAAATGGAAAATAGGAAGGAAGGAAAACTGGAGAAGAACACTACTTAAGCTGATCCACGTATAGATCACGTGGAACAGCTACTAACGGAATCGTTCATGTTTAACAATTATTTTAATAACTATACGGGATTCACTTCAATCCCAAAAGGGAAGCTTCCCCCAATGTTCATATGTATAACATCAAGTTTCATAGAACTGAAAGTCCACATCACCACGTAAGGAACTTTGTTAGTGAAATGACTCAGAAGACGATTGACAAGGACATCTTCCAACGCATATTTCCTTGGACCTTTGATAAGGACATTATGAGAAAGCGCAACACTAAGGACCCATGAAAGGTCGTAATTTAGGATGATTTGTGCAGGAAATTCTTACGTCAATGTCCATAAAAAATACAAACTTCCCAATCACACTAAGAGATTTGGAATTACTTAAGCAAGAAGAAAAAGACGGGTTCACTAATTACTAAGCTAGATGGAGGGCTTGTCACATGGTAGACTGACCTTCCGAAGCTGATCAGGTAAGGCTATGATAAGTGCCTAAAATGTGCATCATTTTTGGGTCGTTTTCTAGCATTTCTTAGTGGATTGAGTGCATCAGATGACTATTTATGCCCTTATTTCCGTTTTACGCTTAGGTATGCTTATTTGAAGTGTTTTACAGGTTTTAAGATCTTTTTAACCCAGCATTGACCCTCCAAATAATGCTAAATTGACCATCACCCCCCAACTCATGTGCCTGTGGTGAGAAAAGAAGGCTCTGTGGTGGCCACCACAATCCTAAGACTTTTCATTTTCCTCCCATCTTATGGCTGAGGATGCTCAGGATTGGCTATTCTAGGGCTCTTTTTGACCACTTGAAAGGAGGATCATACATCTCATATCTCATTCTCTCCAAAAATTCCATCATTTTCTTATTGATCTAGAGCAAAAGAAGATCAACAGGATGGAATTTGCAACTTTGGAAGAGAAGCTTTGAAGATTAAAAGATCAATTGAAGAATCTTCATTGTTGATGAGCATTTCTCTTCCCTTTTACTTCTTGAACTCTTTATATTTATAATTTGAATCATTTTTGGTTTAATCTCTTTTGATTTTGTTTCAATTAACATAAGTGAGTAGGCTATTTAGTCTAGTGATTTGCTAGCCAAACAAAGATATTTGAATCCTAATTTTATCAATCTTGTGCTTGATTCTCATTTGGTTTGATTCAATCTACCTTGTGTTTGATTTGTTGTGAGTTAATTTGGCCAATTTGCTTGCATATATTTGATTAATGGGTTAAGGTACTGAAAAGAGAAACATAACTTTATACTAACAAGAGTGAGTTTATTTAGTGATTCTTGAAAGAGAATTGCATGCTGAGAGGAAGAAATTGGCAATAATGATCTTTAACTTAGACTATGTTATGACCCATTTGAAAAATTGGCGATTGGATTAGTCTTAGTAATTTAATTTATTTTGAAAGAAAATATTGAGTTTATAAGATTGTCATCCTTTGAATCAAACTACTTCAGATAAGCACATGTCTAGGTTATGGATTTCAACTCATTGTACGCAACATAAATCCCTAGATGTTTTTTGATTGATTGAATTTCCAAGTATTACATAGTGTTAGGTAAGAAACCAAATTGTAGCTTAGTCTGCTTAGCGTTTTTAAAAGGACTTAAACTTGGTATATTACGTTAGTCTCTGTGGACGATATTTAATCTAGACTACAACACCCGTGCACTTACAGTGAGTGTCAAGTTTTTTTGCACCATTCCCGGGGACCAAGTTTGCCAAATATGGAGTTAGTCCTTATAAGATTGACTAAGCATTTCTTTTTTGTTTTTTTATTTGCTCTGGTAGTGTTTGTGTTAGCTCTTGTAGGATCTTGCCCTTGGATGCGAATTTTGATCCCATACGAACCCGATCCCAAGATTAAACGAACTTTTCGTTTGAGGAAGAAGAAGCAATGATTGGAGAAAGAAAGGTACAAGGCTCATAAGACCTCACCAACAATGACCAGATGAGGAGGAGACCAAAGAAGGACACTCCGACATTTCGTTACCCCGGGGCTCCAAGGCATCACATCCAGCATTGCTCGTCCGAACGTGGAAGATTGATAAATCAAATTACAAGTATTATGATTACGCCCTCACCATGGTCTTCAAAAGTGGATGGTTGTTTAAGCATTTTACAATTCACTCAACTGGTGCGGTCAACTATAGATGCAGCGGCGGGTAGCACATTGACGAACAAAAAGGAGGAAAATGCCTATAACTGAATCAAGGAGATGGCTCTAAACAACTATCAATGGTCCAACAAAAGAGGCTAACCCAGGCGGGTTAGAGGTAAGTTAAAAGTTGATGCTCTTACTTTGCTTTATGCTAAAGTAGATATTATGATTCAAAGATTGAACCGTTAATGTGAATGATGTGAATTCAAATGGCCCTTCCTCTTCATGTGAAAGTTGTGGTTCCGTTTACCATTTGACTATAAATTGCTACGTTGGGAGTCCCTTTGCCCAAGATACTAGTGACCAAGTCAATTATGTCAACAATTACAACTTGAGACCAATCAATGATCCCTTTTTCAATACATATAATCCGGATTGGAGAAAGCACCCAAATTTCTCATATAGGCCTAATCCCCCTATGCCTCAAATAAATGCTAGACAACCCACTGGATTTCAAAGGCCTCCTGACCCTTAACAAGCTCCACAAAAGTCTAACTTAGAGGTCATGATGGAGAGCATGCTTATGCCACAACAAAAACAAGATGAGTACATTAAGCAACTAGTCTTTAAGGTTGATGTGTTTACTACTCATAATAAAATGTTAGAAGCTCAAATTACCCAACAAGCTACCACTTCATCTACATCTATTGGCAGACTTCCTAGGAAGCCCGAATTTAACCCTAGGGAGCAATTCAATGCCATGACTTAAGAGGGGGCAAACAACTTGAGGGGCCTAAGGGGGTTAGCAATGATGTGAACATGTATGAAGGGAATGATGATGTGGTTGTTGAGAAATAGGAGTCTAGTCCCTCTAATGATGTGAATGATGATGTGATCCAAGATGCCAATGAGCTTCCTAAAGAACCTAAACAAACTTCCCTAAAACGTTTTACCTGACCCTTGGCTTTCCCTCAAAGAATGGCTAAGGCTAAACTTGATTTGCAATTTGGGAAGTTATTAGAGGTCTTAAAGAAACTCCACATTGATATTCCATTCACTAATGCCTTGTCTCAAATGCTTTCACATGTTAAGTTTTTTAAAGAGATTTTGTCTAATAGAAGAAAGTTAGAAGAGCATGACTGTGGTATTAACTAAAAAGTGTAGCGCTATGATCCAAAACAGGCTTCCTGCTAAGCTTCAGGATCCCGATAGCTTCTTCAACCCTTGCTTGATAAGGAATGTGAGCATTGAGCGAGCTTTGTGTGACTTGCGCTCAAGTGTGAATTTGATGCCCCTTTCTATGTGCAAAAAATTGGACCTAGAAGAGATAAGACCTACTACTATCTCCCTTTAATTGGAGGATCATTCTGTGAAATACCCCGTGGGTATTTTTGAGGATGTCCCCATTAAGGTTGGAGATTTGTATGTGCCCGTAGACTTTATAATCCTTGAGATGGAAGAGGATACGCGCTCCCCAATCATTCTTTAGAGGCCTTTCTTGGCCACTGTCGGGTGTTGTATTCAGTTGAAAAATGGAAAACTGCCAATTTAATATAGGGGATGATCATGTGGAATTTAACTTGTTTAAGGCTTCCAAATTTCCCTCCATTTCTAATGAATGTCATAGAATTGATGTGGTTGATAACTTATTAAAAAGAGGAAGCTACTAATCATGTTTCTCGTGACCCACTTAAGCAATGCATTTTGAATGATGGTACTTCTATGGATGAGAATCCTGAAGTGGCAGTGTGTGCTCAATTCTTGGAAGCCTCTCCACAAGTTCCACCTACCCTTTCGAAGGTGGAAGACCAAGTAAGTGATGATAATCCTTCTTTGGAAGAGAAGTAAGCCCCTGAGGTAGAATTAAAACCTCTCTCTTCTTCTTTGAGGTATGAATTTCTTAGCCCTAACTCTACATATCCTGTGATTATTAATCCAAACCTAAGTGTATCCCAAATTGACTCTTTGCTTAGAGAACTTAGATTCCATTGCAGGCCATAGGGTATACAATCGATGATCTTAAAGAAATTCACCCTTATGTGTGCATGCATCGTATTTTAATGGAAGATGACCATAAACCATCAATTGAACATCAAAGAAGGTTGAATCCTAACATGAAAGAAGTGTTCAAGAAAGAAATTCTGAAATTGCTTAAGGCCGGTATTATTTGCCTTATTTTCGATAGTAAGTGGGTAAGCCTGGTCTACGTTGTGCCTAAAAAGAGGGGTGACGGTTGTAAAGAATGAGAATAATGTACCGATTCCCACTAGGACAGTCATAGGATGGCACATGTGCATTGACTATAGGAAGTTCAATAAAGCCACCCATAAGGACCACTTTCCTCTCCCCTTCTACTGACCAAATGCTTGAAAGGTTTCCAAGCACTCCTATTTTTGCTAGCTAGAAGGGTATTCGGGCTTTTTCCAAATCTCTATTCACCCTAATGACCAAGAAAAGACCACATTCACTTGTCCATATGGTACACTGCATATAGGATGATGCCATTTGAGTTGTGCAATGCCCCCACCATATTTCAACACTGGCCATATTTCAACATTGCGTGATGGTCATTTTCTCTGATTTCATTGAGGACATTATAGAGGTGTTCATGGATGATTTTTGTATGTATGGTACATATTTTGACCATTGCTCGAATAACTTGTCCAAAGTGTTACAACGATCTAGAGATGTAAATTTGGTCTTGAATTAGGGGAGTTTTCTTATGCACAACAAAAACAAAGGTGGAGGTGATTGAAAAATTACCACCACCAACTTCTGTAATAGGTGTGAGGAGTTTCCTTGGGCATGTTGCTCGTTACTGGAAGTTCACAAAAGATTTTTTAAAAATTGAAAAACTTCTCACCCAATTGCTTGCCAAGGATGTGCCTTTTGATTTTAATGAAGAATGCTTGAGTGCTTTTCTCATGGTGAAAGAGGCATTGATTTTGGTTCCAGTTATGCAAGCCCCGGATTGGGAGCTTCCCTTTGAAGTGATGTTTGATGCAAGTGATTATGCATTGGGAGCCCTGTTAGGCCAAAGGAAGGACAACAAATCCTATGGCATCTACTATGCTAGCCGAACTTTGGATGAGGCTCAAGTGAATTATGCCACAAAGGAGAAGGAGTTCTTAGCAGTTGTATTGTCTTGGAAAAGTTTCGTTCCTACTTGATCAAATCCAAGGTGATAATCTTTAATATCATGCCCCATTGGAGCATCTTTTGAAGAAATCTAACTCTAAGCCCTGACTCATTCGATGGGTTCTTCTTCTCCAAGAATTTGATTTGGAGATCCGTGACAAGGGGACTAGAGAATGTCATGGTGGATCACTTATCCAGATTGGGCCCTGAGGCCACTCCAATTGAAGAGCTCCCCATTGATGATTTATTTTCAGATGATTAACTTCTTACTATATCTCACAAGCCACTTCGTGATATGATGATTTGGTGAATTACAAGGTCTGTGAACTGTTGCCACCGGGTTTGTCTTATCAACAAAGGAAGAAATTCTTCACTGATGCTAAGTATTATGTGTGGGAGGAGCCATTACTCTACAAACTATCTGGAGATGTTATCCATCGGAGATGCTTGCCGGAAGATGAGGTTCATAGTGTCCTACACTATTGCCATGCTTCTACCCATGGTGGATGCTTTGGTTCCAATAAGACCATTGCCAAAGTTCTTCAAGTAGGCTTCTATTGGCCCACTCTTTTAAAGGAGGCGCGAAAATTTGTGATGACATGTGATTGATGCCAAAGGTCGGGCAACATTTCCAAGCACCATGAGATGCCATAAAGTGGGATTCTTGAGGTGGAACTTTTCGATGTGTGGGGAATTAACTTCATGAGATCGCTTCCTCCTTCAAGCAACAACTTGCTTATCCTTGTGGCAGTTGACTATGTCTCCAAGTAGGTGGAAGCCCTTGCCACCCCTACCAATGATTCCAAGGTAGTCATCAAGTTCCTCAAAAAAAATCTTCACAAGATTTGGCACTCCACAGGCTCTTTTAAGTGGCAATGGAGCTCATTTTTACAATAAGCCTCTCGAGTCTCTCTTGAGAAAGTATAGGATTTTTCACAAGGTTGCTACACCTTATCAGCCCCAAATGAGCGGCTAAGTTGAGTTATCCAACCGTGAGTTGAAGAGCATTCTAGAGAAGACGATTGATCGGTCTCGCAAGATTGGTCTTTGAGGCTTGATGATAGCTTATGGGCATACCGGACCGCCTATAAGACTCCTATTGTAAAAGCTCTACCCAAAATCATGTTTATTTATTTAATTAAGTCATGTTATTAATTTCCTTGCATTTATTTATCACATTTAATCACTCTACTTGTGAAAAATTCTTTTGGTTTCACCGTACAATTCGAGTTTTAATTATCGTAAAATTTCAGGTGAATCGAGGCCCTGATAATTATGATATAGCATCACAAAAAAAATCTAATTCCTAGCTACGCAAAAAACTTTATCACAATCGTGTGTTCTAATTTCAAGCCCAACTCGTTTGGGCCCAATTTTAAGCCCAACAAGCTGGTATGATTAATTTGGCTAATTACCACCATTTGTGCCTAATTGAAATTAGCAAAAAGCCCTTTATGAGGGTTAAGTATCATCCAAGTGATGGTATCAAGTCCAAATCAATATCAACCAAGAAAAAAGTAAAACACACAAACCTTACTTCTTCTTCCTCTCCACCACATACACAACTGCCCCCTGTCTTAGTTTTGCCGTTAGCCACCTCCTCTTCCAGCCACCACCCAAACCCCCTCCAACATAAGATCCCACTTCCATCCCCTTATATCCAAGTTTGAGCAAGGAGAAAACCCTAACCTTTATGTTGTTAAATTTTGGCTTTTGTGTTGGTTTTGATTATTGATCACATTATTTTGAGAGAAATAAGAGCTATTTTGATGTTTTATTTTGTTTGGTAAAGTTTAGAAGCATGTAAGAGTTGAGATCATACACGATCATGCAAGCTTGGTGTTGACAATGATGAACTTTGAGTTTTTTATTTAGTTTTTGTAATCTTTGGCATGAAAGCTGAATATGATGTTGTGAAAAATGGTTTTGGATTACTTTGAATGTAAATATGAAATGTACATAACCTAGGGCTTTATGAGCATGCATGATTTTTTGATTCTTGAATCAATTATGTTATTTGGATTGAATTAGATGGAATTTTGGAGGTTGGATGTGCTATTGGCTTGAAAAGTGTTTTGGTGTGACTTTTGTCAAATTTAGTATATAATGGAAAATCCCAAAAGTGACCAAAAGAAATCGTTTGGATTATTTTATTTTGGTCTTATTGCTCCAAAATATTGATAATTCATATTTTATATACAACTTTTTCCTTCATTTTACCCACTTTTATGTCTTTGAAATATATTTTTGAGTAAATAATGCAGATTTTATAAAACTTGCAGGAAAACTAAAATAGACGAATTTGGATGAAGGTTGTACAATTTTACTTGGATCGCCTACAAGTACAAAGTCTAAAGTTCAAGCCCAAAGAAAAGAAAAAAAAACATAAAATGGTTTGTTTGGGCCTGAGCAAGCGGCTCAGTCTTGACCATGCCTCTCACTCCATCTCATCCTCCCCTCTTCTCTCAAGTGCTCCATTTTTCCCACATGGCTAATTCTTAACCTAGTCAAATGTCATTAATCAAAATTAATATTATACTTATGACTAGCCATGACCATGCATGTAACATCTCAAATTAATTGTAATTGATTTTCATTAATTTTGGGGGTATCCTAAGGGGTTGATTTCCACTATAAAAAGGGGCCAAGGTTGAGGGAAAAAGTGACCCATTTTCATCCACACACTCCAGCATCTTCTTATCCATTCATCTTTCATTTTTTTAGAGAAAGTCGTTGTAAGACAAGATCATTTGGGTTGAGGGGTTTAAAAGAAAATAAGCTTTGTTAGCTATTTTTCTCTTCTCTTCTCATCTCATTTGTGAGTCAAATTTGAGAGTTTACACTAAGTTTCATAATTTTGTGTAATTGAGTATAAGGTTTGGACATAGGAAGTAAAATATACCAATTTCAATGGTACTTTTCCTAACTATTTGGCTAAACTACTCATTTATAGGACTATGATGGATCCCTGGTAATAATATTCTTTTGCTAATTTCTTATGGGGTTATTTTGTCTCTTTTGCATAATCTTGAGTTTGTATTTGATCATCATCTACTTATGCATCTTAACACTAATGTTTAATCATGTTGATGATACTAGTTTAATTTGATATCTCAAATGAATATTAGATCTTGTAGACTAATATGATGATTATGTAATTTGGGCTTAAAATTATAATTGTTCAAATTGAATAATTTATGCTAGAAATTAGATGAGTTATGTCTAAAAAGAATAATTCATGCTAAACCACTAGATAAATTATGTCACTTTATAATTATAATCATCTTTTTAATTCATGGCCTAATGCTTGTAGCTTAGGTTGAACAAGAGACAAATTGAATCCTCATTCGAATTAGTAAATCAATATTGGCATCAAAGGTGAAATCTAAAGTTCTAAAACTTTCTCCTATTTGATTTCTCTCTACTTTAGTACTTATTTGCTCTTCATTTTGTTGGTCAATTTATATTCATAATCCAACTCTGAAATTAAATTATTCTTTATAATCGGAAAAGTAAATTTTAAAAATCAATATTGTTCCTCGTGAGATCAACACCCTAATACTCGCTAGTCTACAATTAACCTTGTGCACTTGCAAGTAAAAAGGTTTTTAAAACTAGAACATAAAATCCACATCAAGTTTTTGGCGCCGTTGCCGAGGAACGAATAGTGATTTTTGAATTTTCTTTCCTTTTATTCTTTTTATTTTTATTTTTCCCCATCCCCGCTAATCTAACAATTTTATTTATTTCTCCACCCCTTTCCCTTTTATCTTTATTGTCTCATTCCCCAATCCCTCCTAATCTAACCATTTTATTTTTTTTGTTCTTCCCTCTCCCATCTAATCTAACTATTTTCCCTCTCCCTACTAATCTAATCTAATCTACTCTAACTTTTTTTTAAATTTTATTTTTGTTATTTTATTTATTGTACCTAATCTGACAATCCCGTTCACTTTTATTTCTTTTGTTCTTTTTATTTTATTTCATTTTGTTTATTTTTTTCATCCCCCTTCCCTCCCATTTTTTTTATTTTTATTTGTATTTTTTATTTTTTCTTCTGATCTCTCTCTTCTCTTTTCTTTTTATTTTTGTGTGGTGATTATTGTGGTGATTTCATTCTTTTCTCTTTGTTGCTTGTTGGTATATGCTTGGTAGACGTTCTTTGTGCTTCGATCCTGAACCGTATAATTCTGAAATTGAACGCTCTCTTTGCAAAATAAGAGCTAAGAAAAAGGAATCTAAGAACAAAATGGCTGAAGAACAACCAATCCCACCACCTAAACAACTTAAAGAATACTTCACTCCCGCCACATATGATTCACCAACTAGAACCCGCATGCCCACTGTTACGGTGCCATGTGAGATTAAACATTCTCTTATCCAAATGTTACCGTCATTTTATGGGCTAGAGTCTGAAAATCCTTTCAAGCACATTGATGCGTTCTTAGAGATTTGTTCTACTGTCTTCTTGAATAATATCTTTGATGATGCTCTTCGCTTGCGGCTTTTTTCTTTTTCTTTAAAAGATAAAGCTAAAGCTTGGTTGGACACTAAGACAAATATCACCACTTGGGATCAATTGCAAAAGGAATTCTTAAAAAGGTTTTTTTCCATTGGTAAACTGACTGTCTTAAGACGTGCTATAACCACCTTCTCACATAATAAAAATGAACAATAGCATGAAAGTTGGGAAAGGTTTAAAGAGTTGTTGCGATGTTGTCCTCATCATGAGGTACCTATGTGGCAACTTGTCCAGAGTTTTTACTCTGGTTTAGATAAGCACAATAGGCAGATGGTTGATGCGTCATGTGGTGGTAGTTTCTTGTACAAAACTCCTGAAGAAGCTTGGGAATTGTTTGAACATTTGAGTGAAAATTCACACTTGCATGCTACTTCCTCACATTCTGAATTGCCTAAGCAATTAGGAAGTAAAGGGGTGATTTATGAGGTTTCACATTCAATTAACCTTTCTAGTAAAGTTGATGCTTTAGCTAAGAAATTTGATCAATTGTTGTGCATGAACAAAGTGTCTAATGCCCTTTCTATGCAAGATGTGTGTTCGATTTGTGTTAGTCCCATGCATGCTTCTGTTGATTGTCCGTGTATTGGTAAGTCTGACTGTATGACTGAACAAGTGAATGCTGCCCAAGGATTTCCTCCGTCCAACAATCCTTATTCTAATAACTATAATCATGGTTGGAGGAATCATCCTAATTTTTCATGGAGGTCTCAAAATGTTAAGAATCCTCAGGCCCAGTCCAGTAGACCTACCCCTCTTGGTTTTCAACACTAGAGATATGCTCCTCCTTCTTCCCATCAAACTCCATCTGGGAGCTCTGATATCGACAAGGTAATTTCTGCTCTTGATACCTTGACTTCTGTTGTGCAAAATATGGATGCCAGGGTCCAAGGAATTGAGTCTAAAATGCATATTGTTGACTCTCACTCACATTCCATATCTATGTTAGAAACCCAACTTGGGCAACTAGCCATAACTGTAGGTAGAAGAGAAGAAGGAAAACTTCCAAGTCACCCCATCCAGAACCCTAAAGGCCAACAATTTGAACAATTGAAAGCTGTAATGGTTCTTAGGAGTGGTAAAGAAGTAGACAACAAGGTGAGTGAGAAGAAACATGATAAAGATGAAAGACTTGAGACCATGGAGAGTGATATTGAGATTGAAAAAGAGAATGACCCATCCCTTTCTCTTATTATGTCTGACCCCATTGTGACATATGAGCCAAAGGTTCCTTACCCTCAAGCTTTGTCTGCACCATTCCCTTCTAGGAAAGACACGCAAAGAGATGACATCCTTGAGACCTTTAAGCAAGTTAAGGTCAATCTTCCCCTTTTGGAAGCAATTAGACAGATCCCGGCCTATGCTAAGTTCCTTAAAGACATGTGCACTTTTAAAAGAAAATCCAAAGATGACAAGTCTACAAAGGTTCTTCTAAGTGAACAAGTAAGTTCGATTTTGAAATGTGATACTCCACCTAAGTTTAAGGATCCTGGTGTCCCTACCATCTCATGTTTTATTGGTAATCACAAAATTGAAAGGGCACTTTTGGATTTGGGTTCTAGTGTTAATTTGATACCATATTCTATTTACTTAGAGTTGGAATTAGGAGACCTGCAACCTTCCAACTGTACCCTGCAGCTTGCTGATAGGTCGGTTAGGACTCCTAGGGGGCGAATTGATGATGTCTTGGTGCAAATTGATAAAGGATTTTTTCCTGTTGACTTTATTGTGTTGGACATGGACCCTACTCATGCTTTTAAACAGATCCCTCTTATTTTAGGACGTCCCTTCCTAGCCACAGCTAATGCCACCATTAACTGCAGGTCAGGAGTGATGGATGTCTCGGTCATGAACACGAGGGTTAGGCTTAACATTTTCAAAGCCTCTGCTTGATATTGCCAGGCTGAAGACGTTAAACTTAGCGCTTGTTGGGAGGCAACCCAATCTTTTTAGGTGATCTTGAGTCTTGTATTTTTTTTATTTTTCTTTTTGATCAAGGTGTGCTTGTGTTTTTAGGTGTGATTCTTCACTTGGTTTTTGGCTTTTGAGGTTGGTGATGGTTGTGAAGGTACTTTGGGAGTTTGATTGTTGAGCTTACACAGAAATAACTTCATTATGCTATCAGGTTGTGTTGTTCTTTTCTCCATTTTCCTTTATCTTATTGTTTTCTACATTGAGAACAATGTGAGATCTAGGTGTGGGGGGAAGGCAAAATGAGAATTTTGAGGAAAATTGAAACTTGACAATTTGTGGGTGAATTTGATTTTGGGAAGAGCTTGAGTGTTCAACTTCTGTATGTTTTCTTCCTATTATGTGGATTTGATTCATATGACCCATGTTCACTAGAGATTATTTCTAGCTTTGACTAGTCGAGGGCCATAATTTTTGTTGTGCTAATGTCACTATGTAGCCAATTTTGAGTATGAAATGTAACCCCATTTACAATGTTGTGATGAGTATTCGATAAGCATTGAGTTCTCCTTTGTCTTTTCAATCAATAATTAAAATAAATTGAATTACTCAAGTTCTGATTCCGGTTCCAATGTTCACGTTCTATCTTTATCCATATCTTTAATCACCTGAATATGTACTAAGTGTTTCTCTGAGTGTCATCTTTACTCATATCTTTATCCACTTAAGAAAGTACATGGAATCAAGTAACTTTTGAAAAATTCAAAGTCTTAAAAAAAAAACCAAAAAAAGAAAAGAAAAGGGTTGATAAGGTGACTTGGCATTGGGGACTTGATTTTAAAGATGCTCTTGTGATTTTTGTTATGTGGGGTGAAGTTTTGTGCTTAAGGTTTGCTACATGGTTTCGTTGTATACTTAATTTGCTTGAATCTTGGCCTGCTGACTTGGTTGGAATCAGAAATCTTTGATAATGAGTTGTGGGTTTGTAGTGAATTGATACATGTGATTTGAAGTGGACATTCATAGTTGGATCACTTGATTGTCTTCCCTAATCTTATTCTTATTCTTCTTGGTGGTTGAATGAATGTATGCATTATTGTTGTTCTTTGCTCGAGGGCTAGCAAAGTTCTGGCGTGGGGGAGTTGATAATTCATATTTTATATACAATTTTCTCCTTTATTTTACCCACTTTTATGTCTTTGAAATATATTTTTGAGTAAATAATGCAGATTTTATGAAACTTGCAGGAAAACTAAAATAGAAGAATTTGGATTAAGGTTGTACAATTTTACTCGGATCACCTACAAGTGCAAAGTCTAAAGTTCAAGTCCAAAGAAAAGAAAAAAAAAACATAAAATGGTTTGTTTGGGCCTGAGCAAGCGGCCCAGTCTTGACCATACCTCTCACTCCATCTCATCCTCCCCTCTTCTCTCAAGTGCTCCATTTTTCCCACATGGCTAATTCTTAACCTAGTCAAATGCCATTAATCAATATTAATATTATACTTATGACTAGCCATGACCATGCATGTAACATCCCAAATTAATTGTAATTGATTTTCATTAATTTGGGGGGTATCCTAAGGGGTTGATTTCCACTATAAAAAGGGGCTAAGGTTGAGGGAAAAAGTGACTCATTTTTCATCCACACACTCAAGCATCTTCTTGTCCATTCATCTTTTATTTTTTTAAAGAGAGTCTTTGTAAGACAAGATCATTTGGGTTGAGGGGTTAAGAAGAAAATAAGCTTTGTTAGCTATTTTTCTCTTCTCATCTCATCTCATTTGTGAGTCAAATTTGAGAGTTTACACTAAGTTTCATAATTTTGTGTAATTGAGTATAAGGTTTGGACATAGGAAGTAAAATATACCAATTTCAATGGTGTTTTCCCTAACTATGGTCAGCTAAGCTACTCATTTCTAGGACTATGATGGATCCCTGGTAATAATATTCTTTTGCTAATTTCTTATGGGGTTATTTTGTCTCTTTTGCATAATCTTGAGTTTGTATTTGATCATCATCTACTTATGCATCTTAACACTAATGTTTAATTATGTTGATGACACTAGTTTAATTTGCTATCTCAAATAAATATTAGACCTTGTAGGCTAATATGATGATTATGTAATTTGGGCTTAAAATTATAATTGTTTAAATTGAATAATTTATGCTAGAAATTAGATGAGTTATGTCTAAAAAGAATAATTCATGCTAAACCACTAGATAAATTATGTCACTTTATAATTATAATCATCTTTTTAATTCATGGCCTAATGCTTGTAGCTTAGGTTGAACAAGAGACAAATTGAATCCCCATTCGAATTAGTAAATCAATATTAGCATCAAAGGTGAAATCTAAAGTCCTAAAACTTTCTCCTATTTGATTTCTCTCTACTTTAGTACTTATTTGCTCTTCATTTTGTTGGTCAATTTATATTCATAATCCAACTCTGAAATTAAATTATTCTTTATAATCGGAAAGGTAAATTTTAAAAATCAATATTGTTCCTCGTGAGATCGACATCCTAATACTAGCTAGTCTACAATTAACCTTGTGCACTTGTAAGTAAAAAGGGTTTTAAAACTAGAACATAAAATCCACATCAATTATTTACCTCAAGCTCAGCTACCTGAATTTACTTAGTTTTGGAATCATTTTGGTGTAACTTATTTTTTATTGTATTATTTGAGTTATGGATGTCTTTTAATTAATAAATTTCTAATAAAGTTGCATATTGTAATAGGGAGTGTTGTTTGCTAATTTCATATATCTATAATTACATTTATTAAGCAGAATCAGGGCCTAGTCTATCGTTTCCCATTGTGCATAAGTATTATCAAATGGGATTGTATTTTAAAGACTCTAGGTACGTCCATTGACTGAATCTTTAAAAATCAAAGTGTATTTATCAAAATTATCATGATTTGGTAAGCATATCAACGAATCAGTTTATATAGTGATTTATCATCTAATTAGTGACCCCGCCAGTTATCATTTATAGGGCATTCGCCCTTCAGTTACTCACGCAACCTCTGGCCAGGTCCCTCTATCAGCTTAGCAAGTGTACACCTATCCATAGATCGTAACAGTTACAAGGAATTGTTACGTTTTAAATTGTGTTACCGCAAGTGCACGGTGCCAGTTGTAACTAGGAACGACAAGTACGGGTCGTATCCATAAGGAACTCGGTTTCAACCACCGAACCAATATTTAACACTCTATTTAGGCCAGAGTATACTAAAATTGGTTTTCACTAAATAACAGTTCTATTCTGCTGAAGACTAATGCTATTATCTAAATCAATACTAACAAGGGTCCTAGATTGGGGTTCACCACGCTATTGTGCTCCTTGGACTATAAACTAAGTCATGCAATTCGACCCCCGCAGGCAACTGAAATGGATGGTCATCTACACCTTCTCTCAAAGGTCATTAGCCTAGTCAAGCTGTCCTAGTTATCTATTATCATGAAACAAGAATCACGAAACCACAAGATTGAGTAACCCTTAATTCCCAATTGAAACCCTAACTATTTTCATGTTAAGAAATCCAATTGCTCACAAAGTAACTCTAGGTAGAGGATTTAACTTTTGTTAATCTCCTAAACCCCAATTACGAACATGAATACAACCCTCTCAGGGAATTCATCGAACATCTGGCATACTAAGTGAGATTTCAACTATAACATGGGCGTTCATTCACAAAACCTAGAACATGGTTCCAATTCGCACAATAGGGGCTACGCCCAATCCAAGACAACAAATTTAGCCTCTAATCATCATTTCAATCACAACCACAATCAAGAATGCGAACATGATTAAAAGCATTAACTTTGAACTAAAAGACCAAAGGAAAAAGGTAAAGGAACGTACTTTTTATTAACTGCAACAAAAATCTACCAAATGCATAAATCGATTCCAATCCAATGTCTTGAAATCAACAATAACAAAACCCAATCTAAAGAAAACCTACGTTTTTGAGAGAGAAGAAGAGAGGAAAAACCGAATAATCCCCTAATTACAATGCGCCTTGGTAATTAACCGGGAAGCACTAAAGTGGCACGGTCGTGCCACTTTGCTGCTAGCCCTTTTTCTTATTTCCTTGGGTGGCACGGTCACCCTACCTGGCATGGTGCCCCCCATGCCACTTCCTCTTGGCTCAAAATCTACCTTTTTGGCTCCTGTTTAGCGCAGCATTAGCTTGTTTTCCTCATTTCTTCCCATCGAACTCCTGAAAACATTAAAACACATCATATCGGTAGATTTGAGGTGAAGAATGTCTAATCAACCTCTATACTCTTGAAGTTTAACCGAAAATCTCCGAAATGAGAAGTAAAAATTATGTCTAAATGAGGTAAAATAGAGGTTTATCAACTCCCCCATGCTTGTTTATTGCTTGTCCCCAAGCAAGACTAAGACGTGAATAAACTGACAGGGGGTCGAGACCTCTAATTACTCGCCTCCTCAGGCAAGGCGTATAGAAAATCAGTCAAATCAAGCATAGGTGTGCACAGCTAGCGGAACAATTCAAGGCATAAATACATAATTTCAAAACTCATTTAAAAATCGTTTAGAAAACCACACTGTCGAAGTCAGCATCCCATCATACCATATCACACCCCTCCCCAATCTAGACTCCTCCAAATAAGTGGTGGGCTAGAAGGCCTGGTAGTGACTCTCATAGGGGGAACAAGGGAAATCCACTCCCTCACATGTGTTTCAGATGTAAGAAGGTTCATTCAACTCCCTTCTAATTGAACAAACTACCATAGGCTTGGTAAGATTCTCAATTCTCCACTGCGAAAGTGCAATAAGCAAAACAATAATCAAGAGGACTTTTCAGGGTTGTAATGGGGCTATGGGCACAGGTAGAAGGGGGACAAACAATTTGGGAAATGAGGAGCTAACAGCCGAAGGTAGTGAGCAACCAACAATTGAACCAACTATACCACACACTCTCCTAAAACACAATAAGAATACACCCTTAAGAAGATGGACCATCAGAAATGAACTACGACAACATGCCAAACATTCTCATTCACCACTTCTTTTCTTTTTTTTTTCATTTGAATTTCAACAAGTCTCCTTTTTTTTCTCTCTTTTTTTTTTGAAAAGGAAATGAATGATTGGCATCTGCAATAACTATACACTCAATCCCCAATTATCACCATGATACATCCCCGCATATACCAAAATGAACCACCAATTTGCACAACACCCAAAAACTACCCACAAAATAACGACGTGTTACCCCACTGGCTTTGCCTTAGAGGTAGAAGATGTGTTTAGGCCAATAGCTAATAGAGAAGGGTTCACAACAAAAACGGGCAAGGCTCAAAGGGGTAAGCAAGGGGTCAAAACATTCAATCACGGGTGGCAGATTTGGCTATGTAGCTCAGAAAACAAATGAATGCCTCTATCATATTATCATAATGCACATGCTAAATGCGATTTCAAAGAGAATCAAAGCAAGTTCTAGAGATGTAGTCATGGAATAGACACACATGAAAGAAAATGTGAGACTAAATTGATGAATTAGTCTATAGGCTTAAAATCTCACGGGTCACACTACCAAACACACAACCATCCCCAGAGATGTGCTACTTAAAAGGAATAATCAATCATGATGAGGGAAGTTCAATGGCAAATAGTATGCAAACCAAACAATGCGATCAAAACGCTTTCAAAATCATCAACCAAAGGCATTTGCCACAAATAACCCACAATATGCACAACCATGTCAACCAACTGATCACCAATGCCTTGGTTATCGTCATAGGAGGGGTTTTTTTCAAAAGGTTTTTTTTTTTCAAAGCAATAGTCACTAAGCAATAAATCACCCTAAGTAGTCGACTAGTGGATAAATGAAGAAAAGAGTAAGAAGAATTACCTCGCAGTCTTATGAAGCTCCACTCAACACATTTCCACTCGAGACCAAGGGTTGGGAAATAAAATATGTACAATGCATCACCTACCTATATGCATTATCCTACATGCTGTTCTAAATGGAGGAATAAAAGGAAAACTAATGCACCCTAAAAATGCTGCTAAACTAGAATGAAACCTGAAGTGTTAAATGCGAGAAAGTATATACAATGCACCCCACTAAACAGATATAAACATCCCTCCCATGCTTGGACCCTTCATTATCCCCAATAAAAATATGATGCATAAGAAAAGAAGGGGAAGGGAGAATACACTTACAGTCACTAGGTGCCGTAAGGCCCTGGAGGTGGCCAGAAATGCGAAGGAAATAGATGGAAGGTGGAGGAAGCATAAGATGGAAAGGATGAGGAGCCACCCTGATCATCCTGAAAGGAGCGTAAACGCTCCTCCATTTGTCGAATGGACTCCGACTGACGCCAAAGTAGCTCATTCATCCGCCGATGCTCCTCGTACTCTCGGGCTTCCCTCATAACCCGTTCCTCCTCCCTCTGAATCCGCCGATACTCCCACTCCTCCTGGCGGTCGACGAAACCCCAAAAATAGGAGACTCCCTCCTCAATGGAGTCTATGCGCCTGGATAGGTGACCGATATCCCCATGCATGCCTGTGAATCCCTCCCCGAAACCCTGAAGCCTCCACTTGGATGTTGGAAAAAGACTAGAGAAAGGTGGGGCCGGGCAGCACGGATGCCGCTGAGCAAAAAGACCCACCCATGGCATGGGTGAACGGGGGGTAAAGTGGTGGTGTAGGTGATGGGATAACCGCCTCCTCAACAGGGGTATCCTGGGGCTCGGGCTCTCCTCGGCCGCATCAATGTCCTCCTCCTCATCATCATCATACTCATCATCTCCCCCCTCATCAAACTCAATGTCATCATCAGTTGCTAACTGTTCCTCCCTAGGTAGAACAGTTGCCCTAATAATCCTCCGGTCGCAGTTCCAATTCTTTTTGTTAGCGACTGTGGTGCGCTCAACACTGGAAAGGGTGAAAAGGATGGCTTTGTGGTAGGGATACCGAATGGTTTCACCTCGAGTGTCTATAATGTGCATGTGGTGGAGGGTGCCAAGGTCGAGGTGACCACCTAGGAAATAGGGCTCGAGAGTAGAGAGCCTTGAGTTGTAGCCTAGGGCATTAGCAATAGCGGTGACAGTGCCGCCAAAGCTAATGACATTCCGGTTGCTGGTCTTGGCTACTTCCACCAAGTGGCGGATTATGAATGCCCCTGTGTCCATGGGGGTGCCTGACAGGGCGCACTAGATAATAAACAACTCGATCTTCCAACAACCATTTTGGTTGTCATTGCGCACAAAAATTATGTTGGCGGTTAGGTGCTAAAGGTACCGCAGGTTGATATGACAAATGTCGGTAGCCTTAGCCTGTCGGGGGTCAAAAACCCTAGGTCTCCCCCACATATCAGTATGCTCCTTCCATTTGGAGCAGGTGATGCTCAGCCAAATAGGATCAGGTCGCCACAACGAGGGCACATCTCCAAAAGCCCCATCGACTATCGGGAATCTCAACAATTCATTAAACATCTTCAAACTCATCCGATGGTCAATGTTGAACATTCGAAAATAAATGGCTACATCATGACCACCGTAATTACCATCCCAATCGACATTGAGGGAACTCAAAAACTCAATCATAAGGCAATCATAAGATGTACATTGCATGTTTATATACTCAGTCCATCCTAATCTACCAAGTAGAGTCAACATATTATCCAACATTCCCAAAGATCTCAATGAGTCAGCATGAAAATATTTTTGCTCACTAGTGTTTCTAGTGGCTAAAAGCTCATAGCGTGACTTTTGTTCATCACTGGGAAATTGCAAACCCCTAGTGCTAGCAGGTAAAATGAGAGGGTATGCATCCTGAGTAGCTTTAGCAAAAGTGGTTGCGGCTGAAGAGGAGGTTGCCCTTGATGATTTCTTGGGTTGGGAAGGAGCCTTTGAAGCATCTCCAACTCGTTTCTTGCCCATGGTGTGAATGAACACAGATCAGGACCCAAAAGTAGAGGTAGTAGCTAAAAATAGCAAGGGAATGGCCAATTTCTTTCTCTACAACCTTCAACCTCAACAATGGAGGTTAGGGTTTTAGAAAAAGAAAATGAGTTATGGAATGGGATGAGTTTGAGATGAAAAGGTGAGAAATTTTGAGAAGAGAGTGAATGGAAGTGAAGGAATTGAAGAAATGTGGAGAAATTTGGAAAAATTTGAGAGTCTTGGGGCAAGATTGGAGTGGGTAATGGTGAGGGAAAGAGAGGGGCTTTTCATGCTTTAGAGAGAGAAAGAGGAGAGTTTGAATGGGGAATGAGGAGGAGGAAGAAGAAATTGGCCTTTTAGCCGAGTTTTAATGTGGCACGGTCGTGCCATAAGGCACGAGCACACCTTGCCGCAATGCTGCCTCGCTCGCTGCAAACTCAAAACGTGGCACGGACGTGCCTCAAGGCATGGTGCACCGTGCCACTTTTCTGACCAATGGCCCATGATTTTTCTCTTGCTCCCTCTCTTTTTTCTTGACATCTTAAAGGGGGTGGCATGGGGTGCCCATACCAACTTTCTTCCCTCTAAGTCATCTCCTTCCAAATCCGTTACTTCTTTTTCTCACTCATTTTTTTCGAACTTTTTCCTCTCGTCTCCTCCGTTGTTTTTATTTTCGTTTTTTCTTCTTTTTTTTTCTTTTTTTTTCGAAAGTAATAAAGCTTGGGTTGCCTCTCAAGAAGCGCTTGTTTTAGGTCTTTAGCTTGACCATTACCTCAAACTGGCAGATGATGACAAGATGGAAGGAGGTGGAGATGGTGAAGTGATGAATGGCGTTGCCTCCAGAACCTCCCCACGGCGAAATGTAGAGCCTCTAAGAGCAGTAGGAATAGGTGCATGTAAATCAGACAGCGCTACAAACCTCATATTAGGTCCTCTATCCCGATCAAACACTGTGACGCCAGAATTAGCTGCTTGAGGGGCAGAATACGTAGGGGCCTCAGGAGGTGAAGGAAGAGTAGGAACTGAAAATGGTATGGGTGGAGGGAAACAGAAATCAACCCTCTCACCATAAAACTGGAAGGACATAGTTTCTGCCCGTACATTGATCACTGCCCCTACAGTAGCCAGAAACGGCCTCCCAAGGATGATAAGGATTTGGGACGTCTCATCCATATCCATCACAATAAAGTCGCAGGGGATAATGAACTTACCCACCTGGATAGGAACGTCCTCCAAAACACCTGCAGGTCGCCTGAGGGTGCGAGCCGTTAGCTGTATGAGCGTGGTGGTGGGCCTCAAATTCAACAATTCAAGCTTCTTGCACACAGAGGGAGGCATCAAACTCACACTGGCCCCCAGATCGCAAAGGGCTCCCTCGATTTGCATACCCCCTATGCAACAAGGGATAGAGAAGCTACCATGATCCTGTAACTTTGATGGTGACTGAATTTAGAGAATTAAGCTACAAAACTCTCCCATAAGGACCACTGGAACTCCTTCAGGCTCACCTTTCTTGGAAAGGAGCTCTCTCAAAAATTTGAAGTAAGCCCGTGCTTTCTTGAGAGCCTCTAAAAAAGGGGTATCAGCATAAACCCGCCTTAGGATATCTATGAATCGCGCGAACCGGGGCTCAAGTTAAGAGAGCTTAACCCAGACCAACCTCTGAGGGTAAGAAACAAGAGGCTGATAAGGTCGGACTGGAGGAAGTTGATGACCCTGCTTTTCTTGATTCGGAACCTCTTCCTTCTTCAATATAGTTGTTCCTGTACAAATAGGAACTGGGGCCATTTCCTGAAGTGCCATCACAGGACTTTCCCCAACCCCCTCCTTTCTCATGTAAACGTCATTGACGTGACCCCTGGGATTGATCTCGGGCTGGCCCGGTAGTTATTCCTGTGGTCGGGATAAACTACTAACCTGTTGATCAATCTGTGCAATCTGAGTGTCCATCACCTTTTGATGGGAGGCCATGGCGTCGAACTTGGAGTTCAGTTGATTGATTTGCTCACTAAGAACCTCATTTGTCTTGGTTTAGGTTGCTATGAAGTGCTCCATAAGGTTCTCCAGGTTGGACTCGGGCTGTGGAGGTGGTTGTGGGGGGATGGGTTGTAAGGTTCCCTATGTTGAAAACTAGGGGGTTGAGGTTGAGAGGCATTGGGTGGCAAGGGGTTTTTGTTGCGGTAGGAGAAGTTAGAATGATTTCTCCAATCGGGGTTGTATGTGTTTGAGTAGGGGTTGTTCTATGGTGGTGGGCATGGGCCATAATTTTGCATTGCATTAGCATGCTCAATGCCTGGGAAAGTGGATTGACACTCAGCAGCAATGTGGCCTTAAGTGTCACAAATCTCACAAGGGACCCTAACCTCAAACATCGCACCTGAGGGACCACCCACTAAACTCCCTACGGGAGGAGTTCCAAGCCTATCAAACCGCTGCTCCAAGGCATCCACCTTGTTAGCCAGCATATCCACAGCGTCCACTCCATAGACCCCACTAGTCCTCTTGGGGGCTGCCCACTCACTGGACCAATTATAGTTGTTAGAGGCCATCTCCTCCAATAAGGCCTCCGCAGCCTCTATCGACTTCCCCATAAGTGCACCGCCAGCTGCGGCGTCGACGGACATCTTTAGGGACTGGTCTAATCCATTATAGAAGGTTTGGATTAGAAGTCAGTCGGGTACTCCGTGGTAGGGCCATTGGCGTTGAAGATCCTTGAACCTTTCCCACGCCTCATAAAGTGACTCATCGCCTCGTTGAGAGAAGGAGGTGATGTCCGTTCTCAACTTAGCGGCCTTGCCTGCGGGAAAATACTTGCTCAAGAATGCAGCCGATAAGGCTTCCCAGGTTGTGAAGGAATTGGGCTCTTCATTGATGAGCCAATCATCGGCTTTGTTTGTCAGCAAAAAAGGAAAGAGCCGAAGTCTGATGGCGTCGGCGGAGACCCCGTTGAGCTTAATTGTGTCACACTTCACAAGGAAGTTGCGAAGACGAAGGTGGGGGTTCTCCGTGGGTCGCCCACTAAACTGATCCTTTTCCACGCAGGATACAAGAGCGGGTCGTAGTTCGAAGTTGTTCACTTCGAGGGCCGGATTGACAATGGATGCGGTGAGGCCGGTGGCCTGCGGTAGGACATGGTCCCGCAGCACCCTAGGATTTCTCTCGACCATAGTGCTGTCTTATTGCAATTACCTCTTTCTTGCACCACTTTGCCTATGCGCAGTGGCTTCTATCTCAGGGTCAAAGGGAATGAGTGGTCGCCCCCTCTAACTGCGCATGTGCATACAAAGCCAAAAACTACACCAAGCGTAAGCAGGTTCAAGCAAAGCTAAAAGAACAAGAGGGAAAAGGAAAAACGGAAAAGAAAAACAAAAAGCCTAATCTAGAGCGTTTAAAATCGCTTTCGATGTTGAAACAACCAAGCTCCCCGGCTACGGCGCTAAAAACTTGTTACATTTTAAATTGTGTTACCGCAAGTGCATGGTACCAATTGTAACTAGCAACGGCAAGTACGGGCCGTGTCCACAAGGAACTCGGTTTCAACCACCGAACCAACCTTTAACACTCTATTCAGGCCAGAGTCTACTAAAATTGGTTTTCACTAAATAACAGTTCTATTCTGCTGAAGACTACTGCTATTAGCTAAATCAATACTAACAAGGGTCCTGGATTGGGGTTCACCACGCTATTGTGCTCCTAGGACTATAAACTAAGTCATGCAATTCGACCCACGTAGACAACTGAAATGGAATGGTTACAAGTTAAGCACATCTATGCATTCTCTCAAAGGTCATTAGACTGGTCAAGCTATCCTAGTTATCTATTGTCATGAAACAAGAATCACAAAACCACAAGATTGAGTAACCCTTAATTCCCAATTGAAACCCTAACTATTTTCAAGTTAAGAAATCCAATTGCTCACAAAGTAACTCTAAGTAGACGATTTAACTTTCGTTAATCTCCTAAATCCCAATTACGAACATGAATACAATCCTCTCAGGCAATTCATCGAACATCTGGCATGCTAAGTGAGATTTCAATTAGAACATGGGCGTTCATTCACAAAACCTAGAACATGGTTCCAATTCGCACAATAGGGGCTATGCCCAATCCAAGACAACAAATTTAGCCTCTAATCATCATTTCAATCACAACCACAATCAAGAACGCGAACATGACTAAAAGTATTAACTTTGAACTAAAAGACCAAAGGAAAAAGGTAAAGGAACGTACTTTTTATTAATTGCAGCAAAAATCTACCAAATGCATAAATCGATTCCAATCCAATGCCTTGAAATCAACAATAACAAAAACCAATCTAAAGAAAACCTAAAGTCGCCATTTTTGAGAGAGAAGAAGATAGGAAAAATCGAATAATCCCCTAATTGCAATGCACCCTGGTAATTAACAGGGAGACACTAAAGTGGCACGGTCGTGCCACTTTGCTGCCAGCCCTTTTTCTCATTTCCTTGGGTGGCACGGTCACTCTACCTGGCATGGTGCCCCCATGCCACTTCCTCTTAGCTCAAAATCTACCTTTTTTGCTCCTATTTAGTGCGACATTAGCTTGTTTTACTCATTTCTTCCCATCGAACTCCTGAAAACATAAAAACACATCATATAGGCATATTTAGGGTAAAGAATGTCTAATCAACCTCTATACTCTTGAAGTTTTATCGAAAATCGCCGAAATGAGAAATGAGAAGTATTACACTTATATTTTGGAGATGTATTTGGCGACTTTTCGTTGATGGAACTGTAACCCTGATGGGAAACAACCTTACTATGATGTATAAACCTTATGTTAGCCATCAGTTGTTCATGTATGGTTGTGGATGATGTTGAATGTGCATGGGTTTGATTTATGCTCAACTATATCATCTCTAGTGTATGTGCTTTAAGCCTTATCTTTTTTGGGACTGCGGTAACGCCCTGATCATCAGGTTTATCGGTTCTAATTAAGGGATTTATTAAGGATAATGCAAACAATGAATCACGTTCATGGGGGTTGTTACACCTCTCGGCACCACTCCATATCAGTTAGTATTTGGAACGTATTTCCATTTGCCGGTTGAACTTGAGCACAAGGCATATTGGGCCATTCAAATGCTCACCAGAGAGCGACAAATGTTGCAACTCAATGAGCTCGATGAGTTGAGGTTGGAGGCTTATGAGAGTTCCAAGATCCATAAGGAATGGACCAAGCATTGGCATGACAAGCATATCATGAAAAAGAGGTTCGAGGAAGGTGACATGGTTCTATAATTCAATTCTAAAATGAGGCTATTCCCGGACAAGCTGAGATCCGAATGGTTGAGACCATTTCAAGTCACCGAAGTGTTTCCTCATGGTGTGCTTGAGGTGTGGAGTGAGTCCACCGGTTCGTTCAAGGTTTAAATAGTGGCTTAAGCCCTACTTTGTGAGGGAGCCCATCAAGAGGCCGATATTCACACTCTAACCAACCCCGTCCAAGCATAAAAGAGGGGAGCTCTCAACCCCAAAAGAGCACTTCTTAGGAGGCAACCCAAGTATTTTCTTGTTTCTTTTTCGTGATGTATGTATATATTCTATGATATTTTCATTTTAAACAAGGGGGGAAAAGAAGAGAAAAAAAGTAGTAGAGAAGTAAAAAACAAAAAAAAGGCAAAAATCAAGGTAGCACTATAGCACTCACCATGGTCTGATTCCCCAAGAACTGTGATGATGCTACCAAAAAAAAAGGAAAAAAAGAAGTTTTTTTTTTTTGCAAATTGCTTTGGCAACAGCCACCACGGACTGTTCGTGGCAAGCTGCTGCAGGCCACGGGTAAGGGTTTCGACCGCGGTACTCCTTCTTCTACTTCTCATTTTCTTCTATAGTTGACGCACTTTCTCTCTACCTCCCTCTTTCTCTCTCTAAAACCTTCATTAACACTTATCTCCACCTTCAATTTCTCCATCATTTTTCACTCAAATTCTCTCAAAATTCATCCCTTTTTCTCCCTTTTATCTTCTTTTCTTCAAATGTCTCTTTTTATTCCACAAATTTCCACTTCTTCTTCTCTCTATCCATCCTTTCAACTCCATATCTTTCCTTTCATCAATATTCTCCATTCCTCCTTCAAACTTCCTTCTTTTCACTCAAATTCACCTTTTATACAATTCATTACCTTCAAATCCCCTCCATTCTTCCATTTTTCTTCCTTTCCTACACCATTTCCTCCATTGTTGAAATTTTTTCTTCTAACTTCACTCCAAAATTTCCTTGGCACCTAAAAAGAAGCTAAAGAGTACTCGAGGAGAAGGTACATCGAGCCAAGTACCTCGAAGAGTTACAAGGACTTCAAGGACATCCACCACTGCAAGGACCCGAGGTAACACTCCTTACCCACTTGGTTTAAATGATACTGATCCTGATCCCGTTAGATATTATCCATGTTTGAGTAGTAGACTAGTTATTGGTACACGTTTTTATGATGAGGATTTGTTAGCATAGTTGGGCTTACTGGACGGCAATAGATGGTTCTTTGCCCGGGGTGGGATAGGCAAGTTTACCAAAATTAAGGACCACACTTATAGGGACCTCTCGCTTGAATGTTTGAGTAATTTGCATGTTGAGATTAGTAGAGGTCCCTGCTGTCAGGAAGGGTGCATTTAATTCTATTTACAAGGCAAAATTTTATAACTTGAACCTTGGTACCTTCAACAACATGTTTAGCTTTCTAAGTAGCTGGGACTAGCGTTGGCATTAATTGTCCTCTGAATTTAACCCGAGTGTCTTTTGGGAAGAGATTTTTGGGGGTCATAGGTATAATACGAGTACATGCAAGGGTACCTTCATTAGGAATCCTTATATCTGGGTGGCCCAACACATGCTTTCATGTAATGTCTTTGCTAGAAACGATAGTCTGAATATCCCTAGATTATCTGAGTTGTATTTCCTGTCTAGTATGATGAATTGTGACCGAATTGACCCTAGGTCTTTCCTAGCCCGAAAATTATATAGTGTGGCCATGAGTACTGCAGGTAGGATAATCATTAGTAGTCTCATCACTATCATTGCTAGATCTTTAGGTGTTGAGCCCAACCCCAAGGATTGAGTCCCCGGGTTCAAGCGGCTTGATAAGGCTGCTTTTGAACAAATGAAATTCTTTAAGGTTGAGGCTAGGCAGTTCTGTTGGATTTACCCTGGGAACTAGCTTTTTCCGCTTCCCAATGTTGAGAGGACCACCTTACTTCACTAGGATAACCTTTCATGGTTACATAGTGATGCTGATATTTTCCTTCCTGCACCTCGTAGACCCCTTCCTTTTTACCATGGCAGCCCTAGTTCACCCTTCTAGCCTTTGTCCACTGACTATGAGGAAGTTCAAGCCTCCCTTAGGTCTATTTAAGAGGAGCAAGCCTCCTTACAATGTCAAAACTGAACATGCTGCTCTTCGTGACTTTGTCTTATAGCACCACAATGAGTTTCATGGGATGATAGCCTCCCAAAATCAATATTCCCACGACTTTAGGGCTTGTCTTAAGACATGGAGAGATTGGCATATATCTCAAGGTCATCCACCATACCCTCCTTTCCCTCCACCTTTCTGATTGCTTCATGCTACTCCCCTTACCTTTTCTCCATATGTGCTTGCATTAAGAACAATACTTTATCCAATCATGGGGGAATTTATTGATACTAATGGTGTCCATTGTTGTGTTGCGACTGTGGATTATGTATAAGTTGTACATAGTTTGCATTAGGATTTGTATTTAGGAGTACTATATTGTAGAGCATGTAGTTAGTGCATTTAGTTCTCTTTTCATTATTTTGCATTTTTCATGCATTTAGGTTAGTTGAAGCATTTAGAATAACTTTGCGTTTTAGGACTAATTTCATATAGGACTGCATGCTTAAAAAAAATTCCCAAAAGAGAAAACAATTCTTCTGACGATGAACTTTGTAGACCAGATAGTCTTCTTTAGTTTGACTTGACCCTTTGTATGCCCAATTATGAATAAAATTGTTTGGAAATAAGTTTCACATATGTGCTTCATGTTGTAACCACAGTGTTGAATGCGAGTTGATTGCCCCATGAATCTTAGCATGAATGTTGGCATGTGTATCTTAATGAGTTAGTTGTAACTTCGGTAGAAGTTCGTTGAGACTTTGAGCTTTCAAGACTAATTTATCAATTTTAGTATCTTTGCTTTTCATGAGTGATTCTTCCTAGATTTAATTTCTTTAGAAATTGCTTTAACTCTCATTTAAGATCAATAAGCATGTGCATTTATGCAAAATGATTGAGGCATTCTTTGTAATATGATATTTAACCACATTAACCAAATAGCCACCCTTGTTACAATCATATGCCATTTTGCTAGCCCCCTTGATCCTTATCCATGTCTATTGATGTGAACCGTTACTTATAGCCCTTGGCCAAACACATATCTTATCCCTAAGCCAAGATTATTGGGTCTCACTTCTTAATATTTTGATGGGGAGTTAGTATTCAGGGTGTTGAAATATTTTGGTGGTATGGGTTGGCTTGGTTGGTGTGTTAAGGGATTCATGCTCTTTTGTTTGTATACGGGATCCCTTGTGATTAATAATAGGGTGATTGTTATAAGTTATTGGATAGGAGTTGAAAAGTTTTCAAAGTTTGTTTCCATGGCCATTTTCATTGTTTGTAAAAATATTTGACCTTAGAAAAAAAGAACAATAAAATAATCAAAAAAAGGGAAAAGGAAAAAAGGGAAATAAATAAAAGAATTTGGCCATGTTGGAAACTAATTGTATTTGAGTTTCAACTCCTCTTTCCCTACATGCTTTGTGATAAAGGGATAGGTATGCACCTATGAGTGGGATTTGGTTTGAAAAGTTTGGGAGAATTGGCTCGTAATCTTTGGCTTTTAACTCCATATTCCCAAAATGTTTGTTCT
Organism: Selenicereus undatus; assembly: GCA_017589665.1. Taxonomy (NCBI): domain Eukaryota; kingdom Viridiplantae; phylum Streptophyta; class Magnoliopsida; order Caryophyllales; family Cactaceae; genus Selenicereus; species Selenicereus undatus. The sequence goes on from JACYFF010019584.1 coordinate 85,812,249, forward strand.
CCTCTTACCTTTACTTTGAGCCCCGTTACAACCCGTATGAAGTCCTTATGATTGCCTAATGTGACCTGCATTTTACTGGTGGCGATTTAGAGAGTCTTAGCAAGCCTATGATAGATATAAGTCCATGGAATGAGAATTGAGGGCTCCTTACTTTGCATTAAACACATGAGTGTCGAGAGTCACATGAATAAAGTGAGGTTCTAACGGTTCTTCTAGCTTGATCGATTCTATGTGCTGATATGAATGCTTGAGATGACTTGGGTAGTTGATTCAATTTTGATATGATGATTTTTCCAACATCTTTTGAAAACTTCATTCCTCCCTATTTGTCAAATATTTTGGTCACTTTTATACTAACTTTAGGTCATTTTGCTAATTGAGGGTACTACTACTATCATTCCTGAGGAGATTGTGAATATAACTTTTCTTTCCCTTTTTGGTTTTGTGATTGCTTGGGGACAAGCAATAGTTCAAGCATGGGGGAGTTTGATAAGTGCTTAAAATGTGCATATTTTTTGGTCATTTTCCAGCATTTCTTAGGGGATTTAGTGCATCAGAGGATGATTTATGCCCTTATTTCTGTTTTACCCTTAGTATGCTTGTTTGAAGTGTTTTGTAGGTTTTAAGACCTTTTTTACTCGACATTAACGCTCCAAATAATGCTAAACTGACCACCATGGATTCCCCTAGCTCATGTGCCCGTGGTCAGAAGAAGACAAAGAGAAGATCAAGACAGAGAGGACCACAGAGGCTCTATGGTGGCCACACAGTCCATGGTGTCCTGCAACTCCTAAGACTTTTCATTTTTCTTTCATCTTATGGCTAAGGATGCTTAGGATTGGCTATTTAAGAGCTCTTCTCGACTGTAACGCCCCCTAATTAAGCACATTTCACTGTTACATTATCCTTAATAAATCCCTGAATTAGGACTAATAAACTCGATGATAGGGGCGTTACCCTCGTCCAAAAGGACAAGACTTGAAGTATGTGTACTAGAAATAACATAGTTAGGCATAGCTTCAATCATATACATTCAGACATTATCAACCATGTACAATCAATTGTTAACCCACATATTGCTTATACACCACAGTAAAGCAATTCACCATACAATCTACACCTCCATCCATTAAAGATTTCAAAATACAGCTCCAAAATGCATGCACTATATCATTGTTGATCCATTCAGATTCCTTAGCTCAACTTATTTTCTTCAGCTGGTTTACTAACATGAGGGCGATTCACTGAGCATTTGCCTAAATAAAATATGAAAAATATTTCGAACTGTGAGCTAAAGCTCTGTACATGTATTCTTGTATTGTTAAATGATCTCTGGATAAATTGGTTGATCGCCAGCTTTACAATTCATTTCAAGTTAAAATAGTGAATGAGATGAATGTGAAACTACATTGCTAGTTATTATCTGATAGTGAACCCCTTGATACTATTACGATATATGAATAAGTGTACACCTGTCATGCCGATAAGGGGATGTGTCCTGAGGCCGCACAGGTAACTGAAGGGCAAACCCTGTAACTGATAACTGGTGCGGTCACTCATTATGTGACAAATCAGTGATTAAACTGATTCATGGATGTACTTACCGAAACATTATAATTTTGATAAATATGTGCTAATTTCTAAAAATATAGGGAGTGAACGTACCTGAAGTCTTTAAAATACAATCTCACTTGATAATACTTATGCACAATGGGAAACAATAGATTAGGCCCCGTTTCTGCTTAAGAAATATGATTATAGGTAAATGTAATTAGTAAACAACTTTCATTCCCATAATTTGTAACTTTAATGTAAATTGATTAATTAAAAGGGTACCCACAATTCAAACAATTCAATATAAGATAAGTTACACTAAAATGATTTGAAAAAAATAAATAAGCTAGGGTCATGGAACTTGAAGTGAAACAACTTGGAGCAAAATAGACCAAAATGAAATAATTGAGGTGATAATGACAAGACTTTAATGGATATAAATGAAATATGGGTTTTTGATGTTTCCGAAATTTATATTAAAATGTTTAATGCCAAGAGGGGTGTTGTGAGGTTCATGAAAGATCATGTAACCTTAGCTTGGCCTAATAGAACCCGATCTTCTGTCACTCCCTATTTCTCAAATTTCATTCTCATGTCCATTTTACTCGGTTTTCCAACCCAAGTAAGCTTCTATACATAATTAAAGTTGTTGAGCTCACTAAACTTGGTAATTTCTTTGCAATATCCATAATTATATAGAGACTCCTAATAATATTTCCAAATGTCACGATCTCTTTCTTCCCTCATATTAGCGTTTGAAAGTCTACTTTTAAAAATCTATATCTTTCACTCCCGACCACCAATTGAGCTATAAAATCCACTATGAAAAGCTTAAGAAGTCCCACAACACTTTTATTCACAGTGCAAAACATAATTCTCACAATAAGGTTCCCAAAATTGGGCTAGAACACAACCGTGCACAGCTTCGGTCCATCTTGCACAGTCTTAGTGAAACGGCTATAACTTGTCCTATACTACTCATAATGAAGTGATTTAAAAGGAATTTGAAATATAACTAACTGATCTATCGACCCACCAAAAATACAAGTTTTTGATGGGCCAAAGAGCACCATTTTAATTGGAAAAATACCCCTATTTTGGGTCTATTCACAGCCCTACTGTTCTCGTTTTCCAATCTTTTCTTTGCATAATTCCCCTCTAAAATCACTCTTTAAAATTACTAAACCATGATTTGTTTCATAACATCGCCTTACATAGCTATGTTACTCAAATTTACTCCATAATCATCTTCATCTAAGTTTCAATTCTTCTCTTTTCAAAATCACTCAAAACACATCCACAAGCTTACTTATTTACATAAATGGGCAAAATGGCCTCTTATAATCAATTGGGAAGATTCCCATAATCTCCCCCTTTTACAAGAATCACACCAAGTCAGTTTCCAAGTTAAATGATGCATCAAAGATCCATTTCTCATCTAAGTACACACAAATAACATGCTTGATACCAAGAGTAAGCTAAACCATGCATAATCATTAAAATCCTAACTTATGACCAACTTAGATCACCTTTAACTCATCCAAAACCACACCAACACCACCATAATCATTTATAAGGCTAAAGATCACCAAATCAAATACAAAATAATCCATAAACATCATTTTAACTTAAGCTTGCATCAGCATGAACAACCTCAATCTTTAGTTGCTTTTAAGATTAACCAATACTCCAACCAATATAATCAAAAATTAAAACTAAGAATCAACAAGTTGAGGGTTAGGGCTTACCTCACTTGTAGATTAAATAGAAAGAGATAAAGGTGGTTGAGGAAGGGGGAATGTGTGGAGGAGAGTAAGAAGAAAGCTAATACTTATCTTGGTGGAAAATGATTTAGATGCTTTCTTAATGCTTTGATGATATTTATACATAAAAAAAGGCTTTATGGTAATTTCAATTAGATGTATGTAATGACAATTTGCTAAATCAAGTACATAAACTTTTGTACTTCAAGTTGGGCCCAAAATGAATTGGGCTCGGTAATGAAATGCATTGTTGTAATAAAATTTTTACACAGTTCAAATTTAAATTTTTTTGATGTTATGGAAAAATAACTTAGTCACCTAAATCATAATTATCAAGGCCTACCATCAATTTTCCCAAAATTTTGTATTAATAAAAACCCAAATTGCAAAGTAAGGGCCCAAATGAATTTTTTTCGATCGGGATGATTAAATGCGATAAACAAATGCAAGGAAATTAATAATTTGACTTAATTAAATAAATAAACATGATTTAGGATCGGACTATTACAGTCTTCCCCCCTTAAAGAGCTTCGTCCTCAAAACTAAGAGTTTTGACAAAATATGCAAGTTTGTCCCAAATAGTTGTGGGTGCATAGTTTTCATTTCTTCCTCGATTTCCCAAGTGGCTTCTAAGGAGGTATGATTTCCCTAAAGTACTTTGATTAAAGGTATCTACCTGATGAGTAGCTGCTTCATCCTGCGATCTACCATTTGAATTGGGTGCTCTTCAAACACTAGACCCTCGATGACCCCAATGGATTTGGTTATGACAGTGTGATCAGGATCTGAAATGTACTGGGCTGACTACTGGCTATGTTGTGAGGTAAGGAACACGTTATGTACATGTTTGAGTTATATAGGCAGATCTAGTCGACAAGCTATAGAGTTTAATCTTTCAATAAACTTGTATGGTTCAATAGATCTTGGGCTCAATTTAGCTTGTAGTTCAAACATCCTTATACCCTTAATTGGTGAAACTTTATGAAAAACCTTATCATCTACCTAAAACTCCAGGGATTCCTTCTTTTACCAGCATAACCTTTCTATTGGTTCCAATACTCTATTTTTAAGAGCCTTTTGATGTCTGTCACCCCATTGAGTGCTGAAGAAGATCTTCATGACCCAAAGATGATTTTGTCGTTAATGTCTGCGTCCATTTTACCCTGATTTTTCATGTAAATTTTTCTGTTAGTACTTTCACAAGATCGACCGTTGGGAGTTCTGTGCTTTCTTCAAATGCAATTGTTGGTCATAGATCGTGAAGTACTACAGGCTCCTACTTAAAAGACTTAGATCCATTGGTATTTTTAAATGCTTGCCCATGTGGCACTAATTGAACACCTAAGTTCTCAAGCCATCTCAAGAGGCTTAACTGAGTAATCACTACGGTGTCCAGGCTATGTTGTGCTTTCCTAATTAGGGCATCTGCCACAATATTTGCCTTTTCTGGGTGATATTGGATCTGCAAGTCGTAATCTTTAAGCAATTCTAGTCGATGCCTTTGTCTCATATTGAACTTCTTCTGAATGAAACTATACTTTAAGCTTTGATGATCAGTATAGATCTCACAAGGTACTCCATACAAGCAATGTTTCTAAATTTTCAGTACAAAAGTCACAACCGTTAGATCTAGGGCATGGTTAGGGTAATTTTTCTCATAAGGGTTGAGCTGTCGGAAGGCATAAGCTATCACTTTATCTTCTTGCTCACATAATAACTTTATTCAAAAAATTGGTCAAGGAAGATGTTATCTTTGAAAAATCCTTCCCGAAACTCGATAATACCCTACTAAACCCAAAAGTTTATAGTCTCAGTAACATTGGTGAGCCTTGGGCATTTGTAACTGCTTTCACCTTTTGCAAATCAACCTTAATCCCTTCCTTTGAAACCACATGTCCTAAAACTTCCACTTCTTCTAGCCAAAACTATAACTTCTAGTATTTGTTATGTAATTGATGTTCCCTCAAGGTTTACAACACCATTCTCAAATGGGTAATGTGTTCATCTCTGTCTTTGGAGTAAATCAAGATATTGTCTATAAATACCACCACAAACTTGTCCAAATACGGTCTGAAAACTCTATTCATAAGATCTATAAAGGCCGTGGGAGCATTGGTCAGGCCAAAAGGCATCACGGTGAATTCATAGTGATCAAACCGGGTCCCAAGTGCGGTTTGGGAATGTCTTCAGGTAAATCCTAAGTTGATGGTATCATGACCTCAAATAAATCTTAGAAAAGACTGTTGCTCCTTACAGTCGATCAAATAAATCATCTATTCGGGGCAATGTGCATTTGTTTTTGATGGTAATCTTGTTCAGCTCCCTGTAACCTATACACATCCTTAAGGCTCCATCTTTCTTCTTCACAAATAAAACCAGGGCACCCCATGGTGGCACATTTGGTCTGATAAATCCCTTCTGTAATAGTTCATCTAATTGAATCTTCAGTTTTTAAGATATGTTGGGGCCATACGATATGGAGCTTTAGAGATAGGTTAGGCACAAGGGATTAATTCGATCTCAAAATCAATTTCTCTTTGCGGGCAGCCCCGGTAACTCTTCAGAAAAACATCTCTAAATTCACAAACTACAGGAATATCTTCTGCTTTTTCTTCCTTCAATTGAGTGTCAATAGAATGGCATAACAGCTCATTTGCTTTCATAGCAGAATTTAAAGGACAAGGTTTCTTCTCTCTTGGCCCATAAAACCCATTTCTCTCCCTCGTTCATCCCCTGAAATAACCTTAAGGTCTTCACAATCTATTTTGACCCCATAAGTACACAACCAGCTCATTTTCATAATTATATTAAAGTCTGACGAGTCAAATTGAATCATAACTCCAGGTAATACTATCTCACCAATAGTAATTGGGTCAAGTTTATAAGAGATAGGGCACTTAACTATCTTAATTTCAGCAGAACAGTTGTTATCCAAGACAATGAAGTTGTTTGGACCAGGAAGTGGGCCCTGCTCTAGCTCAGGAACCCGATTGGGTTACTATATCAGGTAGGCTTCCCTGCTCCTGGAATATGCAGCAGGCAGCTAGTCACTAACATAGATCAAGATTAGACAAATGGGTATGATCCTGGCCCAGAAACCCAAGCAAGTTTGTAGATTAGGATTTAGATCTAGTTCCCTGATCCAGCCCTGCAAGTCTGCTAGTTTTCTAAAAAAATATATATATATATAATAATTAACAGTCAGTTTTTTTTAAAAAATAAATAAAAATAAGATACTCAAGAAAACGATGTCGAACCATTCGCGGGGGATCGCACCCTCGGAGAGGTGGATCCTTACAACTGTACATTAGAATTTTTGCTAGAGCTATTGGAGGACTTTATTTTCGTATTCATCTTACAAATAGATCAAGGCTTATGTGTGTACTATTTCCTTTACAATCCATTTAAATGAGGGGCAATTTGGTTTTTGTGATGAGGGGAGAGAGTTGAGACCAAGAGACCCCCTTTCTCCTTCGTTATTTGTATTATGCATGGAGTATTTATCTAGATACTTGGGAAGGGGAACACTTAGAGAAAGCTTTGAGTATCATCCAAGATGTAGAAACATGCAGTTGACTCATCTTGTTTTTGCTAATAACCTTATCCTCTTTTGCTTACCCAACTCTCATTTAGTTAATATAATTATGGAGGCTTTTAATCACTTCTGATATACATTTGGCATACAGAATAATTTACACAAATCTCAAGTGATTTCAGGGGGGTTGTGGAGAGTATCAAGCAACAAATCATTACTTGTATAGGATTTCATGAAGATTCTTCGCCTTTCAAGTATTTGGGTGTCCCAATCACCCTGTATAGGCTCTCAAAGGTTGATTATAGATCTTTTGTGGATAAAATAATAGCTAAGATTAAACAATGGTTAACAAGATAGATCTCTTAGGTTACTATGATCTGTAGGAATTTCTAATGGGGAACTAACTGTGTTCTCAAGAAGGTGCCCTTTGTGTCTCGGTATAGAACCTGTATACCAAAAAACATTAGAGGGATTGGATTGGACATTCAAAGGGTTGAAATAATGCTTGCATTGTTATGCTTGACAAGGTTGTGGCTCAAAAAAGGATGTTTTATGGGTAACATGAGTGCATGAGAATTATTTAAAAAGGAAGGATAGGCGAAACTACTTAGTAAGCCCAGGATGTTGTGTGTATTAGGATACCTCTAGTGCTAGCAACTACTTTGTGAAATCAGGTTATCTTTGGTGTAACAATATTGCTAGGAAGATGCGGTGGGCTAGGTTGATTTGGTCAAGAGGCAATGGGCCTAAACATTCATTCATTAGGTAGGTTATCCCACAGGGCAAATTACATGTGAAAAGTAGGCTGCAGAACTTCAAATACGTCAATGACAATATGTGCAGCTTATGTCATATGGAGGAAGAAACTATGGAGCATTTATTTTTCTTATTTCAATATGCCAAGAATACGAGGCAAGCCCTTGCAGATTGGTTAGGTGTGCAAATTAATGCAGGCAACATGCAACAACAGATTTCTATATGCCAGAATTTGAAAGGTGTCAAATGTTATAAGGAGATTGTGTATGCTAGCTACAATGAAATAATGTAAGGCATTCAGAGGGCTAGAAATTAGGTAGCTTTCAAAGGATAATTGATTGACTGAGATACATTGTAAATAGCATCAAAGAGAGCATAAAAAATAGGGTTTTGTTTCTAGTTAGAAATTTATCAAAGTATAAGAAATGTATATATATTGCTCTTAGGTGATGAGGAGGCTAAGGGTTTGACACATTCTCAACCTTGGTGCTCATAGATTGTAACCCTTTGGGGTCCTTTTTTCAATGGTATAGAAGATCTCCGTCATACCAAAAAATCAATCAACTTGTTTCTTCTTGCAAAGAATCACAAAATAAATTGACAATAAGATTTAAGATCTTGGATTTTTTTCTTCTTCTAAAACATGATTTTTAGTATTTTTGTTTTAACTTGTCATTGAAATGTAAAATCTTATCCTCTATAATTGAAAAAAAAAAACTAATGTCTTTTTTTTAACAATAAAATCATACTACTTATAGACATTATTACACAACTTCACAGATTATTCTAAAATTATCATTTTCAACATTTAAATGATTACAAAGTTAATACACAACAAAACAATTTTGAGTTGCATGCAAAATAATTACCTGCAATATTTGCATATCCATTATTAGACAAGTTGAAAAACACAACAAAGTCATAGGTAGTGAAGCGAAGAGGAGGGCTCAAAAGCTGACAGGTATCACATGTTAATTTGCTACCGTAGTGCAAATTATGAAAGTAGTCATATCACAGATGAAGTGATTTAGGCAATTTGGAATGACCCGTTACACCCACAAAAAGAAAAAAATAACTTGCCTAACATACACCTTGTGCTTTATATTAATTGTGGGCCCTGCTTTCACCAAATTGCCTTGTGCATTCATTTCTTGGGCTCCAATCTCTCTCTCTCTCTCTTTTGGTTCACCAAAAGGGGTACTATATTAAGAAAGGATTCCAAAAATAATGATAGAAGGATAATTAATTCTCTATTATACGAGAGGATCGAAAATTATCGAAAATGACTAATATTGTAGATGTTCTAAAGAGTTATAACAAATCAAAACAGAATTTAAAGAAACAGGAGAAAGGAACACATCTCGAAATGAAGAAAGACTAGCTGAGTAGCTGGACTTTTTTTGGGAGGGGGAATCATACCCTAGCATTGCACTTAGGTAGGTAGATAAGCCCACCAATATTTGCTGACATCAAGTAAACATAATATTATATTATCTAAGCCCTAGCCTACTATGGTAGGTAGGTCAAAAGCCCAATGTCAAATAATATAAACAATGGTATATTTTACGATTTTAACCTTAGATGTATGTGGTACAATTGCAATGAGTTAAGATTTGCACTGTCAAGCTTAGGGATCGAACTTATACACGCACTAATTCTCATTTTTTTATGTTTTATTTTAATTTTCAATTTATCTTTTTAACCTTTCAAACTCTACTTTCTTCCTTTTTATATTCTTCATTTTTAATTTTTTTACTTTTCATTCATTATTTTCCATTCCTACCAATTTCAGTGATTATTTTTCAATAAATTTAGCAAGCAAATTTTGTTATCCTTTCCCCCCTCTTTTTATAGTTTAAATCTAATGAAATGCATGCCCCTTTCCTTGATTTTTTTTGCCATAATATTTACATAGTTATTATTTTTAAACATAGTTATTAATTTTTTTACAGATGAACTTATTTATTAAGCAAATTTAGTCTCCATTATGATCCAAAAGGGCTTTTGAATGGTGTTCACGCTTGTAATAAGGAGCATGAGTTAATTGCTAGGGAATTCTATAAATTTACAAGATGAATAATCACGTAAAATTTTATGAACAATTAGACATATATATATGTGTGTGTGTGTGTGTGTGTGTGCTATCATTAAGGCTCCGTTTGGACCTAGAAAAGTTTGGTGGAAAGAAATTTTTTTAGGAAAGTTACATTTTTTTTCTTGTGTTTGGTTTAAAGAAAATCACAAAGAAAAAAATATTGAAGAAAGTTAGGTGGAAAAATTGTTAGAAACAAGTGATAAAATTTTCCTCATAAAATTATGAGGAAAGTTTGAGAAAAGTTCCCAACCTCCTCCAACCTTGCATTGCTTAGATGATATCAATATGATTCAAGTAGTTCATCAACATTCAAATTTTTCATCCAAATTCTTATATTTTTTCCTCAATCCAAACAAAAGAAAAAAAACTCATTTTCTTCCTACTTTTTTTTCCTTCATATTTTTTTCCTTCAACTTTTCTTTCTACCAAATTTTCTAAGGACCAAACGAACCCTAAATGACTGTTGAAAGAAATGAGCATTTATTTGGTGTTCAAATAAGCATTTGTTTAATATGAACATAAGTATAATAATTGGTTTGTATGAGCATTTTTTAGAATGTATATAAGCATCTTGATTATTCTCGTATGAGCATTTTGCAATATACACAGACAAGGATGTTGAAAACCTACAATAAGTAAGTCTTGTCCCAACAAATTGGTGTGTGTTTGCCAACATTAAATGACCATTTCAATGAAATAGACATTCATTTGGTATTCAAATAATTAAGCATTTATTTGGTGTGGAGATAAATATCATGGTTGGTTTGTATGAGCACTTATTCTAGTATGAACAGTTTACAATGTATATATAGGCAAGTTTCTTGAACACTGACAATAAATAATTTGGTTTTTAGTGTTATAATAATTGGTTTATACAATGGTGATAACCGTTTACGTGAAGTGCTAATAAGCTTTTTCTTTTAAAATTTTTTTTGTATATAGACACTTTGGGTGGTTTGCATAGTTGGCAGATAACATTTAGCGCGTATTTAGTATATGGGCATCTTTAGATTCTTAAATTGAGGCCCTCTTCGTAGTTAAAACAATAAGAAACACTAATCTTTGGCATATATGTAACGAATAGACCCTTTTTTAAAAAAAATGTACGCATGTCTATGTAATCCTCCTTGTCTATTGTTGCATATGTTCAATATTGTATACCTGATGATTATAACCTTTTTGTTTTAGAAGATGTCCATAAGCAATTTAATTAGTGTAGATAAGTATTTATTTAGTCATCAAATAAGTAATTTTGTTGAGTTAATATACATTAGCTTTTGAAATAGACGGAAAGAGATTATAGCAAAATTTTAAAAAAAACATATTAAAACTAAATGTACATGTTAATAAGCATTTAATTTTCGAGTTTAAATATACGTTGTAGTTGCTTATTGATGAGAATTTTAGTTGTTCGCACTATACTTATTACTTAGTTTGTAAATGTTGCCAGACAGTTTTTTTATTTTTTATTTCAAAGGAAGTTAATAAACAATTTAATTTGTGCGGATAAGTATTTTTCCAATAGATAAAAATTTTTTTTGGGGGGTTGTATACTAGTATTAGTTATACATTGACCTTTAATATAGAGGAGTCCTTTTGATTTAGAAGCAAAGAATAAAAACCAAAAGCAAAAATAAAAATTAAAACTAAAGCAAGATAGACGAATTAAATAAATTAAAAGTACAAGCAGAAAACAAAAAAGCCAAATTAAAGAAAAACATAAATAGGAATCCAAAAGGGGGAAAGGAAGATAAAATGTCTAGTTTCTAGGGGTGTCAATTCGGGTCATTGTTTCGGGTTGATATGACAAGTCATAAAATAGTTTTGGCTTTTTGTGGTATAATTACCTAATTGCCCTTCTAAAGTTGAGATTCTTTAATTTAAATTTTTGTAATCGTTTACGTGTAAGTTTTTGTTTTGACTAGTTAATTACGATTTTGTCCTTTCAATTTGTTTTAGTTTCTTTTAATATTCGTTATCTGAATAATAAGTGATTTGAGAGTCGTTGATATCCATATTTCTTTGATACCAAATAGTGTATGTAAAAGTTAATTCTAATAGTGCAATACTATCTTTTAAAATTTTTCTATTTCTTGGTTCAATAGTTTCTGGTAACAGTGACAGTTGATTTAGTCGTGTTTTGTAATGATTTAGCATTTGTTGACGGACATTTCTAGTTGTACAATCAAAAGTTCTTAAGAAATCAAAAGCTTGTTCTTTAGTATAATATTCTAGAATGGGTAGATAACTTTTAGTTTCAATGATATAGTCTCCTGATCAGTTTAGTTTAGCTGTATATTGAAATTTATATCTAGAGTTTAAATTATTGGTAGATGAATTCATTTTATAATTTAACCAAAGCTATAATATATATGGAAAGGTAGTCTTTTAACGTTTCGTCTAGTTCTTTACCAGTTTTCGTACTTTCACGAATTAGTTGATTTAATAGCTTATGATAGCGTTTATAAGCTATGTGCTTAGAAAGAGTTAAAGTATCTTTAATAGCTTCATATTCTGATAAAGATAATTGAAGTAAGTTTTGATGTTTTATTCTTAGTTTATAATAATCATCTCTTAAAGATGCAATAAAACTAGCTTTAGGAAAGTGAGAGTTTCTCAGTGAATGATACTGCGCATATGGGTGATTTGGTATATCTGCCATTTAATAGTTCTTTCTTTTTGACATTTCGAAAGTTTTACATAGTTTGCTTTTTACCAAAAGTCAATAGTTTCAACAGTAAATAGTGAATAGTTTTTTGTCGGCCATTTTTGATTTTATAATGTTGTACACAGTTCTTGAAACATTAGTTGCTAATAAGTGTTACAAGTTTTTCATTCGAGTGTTTTAGTTGCTTATGAGTCTTTTCTTTACAGATTAGTGTTTGCAAAATAGTTTGTCAAATCGTTTCTTTTTTAGTTAACTGTTTTGTGCTTTGGAATTAATACTTAAGTAAGACGTTCTTGGTTTAATTATCAAAATTTTGTTTGATTAGTTTCTATGAGTAATTTTCTTATCAAGTTTTAATATTATTCGGTTAGTTTTGCAATGGAGATAGGTTTTGAGGCTTCATCATTCATTATTGTTCATATTATAGTTGTGCTAATCAAGAGATAATCCTTTTTTTATAAATAGTGAGTAATAGTTGCTAAATTTTAGTTGGCAATACCAATTAAGTTTCAATAGTTATTAATAGTTAAGAAATAGTTCGGGTCGTCTTGTGCTCTGATACCAATAATACAAGGGGCTGATAACTTTTTGTACAAAAAGGTTTAAAACTCTTTGAAAAGAGACAATAGTTCGAGCAAAGTTAAGATAAAATGAGTTCTAAACATGATGGTACTCTCAGCAAAATAAATCTAACTATCAGTTGTTCAAGAAATTATACCTCCTAGATCGCAAGATTTTATGAACAGATATTGAGTCTTCAAATCTGCCACCATGCCCTTCCTCTCACGAGCCCTACTGGACTTACTTCGATTTCTCTGCCTCGTTCTCTTTCCTTAAAATCTTTCAGCGTCTCCCGTTAAGAGATGAAATTCTCATAATAAACTCCACCATGCCTCCCTTGGTCTCATACGTCCTGCTTCAATCTTTAAATTCCCTAACTCACTTTGAGATACCTTAAAAAAGGAGATAAGAATTTCAAGAAGTTTTGAATAGTTTTCTTTATTAAGCTGATTTCCCAAAAGGAAATTTAGAACAACATTTTAGGAGCTTTGCTCCAAATAGTCTTTAAGATTTCTAATAGTTTCTAAAAGCTCTCAGATTTTTTTTCTTACTCTAAAGCTCTCTTTTTCTTCTGCCAAAATCTGAGCTCTCCTAGCTTATGAGTTACATATTTATAGCGCCTTGAAAGGCATTTTTAACGTAAGTGCTTACATCAAAGGAAATAATTTTACAACTGTAAATAGTACAATAACTGAAGAGTTCAACAGTGTCTTGATAACTTATTGGAAAGTTTGCATGCTCATCAGCTGTCTTCCATGTGATTAGTGAATAGTTGATGGTGATGTGGTAAATAGTTGTAGTGCATAGTTGATGGTGACCTGAGTAATAATTTATGAATTCTTCGCGTGGTTGCAAAAGTCTTCGTGATTAATTGCTTGCGGTTCTCCTTTTAGCAGCAATAATTAATGTGCTAGCATCTTCTAGATTGTAGTTCAAGATTTCAGTAGATAAAAGTTCAATAGTTCAGCAATAGTTGTCGACAAGATCCTAACCTTACATCTGGCTGTCTTATGGCGAAATCTTAGCCGTCAGACATGAAAGTTTCTTTTCGAATTTTTTCCATTAGTAATGATAGTCTTTTTGCTTCCTCTTCTTATTTGATTTTTGTGAACTTTGAATATTCTCGAATCAGTTTACAACGAAGATCATTGTCTGTTTGGTTGAGACAAGAAATATCAAAGCGTATGTTATAGCATAAGAGAATTAACACATGAGAGTTGTGTTGTTCAAAAGGGCATATATGAACATGCGGGATGATTTTTGTGACAAATTGAAAGATATGAGGTTCAAAAGCGGGTATTTTTGATGTGTTAAAGCTCTTAGGTAAAAGAGGTTGATGAATTATTCTCATTCCTTTATCTGTATACGATAGTCGTGGGGCTTCATAACTAGTAGATGGTTCTTCGTCGACTAATTTGAAGTTTGTTAAAGCTGGTAGTCTTGCTTCTTGCATAGGTGGTGAAATAACAGTGCTTATGGTTGAAAAGATAGGGTCAATAGTTATTTTTCCAGTTTGTTTTTCTTCCTTAATTAGAAAATTTGTATTTGAAAATATGTATAGTCCTCTGTAGTAGAAAGATAATGCACCATTTCCAGGTTGTAAATCTATATCTGTTAAAAGTTTAAATTGTAGATTTAATGTATCTTTAATATTTTTGCTACGCAATGTTACTGAATAGTTTGGATAGCACTCAAAAATTAATTTTTTATAGATTAAGTTTCCGTGTAAAGTTTCAAGATGGCTATTCTGAATATTTGTAAATCTTTGATCATGAAGTGATAAGATGATAGGTGAGTTAATTCCTTCTTTAAAACATGCTTTGACAGCAATTTGCAATCCTTGTTAATGAACATATTTTATTAGATTTCGATCTTTCAGGGGGATGTCATTTAAAAAAATTTCTATAATATCTTGAGTCAAGAGTCGTAATCTAATATTTTCTTGTAGATGTTGTACATTCACATGTTGTTCAGTTGTGTATAGCTTGAAGTATCTAATTAATTTTCTTGTTAGGAAATCGTCTAGTTTTTTCATGAAGTTTACGGGATCTTTTAAAGATAAATCAGTTGTTATTATTTTTGAGTAAAGTTTTTTATTAAAAGTAATTATTCCCATATAGTTTTCATTAGCTTCTTGCTCTTGTTGTGATATTGTTTCTGATTCTTCAGTGGTCATTTTTGTTTTTATTACAGAGAGTAAGTACAGACAAGTTTTGTCAATTTTCGTTTAACAGTTGGACAGTTGTATCTATTTCGGCATAAAATTTTTATTAGTTGTAATATATCAGTGTCTCCGTAGATTCCATATTCAGTTTTTTTTAGGAATTCGGTAAAAAGTCATGTTTAAGATTTTGTTGAAGTAATTCATTTTGATTTTAAAGTTTTCTTTTAAAAGTAATAGCTGTTTTTACACTTTAGTCCTTGAAGTTTGGCTTATTTGCGGGCTTAGTTCCTCCTTAGTCCTTAGTAAGGACTCCTTACTAAGGACTACGGAGGGGCTAAGCCCGCAAATAAGTCAAACTTCAAGGACTAAAGTGTAAAAACAGCTAATGAATTATTTGCGGGCTTAATCCCTCCTTAGTCCTTAGTAAGGAGTTCTTACTAAGAGCTAAGGAGGGACTAAGCCCGCAAATAAGCCAAACTTCAAGGACTAAAGTGTAAAAACAGCTATTACTTTTAAAAGAAAACTTTAAAATCAAAATGAATTACTTCAACAAAATCTTAAACATGACTTTTTACCGAATTCCTAAAAAAAACTGAATATGGAATCTACGGAGACACTGATATATTACAACTAATAAAAATTTTATGCCGAAATAGATACAACTGTCCAACTGTTAAACGAAAATTGACAAAACTTGTCTGTACTTACTCTCTGTAATAAAAACAAAAATGACCACTGAAGAATCAGAAACAATATCACAACAAGAGCAAGAAGCTAATGAAAACTATATGGGAATAATTACTTTTAATAAAAAACTTTACTCAAAAATAATAACAACTGATTTATCTTTAAAAGATCCCGTAAACTTCATGAAAAAACTAGACGATTTCCTAACAAGAAAATTAATTAGATACTTCAAGCTATACACAACTGAACAACATGTGAATGTACAACATCTACAAGAAAATATTAGATTACGACTCATGACTCAAGATATTATAGAAATTTTTTTAAATGAAATCCCCCTGAAAGATCGAAATCTAATAAAATATGTTCATTAACAAGGATTGCAAATTACTGTCAAAGCATGTTTTAAAGAAGGAATTAACTCACCTGTCATCTTATCACCTCATGATCAAAGATTTAAAAATATTCAGAATAGCCATCTTGAAACTTTACACGGAAACTTAATCTATAAAAAATTTATTTTTGAGTGCTATCCAAACTATTCAGTAATATTGTGTAGCAAAAATATTGAAGATACACTAAATCTACAATTTAAACTTTTAACAGATATAGGTTTACAACCTGAAAATTGTGCATTATCTTTCTACTACAGAGGACTATACATCTTTTCAAATACAAATTTTCTAATTAAGGAAGAAAAACAAACTGGAAAAATAACTATTGACCTTATCTTTTCAACCGTAAGCACTGTTATTTTACCACCTATGCAAGAAGCAAGACTACCAGCTTTAACAAACTTCAAATTAGTCGACGAAGAACCATCTACTAGTTATGAAGCCCCACGACTATCGTATACAGATAAAGGAATGAGAATAATTCATCAACCTCTTTTACCTAAGAGCTTTAACACATCAAAAATACCCGCTTTTGAACCTCATATCTTTCAATTTGTCACAAAAATCATCCCGCATGTTCATATATGCCCTTTTGAACAACACAACTCTCATGTGTTAATTCTCTTATGCTATAACATACGCTTTGATATTTCTTGTCTCAACCAAACAGACAATGATCTTCGTTGTAAACTGATTCGAGAATATTCAAAGTTCACAAAAATCAAATAAGAAGAGGAAGCAAAAAGACTATCATTACTAATGGAAAAAATTCGAAAAGAAACTTTCATGTCTGACGGCTAAGATTTCGCCATAAGACAGCCAGATGTAAGGTTAGGATCTTGTCGACAAGTATTGCTGAACTATTGAACTTTTATCTACTGAAATCTTGAACTACAATCTAGAAGATGCTAGCACATTAATTATTGCTGCTAAAAGGAGAACCGCAAGCAATTAATCACGAAGACTTTTGCAACCACGCGAAGAATTCATAAATTATTACTCAGGTCACCATCAACTATGCACTACAACTATTTACCACATCACCATCAACTATTCACCAATCACGCGAAAGACAACCGACAAGCATGCAAGCTTTCCAAAAAGTTATCAAGACACTATTGAACTCTTCAATTATTGTACTATTTACAGCTGTAAAGTTATTTCTTTTGATGTAAGCACTTACGTTAAGAATGCATTTCAAGGCGATATAAATATGTAACTCTTAAGGTAGGAGAACTCAGATTTTGGCAGAAGAAAAATAGAGCTTTAGAGTAAGAAAAAAATCTAAGAGCTTTTGGAAACTATTAGAAATCTTAGAGACTATTTGGAGCAAAACTCCTAAAATGTTGTTCTAAATTTTCCTTTGGAAAATCAGCTTAATAAAGAAAACTATTTAGAACTTCTTGAAATTCTTATCTCCTTTTTTAAGGTGTCTCAAAGTGAGTTAGGGAATTTAAAGATTGAAATAGGACCTATGAGACCGAGGGAGGCATGGTGGAGCTTATTCTGAGAATTCCATCTCTCAACGGGAGACGCTGAAAGATTTTAAGGAAAGAGAAAGAGGCAGAGAGATCGAAGTAAGTCCAGTATTGCCAGTGAGAGGAAGGGCATGGTGGCAGATTTGAGGACTCAATATTTGTTCATAAAATCTTGCGATCTATGAGGTATAATTTCTTGAACTATTGATAGTTAGATTTATTTTGCTGAGAGTACCATCATGTTTAGAACTCATTTGATCTTAACTTTGTTCGAACTATTGTCTCTTTTCAAAGAGTTTTAAACCTTTTTCTACAAAAAGTTATCAGCCCCTTGTATTATTGGTATCAGAGCACGAGACGACCCAAACTATTTCTTAACTATTAATAACTATTGAAACTTAACTGGTATTGCCAACTAAAATTCAGCAACTATTACTCACTATTTATAAAAAAAGGATTATCTCTTGATTAGCATAACTATAATAGGAACAATCATGAATGATGAAGCCCCAAAACCTATCTCTATTGCCAAACTAACCGGATAATATTAAAACTTGATAAGAAAATTACTCATCGAAACCAATCAAATAAAGTTTTGATAATTAAACCAGGAACGTCTTACTTAAGTATTAATTCCAAAGCACAAAACAGTTAACTAAAAAAGAAACGATTTGACAAACTATTTTGCAAACACTAATCTGAAAAGAAAATACTCATAAGCAAGTAAAGCACTCGAATGAAAAACTTATAACACTTATTAGCAATTGCTGTTTCAAGAACTGTGTATAACATTATAAAATCAAAAATAGCCGACAAAAAACTATTTACTATTCACTGTTCAAACTATTGACTTTTGATAAAAAGTAAACCATGTGAAACTTTCAAAATGTCGAAAAGAAAGAACTATTAAATGGCAGATATACCGAATCACCCATATGCGTAGCATCATTCACTGAAAAACTCTCACTTTCCTAAAACTAGTTTTATTGCATATTTAAGAGATGATTATTATAAACTAAGAATAAAACATCAAAACTTACTTCAATTATCTTTATCAGAATATGAAACTATAAAAGATACTTTAACTATTTCTGAGCACAGAGCTTACAAACGCTATCATAAGCTATTAAATCAACTAATTTGTGAAAGTACGAAAACTGCTAAAGAACTAGACAAAATTTTAAAAGACTACCTTTCCACATATAGTTTTGGTTAAATTATAAAGGTCCTGTTCTATTTCGCGCTTTTTAAGATTTAGCTAAGAGCTTACATCTTTTTACATCTTTTTACATCTCCTTATAACTTCTTACACCTCCTTACAACTTCTTACAGCGTCTTACATCTCCTTACATCTTCCTACATCTCCTCACATCTCCTTACATCTTCTTACATCTCCTTACATCTTCATACATCTCCTTACATCTCATAGATTTTCTATAACATTCATTTATTTTAGTTACAGAAATATGTATATTTTTTAATGATACTACTAATATACAAAATTTATAAATATATTATGAACACAACATTTACATAAACATAAAAACATAATATAACGACGTAACTTATATTTGAGTTTCGACATAAAATATATATTATTATAGATGACCATACATTTATTTATATTAAACATTATTTACTTAAAATAGGAATTTATTTGAAGAGTTGTATTCAATTTTGTCAATTTTTTTTTGTTATACTTTGCTTATTCGATCAAACTAATGTTCATATAAAAAATCACCTCAAGTGGACGAAATTTTATTCACCAAATTTATGGAAATTAATATATTTTATTGTTGTGTAATTAACTTAATTAATTATTTATTTTCAATAAGTATATTATTTTAATATTATTATTTTTCATCGAAAACGTTCATTGTAAAACAAATTATACTATACAACTCTTCTGTAATTCAACAGCTCCTTACAGCTTTTTACAACTCCTTACAGCTCATTACATCTCCTTACAGCTCCTTACACCTCCTTACATCTTCTTATATCTATCTATCTATCTATCTAAAACGCGAAATAGAACAAACCCAAAATGAATTCATCTATCAATAATTTAAACTCTAGACATAAATTTCAATCTACAGCTAAACTACACCGATCAGGAGACAATATCATTGGAACTAAAAGTTATCTACCCATTCCAGAATATTATACTAAAGAACAAGCTTTTGATTTCTTAAGAACTTTTGATTGTACAACTAGAAATATCCGTCAACAAATGCTAAATCATTACAAAACACGACTAAATCAGCTGTCACTATTACCAAAAACTATTGAACCAAGAAATAGAAAAATCTTAAAAGATAATATTGCACTATTAGAATTAACTTTTATATACACTATTTGGTATCAAGGAAATATGGATATCAATGATTCTCAAATCACTTACTATTCTGATAACGAATATTAAAAGAAACTAAAATAAACTGGAAGGACAAAATCGTAACTAACTAGTCAAAACAAAAACTTAAACATAAACGATCACAAAAATTTAAATTAAAAGAATCGCAACTTTAGAAGGACAATTAGGTAATTATACCACAAAAAGCCAAAACTATTTTACGATTTGTCATATCAACCCGAACTCTACCCGAAATAATGACCCGAATTGACACCCCCACTAGGTTCCATTAGTTCGATCATGACATGTATGTCTGATTGGGTCCCGCTAGTTTGGTTATGACATTTACCTGTGATTGGATCGTTGTTTAAACAATATTTAGCACCAAATTTTTTATGTGAAAATACAAGTTAAGTTGGGCTAACAATGTATGCATGCATTAGGTCATTACTTATTGTGAGTGGTGATCAACTTACTTTTGCTACTAGACAGGTCTAGTTTTTTTTTTATTTTATTTACTTTCTTGTTAGCCCTGCATCCAGTTCTCTTTGACTTAATTTTTGAAGAATAAATTCAGATAAGTTTAGTTTAAAATAAAACTATGTTTTCTTTGACTTATTTTTTGAAAAATAAGTTTAAATAAGTCAAAAAGTTTAGCTCAAACTAAATTCAATGAAAAAAATCAAAAAGTTCAAAATAAATTCCACAAACAAGTTTAGAATAAAATTCAATCCGATGCCCGCTCCTTAAAATGCAGCGTCATCATTTTGGCGCGAATTTCAATTTTCACGCGCTCCTCAATTTTCAATTCACAATCACGAAGAAAAGGAAAACCTTCAAAGTTCAAACCCTAGGAAAATCTCTTCTCAAGGAGGAGGAGAAAAAGCGATCTCTTCAATTGAAACCCTAGATAGAATTCCATCAGATATCAGACTCAATTCGGAAATTCCTCGAGAATGGCGAAGGACGACGAACTTGTGGCGGCCAAGAAGGCGTATCGGAGTGCCAAGGAGGTGGGAAATAGGAGAGAGGAAGCGAGGTGGGCAAATGTCATTGGAGATATACTGAAGAACAGGGGAGAGTATGTTGAGGCTCTCAAATGGTTGAGAATCGATTTCAAGATTTCGTCGGAATATCTGCTTGAAAAGGATCTTCTTCCTACCTGTCAGTCCATTGGTGAGCTCTATTTGCGCCTCCAGGATTTTGAAAACGCTCTTTATTACCAGGTATCGTTCTTGATTTTCGGACTCTCTCTCTCTCTTACTATTATTGATTTTAGCTTGGGGGTAAATTGGATGGAATCATCTCATACTATTTGATGTGTCAACATTTCTGATTTTAGTTTGGAATCACGTCATATTATTTTTGTCGTAATGCCCATTTATTGGGAATTTTTTTTGGGGGGATTTGTCGATCCTTTTTGGTTGTTTAAAATGATTTATGAATTTGTGATAATCCAACCTCAAGTAATTGCATGGCGTATGATGAATTGTGATACACAATTATTTTGGCCACTCTCAGTCGATGCTTAAATCAAACAAAATTGGCATTTTGAATTTCCCAAAATCCTGTAGTATTAGGAATCGTCAACCTGATGACTGTTCCTTTTCCTTCAAAGTTATTACTTATTATGTCCGTTCATTTTTTTTGGGCCTTATTTTTAAGAAAGAATTTTATTGATGTGTTTTCTCACATATGAATTGCAGAAGGAGCATTTACGGCTAGCGAAGGAAGCAAACGACCTGGTTGAGCAGCAAAGAGCCAACACGCAACTAGGACGGACATACCACGAAATGTTCTCAAAATCAGAAAACCACTCTGCTCTTCATAATGCTAGAAAGTACTTCAAGTCTGCTATGAGCCTTGCTCAAACTCTCAAGGAGAATCCTCCCCATCCTAAATCTTCTTTTCTGAAGGAATATATCGATGCACACAATAATGTTGGGATGCTTGAAATGGACCTGGATAACTTGGAAGAAGCTAAGAGAATTCTCACAAGAGGATTGGAGATTTGTGATGAAGAAGAGGTAAATGTAAATGATGATGGACGTAGCAGATTGCATCATAACCTTGGGTTTGTATATACACAACTAAGAATGTGGCATAAGGCTCGGGAGCATATCAAGCAGGATATTTTGATCTGTAAGAATATCGGTCATTTGCAGGGAGAGGCTAAGGGTTATAATAATCTTGGGGAACTATATGTCCAAGTTCAGAAGTTGCAGGAGGCAAGGTGTAGCTACCAAAAGGCTCTTGAGCTGGCGACCTCAATGGAAGATGAATATGCTTTGGCTGGCCAAATAGAGCAAAATATTCGAGTTGTTGATGAGTATGTCAAAGTGATGGAGGACATGAAAAAGGAAGAGCAGAAACTCAAGAAGCTAAAACGCAGTATGGCTACAGCTAAAGGCACTTCTAGTGAAAGAAAGTGTTTGAGGCTGCAGATGGCATCTCTTGATCGTCTAATTGAGAAAACAATTGTGGTTTCCGCTTGGCCAAAGGTAAGGAAGTTATTTACTTGGTCAATTTGAAAACTTAAGTGCAGGAGACTTTACATGCCATATGATGTTATTATTCTTAGTGTATAACCATATGAGTTTCAATCATTGCAAGTAATGAATCTTATTTCCATTTGCCATCAATGCTACTGAGCCATGGGAAGTGTGGCTCTCTCATACGGAGCATAGGGAGTGCGCTGTTGGTGATTGAGATGCTAAGCACGCTGTAGGCTTGTTGACCTGGTTCCACTCCATTTTAGGTTAGAGTGGTGTGAATATGGATGGCTGCCATTTTCTGTTCATTTTCTTAAAATTTAGTTGACTAGCGACCTCCGTTTATTGTGGGATTGGGAGAGCCAGTTGAAATTAAATCGATAGTAGTTCTATGAAATGATCTTGGTTGTGGTGCAACAAGAACATAGATGTATGGCATTTTCCGTGCACATCAACCTCCATTCATTTGAGGGTGCCAGATTTCTTAGCACCTTACTTACATTTGTGCATTTATGTTTGTTCACCTATGACTTCTCTTCTGCAAGAGCTCTCTCTGTTGAGGAAATGAGAAACTATTGGCTTCTTGAAGAATTCAACATGTAATTATCTGTTGTTCCTTGAATCCTTAGCAGCTGAAATCTTGTATCAGATATACAGTTCTTGGCCAGTTATATGTGCCAAAATGATCTTTCTTCTGGCTGAACTGCTGTAGTTCCTTGATTTTTCCCCCCTTCCCCCCTGGGTTGCCTTCTGCTAAGCTACATCTTATTTGCCATTCTGCCTTGTTGTGATAAATTTTCACCTACAAAGTTGGGTTCTGATTTATCACTTTTTAATGTTATCTGTTTGGGATAAACCTTCTACTTTCATGGCAGTAGACATGCATGACTCACGAGTGTACACGTGAAAATAGGGCAGCAATTCAATGACAAAAATCCTTCTATTCATAAGGGATAGCCATGGATAGAGGAATCTGCTAAAATTGACAAAAATGAGTAGATTAGTGGCAAGAACTAAGAAGACATCCTCTCAAGTTACTGTTGCTAGTGTTTGGTGTGCTTGCCTCGTCATTCCCCTTTGGCCTACATTTACCCCTTCGCAGCTGTAGCTTTTGCTTTGAGAAACCTACAAATCCTTCTTGTCTTCTCCAATGGTCTAATCTTCTGTTGTTTTCCACCGAGACATACCCCCTTGTGCCAGCACATCACCTCCGTTTATAGTCCCTCACACAATAATCCTCGCCCAACAAGGTGTAGGGGATCTCCTTAACTAGATGCTAAATATTATTCTTCTATAAAAAATACAACCTTGCTGGAAACCATGCCACCTTCAATCTAACATTCTAACCTGTAATTCCTCCATGTACCAAATATTTCTCTTGTTTTAATCAAATTCCATATCTTGTTAATGAATTTTGTAGTATGTATGCTAGCAATTGGAGTAGAATAAGCTATATTGTTATAGTTTTGGGCTTCTTACCTGGCTATAGAAAATGAAAAATTGTGAAGACTAGGAACATCACATTAAACAGGCTCTATTTTGCCCCTATTGCTCTTTAAGTCATGTCGATCTATGGAATATAATGAAGTACTCCCTTTGTCCAATAAAAATCATCAATTCTCTCTTTTATGTGTACCCCAAAAATGTTGTCGAAATTGTTTTCTTGAGTTGAACTTTTAATGTTTTGTGTGAAGGATGGACATGAGACATTAAATGAAATGATATCTCCCTAATTTTTCTTGTTTCGATACTTTGACTAGTTTTATGTGATGAAGGAATACTATATGAACCATCTACTCATGCAAGACCTCTTCATAGGTTGGAATTTTCCCCAAAAGCCTACCATCTCTTTTGCTAGCCTTTCCCGTGAAGGGGTTCTCTGTGGGAGGATAAATTTACACTAAGGTTTGATGAATAGATGGTTATAAGTAGATATGAGAAGTATAAATCTGTCAGCTAAGACTTGATGCTTGATAGTTGAGGCTTAAATAGAGTAGATGTGGCAGGGTAGTATGCAATTAACTTTGAGTAATGGCTAAGATATTCTCTATAACATTTCTTGCTTCTCTAACAAGCCCTAAACTTCAAAATTGGCATATGAAGACTTGCTACTAAATCAGATCAAATGTCAGCAGATGCTGGCCTTGCTGCTATGTACATTCACTTGATGCATAGATAGGTTTAGTTCAGTGTATGTTGTAACTGTTTTCCACTGTTGCTTAAAAGTGACTTCTGTTTTTATGAACAGAAGCTCATGTAGATGCTGTCATTATCTTCCTGCCTTTTCTCTTAGTATTTAGGGTAAACATTGAGCTTCAATTTCTTTCTTATGTGTTTTTAAGCTTCAGTTGCTTTATTATGTGTTAGAGATGGAAATCATGTATCATTCAATTCAAGCTTCCTTTTAAGGTTTCAGTAGCATAATGAACTCAAATTAAATACACTTCAACATTGCAGCTCTGCTGAGCCTGCAGCTTTTTCCGAGCTGCTTGTATTTTCATTTGCTATCTTGTGTCTTACTATGGAGCATTGTGTCTTAGCATCGAGAGTTTGCGAAAATGAAGAAGAGAATTGCAAGCACACTCTGTGACAAAGAGAAGCTGGGTGATTCTTTTTTGGTTGTTGGCGAGTCATATCAAAAGCTTAGAAATTTCCAGAAAGCTTGGAAATGGTACAGCAAAAGTTTGGAAATCTACAAGCGCATTGGTAATTTAGAGGTGAGATTGTCAACTTATCAACTTTTTAGGTGTTTTGGCTGTTCTTTTATTGGTCTTCACAAACTGTAATTTCAGTTACCCATTTTCTCAAAACTAGGATCATCTTACTGTCTACAAGTCTGCCTATATTTCATTGTAACTGATTATGTTTAGTAATGGCTTTTGCACAAAGTTACTGGTAGGATCTCAAACAAATCGTCATCAGAACTTCTTTTCTGTTTTTAATTTTATTTCTTGTCCGTATAGCAAAGCCTACTGTTATGGATTCTTAGTGCTTAATGACCTGTAAGTAGGGGTTATTTTATTAATTCCCTTTGTCTTAATTGTTGTCACTTTGGGACCGCAATTAACATTTCATTAGTTTTGCCCTCATTATGCCTGATTTTGGTTGGTTTATCTGCTGTTACTGACTTATGCACTATTTCTTGTTTTTCTCTCCTATCATTTCCCTTATCCTTGCAAGATACATCTTTTGTTACCAATACTTTATAAGGTGAAAGTTTTAATCTTCAGAGGGACAATGAGCCATTTCGCAAAAATAAGGGCTAAGACAGTAATTGGGAATGATGTGGTCCATGACCAAAGTTCTTGTAATGCATTAAAACAGTGTCAGGTGGGAGGGTGAGATACCTTGCCATTTTTAGAGTTTAGACTTGCAGGTTTTGGGATTTGCCAAATTTGGGCTTGGATCTGATAAGGGAGCACAGATAACATCTAGGTTGCCACTTTCTTCCGACTGTGAGAATATCTCTCTCTAACCAGTTGCCTGTCAATTTCCAATGGATGTACTGGATGATAAAGGTGCGGTGAATGCAGGTAACTGCAGAGCAGATTAGGCTACCAAAGGCTCCTGAATTTGATGCAGATCTTTTATTTTTACATCCTAAATATTTACAGCTGCTGTAATAACTTTTACTACATATAAAAATTAGTTAAGGGGAATATGAGCTGGCAGTTAGTTAGCCAATGTCTGGGAATTGTGGGTGGTTGGCAATGAAACAGTGTATTTGTTCCAGCTTGGTGAGGAATGAAAATCAAGAATATAGTTGTTACTTTTCTCCCTCTTTCCTCTCCTTATCCTTCCTCTCGATCTCCCTCTGCATTTCATTGATTCTGAGCTGGGTACAGAACCTCATCGAGCTCTTCATTCTTTCTCCGGGTGAGCTCCTTGTCTCTGTATCATTGGTATCAGAGCGGTTCAATCAATCCACTGGGCTGGGAAAATCAAGGGTAAGCTGGCTCACACAAGGAACTTGACAGCCATGGAGGAGGCTATGAAGGCCATCTTGGAGGAACAGAAAAAGTGGTTACAGCAATAGATTGAAGGACAAAATGCCAATATTGCAGCTCATCATCAACAGATGATTGAACAGCAACAACAAAATTTGATTGAACAGCAACAGATGATCACTCAGCAAAGCCAACTTTTGATGGCTCAAATTTTGGCACAGCTAGAGCAAGAAAAAGACCCGAGAGATATCAGACTTCAACAATGTCGCTCAGGCTTCCAGGGAGGTGATATAGCTCAATTCAATCCAAAAATAGAGTTCCCTGTTTTTGATGGTACAGACCCCAAGGGGTGGATAAAAAAATGTACAAGGTATTTTGGATTGTGTAGAATCCATGACAATCAGAAGGTGGATTTGGCCTCTTTGTATTTAAAAGGGCCAGCAGAGCAATGGTTTGGGAGTTATATATGGGGAAGAAGGGGTGTATCTTGGGAGGAATTTATTGTGGATATTTGTGCTCGATTTAGAGATGATCTGGGAGGCAAAGTAGTTGAGGAATTTAATAGACTGCAGCAGACAGGGACTCTGGATGAATATTTAGCTAAGTTTGAGGAGCTTAAGTCTCTTCTCTTAGTAAAAAACCCCAATATGCCTGAGTCCTATATTCTGGAAAGCTTCATTGGAGGGCTGAAGCCAGCTATTAAGCCACTGGTGAGGGCTTTCAAACCACTTACCCTTGACTTAGCCATGGAACAAGCTAGATATCAGGAAGAACATGTGCAAGCCCTGAAAATTCCTCCTGACAAGCCTTTTAGACCAAATCTGAGCAATCCAAAGCCCTTGCTTCCTTCACCTCCCAGTTTCAGACCACCACAAAATTTTCCAACCAAAACTCCTCAAAATAACTCCGCCACATCTAAATTTCCATACCCAAGCCCACAAAAACCCACTCGATTCATTCCTGCAGCTGAAAGGGCTGAAAAGATGGCTAAGGGATTATGCTTCTTGTGTGACCAGCCCTATGAGAGAGGGCACAAGTGCAACAACACAGGCAAACAACTATTCCTAGTGGAGGTGCTGGGAGAAGAGGAAAAGGAAGCAAAAGAAGCTGTGGTGGAAGAGGCTTTTGATGGGGAAATGGAGTTCGATGCTGAGGGGATGTTACCTCAGCTATCCCTTAATGCTATGAATGGCTGTCCTGGGTTTAATACCATGAGAGTGAATGGGCATGTTGGAAAGAAAACCATACATATACTCCTCGACTCAGGAAGTACCCATAATTTCCTGGATGAGCAATTAGCTAGGAGGTTGGGGTGTAGGCTGGATCCTATAGATGGGCAATCTGTTGTCATAGCTGGAGGAAAAACTATGCAATGTCAGTTCATTTGCAGAAAGTTTTCATGGACATTGCACGGCACCACCTTTGCTTCAGACATCCTCCTTTTACCGTTAGGAGGCTGTGATTTGGTTTTAGGGGTGCAGTGGCTGTCAACCTTAGGAACCATTAAATGGGATTTTAAAAATCTTAGAATGGAATTTACTTATCAAGGAAAACCTATGGTCCTAAGAGGCATTAATGTGAGGAAGCCACAACTTATGACACAAGAGCAACTACCTAAGGCCCTCAAAACTGCCTCCCATTTGTGCATGCTCCAACTCCTACCTAGCACAGACAAGAGATATTTATCCTTGGAAAAGTTTGACAGACACCCTCCACCTGCAGCACTGCAAACCTTGTTAGCTGCATATGAAGATTTATTCCAGGAGCCAACTGCATTGCCCCCTTCCAGAGGTGTTTTTGATCATAAAATTCCTTTGAAGGATGGCACTTCTCCCACTAATCTTCGGCCCTATAGGTATCCCCTTAAGCACAAAGATGTTATTGAGAAATTGGTTGAAGAGATGCAGGCCAAGGGAGTCATTCAATCTAGCTCCAGTCCTTTTGCTTCACCAGTGGTTTTAGTGGGAAAAAAGGATGGGTCATGGAGGCTCTGTGTGGACTACAGGGAGCTCAATAAGAACACCATCAAGGACAAGTTCCCTATTCCCATCATTGAAGAGCTATTAGATGAACTGGCTGGGTCTTCCATCTATTCCAAGATAGACCTCAGATCGGGATACCATCAAGTAAGGATGGATGTTACTGATATTCCCAAAACAGCATTTAAGACCCACTCTGGACATTATGAATTCTTAGTCATGCCATTCGGATTGACTAATGCCCCTGCTACATTCCAAGCCTTGATGAATGAAATTTTCAGACCATATCTCAGGAAATTTGTGCTAGTTTTCTTTGATGATATACTAGTATATAGTGCCAGTTTGGAAGACCATTTAATACATTTAGAGACAATTTTTCTCTTGATGAGGCACAATGAACTTTATGCCAAGTTCAGTAAATGTTATTTTGGTATGGAAAAGGTAGAGTATTTGGGCTATTTTATCTCCAAAAAGGGGCTAGAAACTGATCCCAAAAAAATTGAGGTCATAGCCGAGTGGCCTGAGCCTAGAACACAAAAGGATGTTAGGAGCTTCTTGGGATTAACAGGGTACTATAGACGGTTTATTAAAGGTTATGCTGTCATTAGTAAGGCCCTCACTGATATGTTGAAAAAGGATGGTTTTATGTGGACTCCTGAAGCCACATTATCATTTCAGAAACTCAAGACTGCACTCATGACAGCTCCTGTCCTGGCCCTTCCAAACTTCGATCATCAATTTGAGATTGAAACGGATGCCTCCAGCTTTGGTATTGGGGCTGTATTGCAGCAAAAGGGGCATCCTATAGCCTTTGTCAGTAAGAAGTTAGGCCCTAAGTGGCAACAACTTTCGGTTTATGAAAAGGAATTGCTTGCCATTGTGTTTGCTGTTAGGAAATGGGAGCAATATCTCCTTGGCAGGCCATTCATTATTAAGACTGATCAACAGAGCTTGAAACACCTACTTGAGCAGAAAGTCTCAACTCCTTTCCAGCAGTTTTGGTTGTCCAAGCTTATGGGGTTTGATTATATCATCCAATATAAAAGTGGATTGCAGAATATAGTGGCTGACACCTTGTCTCGAGTATCAAGCAGCTCCTTATTGCTTATGTGTGTGTCCCACATCCATTCTGACTTATTGCAGCTTGTTGAGCAGTCCTGGTCCAGGGACCCCCATCTGCAGCTTGTCATACAGCAGAAACAACTTCACCCTGAATTGTTTCCAAAATATCAGCTAGTGCAGAACCAGCTCAGGAGGAGAGGGAAACTGGTTGTAGGCTCAGATGATGATCTACGAGCCAAAATATTGCAGTGGGTACACACCTCCCCTCAAGGAGGCCATTCAGGCAGAGATGCCACATTAAAGAGACTCAAACAGCTGTTTTACTGGAAGGGAATGAATAAAACAGTGCAGAGCTTCATTAGACAATGCACTACATGTCAAACTTGCAAATATGACAATAGTGCATACCCTGGACTCCTACAGCCTTTGCCTATACCTGAGGAAGTGTGGGTGGACATTTCAATGGATTTCATTGATGGTTTACCTAAATCCCATGGCAAAGAGGTCATTATGGTTGTAGTTGACAGATTTAGTAAGTATGCTCACTTTGTGGCCCTCTCTCACCCCTACACTCCAGAAACTGTGGCTCAAGCTTATTTAGATAATATCTACAAACTACATGGCTTGCCTCGAAGCATTGTGAGTGACAGAGATGCAATCTTCCTCAGTTCCTTCTGGCAGTCATTGTTTTCTGTTTTAGGGGTAGATCTCCTTTTGTCTTCTTCCTACCATCCTCAAACAGATGGTCAGACAGAGGTCCTCAATAGATGTTTGGAGCATTATTTAAGGTGTATGAGTGTGCAGAATTCCAAGGGCTGGACCCATTGGTTGCCTATGGCTGAATGGTGGTATAATACCACCTTCCAATCTGCCATTCAAAAGACCCCATTTGAGGTTTTATACAATCAAGAGCCTCCTCTCCATCTACCCTATCTTCCTGGAGAGTCTAGTCATAAGGGGGTAGATAGAACTATGCAAAGGAGGGAGGAAATGCTACGACAGGTGCAGCACAATCTTCAGAAAGCACAGGCGAGGATGAAGCAGTTGGCTGATAAGGGAAGGTCTGATAGGGTGTTTCAAGTGGGAGAATGGGTTTGGCTTAAATTACAACCCTACCGGCAGATGAGTGTGCAACACAGAACTAATGTGAAGCTGAAGCCGAAGTACTTTGGGCCATTTCAGGTGCTGGATAAAGTTGGTCCTGTGGCTTATAAGCTCAATTTGCCAGCCTCAGCTCAAATTCACTCTACGGTGCATGTATCCCAGTTGAAAGCTTTTGTAGGAACATTACCTTCCCTTCCTTACATACCAACTTGGCTGCAGGGCACCAATGCTGTAGCCCCCAGAAGACCAGTTAAGATCTTGGCTAGGAAGATGGTGAAAAGGAGGAATGTGGCAGCTGTGAAGTACTTGGTGCAATGGGAAGGTCTCAGTGAAGATCAGGCTAGCTGGGAGTTTGCAGAAGACTTCGAACGCAAGTACCCTGAATTTGAGCCTTGAGGGCAAGGCTCTTAAGAAGGAGGCATTGATGCAGATTTTTTATTTTTACAGCCTAAATATTTACAGCTGCTGTAATAACTTTTACTACATATAAAAATTAGTTAAGGGGAATATGAGCTGGCAGTTAGTTAGCCAATGTCCGGGAATTGTGGGTGGTTGGCAATGAAACAGTGTATTTGTTCCAGCTTGGTGAGGAATGAAAATCAAGAATATAGTTGTTACTTTTCTCCCTCTTTCCTCTCCTTATCCTTCCTCTCGATCTCCCTCTGCATTTCATTGATTCTGAGCTGGGTACAGAACCTCATCGAGCTCCTCATTCTTTCTCCGGGTGAGCTCCTTTTCTCTGTATCAGAATTTCATTCATTGAACAGAAATCCATATGTGCTATGGAACTGCGAGGGTGTGATAACATAGGGCATAAAAAATAGGCTAAGGTTGTATCAATAGAAACATCATTTGTTCACTGATAAACAATCTTTGCCATGGTTGATGGGAAATGTGGACCGTTGCGATCCCTTCTCCTGATGAAATCCATGCTAGGACATGCTTGATAATGTTGTTCAAAGCCAATACCAACGTTAACTTGGTTGAATATCTGATCAAAAAACTTGGTTGAATATCAATCTTAACTGCAAGATTTCCTAAAGTGTGAATAAAAGTCTCACCCAACAGGGACATGTGGACCACAGAAGGTAGGGATAAGGAGCTGGGTGGTTGTACCAGCAGGTTGAGCCGCAATGGTTTCCTGTGGAGGTCCAATCTACGGGGCTCAAGGATGATGGAGCAAGGAGGAGAGAGGTATCTGAGGTTAAACATGTTAGATAAACAAGGAGGGGGCCATTAGGGGGTTGGTAATAGCAGCGGGAATGCCAAGGTAGGTTGAGAGGAGCGTACAGGGAAAAGTAAGGATGGGACAATAGGGAGGGGAGGGGAATTGTAGGCGTAAGTTGATGGGAAAGGGAAGTTTGCATCAAGACTTCATTTTTTGGAAACTTTCATCAAGTTCTATTTTTCAGATAATGGGAACTTCTTTTATCCCTCTTTCGATGTTTTTAGATTTTATGGATAGTTTTCATATTGGATTTGTATAGCCCCTTTGTAGAATGCTAGCTTTGCATCAAGGCTTTTGATCTTACATATATTATTTCTCCTTTTTTCCTTATCAAAAAAAAGAGTTCCCTATTCTTATCACAGGAAAGTCTGCAAAAAAGCCACAGATTCAATAGAAAATGTCAAGGGATGGTGCCACAGTAACATATGTGAAAGTCTGGGTGGTGTGCATTTAGGATTTTGCAACTGCTGTTAACAAATTCATCAAGTTTTGCTTTTGGGCTCAAATGCTTATTATTATTGGTTTGATATGCCTATGGATTGATGGTCATTGTTCAGGGACAAGCAATAGTAAAGATTAATATGGGTGATGTGTTGGACTCGGAAGGTAATTGGCTGGCAGCGTTGAAGACATTTGAAGAAGGCTACAGGTACGATGGATGCTCCCTTTTTGAAACAATGAATGTTAATACCGTTTATAATTTTATCTAAAATTTGATTAAAGGGAATAAGTATATCTAGAATTATGGAGCTCATAAATGGCAATCCAGGACGGCTTTCGTTGTACTGACTAAACTTTTTAATTTTTACAAATCAGGTTCATCTTTTTTCTGTCCAAAACTTTCTGACTTGCTTCAAGATAGGTATGCTGGAGTTCAACGTTTTGATGCACGGATCGCAGCATTAGAATATATGAGAGAAGTCTGTATGTTAATTTCTTAGAGTTGTTTCTATATAATTATTTGGTCGGAGGTGTGAGGATTTTTAGCTTATATCCTGCATGCCTGCTGCCAGGATGGCATTCAACCAAATTATGCATCCTTGAACCCAGAGTACATTAGTATTTTGCTACCTTATTTCGTTGCAAAAGCCTTCCTGTAAAAGTTAGGAGTTATTAAACAATTTGCCTTGAATCAATGCTTGTTATCTTAATGTTGCTGCAGGATAGCAGTTCAGGCCAAGAAAACTAATGTACAGATTTCAGCACTGGAGAATATGCATTATAGTTACATGATGAGATTTGACAATGTTGAA
Source organism: Selenicereus undatus (assembly GCA_017589665.1). Lineage (NCBI taxonomy): Eukaryota > Viridiplantae > Streptophyta > Magnoliopsida > Caryophyllales > Cactaceae > Selenicereus > Selenicereus undatus. Next base: position 85,845,323 of record JACYFF010019584.1, read on the forward strand.
GAAGTCAGGTATTACTTTTTCATACATACTTACATATTTGAGCAAGTGTGAAGTGAATTTTTAAGCCATGATTTTGACAGTATTCATGTGGTTTCTTTGTAATGCCAACTAGCCTATCTAATGTCAATTATACTAGGGGTTCAGTTGCATATATTAGTCAATTTATCGATTGTAAGGCTGGATATGCATAGATCTCCCAACTAAACTTGGCAGGATCTGCTAGGTGATTGTTTTTGGTAGATCAAATATAAACTTTATTGGGTCTCACACTATGAAAGTCTATGTAAAATTTTCCTTTTCTATGCTTGTTAGGCCAAATCATGCTTGATACCCTTACTGAGATTCTTTTTAGGTCTACCCTTCTTTTATCCGCAAAATAATGATCTTTTATGAGCTCCTAATGCGCATCTTCCCTTGAATTGCCCAAATATATGCAACAGGCATAACACCCACCTTTTCTTTTTTTTTTTTTTCCCAACTAAGCATCCCTGTTTTGATAAAGAAAAGCCTTTCTTGTTGTGGCTGCGTATCCATCAAGGCATGTTATCTCAGGCACTGACACTCTCTGGACTTGCAATGTCTCTGTCAACAAAGGTTGAGTTGCATATGATATCACGGGCCTGTGATAGTCAGTCATCTGATCAAACTCCCTTTAATTAGTGCTCTTTTGCCACAGAACCCCTAAACCCCTTGATTTTTGTCACCTTGCTGTAAACATTGCAGTCCTTATTGATTGACTATTACCTTGTGCAATTTACCAAGGTATTTGAACTTTTTTCCATTTGTTCTTGTAAGCTCATATATTGATCCAGAAAGGAGACAGCTCTCGACAGATCCTTGATGAAGTCCAATTTCTATCAATAAATGCCCAGTATCTCCTTTAAGTGTCTGCACATATGTCCTCGCTTTGCCATGTGTACCTCTGACTACCAGAATGTAAGCTATTATGAATCCTTTGTCTCTCTAAACACTTGCACAGGCCTCTTTAGTTGGCATAGTTGCTCCATTGTGAACTTTTTGTACCTCAAGGAAGACCATAAGCAAGTCTACGGACCTCCGTAGAGGCCTGCCATATTCCTAGTTGCATCGCTTCAATGTTTGATGGAATTGGTGAAGTACAAAATAGGTCATCATGTTATCTACTTGATCTACACTCTGTCTTCCCAATAGCACATCATGCATCTGATAACTTTGATACCGTTATAGATGTGAGTCATGTGACCCTTCTGTTTATTGCCTTTGCTGTCTAAAACTGTTCAATATGATGAATGTGTAATCATCTGGCATCCAATTTGTCACTTGTTATCACCTCGAATAATTTAATCAACCAAGTGGCACCTGCTTCATGAACTCCTTTCTGAGCTCAGTTGTATTTGGTACTATCAGAACTGGGTCGCCTGCCTTCTCATTCTTCAGTTCTTTGCCCACTGAGTATCTTCCCCTGTAATATGAAGCGCAGTATGAGGTCATGCAGTTGTGCTCAGTTTGGTCAGGCTCTCCGAAGAAAAATAATGTTGCCATTTTGGTTGAAAAGCCTAGTGAAGTACCTCTTCCACCTTAACTTTCTTTTTTGCTAGAACCTAATCTTTAGTTCTTTGCCCGCTGAATATCTTATTCCTAGATTGGGCTAGCTTGAAAATATCTCGTTCCATTTCCTATGGTCCTACATCAGATGTAGCCCCACAAGACCACGAAAGCCCTCGCCTTGCAGTTCTTACATCTGGCTTTGATTGGATATAATTGTCGCTAATGATTATTAAAGACATTCAAAAGTAACAGATTTGAGGACCATAAGTTTTTCTGACCGTTCCTAATTGGAAATGGGATGACAGAGAACATGTCTGCTGCCTGTCATTTGGAAAGGAGACAGGTTTAGTCAATTAGTTGATGGAAAACGAGATCGAGTGACAGTCTACAAAATTTTCTGTTCAGTGCAATATTTTCATTCTTTCATGCTTTCCTCTCTATACTCCAAACAATGCAGAGCAAGGGAAAGCTTAGCCTGTTCTTTTCTGGTGTCATTTCTTCTGTACTCCAACAGGGTTATGTTCTAAATGCAAGATCATCGAATTCATTTAAGTGTTTTAATGGTTACAAGCTAGAATCTGTTCTATACTTGTTTGCTTGTATAGTTGTCTGCAGTTAAAAAGTGTCTAACATAGGGTCTTCCTGGAACCAACCCCTCTGTTATTCACTAATTCAGAGTAAGGCTGCAACATTTGACAGCGCTCCCCCTGCGCCCCAACCAAAAAAACACCCCTGGTTGGGTGTGCTTTTGGGGTATGGATTCGGATACAGATTTGGAGCTAGAATCTGTTTGGATATTCAGTTACTGCAAAAGTTAACAGAAGCATCCTCGTTGTGACTCCCTTGGAAGCTGAAGTTAGTTTATCTAAGGAAAACATTGGAGCCACAGGTGATAAAAAATAATTGAATTGATTTGTTAATGAGGGAGATTTCGATAAAGGTGAATGACACATGATTTTGCTGAATTAGAGAGAGGGATTTTTTTTTTGGGGGGGGGGGGGGGAAGGGGGAGAACTTACATTGTATTCTGCTAGGTGAAGACAGGTTGTCGGTCTCTCGAAATTAGCCTCTCAGCTTGCCTACATATACATCTCCTCAGACCCTGGTAGGGGAGATCATTGTGGGAGCTCCATTCTAGGAGCTGTAGTAGTTGAAGACACATAGCCTTTTGAATGTGCTGCCTCTATCAATTGGAAATTAAATTCAACATTGATGCAACTTCTTATTTAAACTGAAACTGTATTTTGTAGGAGGCTGCAGCTTCAGATTGGCAACTTGAAGGCTTTGGCAAGCAGTGAGCCGGAACCACACACAGCATTAGGAGATAGCTGCTCTGAGACAGAAACTGAAGGAGATGAGTCTTTTTCTAGAAATAGGTCCAACCCGTTGGGATCATCACAGAGTAGTGAATCCCTTCATATGGGTAAACCTATTTCTAGCATTGAAGTTGAGGACTGTGAAGATTTGAGTTCACCTTTTCAAACTTATAGCAAGTTATGTGAAGGAAGGGCTAAAAGATCTTCAAGGACATATGATATTTCTCCAAACAGCTTATCCAAATCACCGGGAAGTCCTACAAGTGTTAACCGTAAACGTGTACGTCTAGTGCTTTCTGATGATGAAGATGACACAGAGTGTAGAAACAGAAGGCTGCATCATGTGGAGGATATTGCTAATTCAAATGAATGTGGGTAAAAATATTGCTTAGGATTGGTTTGGTGCAAAAGATACTAAGTGCTAAACTATTTCTTAATTGCATGCAGTCAAGGATAGGGGTGAACTTCTTGGTGTAGCTCGGGACTTATGGGTAGTGCTTCCTTCCTGGTATGCCACATTTTTCTTTCAATGGTAATTTTTGATGAATCCACTCCTGCTTCGTTGTTTTTTATCAGGATACCAAATGCATTGCTGGTAAAGACGATATCAGTTTTGGCCATCCTGTTAATTTTGAAGAAAGTTCATGTTCCCATAAGTCTAACACTCCTGATGAAGCTGCCGCCATGCGTCCCGAATTTTTGGACAGTGATGAGGTCAGTATGTCTCACTTAAGCATTTGTTTTGTCGCTGATATATAGTGAAAGTTTTGTTATTAATTCTTTTGGACAGTGCAAAAGGTCTTTGGCAAACTTAATGACCTGCTTGTATTGCCCCAAGTGCCCAAGAGCATGTTACCTGTCATTTGGTCTCAAGTACTTGTACATGCTCACCAAAATGCCTAATCTAATTTGCTTTGGCCCTTGGCCGCTCACACTAGTAGTTGTCCAAACATTTCAGTTAGCATGTACCGTCCATCTGTGCAAATTTTCAAGCTCTTTTAAGAGTGCTCAGAACTTGCTTCCGAAGTTCTACAGCATGGTTTTTCTTGTGACTCCCTTAAATGTTCTTAAGGGTCTCATGGAATTGGCCTCTCTATTTGTTAGGAATAAGCTTGAATACATCTACCATCTGGATTTCCCACAACCATGCATCAGCAGGATTCGGATCGGACTCTATACTGAATGTCTAGACAGCAGCTCTCACATAACTTAAAAAAATCCAGAGATCTACTAAGACTTTTACATTTTTACTAAGAGTTGAGTGGTCTAATGAGAATTTCAGAGCACTTCCGAGAACTTACAGCACTAAAAAGAATTTCATGCCAGATGAAGTGAGAATGTAATCTCTGTGTAGGTTCTGGTGACCAGAGAACAGAATAGCTACAATATCTTTGTTGTAATTTTACATAACAAAGTGGTAAAGTCCCGCATGTGTATCTAGAAATATGATCAAAATTTGTTCTCCTCTTCTTGTTGCAGCATTGGATAAGATTGAAGGTCGAAAATGTTCCTATATGCATTCTAACGGAGTCATGTAGGCTTGGCAACGAACTTGATTTAGAAGCCCTGAAGGTCCAGGCAGCCTGCTCATACTATTTGCAGCTGTCTCCACAGAAGAGGTCCAGTGGTAGGAATATGATAATGATGAACTTTTGGTTAATATCATGATTGACTGAAATGATCATGAAATTGGATCTCCAAACTTTACCAATTTAATAATGGTGCTGGTGTGCATTTATAGAAAAGCAAGTACATGAATAAGAATCCATATATGTAAGGGCTCATTTTGTTTTATTCACTTTATTTCCTTTGGTTTCACCTTTGAGTTGGCGGAATATATCTTGTGCTGTGAGATGTAGATAATTGTTGAGGTCTTGGAACAAAGAATTTGATCAAACTTTTGACAACTCACCCTGCAGAATTTATTTATTTAATACCTATGTATTAAAGAATAACCCCAGACCCCACGAAAGCCGGACCCACATTGGGAGGTGGTGGTGTTGTATTAAAGAATAAAGGAAGGATAATGCTGTTCCTTTAAAATTAAGAAAATGAAGGTATTTCAAAAAAAATCAATGCAGTTCACTAGACTGTCAAGAATTAGTATGTTTTGAAAGCTTCACAATTACTTATTTGCTTACACTTCTTAATGTAAAGATGGTTATTTAGTTAACATTTGTAGGGGTTGAAACAGGTCTGCTGCCAATAATTGGGCAGCTGAAATCAAGGGAGCAGGATCTGGCATCCACTGATGTGGAGACTATTAAGACCGATGCCCCGGTGGGAGGTTGGATTGAAGCATCCATTAATGGTATGCATTAAGTGTTATTATTGTGCTTTGCTCATCTTTGCTCTCTAATACTATTCTCTGTTGTGCCATATTAAGCTTTCTAACTTAAATTTGTGGAAGCCAATCTGTGCATGTTACATTAGATGTCCTGTGCTTCCTGATAGTGGCATTGCTTGTTCTATTTTGTTTTTCTTTGAACATGGCTGCTTTGTATCCATTCTTAACAGCAGGTTTCGTTAGTATTTAAGAAGCTTCAGAAACTAATACTTTTACATGGTTGTGATAAGATACCAATGTAATGAGATGGAGTCTTAATAGTTGGATAACATTAAGGAATTCACAAATGTGAACATACAGCCAATAGAAAAAAAGTTTACTTCATGATCATTATCAGGAAATTTATCACTTTTATCTACAGTTAAACCACATTTGAAGTTATCCTGAATGTTGGTGATTACTGTAGCTCCAGCTATTTAGTCGAACATGCTGGCATCTGGTAGGTCTTATCTCATAAAGGTTGAAGTTGATGTCAGTGAACTCAACTGCTTGCAAAGTGTCTATCTATGTGCAATTTTAGTTCATATTTTTAACCTACACTGTGGAATTATGGAACACAATATAATATCCTTTGGTCGTCAGTTACACGACCTTAGAAGCCCAAGCATTTTTTCACTTGTTATATTCTGAAAACTTGTCCACTAGGTAAGAGTGATTTCAACATGCGATAGGCAAACAATGAACAGCCAAAAAAATTATGGACAAAATTTTGAGTGCCATATATTTTTCTGGAAGTTGAAAGAAGATGGTGCCATGTATAGTGTGTTAGGTCTCTATGAGGTATGGAGCTAAATGTAATGATTTTACAATCAATCCAAATACTCTTGTTGTAACTTGCATATTTCATAACTATTGCAGCCTGCAAAGCAGTTTGTTCCTTATTTGAATTTCTCATTCCCCCCCCAAATGGTAACTATGTGGATAGAAAAAGTAGATTGATATGCTTGAGTCTTACTGAAGCATATCCTATTTCGTTATTGTTTTAGTTTTTTTTATTCGTTAAGCGTCATTGACATGTCTTAGAATTTTGGCTCGAAACGTATGAACATTGGCAGGATGGGTGCAGAAGAGATTGATAAAGATGTACATTGATTGTTGTGAGAAACTATTTGAGACCCCCAATGTGAAGTTGCTAATGAAATTGTACAATTTACAGGTAAGGGAGATTGGTGAATATTTCAAGTGCACCCCCCCCCCCCCAAGGGAAAAAAACAAAAACTGAAAAAGAGAGGAAAAAGGGAAAAGTAACATTTTCTTCTTTATATTCTGCTTTCTAGAAGTTACATTGTCAAGTTTTAATCTCTACTTTTCTCATCTTATTCCAGGTTTCTGAGGATGAGGTCATTGTATCTGATTGTGAACTGCAGGATATGTCAGTCGTCCCTTTATTGGATGCCTTGCTTGCCCATAAAACTATCTCTATGTTGGATCTCTCTCATAATATGTTAGGTAGTTATGCACTTAACATTTTTATTGTGGTAATTTTATTTGATTAATATTTCAAAAAATTGCTAGATCCACAGTGGCAGATTGGTTTTGTTATTTATCTGGCCACTGACAGGGAATGCAACAGTGGAGAAACTCCGGCAATTGTTCACATTGCTAGGCCAGAAATATGGGGCCTTGGTGTTAGATCTCCATTCTAATATGTTCGGGCCAACATCTTTATTCCAGGTAATGCAAATTTTCAGCAGTTTCTTTTTTGCTTTCGTTTCTTGGTTCTTGAATCCCTGAGGAGGGATAGAGATAGACTTTTGGTTAGTAGTTAATTTTTAGAAATCTTTTGAAGATTCTTGGGATAATATGGATGTCTTGACATTAGAACAGAGTCTTCCAGATAATGTTGCGGCTTTCTTGGTACTCAGGGTTATTTTTCTGTTTCTTCTCTTCATTTTTGATTCTCAGATCTGTGAGTGCCCTGCGCTACTTAGTCGATTGGAAGTACTTAATATCTCCGGAAACCGCCTGACTGATGCTTGTGGAATTTACCTTTCCACTGTCTTGCAAAATTGCAGAGGTAAAACTGTTCCTGTTTTGGCAGTGCCTTCAATGATTCATATTATGATTAACACATGACTTTTTCTTCTCATTTGGATACAGCACTTTATAGCTTGAACATTGAACGGTGTTCTCTGACATCTAGAACTATCCAAGCAGCTGCTGATGCATTGGGTTCTGATTCTGTACTATCACATCTCTCTATAGGTAAATCGTTACTGTAGTCTTCCATACATTGATTTTCCATTCAACAAATTAACAATTTTGCATATACTTTTTTGTTTGGCAGGATATAACAACCCTATATCTGGTAGCTCTTTAGCTAATCTACTATGGAAACTTGCTGCTCTTGAAAGGTTTTCAGAACTAAATCTGAATGGTTTAAAGCTTAACAAACCTGCACTGGATAGTGTTTGTCAACTTGCGAGATCTTCATGTCTGTCTGGTCTCATGCTTGGTGCAACAAATATAGGCTGTGTAAGTAGATTACATCATTGCAAGCTCTACCATCTTTTAATACGTTTGCTGGTATTGTCATGACACTGTACTTGGCACTAACTTGCAGGATGGGGCATTACAGTTGACCGAATCTCTATTTCGTGATACCCAAGAGTTGGTGAAGTTCAACCTATCATATTGTGGACTGACCTACAAATTCTTTGAAGGATTGAGGACTCATGCTTCAGCATTCTGTAACATTGTTGAGTTGGACCTTGCGGGAAATCCCATTATGCCACAGGTTTGATGCTTATTTCCATCTTTCTTTTTTCTTTTGTATTTCTGTTGGGGCTTTTTTGGGGGGGGGGGGGGGAAGGACAGGGCGGAGGTGGAGTGAATTAGGAATTGAAACTGAGTTGCTAAACATTTCTCTTGATTTGTGTGACTAAAGATCAACTCCCTTTTCTTTCTGGTTTAGGGAAGACAACTGAAATCCTGGATGGTTTTTCTTTTCTCTGGTTGTATATAGCTATGAATTGGTTACACAATGGATCCCATAAATTTGCTAGATTGTTTTGCTTTAAAGCCATGTGAATCAGTCAGGCCCTTTTTTCCAACTGTTTTATGGATGCCATGCTTGATGACACTCTTAAATTTGATTCATATCCCTCTATAGCCTCCGTTTTTCACAGAATTTACAACCTGACCGATTCTGTCAACTTTGTATGGTCAATTTCAATATTTTTCATGATTCTCATCTTCTTCTTGTGTAATTCTATGAATTGTTGTATGAATTAGTAATCAGCAGGCATGGAGATGAAGTGTGCGTAACTTTGGGATTGACTTGTCTTGCATGAAACATAGACAAAAAGTTTTAAAGTTGTTCGATCTAATATATCTTCATAATCATATCATTGCTGTCTTTTTCATTATTAAGGCTGATTTTAGTTATTCCTAGTATTCTACATGATACTTATGTCTTTTTAATTATTAAGGCTGATTTGAGTTATTCCTAGTATTCTGCATGATATTTATGCCACAATTATATGATTCTTCAGGGGAATCTCTCCAGCTTCACTACAATTCTAACCTTTTACAAGTTGAGTTCTTTGAACTAAATATGCCCTACCCACTTGCACCTATTTGTTTTATTAGTCTAATTCTAATATCGCTATTTATTTATCCCTAACGCACAAGAATGAGTGGGAAAAAGTAGGGATAGAAGCAAGGCAACAACTTTTTGATGCAAACGTTATTATGGTGGGCATCGGGTGTATCCAAGATTACAGCAATGCCGCCATCCAATGCGGATGCCTAAGGAAAGGTTGAGGAAATCTATTTGTAGGCAACCTTACTTTTGCAAACAAGGCATTTTTGAGAGTTGATCTCTCAAACTTAGCCCAGGTTGGTAGATGAAAAATGCTGCAGGAATACATTGATTACGACATCTTGCTCCTTTTTTCCTTTTTGTTTCTTTTTTGTGTTTCTCTACCCCTTTTGGGATGGGGGGGGGGGGGGGGCGGCGAGAGGAAACTTGAGAATGCTCTGCGAGGGCTGATGATCTTCCATTCAGGTTCTCTGTCAGTATTGCTTTTCAGTGCAGTTAAAACAAAACACTATTAGATACTCAATTTGCTTCTTTACTCCCTGTGGGTAACCTTTACCCTGTTGTAGTCCATTTTTGAAGTAGAGTTGGAAATTTGGATGCAGGGGGCAAATACTTTGACATCATTACTTGCAAATCCCGAATGCAGTATGAAAGTTCTGCTGCTAAACAAGTGTCATCTTGGTCTCTCAGGGGTTGCCCAGATAATCAAGTCACTAGCAGGTTTCTTCTTCAGCTTTAATGCCTCCTCCCACTTCATGTAGTTTGTTGCTAAATGCCAACACAGATAGAACTTTTCCTAAAAGTTTTTGGGCGTACTGGAAATAGTCTTTCAGCTTGCCAACATGAGGGTCTAGCACATTTTAACTCCATACCTACTTTGTCAAAGCACACTTTAGTCCTTACTCATTTTGTTGTCATAAGCTATTCATCAACTGGCTTAAGAAACCTAATGATCAACTGGTCACTTCATGTGTTGAAGGAAACGAGTCTCTTGAGGAACTCAATCTTGCGGACAACATTGAACTGGAGCAGCATCAGTCTCATGGAAACAATGAAACAAGCAAAAAAAGTTCAACAGACATGTTGGATGCAGTCAACAGACTTCAAAGCCCTTCTAAAGGAGTATGCAAACTAGACCAAGCTGAAGGCAAACCTGAACACAATGAGAATGAGCAAGAGGAGCCTGACTTGGACCACTTAGAAGCCGCTGATAGTTACGACAACAATGTAGGAGGTGCAGGTGCAGAGTCAGGACTTGACGACACATGCACAAGCCAAGGCAAAGCGAATGCTAGTCAACCAGAAAACCGAGCCATTGAGGACCTAGCAACTTCCATCAGCAATTTGAAGCAATTGCAGCTCCTAGACCTCAGTGACAATGGATTTTCAAGCGAGGCAGCTGACATGCTTTTCAATGCATGGTGCTCAGGTTCAAGGGCTGGCTTGGCGAGGAGACATGTCAAGGGTCAGACACTTCACCTGTTTATACAGGGCAGGCGTTGCTGTGGTCTGAAACCCTGCTGTAAAAAGGATTGATTTATAGAGCTTATGAAAACTGTTTTTCCTGGTATAGTGACGTATACACTCTATCCTTCCTTATGACCTTGTATATGTCTAGGGTATTTAACTACTTACGAATGACAAGAAACAAATAGAGGTAAAAGCAAATTGAAGCGAGCACACTGAATCTTAATTCTTCATAGAACTTGTATTTAGTGATGTTTGTTTGATAGAAATTGTGATAATTTGAAGGCTCAGCCAATTGGCAGCCCTTAAGTCCATATTTATAATGGTAGGGTTTATATAAATTTACATTTGTATCCTTTTATAATCATCTATTACCCACTCAATTTGTAGCATGTGCATATGGATTGGTATTTTTATAATCATCTATTACACACTCAATTTGTAGCATGTGCATATGGATTGGGCTTTAAAAATAGAAAGAGTTACAGGTAAACTTTTGTAAAAATATCTGTTAATTGAAGCTGAATAGGAACATAAGTGAATCAAGTTTTGATGAGACACCTACTTGTGCATGAAGTAATAGCTCTGATACATTTGTTGCATCGATGAATAATTGGATTTACAGCCTTATACGTGGCAGAGGTATTATCACGTAACTTTAATTAGATCTATTATGGCAATGCCTAACTCAGTAAGAGGATAACAAATAGATAAAGTCTATAATAGCACAACTGTATAAGCAACTGCGTGATGCTCGGTTTCTCAGGAGGATTGGATATATGTATACACACACACACACA
>JACYFF010019584.1:85876714-85897411 GCA_017589665.1 Selenicereus undatus
TAAAGATTACAAACACCAGTTAGGCCTGTTTGCAGATCATGTTTGGAGCAACACTACTTGGACACATTTTTACACTTGGATTTGTTATCATCAAAACCTTAATATACTCCAGTACGATGAGCTTCTCCGTGGGATGAGTTGGTTGAAGTGATCTTGGCCATTGGATCTGATATAACGGATGCAATTTGATGAACGTCGCGTGACCTTCATGTCATGTTTCGCGCTCTCTTATTCTTCGTCGAAGTTTTTCTCAGTTACTTCTTCTTTCTTTCCTTGGTCTCAAGATTTCTTAGGATTTTGCTCAGTTTGTTCTTATTTCTCAAGATTTCTTAAGATTTCTCAGGAGTTTTGCTCAGTTTTTTTTCTAATTTCTCAAGATTTCGGTAAGTTTTCGTGCAATGTTTGCTCGAATCGGGCGCTTTTTGCTTTGTTTGGTGAATTTCGTGCCAAGGGTTAGTGTTTGCTACCTGTTTTTTGATAATTTGTTATGAGTGGTTCTCATTTTTACTATTGTTAGGGTTTATCTGATTCAGTTTTGACTTGTTTGAGTGTGTTTGGTTTGATTTTCAAGTGTAAATCGACGTTTGTAGAAAGATCTAGGGTTTCTAGCTAAGTTTGTTATAGCTCTTCGCTGTTATCTGGTGAATATTTGTCTAGTTAGTTTTGATTGTTATGTGAAATTTCACGCTTTTCTTATTTAAATATCTCTGATTATAGAACTTAATTTGCTGAAACTGCTTGTGTAATTAGTGACTAGTATGTATGTAAACAGTGATCAATATGAGTAATATTCGTGATCTTCTGTATAGTTTTGTATTTTTCTTGTCTAATTGTTTGTAAGTCAGGCATGCTGCATTTGTGTAAGGCTAGTGAGCTCTGAATTGCATGTTCTTTTTGTAGCAAACTTATTTTCATTTAGGTTCTTTATGATCAATAGACATTTTATTAGTGATCAATAGTTTTGTTATTTGTGATCGCTAGAACAAGATTAGTGATTTGTATGTTATTTATTGTTTATTAAAGGAGGTGTTATCAGTGATGAGTATATATATTTTAGTGATCACTAACAGTAACATCTAGTGATCAACAAATATGAGATAAAGTGACAAGTAGGAACAATATTAGTGACAACACATACACAAATTACTCAGTGATCATTCTAAGAAGTCCACTCGATGATCAGTACATGTATGTTTGGTGATAAAATAGAATAAGGCCAGTGATGAAAAGATGTTTGTTGGTGATCAGTACACATTTATTAGTGATCAATAGTTTTGTTCTTAGTGATCTCAATAATTACATTTGTGATCTATAGTTTATTTATTGGCGATCCATTGTTAGTGATTAGTAGACATATTATTTTCTGGGTTTGCGATACGTTATCTTCACGATATGTTGGATAAGACGAGCATAACTCGTGAGGACGAACAAGTTAACGAAAAGGAGCATCATAATAAAGGTGTTGAAGATGAAAGGAAAGCGGAAGATTAAACAACAATTTCAAAGGTTAAGGTGAGTCAAATATGTTTAATTTATTTTGTTATTTATTGAAACAAAAAACAAACAAATTATTCTTCTTTTGTTTTCATTCGTCGTTTCCAGGTAAGGTGGCATATCCCTTCTGACTATACGTATTGGTTGTTTCCATCAAGCTCTTTTTTGGGAAGGTCATGCAACAACCGATTTGATAATAAGCAACAGCCGACGACTGGCAGAAATCATGACAGAGCTAGAGGAGCTGATCCCTACAGCACGCAGACCCGGTCAAGAGACTAAGAAATGTAGTTGCTGAATTGGTCAGTGATGCCCTCATTAGTGATAGGCCTAAGAGGTTGAGGAGTAGAACGCCAGTATCTTCGTACGACTCGGTTGAATAAGACAGGTTCTTGATGTAGATTGATGAAATTGAGAAGAATTACATGGGCTCCCGAGATAAGATGCATCACTTCCCACAGTTCGATATACCGATGTTTTAGCCTTAGAGTGTCTTAAGAGGAGAAAGAGGTGCTGTATCCGAAGAAGTTCTTGTCGTTGATTCCCACCCTGATAGTCTAGCAGCAGCAGTGCAAGGAATGAACCGTGATGTAGACGACATCGTTATGAAATTTATGATAGCGTCTGCACAGTGCATCAACATGCCGTCGCTGCTGGGTACTTCTTCTTATAGTCTTCAAGCCAAATTTTTTGGTCCTATTTGATGTCACTAAAAATTTGTGATCATGCTAGCAATGATCCTTTTTTGCATGTAGATTTGGTCCTCTAAGGTAGAAAACGGTGATCATAGATAAACACATTATAGATCTTTTGTGTTTTAGATAATCCCAATGAACTGCAAATATAGTGATGGTTATTGATAAAATTAGTGATCTTTAGGAGACTAATCAATGATCACAAAAGATTGCACCAAAAAATGTGTTAAAATAGTGAATAGTGATCGTTACTGATAAAATTAGTGATCCTTATGAGACTAATAAGTGATCACAACAAATTGCACCAAAAATGGGTTAAAATGGGTTAAACGTTCATCCTTGAAATCCTTCAACTTCTTAGGATTATTTCTGCATTTCGAAGGTGAAACTTTTGACTAATTCTGTATGCCATTCCTCTAATTTGCACATTTTTTTCTTTTCTGCGGTTTCTGCATTCGGTTTTCTTTTTAGTACATTCGATTTCTTTTTTTAAGCATTTTTTCTTCAATTTTTACACGATCTTCTGCTAATGTCTGCATTTACATTCAAAATATGCTCTCACACTCACTTGTAGAACTTAAACTCTGCTTTTTGAACTTGCCAAGGTGTGGTTTGGCTCATAGAAATGTAATTGTGTGGCGTTGATTTTTTACTTACGAACCTCCTTTTTTCAGTGTTTAATTTAGTATTGCAAGAATACTGTGCAATTGCACGAATTTTATTGATATAGTGTTTTTTTGAAGGAGTTATTTTGTCTAATCTTTCGGTTTGACATACATTTGCTTTTTGTCTAGGGTTTTATACTGAGAAACCATGGCTATAGACAAAGTTCAAGAAACAAGCAACGAAAATGGAGAGCAATCACATTTAAAGAGGTAAAAAATGCAATTCAAACGTTAAGTGAGTATTTGTAGATTACATGCGTAATTTCTTATCAATCTGTGCATATTTAGTGATCCTTAGGTATAACATTTCTGATCAGCTTGCATATGTGTTTCGCTATTGATGAATTTCGGCTCGTTGTTTCACAAAAATTTGATCTCTCAGACACTTTAAATGTTTCCTACCCAAAAAAAAGTGTAAAAACCGTTAAGTAACTGTTTTTCATACTATCTGTGTAGTTCGTGATTGTTACGAATGTAATTAGTGATCGTTAGATATCCTTTTAGTGATCCTTTTTGGACATGTGTTTATCTCGTGAGGATTTTTTGTGATTAGGAGAATTTTTTAAACCAAAGTACTTTGCTAAACTAATTCACTATTCTTCCTGGGAAATGGATATTGCAAAACCTTGGGTGAAGTCTTTCCATATTACATGCTCAGTTTTGGGAGCAATACCTCAATGGTTATCAATAAAGGTATGATTCTTGATCATTAGTGTTGTCATTGATTATCACTAGTGTTCTTGGTGGTAATCAGTATAGTGTTGATTGGTGATCAGTACTGTTCTTGTTGGTGATTAGTAATGTTCTTGTTGGCGATCAGTAGTGTTCATGTTGGTGATCAGTATAGTTGTGATTGGTGATCAGTATAGTTATGATTGGTGATCAGTACACTTATGATTGAAGACGTTGTATACATATACATACATACATACATACATATATATATATATATATATATATATATATATATATATATATTGTGTGTGCTTATATTTATGTTGTGTACATTAATTTCTGGTTTGCTGCAGGCCTCAAAATGATCTTATCGACGAACAAATTTCTGAAACTATAAAAAATGTCATTGAAGATGTTGTAACTTTAAGTCTGTCCGGCAAAGAATTGGAAAGGTACTGCTTATGATAACGTGCCCTTTTGTATAGTGGCCATTTTCTATTTAGCAAAGAAGTCAAAAGGAACGCATTCTAATTACAGTACAACTTCAAAATTTGCACACTAACTTTCCTTTTGTATTCTGCAGTCCTAACGTGCCTTTGGATTCAAAAGAAAGTGAGATACTTGATGTTGAGAGAAGACAATCTGCTGAAAAAAGTAGCAGCAGTGCTGGTGAAGGACAAAAGCATCATGTCAAAGTGGTGTTTTCAAGGAAAATCAGAAGTGTTGGTGATGATGCAAAATAGTCTGATCAACGAGACAATTTGCATGACAACAATGAATCAAAAGAACAGTCCCCAGCTGATGAAGAACAAGAAAAGAAAGGGAAGAATGGCACAAATGTTGAAAGCAATGAAACATTGGAGAAGCTTCCACAAGAAGAACATCTCTCTCTAGAACACACTGAAAGGCCCAAGAAGAAGAAGAAGGCTGACAAGAAACAGAAGTTTGACAGCAACAGTAATGAAAAACTCAACTCTAAAAGGCATGCTCTACATGACAAGCAAACAGAAAAAGAAAAAAAAAGAAGAGCTTCCTAACCAACCTCTGGATGAAGTTGCTCAAAAGAGGAAGCCTAGCAAAGACCCCGCTGACAACCCTTTAAGCAAGAAGGCAAAGAGAGACAAATTTCCACTGGAATCGGGAAAGGATGAGGAGCCTGCATAGAAAAGTTCAGCTATAGTTGAGGACAATGAGAAGAGCAGCAAGCAGATCACTACCAAGAAAGCTACATGTGATGATGCAGCGCGTGAAAAATCTGCTAAGAAGCGCAAACACGAAAAGAAACATCTTCAAAAAGCCCCCATCAAACTGGAGAACAAGGAGAAGGGGGAGAAGGCAGGACAACCAAAAAAGTACAACCCGAGGCAAAAGCCAGTAAATGACGGGCAATCAGAGATGATGCAACAGTTATTGAACGCTGCAGTACGGAAAGGCCACGTATCTGACGTGGAACCTTCCAATAGATCGAATTCAGAAGAAAATGGTTCGACTTATGAATGCGAAGAGGTCGATCATGAGAACGAGCAGATAGAGGCAAAAGAAGAGGTCGACATTCGTCAACCTGTAAAAGCCACCATAAAGAGGAGTAAGCCTCTCTTACAGTCCAAAGGCGACGATGCTACTTTGGTGTCGGTGAAAGCAACCAGCTCAGGAAAGGAGCTTCAGATTGTGCAGGAAGAGCTGGCTTTGAAAGCTGAGGTGGTTGCCAGTGAAAAGAGAACATACCAGAAGGCATTCATTACGAGAATGTCTATGCGTTCATTCACATCTTTAGTGGCATAGCTCAACGAAGCTCAGGCTGAGGCGGTCAGATCTATGGGCTTTGCTCCCTTCCTCAAAGTTGATGTGAAGTAAATCCCAGGGAAGTTTTGCAAGTGGCTAGTGGAGAGCTTTGACCTATATGCCATGTGCTTCAGACTTCCAGATGGACAGAAGTTTCCGGTCATAACATTTGACATGCATGCGACACTGGGTGTCCCTTTGAGGGGAACGAAAATCATCGAAATCACCAAGTCTTCAATGGACGATGAGTATCATGAGGTGCATGCCGCATGGCTGAAGGAATGGAAACTCCAGAAGAATGCCCCGAAACTCACTCGAATGCCAGAGTTCATTGTGTCCCCAAAAGACGGGGGTGAGAGCTTCAAGAGAAACTTCATCATATACTTGGTGAACTGCTTTTTTAGCAGACCGAAGAACCACTACTGCAGCAAGTCCATCTTTAAATATCTCAAGGATGTGAGCCAGATTCCATCCCTAGACTTGTGCTAGTTCGCAATGGATAAGCTGATCACCAATGTGAGGCACTACAAGGAAAGTACAATTGTAAAAGGGGTGCATTTTGACGGTCTGCTATTCTTCTTGATGGTCAGTTCTCCTATTCAACAATGCATCCCTTGGTTAAATTTGTGATCAATAAAAGCAAACACAGTGATCATGTAAAAAAAAAAAACAAATGCCTTAGTGATCGATAGTTAAATGACTAGGGATCAATAACTTGTTCTTTAGTGATCAATAAGTTATGCATCAGTGATCAACTGTAGATACTTGTGTAAGTAACCGAATTCCTGATACTAAGTATTTTTTTGATGTTTTTGTATTGGTAGATGTTGTACTTAGATAGGGTTGTCTTCATGAAGAGAAGAGTGAAGAGACAATTCCCTATAATGTCTACGTGGACTAATGAGCACATCGAGGAAAGGATAGAAGATGAGCACCGGAGCCATGGTTTTGGGAGAGGCATCGTTGAACCTAGCCTGAATGTGCCATAGCCAAAAATGCATGCACAGCATCATGCTGAAGACATCATCAGCTCTTAAATTCAGGTAGTAGGCAAAACCTACTTATCTTCGTTTCAAATTATTTGACAAACCCTCGTTGCTGATCAAGATAGATCCGATTAGTGATCTCTTCAGTTGAATCCTTCTCTGCATTGTGATCAATAGAGAGTAATATTGGTGATCATAAGTTGCCCAATTAGTGATAAAAAAACTGCCTAATTAGTGATCCTTTTATAATGGAGTCTTTTCTCCATGTTGCTTAATTCAGAGCTTGTTTACTAATTGAACATTAATGTTGTGATTGGTTATCAAATGGGCATAGTGCTAGTCACAAAGTAGATAGATCTTTTGTTTTTTCCGTGCAATGCTTAAAGTCTACTATTGTAAGATATTTATTTTTTGAAAAATATAGATAGCCATGGTGGAGAAGCCTGCTGGTAAACAGGCAGTCGATGAAGCATTTGATTTCCCACGACTGGAGGCTCAAATTGAGGATGCTGAAGAAACAAAGAAGACAGAATTTAAGGTAATAAATAACCCCTGTTTATGCCCATTGCTTAGAGTTTTGTCGTTGTGTTTGAATGCCGATCAATAGTGTGTGGTGAACAATACTTCTGTGATCATTGACTGAGTATATGTGGAGATTACTGATCAGCCCTAACTTAACTTGATTTTTATGTCTTTCGTATGGATTATGTACTGACTTATCAGTAATAATTGTTTTAGTGATCATTGTCTATAATGTTAGTGATCACTGAAAAAATCAATGTCTGCTTATTTTATTTCTTGTTTGAAGTTTATTACTATTGTGTATAGTAATTACTATAAAGCGATAATTGCAATAAGATTGGTGATCACATTACTTATTGCTCGTACACTACTTCTAGTTGGACTGCTCTTTGTTGGTAATCACTAGAGATGTTATATGTGATCAGTTGGCATTAGATTGGTGATCATATTACCTACTGTTGAATTTTTTTTCAACATTCCTTCTATTCCTTGGTTGGTGATCATTGGAGTTGCTATTTATGATTCGTTTGCATATGATTGGTGATCACGTTACTGTTTACCTTTTTCATCGTGACTGCTTCAATTTCAATTTTTTATTAAGTTGTAAACAACAAATATAAGATAAAGTGATCAGTAGGGACAATATTAGTGACCACACATACATTACTCACTGATCATTCTAAGAACTCCACTCGGTGATCAGTACATGTATGTTTGGTGATCAAATGGAATAAGGTCAGTGATGAACAGATGTTTGTTGGTTATCAGTAGACATTTTTCATTGTTATGTGGTAAATAGTTATCTAGTTAATTTTTGGTTGTTATGTGAAATTTCACGCTTTGCTTATTTAAATGTCTTTGATTATATGACCTAATTTGCTGAACTGCTTTGGTATTTCGTGATCAGTATGTATGTAAATAGTGATCAATATGAGTAATATTCATGGTCTTCTGTATAGTTTTGTATTTTTCTTGTCTAATTGTTTGTAAGTCAGGCCTGCTGCATTTGTGTAAGGCTAGTGAGCTCTGAATTGCATCTTCTTTTTGTTTCAAATATATTTTCATTTGCGTTGTTTATGAGCAATACACATTTTATTAGTGATCAATAGTTTTGTTATTAGTGATCGCTAGGATAAGAATAGTGATCTGTATGTTATTTATTGTTGATCAAAGGAGGTGTTATTAGTGATCAGTATATATATTTTACTGATCACTAACAGTAATATCTAGTGATCAGTAAATATAAGAGAAAGAGATCAATCGGAACAATATTAGTGACCACACACACATTACTCACTGATCATTATAAGAAGTCCACTTGGTGATTAGTACATGTATGTTTGGTGGTCAAATAGAATAAGGTCAGTGATAAACAAATGTTTGTTGGGATCACTACAGATGTTATCTGTGATTAGTTGGCAAAAGATTGGTGATCATATTACGTACTGTTGAATTTTTGTTTCAACATTCCTTTTATTCCTTGGTTGGTGATCATTGGAGTTGCTACTTATGATCTGTTTGCATATGCCTGGTGATCATGTTACTGTTTACTTTTTTCGTGGTGATTGCTTCAATTTTAATTCTTCATTGAGTTGTAATCAATGCTCATTTTATCAGTGAGTCAGTGATCAACAAGCATGTTGCAACTGATCAGCCAAACATACGTATTTATTTGTTTATTTATTTATTTATATATATATTTTTTAAAATTGCAGAGAGATATTGACAAAGTCGTTTCTGCTACGAAACAATTGGTGTTAGCTTACAAAAACTTCACAGCCGTCATGGATTTCATGTGCAATAAGTACGGTGAGAGTGAAGACCTTCGAAAGATACGAGACGAAGCAACGGAAATGTTTGTCTCATTCTACGATGATGCTGCTCAAAAATCTCAGAGAGAGGCTCGACGTTTCAACACTGATCTTTTGAAGGACGCTGTTGCAGACCGTCACAGTGCTCACGTGGAGTTTCAAAATCTTCAACTGATACAGAAAGCGAACAACGACTTCTGTGCTCCTTCATTCTTCTCCATAGTTCCACTTGACAAACCAGATGGTGAAGGTCAAATTTAGGTAGACACATTGGTTTCCAATGCCAGCGTCATTGTTGAAAAGGAAGAGCACCGTGAGGATGTAGTGCTGTATCAACCAAAGAGCATTACGAAGGAGGATCATAGCATGCTATCATACAGCCTAGGGCTCGGTCTGACTCAGTCGGACAACCAAAGTCCAGTGCCTCACAACACCTTTGTGCTCGATCCAAGCACTGCGACGGCTAATGAAGATGATGGCATTGAAGATGGGGACGATGGTGCTCCACTGAGATTCACATTGAGGAACACTTATCAGGTGAACCGTGTGCTCAGCGTAAAGAAACCAGCGGAGAAAAAGCCCAAAGAAGGTGACGAGCCTGCTTCTAAAAGGGTGAGGTCAGGAAGCAAAATATCAAGAGTAAAAAGAGAACCTTGCAGGAGCAGACGATTGGCTCAAAAGTACTGTCTCCTCACAATGCCAACGAGCCAGCATGATAGAGCAAACAAGCATTCTCATTAGAGGCTGAGCGTAAGCAACCCCAGGCAGAGAAAACTGAAGGCAGTCCAACAGCCAAACATGAGGTTGGGAAACAGGCCAAGCATGCTGTGCATGGTGAAGCTAGCAAGCAAAAGGCTAAAAATCCTGCTGTAAAACAACTAGGGTAGCAGCAGCAAAAGCTGGCATCGAATGCACAGCATCGTGAAGGCAAAACTGCTGGGGAGAGAGGAAAGTTGGAGAAAGTAGGGCCGTTGGATGCAGTGAAAAAGCGGCAACCTCAAAATTTACCTCTAGCGTACTGCTCGCCATACGTGAACCTGCTGACAAAGCTCGGCAGTGAACTCTCTTAGGACGAGCTGACCATATTTGAGTATGTTTTCGGCAAAGTCGAAGATGTGGATGACAGGTAGTATCTCTAATCAATCTTCTTTGTATGCTAAGTGGTGTTTTTAGCGAAGCATTCTATTGCGACATTAATGATCCAAGGGTATATGATTGTGAATTAGTAGGTTTGTGATTAGTGATTAACTGTTATCTCTATTGCTGGTGGATATTTGATTCACTTTTTATGAATGCTTACTATCTTCAGTGTTTTTCCCTGGCTAGAGTTGGTCAAGTGTTATTTGCTTGTGATTAATACGGGTGTAATTGGTGATCAGTGGTTGTGTGTTTGGTGATCAATAGTTTTTTAATTTGCGATCAGTGATTATTTCACTACAAAAAAAACACGCGTCTAGGAACCGAAAATTTCGATTTCTAAATTAGCAAAATCGATTTCTAACAGCCATTAGAAACCAATTGGAAACCAAAAGTTGGCCTTTTCTGGAAGCTTAGTTGCTAAATAGCTTTGAAACTGAACTTGGTTCGGTTTCTAAATTGGAAACCGATATTTGAAACCAATTACAAATCGGTTTCAAATATTAGAAACCGAAAACAGGTTTCGGTTTCCAATATCAGAAATCGAATTAAGTCATCAGTTTCTAATATGTTGAAACTAAATATGTACATCGGTTTCTAATATTTGAAACTGATGAGTGGTTCGGTTTCTAAAGTTTGAAACCAATGATATTGATTTTGTTTCTAATTTTGGAAACCAAAAAGTCAATTTTGTTTCAAACATTAGAAACCGAGTATAGTCTTCGGTTTCAAATTTTTTAAGTTCTGAGTGTTACGTTCTTTCTTTCGGTTTCGAAAATAAAAGAATAGTTATTTCCAATAATAACACAAACTTGCCAACTTCAATTCTTGCCCTAATTATACACCTCTTCCAATAGTACCACAAGAAAACCAACACAGCTTAAAGTTCTGCAACTAAAATGCATATATATATATATATATATATAGTTATAAGAGCTTTTACAATAATGTTGATTCCAAAAGGTGGATCTATTTGCCAAATTTACAACCGCACACAAAAGTTCAAGCATTGTAACTCCACAAGAGAAATCTATATAGATCCTTAGTAAGGTAGTTGGGATCTACAAAAGTGAAGATATATGCATAGTAGAAATCGACAACTCCCAAATCAGAAGGCATGTCTCTGTGCATATGCTTATCAGCAATCTACTTTTCTAAATCATGGAGATCTGATGGATGACCAAGCAAAGTGGAACATAAGTGCCATTTGGGATCGTATACCTAGCAGGGCTAGTTTTTGATCCTCTATCATCTTAATTGTGCCTCTAGCATTCATTGCTGCTCCTCCATTCTTCGTTTCTACTCTTCCATGAATCAATTTTTATGGACTGGTTATGAATATTTAACATCAGAAAATAAAAATCTTATCACAAAACAATAGAAATTTGCTAGCAAACAACAAAATAAAACTGAGAAAGTTGAGGAAATAGCAATCACAATTTGGGAACAAGAAGACCAATAACGTAAACTGATTAGTTGTATGCCAACTTCCTCCAGACGTGAAGTCCCCCGTATTACATTGTGCACAGGCCCAAAACCGTGGGTTTTCAAAAGAGGGCAGAAGTTAACATGCTTTTTAAGACTCTTACAGTCTGTGAGCAAGTGTTGGTTGAACTGTGATGGAAGGTCATGGATGTAATATAATTCTATTAGTATCCTATACAACATTTGGTCACTTCAACATCCTCATTCATAACCAAACACTCTTGCATAGTAGTAGTCACACAGACATAGGCATAGCAACAACTTAGAGATAACAACATCAATGACAGGAACCAGGCAGAGTTTAGTTAAGAAATTAAAAGGAAGTCCTGCATATCCCATAATCAATGCTAACAATGGATTTAACAGAACTTTAATCAGGTAATGAAAAAGTTGATGAAGTGCGTAGCACACTCATGGAGCTTGTCCCCTGTAACTTCGCAGTCTTATTTCAGCAAAGCGCACAACATAACTCCCTTATGTAGCCATTCTCAATCTTTAAGGCAAGTGGACAACAATTATTATCATCAAATATAGTCCTAGCAAATAAATATATATAGTAACATCATATAAATATAGTATCCAAATATTTCTAGCAATGTACAAGATCATATACAGTTTAACTAGATAGTTTGACCGGACAAAATTTAAGAACTACGATGCTAGCAGGATACCTTTTACTTGAAAATGAACAAGTTTGCACAGAATTCATCCTAATTGACAACGTAACTAGAACTTTCATATTGCCTATGCTTGTTTATGATGAGCATGTAATAGTTTGACCAGACAAAGGAAATCCTATTATCCTAGCAAGTACACTAGCACTAATAGAAATCCAAAAATTAAGCCATTAGCATGACATAGCTATGTACAAACAAACAATAGGGCAGCTTTGCTGAAGCCAAGGAAGCTCCTGACTCTAACCCCCAAAAAGCTAGCCTCCATACCTTCTTGTTTTTTAGATTCCTCCTAAAATAATATAATAGGAATTTGGCACAATACCTTGTACACGAGCACCAACATAAAACCCTCCATATTGACACCTAATTTTATCATCTATCAAAGACAAAGCTTCCATCAACCCAACATCAACCATTAAGCCCTGACATTGTTACATCAAGTAACGAATCTCATTTTACATATCACTTTAAAAGACTTCAAGAGTAGTACTCAATATTGGCATGCTTGTGTGACTTTACATAGGGTTTTTAGTGTTAGTGTTTGCATAGGGTTAGGGATTGGAAGGAATTACATTACAAGTAGAGCATACCTGTTGTCAGTGTTTGCATAGGGTCGAGCGAAGATTACAAAGTGACAGAGTACAGCAAAGACACAGGGGTGTTGGTCTTCTTCACCACGCGAATTTTCTCTCTCCTTGCTACCTTCAATGGTCGAGCGAAGATTACGATAACGGTGGAGATTGGGGTATTTGTGGTCGGAGAAAGGAGGATATGCTAGGCAAAGGGGAAAAGACAAAGAGGGGTGGGGTGTGGAGTGACAGAGAAAGAGGGGGAGGGGGAGGGGGCTAAGAACGGGTGAGGTGAATGAAAAAGGTGGGAAAGCTGAAATTTTTGGGGTTATTTCTCTGAGATGCAGAAATCCAAAATGAAATCATAATTAGAAATTGAAATCGATTGACAAATCAGTTTCATTCTAGAAACCGAAATTAGTGTCGGTTTCCAAATTTTGAAACTGACTATATATTGTGTTTCAAAATTGGAAACCATGATAAGAGTTTCTATTTGTGGTTTCAAAATGCGCCTTTTGAAACTGAATTATATTCGGTTTCTAATTTCGGTTTCTAAATGCGAGCTTTTTTGTAGTGTTTGGTTGGTGATGAATAATTTTGTGATTGGTGATCAGTAGTTTGGTGACTGGTGATTGACTTGGGATCACTTGAGTACATGATTACTTCTTCAATCTTGCATTGTAATTCATTGCTTATATAATTCAATTGTTATTTTTGCTGCTGGTGGATATTTGATTCACTTTGTATGAATGTTTACTTTCTTCAATGTTTTCCCTCGGCTAGTGTTGATCAATTGTTATTTGCTTGTGATCAATATGGGTGTAATTGGTGATCAGTGGTTGTGTCCTTGGTGATTAATAGTTTTCTGATTTGCAATAAGTGATTATTTGGTTGACGATGAATAGTTTTGTGATTGATGATCAGTACTTTGGTGACTCGTGATCAAATTGGGATCACTTGAGTAAATGATTACTTTCTTCCATCGTGCATTGTAATTCACTGCTCATATGATAAGTGATGCATTTTCCCCCAGTGAACGTGTTGTCTGGTCATCGATCAACAATTTCACATTGGTGATCAGTGTCTTTATGTTGGCGTGATCTATTACTTATGTGATTTGTCATCAATATGTGATCACCTGTGTAAATCTTATATTTTTTGTTTTTTTTTATTTCATGGTAAGTGTGTAACCATTCTTTTTCATTTTGATTTTGTAGTGAACCTTTGTTTAACGGTGGTGGCGATAAGGAGGCCACTAGGGCTTCTACGGTCACTCTAAGGCTAGGAAAGCAACTTGAGGTAAATGTCATCAACATATGGTCCAACATACTCGATGATCGGGAGAGAAAAAGGGATCGCGCCAATCCAAGCATATTATTCATGTCATGCGATCAAAGTGTAAGTGCCTCACGCTCAACTTATTGCTCAATAATAACTGCATCAGCGGTCATAACTGAACCATTAAGTTTTTGAAATATCTACTTGAACAAAAATTTCTCACCAAGAATGGTCTGTCTTCAGCGGTCAATTACATTACATAAACATACATTGTGTTTTCTTCGATGCAGTATTTCTTTGGCAGAGAAATATTGAAAGCCAGTTCATTCGAAAAGAGATATGAAGATTTTAAGGCTGTAATGGACAAAGAGCTAGAAAGATGTCCATGGATCAAAATAAAGAAAGTTGACTTGATAAGGGGTGATGTTCAGTGAATCGCCATAGCACACTTGGCTTCTTTAAAAAAAAAAAAGGCGTTTGATTTATATTGTACATATCCGCTAATGTTCACATGTGTTTTTTTAAAATTCTTTTTACTTAAAAAAAACGTAGGTTTTCTTCCCCGTGTGTCACAATAGTCATTTCTTTTTAATTTGCTACAACTTGAGAGACGAGAAGATTGATATCATCGATAACTTGCTTGCAAGAGTACCAGTGAAGGTTCTTTATTCAAACTTTCTGGTGAAATTGGTGAGGTTTTAAATACTATACTGCTTATAACTATACTAATGTCATTACATTGCAATTCTAATAGTGGTAATTTTTTTTTCAAAATTTGTGCAGAGCAAAGTACTCAGCATGTACCTAGAGGGTGCACAACATCCTAAGCATGCGATGCTTAAATACATGAAGGCGACACGCTTGAAAATTCTATGGAGGACAGCTACAAATTTCACCGATTATGGCATATATTGTATGAGACACATGAAGAGCTCCTTTAGGGAAGGAGAGAACTGGGAGTCTGGACTGAATACGAATGATGTAAGCATTACAGTAGAACACTGACTTTCTAGCAATATAAAAAACATCCAATGTTACTAATTCATCATGAAATATCTTTTTGTGCTTAGGATGCAAAGCTAAACCTTTTGAGGGTCGGGTACTGTCACGACATAGTTACCTATGAGGGCAACAAGGCAAGATTCACGACAACTAAAAAGGCAAATGATTTCAAGGAATTTGGGGCAATTTATCCCAATTTAAAGAAAGATGCTAAGAAGGACTAGGTTTATCCTTATCTTGTTTCTCTATGTTGCCAATTATTTTGTAAATGAAAATTACTTTATATATATTATATAAGACATTGTGTAAAATTTTATCTATTTTAGGTGTTATGAAAATTTTCACAGCACTGAATTTAGCAGAAATATAAAGGATGGTCACCAAACGTAGCTCTGGTGATCACTGACAGCATTTAGTATTTATCAGTAACTCTAGTTTTCCTTATGAGCAAAAGAAATAGTAAGAATCACCAATAACTGACCTATTAATCAGTAAGCAACTCCAACTAACAAGATGTTGATCACCCAAAAAACACTGAGTGATCACCAAAAATACTTCTAGCAATAGCAAAAACACATCCTTTGATCACCACTACTACACTTGTCGATGAGACACTAAGTATCCTTATTTATAAAAACATATGTTGCTATCCTGATGATAACCAACCTAAAACGCAGTAAAATAACACATATTAACTAATATCATCCTCCCAAAATCAGCATGTATGTCGTGTGACCATGAGAACATGGTCTGATCACCAAAACATTATCGTGATGATCACTAACACTGTAATTATCCATCACTAAACGATAACTTCTATATAAAATATACATGATAACATGTGATAAGAGTAGAACGCAAATACAATAGAGTAACGATGATGCAATATATCACTGACAATATGTTTGACGAAAAAAACCAACATATTTGTGTTGAAAACCATCGATTGACATGGTGATCACCAAACATGGCTGTAATGATCACCAAATATAGCTCCAAGGATCACCAAAACTGGTACTGCTGATTACCAAACAATTTCTTCTTTAGAAACGTGTACAACATAAATAAATATGTTTGATTACAAGAAAACACAAAACTACACCATAAATATGTTTGGCAAAAAAGACATAATTATGTTGATCACCAGAAAAGATCATGTGATCAACAAACACAACTCTAATGATTACCAAGCACGTATACAATTGATACAATGATCACTGGCAATATGTTGAACACCATACATTGATATACTGATCACCAAATACAGCTCTAACGATCACCCAAAACAGCTTTAATGATCACCAAAACTAGATATGTTGATCAGCAATTGATATCATGCATATAAACATACAATGTGATTTTTATGATCATAACCTACAAATAAGAGTATCTATGATAATATTTTACATGCAGTAGCAAATATTTACGGTGATCACTATAAAAGATCCTGTGATCACAAGACACAGCTTTACTAATCACCAAATCAGCTCTCTAAGTGAACACATATATTACAACTCTGCAAACATGATTTCATAAAAAACATCCTGTGATCATCAAACATAGCTCTAATGATCACCAAAAATGTATACAATCGATACAATGATCGCTGATAATATGTTGAAGACCATACATTGATATACTGATCACCAAACATAGCTCTAACGATCACCCAACACAACTGTAATGATCACCAAAACTGGATCTGTTGATGAGCAATTGATATCATGCATAGAAACATACAGTATGACTTCTATGATCATAACCCACAAATACGAGTATCTCTAAGCATATTTTCCATGCAATAACAACATATTTACGGTTATCACTAGAAAAGATACTGTGATCACCAGACACAACTCTACTGATCATCAAATCAGTTCTCTAATTGAAGACATATATTACTAACTCTACAAACACATTTTCATCATTCCATCAACTTATCATCAAAAGACACACAACCACACATACACCTACACAGCCACACATATAGTCCGCTAGTGTCTCCTTTCCAGATAGTTTTTACTATCATGGGAAGCAACCTAATTGAAGCAGTGGCACATGTGTATGCATGACTGGTGCTCAACAACCCTCTCAACCCCCCTCTTCATCCTCTTTTCTCTTTCCTTGGTTACGGACGTCGGGGGTGGATGTATCTCAATCAGGTCTGGCACTGAGCACCCAAAGTAGCTTTGCAGATCGACTTCTGCGTTACTTGTTGAGTTGCCACCCATGTCGTGAAGTTGACACTCGACTGAAGTCATTGAACTTAACAACAACTGCAGCTTGGCGGGGGTGCGCCTAGCCAGATCCATACACTTGTAAAACTGAGACCACGCAACAGCTATGAGCTTATTTTGTGTGGCTACTTCTCCACAAGCATCTCCCACAACACTATCAAACTCATGCATCGGTGCTTTTGTTGCCAACTTTGTCCGCCTATTAATGATATAAGCGGCCGGAATTTCCCTTAGTGAATTGGACATGAAAACGAGCAGCTTTTGAGCGCATGGAATCCCGTCCGAGTCAAAGAAGAGGCATGAGCACTGGCACTCGGAAGTGCGCTCATTATACACCATATAATGGATCCTCGTCTTGTTCTCATAATTGTGTTTGCTCTGATAGGTCTGGTCGCCCACTACGTTAGAGATACCCTGCACATCATAGTACATCCGACCGATGTATAACTGTCTTTGGAACACGTAGAAGTTCATGTGAGTGTACATGTTCCTCGCATGCCTTTCAATCTCATAGGACATCTTCAGTTACGGGAATGATGTTAGAGAAGTATTTTCAGCGTTGTGCTTGCGATGGCGTTGTGACTCCACAACGTGCACAAATCTGACCCAGAATTCCACCAGGTTGAGGTTGGGACACATTAGGGAACCAAACATAGAGTTTTGACTCATAGAACCTGACGTCGTCCTGAAAATAACCCCCAAGAAGTCCTCCTTAAGGTAGGCATACACCCAAAGCTCTCAAATCTCGTATATCTGGCGCAACCACTCATTGTCGGTCAGGTCCAATTCCTCTAGCGTCCCCCCAGGACTCCTTGAACTCATCGAGAGAGTCCGATGCCCACACACCCCTTGATGCGCTCGATGAAATCCTTACAGCCATTAAGCGTGTGGCCCACCTTCTCCGGGAGCTCATGATATGGCATGCAGAATTGGTGGATCGATGTCTCAAAAACATCGGCTACTGCCTGTCTGATCGCCAGATCTTAGTCTGTGATAACTATTTTTGGCATGTGGCTGCCCATGACAATCAAGAAGCTGTTGAACAGCCACTGGAAGGACTCTAATTTCTCATCCCTCAACAGACCGGCACCAAAACAAATTAGTTGCCTATGGTGGTTTAGCCTAGTGAATGGTGCAAACACCATTGAGTATCGGTTAGTCTGCGTGTCGTGTCGAATGATAGTATATCACTAAATATGGCGTAGCTTCTTCTACTCAGGCAGTCTGACCAAAACATGTTATTTAATTGGTTGTCTTCATCAACCTGATAGTAAAAAAAGAAGCCTGGGTTGACTTTCTTCTTGTTCTTCAGCACATTTATAAACATGTGTGCATCTGTGTCTTTGATCCGTGCTTTTAAATCTCTGTGGTAATATTGCAACTCCTTCTGCGTGCAACCAATATTTCCATACCCATCAACTTGTTCTTTCAGGAGGTGATACACCTTTGATGGCCTCACATTAGCTCGTGCGTACTTGCATACCATGTCCTTATGGACGAAGCTGACATTTATGTTTGAACTGAGGAATTGCCTCCCACTGGGCATGCACAGGGGGTGAACATGCCCCTCGTGAAACTTGATTATCTCAAACTTCCATTGTTGGGCGAGCTCAAAAGAATATGAGCTTAGCACCCTTCTCTTGTCTCCGCCCGCTTTCCCCTAAGTTTCCCGCTTCAGGGCTGTCTCTAGCTTGGGGCATGGCTTCATCTGTAACCAGAACAATTTTTGGCATCTTTGCAGGTTGACGAAATCCTTCTTTGGAGCACACATACTGCTTCCAAGACTTCCCTACCTTGCTCTTCGTGGTGAGACTGCTCTGGACACTAAAGCCAACATAAACAGCGTATCTCTTGTAGAATTGAAGGCATTCCTCAACCGTGTCAAACACCATGCCCAACCTCGGCACAAGCGTGTCATTAGCACAGTTCGGTACC
Organism: Selenicereus undatus; assembly: GCA_017589665.1. NCBI lineage: Eukaryota > Viridiplantae > Streptophyta > Magnoliopsida > Caryophyllales > Cactaceae > Selenicereus > Selenicereus undatus. The sequence goes on from JACYFF010019584.1 coordinate 85,895,665, forward strand.
CACTCGCCTTTGCCATCTATCGAAGAATCCATAACTACTGGCGTGGAAGACGTGACATGTCCTAGGTAAGCACTAGCAAAGCAAAGATTAACATTAAACAACAGCAACTGCAGCCAACAGAAACTCATTAATATAAGCAGCACACCAGAATTTCTCTATAATGAAGGAACCCGCAACGACTGCAGTTGGTTGCTGCCTTCAACAGTAACCATCTCATGACCACTTGCTGCCATATATTAGACTACCTGTATAAAAAAAAAGTCTATCATATGTTCAGTATTCAAAACAAAAAAAGTCTCACTTGGTTGTTGCATTCAACAGTACACAACGGTATTGCCTACTGTTTCACTCAGGGCTTATCAGTCTATGAATGTAATTCAGTATTCAAGAAGAATGTTGTTAGTGATCAATAATCATAAAATTAGTCATCACATATGTTCCTCAATATATATTTAGTGATTAATAAACGAGTGTTTTGTGATCAGTTGGTTCCAAAGAAGTGATCAAATCACTCACTGTTCACTTTTTTTTTGGCACTTCATTAGGACCAATGATCAATAACCATAAAATTAGTCATTACAGTACGGTGATCACTGGAACATATATCTAGAGACCAAAAAATAAAAAATTAGTGATCAACTTTATAAAATTGTTTACTGGTCTAGTCAGTGTTTATAATTCTATACGTGTAATTTCAATGATCATCAGGCATGTTATTAGTGATCAATAGGCATAAGATTACTGATCACAAATGTTAGTCGTTCGTTGTATATTTGCTGATTAGTATACAAGTGTTTTGTGATCCGTTGGCTGCAAATCATTGATGGAATGAGTAAGATGCTTTTGGCCTTTTTTTTTTGGGACACGTCGTTAGGATCAATCCACACATTATATGGTCATCACTGGGAAACATATCCAGAGATCAACAAATATAAGATCAGTGATCAGGGGGAGCAATCTTAGTGATCATTCTCAGAAGTCCATGATTGTCCACTCTGTGATCAGAAGATGTGTGTTTGGTGGTCAACAGAAAAAAAATAGTGATCAGATAGTATAAGAATAGTGATCAACGCGTATGTTATTAGCGATCAAATTTTGGAATCAACTATGTCCATCATTGAAGCCTTATACAAACTCAACAACAAACCCTACACGAACTCAACAACAAACATCATCAAAGCATCATGACCTTTTAAAGTCGAAAAGATAGAGAACATTCTTGAAATCAAGGACAAACATCGAATCTGCACACATTAACGAAAGTATTACCAACTTCACTTCAACTGAACAAACCAAGTCATGCAATTTCGGGCATAATAAAGCAAAAATCAAGTCAAATGTAGCGAGATCGAAGTAACCGATCCCAATTGACTAACTTGAACTGATCCCGAAATGATTTAGTTGCTGAATTTTCGAATGAATTATGCATCGTTTTTGCAACAACTCAAATTCCAAAATCGAAACCAGAGACACTTTAACAATCACTAGCAAGAACGCCAGATAGATATCGAGAGCGAGAGAGAGAGAAAGAGCGAGGGACGAACGATGCAACGAGGAAGAACCAGCTCAATGCAGCTGGACGAGGAAGAAAGAGAAAGAATTTTTTAGACTGAGAGGTCACGTGACCACACATTAATTCCAAGCCATCAAATCAGATCCAATGGCCAAGATCGCTTCATCCCACACATCAAATGGAGAAGCTCGTCCTACTGGAGTAGCTCCTATATATATATATATATATATATAT
>JACYFF010019584.1:85914364-85926168 GCA_017589665.1 Selenicereus undatus
GTTTAACAGCCTTAAGATGAGTCTCTTTAGGACTAGACTGAAAACGGGCACATAAACCAACACTAAAAACGATATCCGGTCTAATAGCGGTTAGGTATAGGAGTGACCCAATCATGCCCCTATAGAGTTTCTTCTCAACTGAGGGACTCCCATCATCCACAACCAACTTGGTTGAAGGAGAAATAGGAGTGTCTATGGGTTTGGCTGACTCCATCCTAAAACGCTTAAGTAGCTCCTTGATATACTTTTGTTGATGGATCATGGTGCCGTTTGGAGTTTGCTTGATTTGTAAGCCTAAGAAAAAATTAAGCTCACCCATCATGCTCATCTCAAACTCACTCCTCATCATATTTGAAAATTCATTGCATAAATCATGATGAGTCGCACCAAATATAATGTCATCTACATATATTTGGACAATCAATAGATGTTCCCCCTTAGATTTCAGAAACAAGGTATTGTCTACCTTGCCTCTTCTAAAATCATTTTCAAGTAAAAAGCTTGACAACCGTTCATACCAAGCTCTTGGAGCTTGTTTTAAACCATAAAGTGCTTTGTCAAGTTTAAAAACATGATTTGGGAAATCATCATTTTCAAAACCAGGGGGTTGTTTGACATACACCTCTTCTTTAAGGTATCCGTTTAGGAATGCACTTTTCACGTCCATTTGATATAGCTTGATTTCCATATGAGCTGCAAAGGCTATTAAGATTCGAATAGCCTCAATTCTAGCAACTGGTGCAAAGGTTTCTTCGTAATCAATCCTTTCTTCTTGGTTGTACCCTTGAACCACCAGCCTTGCCTTGTTCCTAGTGACTGTTCCTGACTCATCTAGCTTATTTCGGAACACCCACTTGGTTCCAATGATTGTTCTCTCTGCAGGTTTAGGTACAAGGTGCCACACTTTGTTTCTTTCAAATTAATGAAGCTCTTCTTGCATAGCCGCGATCCAATCTGAATCTGCAAGAGCTTCATTCACAATTTTTGGCTCAATGTTAGAAAGAAAAGCATAGAAAGCACAAAAATTTTTAAGTTTAGATCTAGTTTGCACGCCAGTATTAATATCTGACAAGATTTGATCAAGAGGGTGCGAACTATGGTGCTTCCATGATCTTGGATTAATTGGATCCACAGCCACATGTTTTGTTCTAACTGAAGTGTGTGTAGGATCAGGCTCAAGAACACCTCCTGATCCTGTTTCTGCACCTGTTCGCAAGCTGGTTCCTGAAGAACATGGTTCCGAACAGGGTTCAACGGTGTTTCCCCCTGTTTGGAGCTCACCTTGCCTGTCGCTTTGAGGAACAACTTCTGTACCTGTTTCCTTCAGGGTGTTCTCACCTTGTTTTTCTTGATTCAACAGCTCCTTTTGGACAAGACCTAATTCAAACTCTTCATCCTGTGCATTACTCTCATTCAAGGAGTTAGATTCATCAAAAAACACATGCACACTTTCCTCAACACACAAGGTTCTTTTGTTAAAGACTTTGTATGCCTTACTGTGAGAGGAATAACCAAGAAATATTGCCTCATCACTCCTAGGATCAAACTTTCCTAAGGCATTCTTCCCGTTGTTATGCACGAAACATCTACAACCAAATGTTCTTAGATGCATAATGTTGGGTTTTCTGCCTTTAAGAAGTTCATAAGGAGTTTTGTTCAAAATGGGTCTAATCATGCATCTGTTTATAATGTAACATGATGTGTTCAAAGCTTCTGCCCAAAAGTTCTTAGGAAGACCACTAGCAATAAGCATTGTTCTAGTCATGTCTTCTAAGGTACGATTTTTTCGTTCAACCACCCCATTCTGCTGGGGTGTTCTTGGGGCTGAGAAGTTTTGATCAACACCATGTTCATTACAAAATTTTGTAAAGCTTGCATTTTCAAATTCAGTACCATGATCAGACCTCAAGCTAACCAATGAGTGTCCTACTCTCTTTTCAATCTTTTTGAGAAGGGCAATAAAATTCTCAAAAGTTTCATCCTTGGAGGCCAAGAACAGGGTCCAAGTAAATCGAGAGTAATCATCCACTATTACAAGCACATACCTTTTCCCACCCCTACTAGCTATCCTCATGGGACCACATAGATCAATATGCAATAACTCAAGAGGTCGGGTAGTGCTTACACACTTTTTAGATTTTAGAGAAGATCTGACTTGTTTTTCTTTTGCACAGGCTTCACATACCTTGTCATCATTATACTTGATGGAAGGTAGTCCAATAACCAAATCCTTGGAAACAAGTTTATTTAACAAGGACAGGCCTGCATGACCTAGTCTCTTGTGCCAGACCATTATATCATCATTTAATGCATTTAAACAAGTCAGATTATTTTGGGGAAGAGTGGAAATACTAACTTTATAAACATTTTGACATCGCTTCCCCCTCAACACAACATCTCCTGTGTCGTCATTCATAACCAAGCAACGTGTTTTTGAAAACAGTAGTAGGTTGTTCTTGTCACACAGTTGGGACACACTTAGCAAATTGTGCTTTAACCCCTCAACTAAGTGCACATTATCAATTGAGTGGGAGAGAGTTTTACCAATATTACTTATACCAACAATTGTCCCAGACTTGCCGTTTCCAAATGCTACACTCCCACCATTCAAAGCTGCAAGTGAGAGAAAATTTGATTTTTCACCAGTCATGTGCTGTGAACACCCACTATCAACAAACCACAACTGCCTGTTTTTAAGGGTGTTGGTGGGGTTGTTCGTAAGGTTGTTCTCTCTCACTTCAGCCTGCAAAACAAATCATGGGTTAGTTTTGGGAACCCAGATCCACTTGGGTCCCATTCTTTTAGACATGTAAAGCTCATCTTTTCTAATCCAGATTTGTTTCACATACCTTTCATTCTTTTCATTGGCATGTTTTCTTAAAGGGCAAGTGTATCTATAATGACCCGTTTTACCACAATGAAAGCAAATGATGTTTTCAGGTAATCCCACATACTTCCTATGTATTGGGTAAACGGTCCGTCTAGGCTTATATCCAAGTCCCTTTTTGTTTCGACTGTGGTGAGTGTTTGACCAATCAAGGGCTTGTGAGGACTTGTTCCAACGCTTGGTCGTGGCAAGTTCGGTTTCCAGTTTTTCTATATTAGCATGCAAGCTCTTGTTCTCTTTGAGCAAGTCTTCAACCATTCCTTCCACCTCAAAGAGTTTTTCTTCCACTCGAGTATAATCTCCTTCTTTTATAAAGAGATTTTCTTTGAGTATGTTAATATTTTCATGTAAACCAAGTTTTTCATTTTTAAGAATTTCATTTTCAAGCTCTAGGTCACGAACTTCTCTTTTTAGATCAGCACCGGTGTCTATCACATTGTATAGAAGTTCTTCTAAAGTAGCTTTGTTAAGACCATGTACCTTGTTCTTGAGATCTGAGAGGCTGATTGTTGATTCATCATTTGAATCTGAATCACTTTGTGCCATCAGTGCTACACCCTCTTCTTCAGCTTCAGATTCTCCTTCATCCTCAGAGGAATCTCCCCAAGCAGCCAGCATAGCTCTCGAGAAACGCTTGCCCAGATTGTTTACAGGGTGTTTTCGACTCTGTTTTCGAGGTTGTTCGGGCATCTGATCTTCTCGAAGCAGAGGACAATTTTTGATTAAGTGATCTGGTTTGCCGCACTTGAAACACCCTGTGAGCTGTTCTTTGGGGGTGTTTCTAGACTTACTGAAGTCTTTTCTTTTGTTGCTTTCCTTGACCTTTTTGAAGAATTTCTTGAATTTTCTGGTCATTAGGGCCATGTCTTCATTTTCAAGGTCAGAGTCAGTGTCCTCATGTGCTTTCAAGGCAAGCCCACGATCCTTCTTCTGCTCCTCTTTTTGTTGTGAGTTCTTTCTGAGTTCATAGGTTTGAAGATTGCCAATCAACTCGTCGAGGGTGATCTTGTTCATGTCTTTAGCCTCTTGGATGGATGTCACTTTGGCCTCCCACATACGAGGTAAAATTCTGAGGATTTTCCTCACCAACTCTTCAGTGGTGAAAGACTTTCCCAGAGATTTTAATTCGTTTGTGATGTGGGTAAACCGTATGTACATATCCATCACAGTTTCACGATCACCCATATCAAACAACTCATATTGTCGTATAACTAGCTCAATTCTAGATTGTTTAACTTGACTCGTACCTTCATGAGCAACTTGCAGGGCGTTCCAGATAGCTTGGGCTGATTCACACTCAGAGATGCGAGTGTATTCATCTGGACCTAGGCCGAAATATTATAGCTTCTTGGCCTTAGCATTCTTTTCCATTTTCTTATAATCTTCAGCATCAAACTCTTTGGGTTCCTTGGGAATCATCTTGCCATCTTCAAGCACCTTGGTGGGAACAAGGGGTCCGTTCTTGATGAGCATCCATAACTCATAATCTTCTGCCTGAATATAGTTCTTCATCCTATTCTTCCACCAACTATAATGTTGGCCGTTGAAATAGGGTGGACGAGTAATGGATTGCCCTTCAAGAATTCCTTGTGGTGTACTCATCTTCAGAATCTCTCAAGGTGTTAGCCTTTTGAAAGAGAACCTGCTCTGATACCACTTGTTGAATTAGTGAGTACTCTACCACAAGAGGGGGGGTGAATTGTGGTGTCTGATTTTCACGTTGTAAATAACAAACACCCCTATGACTTGTTTGCAGAGGGTGTTCTCAGATATACCAAATGCGAAAATCACCAAGATAAATGCGGAAAAATAAAGCACACATAATTTTTACGTGGAAAACAACTCTAGCCCAACTGAGGTGTGAAAAACCACGACCTACCTCGTGTAGGATTTAACCACTTCACTAAACCGGGCTTAACTCGTTAGAATTGTAACACACCTTGTTACAACCTTGCAACCACGTAATCTCTTTCTCTAAGGCAGATTACACCACGTCCAAATCTCACCAGATAGGACACGTCCAAAGTCCACACGACTAGGACACACTCTTTCACTATTGACTGATCTGAGATCAAGGTCAACAAACACCTTACTGGGGTGCTTCTTACTAAGCAGATGTAAGGTACAATGAAGATCCTATTATGCCAATATATCGAAAGCTTGGTTTAAACACAACTTGAGTTGGTTTTTCTTTTCTCAAGAATACTTCAAAAACTCTTCTAGAAAAACATCTTTTTGAAATTTCCTATATGTTGTGTGTTTCCAGGTTTTCACTCTTTGTTTTCTTTTCTTCCCTTTTCTCTCAATGTCTCAGTGTATGTGTAGGCGAAAGAGCTGAGGTTTTTATGTAAAAAACCCAACGGTCAAAAACCAAGGAGAAGAGAAGAATTCAGCTAAGTTTGGAAAAGGATTTTCAAGAGAGATATTCCCAACGGCTAGTGGCAAGTTTTTCCAAGTTATAAGGGATTTGTTATCTCAAGAGATAACCCTTATCTTTTCATAGCCGTGAAGAAGATTCAAAAGCAACCAGAAATCTTCAGTTTTGGGATTTTTTATCAAATCCGAAAATATGGGCAAAGGAAAATATTTAGATTTGGCAAATTCCCCAAAAACTATTTTCGCAAATCTCCTATAATATATTCAAGGAATATCCTTTGCAGAAAGATAGCAATCTTGGGGTTTAAGAAAAGTATACTGGAGATTTTGGCCAACCGAAATGAATTTTCAAAGATAACCGGGTATGGCCACTTCAGTTCAGAACCACCCTAGGCACCCTGGTTGCAGGGTTGTTCGCAACTGGTGTTCTGAAGTACTTAGTGCGAATACCGATTCAAGAGGTGTTTAAAAAGCGTTTTCAATATTGGCATATTAACAAGAGTCTAAATAAATAAACCTATATACCCAAGACTTCTTGTTTTGAACCAGTCATCTTGTCCAAGATTTGTAGAGCTGCTGTGAACACCAAGGCCACCTTGTTTGCTGGGGTTGTTCTTTGCATTGCTAGAGTTTCAGAACCACATGCTTTACATCGAGCTGATCTTGCTAGAGTCCAGGACCAACATGCTTTTACAATCGAGTTGTTCTTAATATAGAACCACCAAGTAGAACCTGTTTTAAAGACTTGTTCTCACATGTAGCAAACCAGTTAATACAAAAAAGAAAACACCAGTTAGGCCTGTTTGAAGATCGTGTTTGGAGCAACATTACTTGGACAAATTTTTACACTTGGATTTGTTATCATCAAAACTTAATCAAAATAACTCAACAAATTCCCCCTTTTTGATGATGACAAACCAAGTGACCATATTGACAAAACAACACAAAAAAAATTGAATGCTGATAGTGATCCACGTAAGTCATTTTCACTCTCCTTCATTCTCATATTCAATCAAAAGGTTTTTGTCAATTGGTTTCTCACTCTGCTTCCCCCTTTTGGCATCATAAAAAGCAAGAACAACATAAGGTAAAGCGTATAAAGCTTAAGAAACAACAAGCAAGAAAGACTGCAAGCAGATATTTCATTAATAATCAATGCAGTACCATTGCAACAAACCACAAAAACAGAGAACAAGCTTGACAATCAGCGGGCAGAGGGTGGTTTCGTTTGCAAAGGAGGAATGCTAGGGGCAAGAGTGGAAAGAAGAGCAAGCAAGTCGTCATGACGCTTGGCAGAGAGAGCTTGTTCCTCAGCAAGAGCAGCCTTGAAAGCTGAGAGCTCATCCTTGAGGCGAGCATTGTCCTCAAGAACAACCTCAAGCTTGATGGTAGGTTGCCCAGAAACAGGTGGTCGAGGTGGTCGACGACCCTGTTTGGAGACTGACCCTTCACCAACGTCATAGCCACACCCTAGCAGGGTGTCAATCCCAATCTCATCAATGATTTGGGCTGCCACTCTTCGTGTGAGCACTATCCTAAGGTGCTCAAACACCCTTGTCAGCAGAAACCCATACCCGAGATCATGAGTCTGGGTGGTGTTCGCAATTCGCCCAATGTGGCCAATCATGATTCCCAGAAGATTGATGGGTTCCTCCCTATCCAATAAGTCGATCAGGCACTGATCGAAAAGGTCTGCTGAGTTTCTCCCTTGACCCCTTGGAATCACGTTCTTAATGATGAACATGAAAAGGAGTTGGTGGAGAGGAATCAGATCACCCTTTTTGACAGAAGAGGGTGTTCTCAGACCCTGTTTGTGACTGAGGCGTTTTGACACCTCAAGGAGCCTGGCTGGTTCCAGGGCTGTTTTTTCCTCCCTCACATACACATCAAAGCCTTGTGAGGGCACTCCCAAAATGTTTCCAAGTGTGGGCGCATCAAGCTGGATGCTTTGCCCACTTACTGAACTTTTCACCACCCCGTCGGTGACTCTACAGTTGGCGTAAAACTCAGCCAACTCAGGCACAGAACACCCCAACTGGGTGTTCGCAAACAAGTCAAGCCAGCCTTGGGTGCGAAGCTTGGTTAAGAACATCCCCAGACCTTGTTCCGCAAAGAAATTAACAGATACTACCTTCCCCCTGACGACATTGTGCTTAAGCAACTGCGCATGTCTGTTAGACATGGGAGAGGGAGTGAACTGTTTTGGGCGTTTGGAGGCAGGAACAGAGGTGGTAGTTTCTGGTAGGGGGGTTGTTCTGGGCTTTCGCTTGAGGGGTGTTTTCGCAGGAGAGGTCTTCACAGCAGGTTTAGTGGCTGGTTTAGGAGGTTGATCATCAGAGGACTCCGAAAACACCGGTGTCCCCTGTTTGAAGGTGGAGTCTTCAGAGTCAGAACTCGAGACCCCTGAGGAAATCTCCTCGATGATGGGAACAGAGAGTTTGGAGGATCTTGGCGTCGATCTGGAACCAATTCTCGCAGATTTGCGAGAAGGTTGAGAAGGAGGAGAAGAGGGAGTTAGAGAGGGGCGAGACCTTGGTTGTGGTCTTGTTCTTGGTGTTCGGGTACGCCTAGCCACCGTCTTTACCCTTTTCCTCTTCTCTCCAGTTCTAGAGACTAGAGGAACGGAGTCATCCTTTTGGACAGGATTTTCTCCTGATTTCTCATCAGAGTCCTCCTTCAGATCGAAGAACAGATCATCGAAGAACACATCCCCTGTTCTTTGAGTTGTTTCCAGGGGTGAAGAAGAACAGGGTTCAAAATCCCCATCAAATGTTTCTGAGTTTGTCAAGAATTGTTCTTGAAACCCCAGAGAACCAGCACCTACTGCAGAAGAGATGGGACAAGGGATTGTCCCCACATACAGCACTAACTCCCAACCAAAGGAGTAGGGAATATCGCACAAATCAAGCCCAATATTTTTGAGGTTTATCTGAGTGATATACCCGAAGGTTGTGTGGATAATTGGGCGAGGAGGAGCCGAATTTGCAAGTATAATCATGCTATTGTTCTCATAGAGGAGTGAGGAATCGGTTTTGGAAGCCATTAAAGGAGGAGAGATTTTTGGGTTTTGAGGGTTTTGAAGTTACGAACAGGGTTGAGAGAGAGAGCAAGACAGGGAAGATGCACGCACGAGGGCTTTTAAACTCCCTGCCCGTTAAGAAGGGCCATCTAGGGAATACCTAGAAGTTGACCAAGCAACAAGCATTAAACACAATCAATACGTACCTGATCTAGCCGCTTGTTCTTGAGTATGCTTCTCTCTTTCCAGGATATGTCATGATTACTCTTTCTCCATCTCCCAAGACAGCAGTATATCGTCACATTGGCACACAAGACTACACATATTCTTTAATCAAAACCCACTGAAATAAGAACACTTTCAAACAAGAATATGGAACAGGTATGATGGGGTGTTTTTGTCAGCTTTGGTCAACCTCTGAGAACAGGTGTTCTCAGGGTGTTTTTACTAACCCCAACTCTAGCCTGTTACTCTCGAATTGATCCCGAGCTAGAGCCTTAGTGAATATATCAGCAATTTGATTATCCGTCGAGCAGAAATTCATAGAAATTAAACCTTTTTCAACATTATCTCTCAAGAAATGATGTCGAATGTCAATATGTTTTGTCCTTTTGTATTGACATGGGTTTTTGGCAATATTAATAGCATTAGTATTGTCACAAAAAATAGGAATGCATCCAGTGTCAACACAAAAATCCTTAAGCTGTTGTCTTATCCACAACAGTTGAGCACAACATGAAGCTGCTGCAACATATTCAGCTTCTGCTGTGGACATGGCAACAGAATGTTGCTTCTTGGTAGCCCAAGATACCAAACAAGGTCCAAGAAAATGAGCCATACCTGAGGTACTCTTTCTATCAACTAGGAAACCTGCATAGTCAGCATCAGCATATCCAACAAGATCAAGATTGCAACCTCTAGGATACCATAGAGCTAAATCAGGTGTATGTTTTAAATATCTTAGTATCTGTTTAACAGCCTTAAGATGAGTCTCTTTAGGACTAGACTGAAAACGGGCACATAAACCAACACTAAAAACGATATCCGGTCTAATAGCGGTTAGGTATAGGAGTGACCCAATCATGCCCCTATAGAGTTTCTTCTCAACTGAGGGACTCCCATCATCCACAACCAACTTGGTTGAAGGAGAAATAGGAGTGTCTATGGGTTTGGCTGACTCCATCCTAAAACGCTTAAGTAGCTCCTTGATATACTTTTGTTGATGGATCATGGTGCCGTTTGGAGTTTGCTTGATTTGTAAGCCTAAGAAAAAATTAAGCTCACCCATCATGCTCATCTCAAACTCACTCCTCATCATATTTGAAAATTCATTGCATAAATCATGATGAGTCGCACCAAATATAATGTCATCTACATATATTTGGACAATCAATAGATGTTCCCCCTTAGATTTCAGAAACAAGGTATTGTCTACCTTGCCTCTTCTAAAATCATTTTCAAGTAAAAAGCTTGACAACCGTTCATACCAAGCTCTTGGAGCTTGTTTTAAACCATAAAGTGCTTTGTCAAGTTTAAAAACATGATTTGGGAAATCATCATTTTCAAAACCAGGGGGTTGTTTGACATACACCTCTTCTTTAAGGTATCCGTTTAGGAATGCACTTTTCACGTCCATTTGATATAGCTTGATTTCCATATGAGCTGCAAAGGCTATTAAGATTCGAATAGCCTCAATTCTAGCAACTGGTGCAAAGGTTTCTTCGTAATCAATCCTTTCTTCTTGGTTGTACCCTTGAACCACCAGCCTTGCCTTGTTCCTAGTGACTGTTCCTGACTCATCTAGCTTATTTCGGAACACCCACTTGGTTCCAATGATTGTTCTCTCTGCAGGTTTAGGTACAAGGTGCCACACTTTGTTTCTTTCAAATTAATGAAGCTCTTCTTGCATAGCCGCGATCCAATCTGAATCTGCAAGAGCTTCATTCACAATTTTTGGCTCAATGTTAGAAAGAAAAGCATAGAAAGCACAAAAATTTTTAAGTTTAGATCTAGTTTGCACGCCAGTATTAATATCTGACAAGATTTGATCAAGAGGGTGCGAACTATGGTGCTTCCATGATCTTGGATTAATTGGATCCACAGCCACATGTTTTGTTCTAACTGAAGTGTGTGTAGGATCAGGCTCAAGAACACCTCCTGATCCTGTTTCTGCACCTGTTCGCAAGCTGGTTCCTGAAGAACATGGTTCCGAACAGGGTTCAACGGTGTTTCCCCCTGTTTGGAGCTCACCTTGCCTGTCGCTTTGAGGAACAACTTCTGTACCTGTTTCCTTCAGGGTGTTCTCACCTTGTTTTTCTTGATTCAACAGCTCCTTTTGGACAAGACCTAATTCAAACTCTTCATCCTGTGCATTACTCTCATTCAAGGAGTTAGATTCATCAAAAAACACATGCACACTTTCCTCAACACACAAGGTTCTTTTGTTAAAGACTTTGTATGCCTTACTGTGAGAGGAATAACCAAGAAATATTGCCTCATCACTCCTAGGATCAAACTTTCCTAAGGCATTCTTCCCGTTGTTATGCACGAAACATCTACAACCAAATGTTCTTAGATGCATAATGTTGGGTTTTCTGCCTTTAAGAAGTTCATAAGGAGTTTTGTTCAAAATGGGTCTAATCATGCATCTGTTTATAATGTAACATGATGTGTTCAAAGCTTCTGCCCAAAAGTTCTTAGGAAGACCACTAGCAATAAGCATTGTTCTAGTCATGTCTTCTAAGGTACGATTTTTTCGTTCAACCACCCCATTCTGCTGGGGTGTTCTTGGGGCTGAGAAGTTTTGATCAACACCATGTTCATTACAAAATTTTGTAAAGCTTGCATTTTCAAATTCAGTACCATGATCAGACCTCAAGCTAACCAATGAGTGTCCTACTCTCTTTTCAATCTTTTTGAGAAGGGCAATAAAATTCTCAAAAGTTTCATCCTTGGAGGCCAAGAACAGGGTCCAAGTAAATCGAGAGTAATCATCCACTATTACAAGCACATACCTTTTCCCACCCCTACTAGCTATCCTCATGGGACCACATAGATCAATATGCAATAACTCAAGAGGTCGGGTAGTGCTTACACACTTTTTAGATTTTAGAGAAGATCTGACTTGTTTTTCTTTTGCACAGGCTTCACATACCTTGTCATCATTATACTTGATGGAAGGTAGTCCAATAACCAAATCCTTGGAAACAAGTTTATTTAACAAGGACAGGCCTGCATGACCTAGTCTCTTGTGCCAGACCATTATATCATCATTTAATGCATTTAAACAAGTCAGATTATTTTGGGGAAGAGTGGAAATACTAACTTTATAAACATTTTGACATCGCTTCCCCCTCAACACAACATCTCCTGTGTCGTCATTCATAACCAAGCAACGTGTTTTTGAAAACAGTAGTAGGTTGTTCTTGTCACACAGTTGGGACACACTTAGCAAATTGTGCTTTAACCCCTCAACTAAGTGCACATTATCAATTGAGTGGGAGAGAGTTTTACCAATATTAC
>JACYFF010019584.1:86075036-86112526 GCA_017589665.1 Selenicereus undatus
TATATATATATATATATATATATATATATATATATATTTATATACAGACATACACACGAAAAATTCCAAGCCTTACATATGACACATGGCTAGCTTTCACAACTTCATCGTTATTTTTTAACCTAGGTCCATGCCCATTGAAAAGTTATAAAACGTTTCTTACTTCTAATATTAATATTATGAAAACAAGTTTAATTAATATAATATCTAAATCTAAATATGTGACAAATCGAATAAACAATTTACTTCCAAAAATAAGGTTTAACCTTTGATTTGATTGCAATGATTCGTCAAACATGAAATTGGAAAATAGCCCGAACATGGATAATAAAAAATTTATTACATCCCCTTCCCAAAAATGTGGGACAAAGAATTTCTAAAATAATGCAAATAAACAAATTTCCCTTTTAATCACTCAAAACCAATACTTCATATTCGTGTTTACAGCCCCTTTCCAACCAAAAAAGAATGAAAAGCTTGAACCACAAGTAATTTATTACATGAATAATAAATAATTTATAAATAACCTGCAAATATTGTATTAAATTACTTTTAAAAGAAGCAGAAAAAAAAATCACAATTAATTTAAGATATCGTAAACTAATTTCCTTTTTTTCTCATTCATAAATAATTCTGAGAGTGGGGTTTTCTATTTAACTTTAAAGAAACTATTGTACTTTTATTTTATAGAGGCTCAAATATTTTTTTTTTGCTCAGCTTACATGAATTACGAATATTATTTACTATACTCTTGAGGTACAGTTATTACAGTTATAAAAACTCAAAATTTTCCCATTAATCACATAGGTACAGAAAAAGAAAACACAACCTCCTAATCTTTTGTCACATGTCACTCTTACATTATTCAGATCATCTTTCCTTTAACGCATATTCTTTTTCTTATTATAATATTTGAAAGTTTTATAGATATGCAAAAGTGTGATAATTTTATGTGATATCTTATTATCAAACAATACATTCTAACAATACACAAGGAACTGTGCGTCAAATTTATTAATATATGACATATGTGTACATATTCAACTTTCATAATCTATTAACACATGGGAGATCTCAATTCAATAATTTCTTATGGCTTGTACTACATGATAATTGTATTTTAAGTTTGAAAACTATTAATTGTTAAAAATTAAAACTTTTTCATACTTCATATGAACTACTAAATAATTTATTATTGTTATATAAATTTTCTGCACACAAAAATTAAAGAACCATCATGTGCATGCAGGGGTCACAGGAGAAAGCATCGTGCGTTCTCCGAATATATGGTTTCTCCCATGGTTCCTTCTCTCACGTGGTTTTGGAACTCCTCAAAAACCCATAGGCCGTAGTAGTCATTGGCTCCCGCAGAGTTGTTCATTCTAACCTCCGTGAAGTATACTCTTATGGCCTTTCTTAGCTTATGAAACGTCAAGGTTTTTTGTGTCAGAAAGCACACTAGTTGATATATATAATAACCTGACTTCATAAACTCAACACTACCATATAATTTGTATCCATACATTCACATAAATTGACTTGAAATAATATGAAATGAAAAACAATCAAAAGACTAAAAGTACTAAATGTTCCTGATTCTACCACTTCTTTGCCCAGTCTAGCAAGGTAATTTCACACCTACTAGGGCTTGTTCTCTTACTTCTCTTTGTTGTACACGAGAGATGTTGGTGAGTGCTCAATATAGCCCTTACTATTAGAATGATCCCTCTGACTCTGCTGAGTGGCCAATCCATCGCATGGATCTATAATCAATCGTCTCTTCATTTCAAGCTTTTAGAACATCGCCTTGATCTTGTTTTGGTGTGAATTCTAACAAGCTTCCTTCGAAACCCTAGAAAATGTCGGGCGACTTTTTCCGGTTAATCATCTTCATCTCCCTCTTTGTTTCGATTTTGCTGGCATAGAATTCCAAATTTCAATTGGGACTTTCTCAAAATGTCAGAGAATACTATGAATACTAAAGAAACTGAAATAGTACAACAACAAGAATAAGAGAATAGTGCAAACTATACAGGAATAATAACTTTTAATCAATGCCATTATAAAAAATTATAACAAAAGAATTATGTCTAAAAAATCCAAGAACTTTTATGAAGAAAATGGATGATTTCTTTGTAAGAAAAGTTGTAAGGCACTCTAAGTTCTATACTGCTAAACAACCGAATTTAGTTTACAACTTACAAGAAAACGTTAAATTAAGACTATTGACTCAAGACGTAATTGGAAAATTTTGGTAAGAAATCCCCTCAAAGGATCAAAGCTTAATTAAATACGTTCACTTATGAGGAATTCAAATAGCTGTAAAAGCATGCTTTAAAGAAGGAATCAACTCATATGATCAATGATTTAAAAACATTTAAAATAGCCATCTAGGAACACTTCAAGGTAACCTAATTTATTCTAAACTTATCTTTGAATGTTACCCTAATTATTCAATTACATTAAGAAGTAAAACCATTAAAGATACTCTCAATTTACAATTCAAACTTTTAACTAATATAGGACTCAAACCAGGCAATGATGCATTGTCATTCTACTACAGAGGATTACATTTTTTCTTGAACACTAATTTTCCCATAAAAGAAATAAGTCAGAGAGAAAAAATTACTATCGACCCAATCTTTTCAACTATGAGCTTAGTTATATCACCACAAATACAAGATGTCAAACTATTGTCTCTAACAGACTTTCAGCTAGTAGATAAAGATGAAGCATCCACTAGTATATCACCTAGACTATCATAAACAAGTACAAGAACGAGATTAGTTAACTAAAAAACTCTTCCAGAAGCGTAAGTTTACCTAGAGTTAACACTACTTTGAACAATCAAAGTAGTAATAATAGAGCATATAAAGTTAGATTAGAATATTTTAATGATCAGAAATGAATTGAAGAATAAATTATCATAGACAGAGGAGATTCTCAATGCCACTGTATAAAATTTCCAACTCCAATTGTCCCAGCTCAAGCAACAGTTTTCTTACTTACAACGATAGAAGAACCACTTTTACTAAAAAAATCCAGAATTATGATGAAAACTCTTGAATCAATTCTTCTAGAACAAGATTATTATATAGATCCTACTACAAATAATGAATTTTATCACATCCTATTAGGAATGACCTTCCTTGACCAATTTATATCTTATGAAATAAACCCGTTGTATATCAAATTTAAGTAACCAAGAAACTACAATAATTCTTTATGGAGTATGAAACAAAATGAATTTCCTATTCTCACTTATATTGAAGTTACCGCAAAAGAACTAGATGTTACTACAACAACCTTAATAGATACAGGATCAGAAGTATCTTTCTTTCAACAATTTCTTTTATCGAAATGGGAAAAACTCCCTCCGAACAAAAAAGTTCAAGTCAAAGGAATTCATTCAACAATTGCTCATTTAGAAGCTTTCAAAATAATGTTCCCATTATTTTAGAAAACAAAATTCTTAACACTCCATTAGTTTTTCAATATAGTTCCAAATATGACATTTTACTTGGAAATAATTTTTCCAAACAATTTATAAGGTTTACCCAAACTACATAGACCGTATATTTAACTACTAGATGCGGACATACTCTTAAAATTTCCATGTTAAAACACCTTTACAGAGCGCATGCGAAATGTAGTTGACATAGTTATGAACAACTTTCACTTAAAATAATTCATGTTTGAATTGGAAAAATGGAAAATTGCCATTGTTTTTTCTTACATTTTTTAATTTTCAATTTTTTTTTTCAAAGAAAAACAAAATGCTTAGTCAAACCTATTAACAAAACCCAATATTCGACAATAATCCCTGACAATGGCGCCACAAACTTGATATGTCCACAAGTGCATGGTAGCATTGTAGCAAATCAAGGTCGTCTCCCACAAGAACTAGCTTGATCTACTGGGCTTTATCCCCTTAAGATAGGTTAAGTGAATCAAAATTTGAGATTTGAAATTAAACTATTCAACTATCTAATCTTATGAATAAATAATCATGGAATTAAGCAAATCAAGCAACCACCTGATCCACACATCAATCAAACACTTTTTCCTCAATTGATTGTTTTAAAAAGGACAATCGAAGTACCTCATCCCTCTTTCAAGGTGAAGTAAAATACCTAAATCTAACCAATTACTATTTCTCAAGGGCTCTCGATTTGTTTAGGTTCATTAAGCATGCGATTATCAAATTTGTGGTTTCTCAATTGGTGTGACTTTCTCAAGACTTCACACAATCAAGTCAAATCTTAGGATTCAAGTGTTGAATTTCACCTTTCAGTTCTTCATCCAATACCCAAAATATATGAGGAAGTGATAAAGTTTCTTACAAGACAATATACATCTAAGATTCGATAGAACAAGTCAACAGATTCCAAAACACTAAGGAAATCAACACAAGATTTGGAAAATTAACAAGTATTTGAATAACCCAAGACCAAGTCAACAAAAGATAATCAACATTACAAAAGATAATCCTAAAATGAGAAAATAGAAGAGAAGAGAAGAGAAGAGAAGAGAAATGCTATGCAAAATAACATGCTGGAATCCATCGATTGCAAACTTGACATGGAATCCGTACAAGATCTTCACTTTAATTCTCTCTTTCTGTCTAATCTAAATCTAAATTCTAATCTAGATGATGAAGGTTGAAGAGTGGAAGGGAATATGATGCAAGGGAAGCAATAAAAACCTGCTTTTATTGTCGAAATCAAGTCTGCAAATGTACAAAATGTTTGCAACTTGAAACACTACAAAGAAAACTAACCTGTTCGGGGGAACAGGGACATCCACAGACTGACCATGGGGGCTAGGCTGTGGTGGCCTTTGGCCTAATTGTTCTTGCATGTTCCTCATACAACTTCTGCTTGGAAAGTTCTGGACCTTGGTTCTGACCACGATTAGTCCGTGTTCGGTGTCTTTGGGCCTCTTTTGCTACCTTCTTTGATTTATAAGGTCTTAAAATGTTCATTGTACCATCATGCATTGGGTTTTACAAGATCAAAATCTATAAATACTCTTACAGCAAACGAAACCAAGCATAATAGTAGAAATAAGGGCACAAATCATACAATTAAGCATATTAATTCCTTTAAAATGACTCCCAAACACTAATGAAATCCTATATAAATATGACATTCATCAGGTATACCATGGAAGGTTAATTCTTTCTTGTAACCCTATTGGTTAGTACATGGCTTGTGAAAGAGGGTAATCTACTATTTATTAGCTTGATGCGTAATATTTTTAGACTTGGATTAATGAAATGACAACTTGATACTTAGTATCTCCTAAAAAATCTCATGTTTTTTTGTCTCCCTAGTAGATTGGTGAAATTGAGTTTTCCCTTTAATTCAATCTTTGGTGTTTTGACTTTAGAAAGTTGAAGGGTGGGTTGATTTTATTTATTTGATTTATCATTGTGAAACTTTGAATAAGAACAAGAGGTAGAATTGTGGGTTTTTCTCTCTCTGGTAGGTTTCTTATGGAGGCTTGATATACTAGAATATAGACTTTTAGCAACCACTAAATAATGACCACGCGTAAAAATTATCGTTAATTAATAGCAATAATGATAAACAGAATTTTTTGGTTGTTTAATTGCATAATCATAAAATTATTTGACGATGAGTATCATCACTTGTCGTTGTTACTCTGAATGTTTCATCGTTAATGAAGGATTGCAATTTGACAAAGAATGCCTGAACTGAAAATTAAGAGGGAAATGTTAAAATTAAACTTGGACTAGAATTCCTAAACTGAAACTTAATAATAAGTCAGAAAAGCAAAAGGCATTCAGTTTCCAGTTTCCACGCATCGCGAAACACAAACCCTAGCTGCTCTTTTCAGTTCTTATAGTACCCCCCTTAAAATTCAAACTTCACAACTTAAAGATTCTTCTGGAAGAAATACCGAGAGGTAGGTCAAAAGCCTACTACAATTCACTTAATTATTAGATCTTGCCATCCTTGTCATCCTTGTTTCATAGTATTCCCGTCAATTCAGAGGTAATTATTCAAAGATCTATAGGTGCTCTCAATTTGCAGCCGTGGATTCATCTCTGTTTCCCCTCAAATTTGACCAGTTCAGGTTCTTCGCTTCTTACCCATTACCTTCTCCAAATCCTTGGTTCTAAGTTTGCTATCTACTTTTTGTCTGTCGCATTTTAGGCTAGAAATCAGACCGAGAAGAACCCACAATGAAAAAAGCTTCGAGATTGATTACTGCTGAGGTAAATTTGATCACATTCTGATTTCAATTTATGTCAAAATTTGTTGCTTTAGTTGAGGGGTGAGTCAAGTTTAACTTGGCTTTGGGTTGTCTGATCCTAATGATTTTTGGGCTAAATTTGCCAAGCCCTGTCCAGTTATCATTTAGTTATTCTTCTTTTCAATTTTGCAGTTTAATTTATGCATAACATGGTTAGTAGTACTCAGTACTTAGTAGGGAAGACACAATGGATTTTGTAGAGTAAACCTTGTCAGAAGTCTGAAAATAAGCACCAAGGAAAAAAGAGTGAGCATATACCATCAAAATCCAGTTGGCCTATTTCAATGGATTGATAATATTTTGATTTACACATTCTTTTTGTTTTGGAAAGTAGATTTGATGCCCCTATCATTCAGGAAAGAAAATACCTAGTGAAGCTCTAAATATCATGTGGTTTGGTGAATTTGAAATGAGTAATATCAAATAAGTGTAGTGTTACATGTGGTTAGTGCCAAATGTACAGAGAACCAGATAAACGAGGAAGAAACTCAAGGGAGGTAACTCACTTTGACATATTAAGTCTTGGTTCCTTTCATAATGTCTTGTATGTTTGGAATATTACACATTACTCAATATTACAAACTACTCTTTTAACCATTTGATTAGGTCCCAGGAAACATGAATATGTATTGCTATATTACTCTAGTCTAGGAAAAAGAGTGTAGGCATGGAGTTATTTGATATATGGAGTTTCTTTATTTGAAAGTAATTTATTGCTCTGATGACATTGCATAACCTTTGAAGTTTCGGGTATAGATGTTGTACTCAAGTACCTTCAAAAGCATTCTTAAAGTGGACTCTTTAAGGCCAGTTTGCTTATACTTTTCATGTAAGTTGCTACAAGTTTGTTTGGATACTTGATGTCGCTAATTTGATCACTCTGAATTGGACATTGACATGACAAGTGTATATTCGCCTACTTATCTACCATAAACCACTGTACCAGCTACTGCAAGATATGAGCAGCAACAACCACCAACTCCATTGAGGGGTCTATATTGCTATATGCTTTCCTTTTCTTATTGAGGTTTATCTAGGTCAGTGAAGACTGTATTAAATTATTGGCAAAATAATTAGGTGAATAAAGGTGAGCCCTTTCAAATTGTTCATTACATTGGCAGCTTGTGCGAAAATTTGTCCAAGAGCGTGAAGTACAATTGAATAGTGGCTCAAAGGGGTTATGGGATGGATGGATTTATGGCTTACCTCTGATTATATTGACATGCTTGGGATCGATTTGATCACTCGTTGCTTTTGATTCTATTTGTTCTATTTTAACTTCTTATTTCTTTTTTTTATTTATAATTTTGCTAGTTCTGCAGGAACCTGAGGACACAAAATTTTGGGTTATCTCTCTGAGTGCCTTTTTATTTTTTAGTCATCTATTTATTTATTTTTACTTTAATTCTAGGGACACAGTATTGTACTCTATATCTTTAGTTATACTCATTGTAATGCATATTTGTCATTTGTAAACTTTATGGGATCAATGAAAGTACATTAATCTTGTTTTGGTATTATTAGTTTCTTTCTCTTGATCTTTTAATTTATTTCTTGAAAGTTAATTGCACAACTAATAATAATTGTTATTATTATTGACTAAGAATCATCATTTCAAAAGAAACTATTTGGTTGTTTTTAAGAAGTGATTTGTCGTTATTGATCTGTAACGCCCCTATCCTATGGTAAGAGCATTACATCGCAAAGTTCTTTGAAAGAACTCTTAAGGCTAATTATAAAACATTTCTTCTTTAATAGCGGATTTTTTTTTAAAAAACAAAGAGCTTTATGCCCTGTCTAAGAAGTCCAGAAAAATTAAATCTTAGACCCTCACGATCTTATACCACAATGGGGCCCTCAAAACCATCGCTACTAACAATATAACAAAGTATATAAGTCTTAGTGGAAGGCCATCGAGGCCGATTCAGAGCACCTACTACATGCACCAAATATTATGTTTTACTAGTGTCACATTACATTCAAAATACATAAAGGCAATACATGCAAGTTACAAAAGGTACATCTTCAAATCCAAGCATCGGCTTTCAAAAGACACATCTTGCCACCTACCTTAATCTTGCTGTGAATCTGAAAGGGAAAATTTTGGAAGGGAATGAGCAACCACAACTCAGTGGGAGTTCTCGCCTCCCAAAACCAAAATAGTTTTCGCACACAACAAGTCATAGTACCAATAGTAGTATTAGCAGCAAAATTATCGCATATACATAAATCTTTTCAAATCATCACAAACCTTTCTTTCCTGAGGGCAGATAATGCATTATTGAAAACCTGATGAACAATATAATTAGGCTCAGGAAGCTAAAAGAAGGGACATGCTCGCATTTTTGACATGAGTAAACTCTTTCTCACAATCCAAACTTCTTCCGGACTATAAACTTGTTAAGTACCCACTATTCATTAAAGTCAATTCTCGTACGAGTGAAAGTGAGATTGAAAATGACATTAACCAACAGACTGTTTATTCGGGAGGACTAACGTCTAAGTGATGGGGAAATTTATACCCTAGTCAGGGTAAAACACTGCCACCTTCCTGAGTGAAAACTGCCACTCTGTGGAATCTGCCACTGCGGAATCTGCCGCTAGGTAGAAATTTAGACTTTAGTCGGAATCTGCCGATAAATCCCCACTTTGGACATACATAATGCCTCGTCCCTTTACATACTAGTTTACTCAAGTCCGACACTCAAAAATCAAACTTAGTGGCTTTGCAACCTAAAAGTGCATACGCTCTTTGATATCAAACTAAGGTCATTTCGTACGATGCTATGAACAAATCTTAATAATTTTCATTCACTAATTTTCTCAACCCAATTAAAAGGATACTTGGGATCCATAAAAAAAATAATCTTTCAACTACGACCTCTCCTTTTTTTTTTTGTGAACAACATGCTAAAAATTACTTTAAGAGCAGCACACTAATTATTAGATAAAATACTACTTGCTCATGTGTACCAACCCGACTTCATAGTCTTTTTATTACTTTAAGGGCCTGTTTCTTTCATGGGTAAATTGGGTGGGTCAAAAGGATGAAGTAAGTTGAAGTTGGTTTTGGTGGGTTGAGATAGGTTGAAGTTGGTATTTTTTTTTTAAGTGGGTTGAAATAGGTTGAAGTAGGTTGATGTTGGTTGAAGTTGGTTGAAGTTGGTATATTTTCGATGTGGTGGGTTGAAATGGGTTAAAATGATGAGAATGTAATTAATGTGTGATAATTTATGAAGTTATCCAAATTTTGTGAAATTTTTGTCTGCTATTTTTTATTTTTTTTATTTTTAATTTTTCATTTTTAGTTTTTTATTTTTCATTTTTCATTTTTCATTTTTTTCATTTTTTTGTTTTTACTTTTTTACTTTTTATTTTTTATTTTTTATTTTTTTATTTTTATTTTTTTATGTTTTTTTATTTTTACTTTTTATTTTTTATTTTTTATTTTTATTTTTATTTTTTTTACTTTTGCCTTTTTTTTTAATTTTTTTAAATTTTTTTAGTTTCTTATTCCTTTTTTTTATTTCTTTTTTTTTAATTTTGTTTTAAGTTTTTAATCTTTAATTTTTAAATTTTTTTAAATTTTAATTTTTAAATTTTAATTTTCTAATTTTAATTTTAATTTTTTCTTTTTTCTTTTTTCTTTTTTATTTTTTATTTTTTATTTTTTTAATTTCTTATTTCCTATTTCTTATTTCTTATTTCTTATTTTTTATTTCTTATTTTCTATTTCTTATTTTTTATTTTTTATTTTTAGGTTTCAATTTTTAATTTGCAATTTTTTAAATTTCGTATTTTATACTTTTTTATTTTTTATTTTTTATTTCCTAATTTTTTTGGTTATTTCTTAAATTTTATTGTTTTATGTGTTTATTTTTTATTTTTTATGTTTTATTGTTTATGTTTTATTTTTGTAGTTTTTTTTTTTACTTTTTCATTTTCATTTATATTTTATTTTTTATGTTTTTATTTTTTTATTTTTTCAATTTCGTATATTTAATTTTTAATTTTTTAAATTTATTTTTCCTTTCTTATTTTTTAATTTTAGTTTTTATTTTTTATTTTTTTTATTTTTATTTTTTATTTTTTATTTTTTATTTTTTTATTTTTTTTTTACTTTGTACTGTTTATTTTGTTTGTTTTTTAGTTCTTTATTTTTTTATTTTTTTTCTGTTTTTTAATTTTTTTTTTATTTTCTATTTTCTATTTTCTATTTTTTTTAGTTTTTTTATTTTCTTTTTTTTCTTTTTTTACTTTTTTTTTAATTATTTTTTATATTTTTAGTTTCTTATTTCCTTTTTTTCATTTTTTTTATTTCTTATTTTTTATTTTTTATTTTTTCTTTTTATTTTTTATTTTTAATTTTCAATTTTTAATTTGATATTTTTTAAATTTCTTATTTTATACTTTTTATTTTTTATTTTTTATTTTTTATTTCCTAATTTTTTTGGTTATTTTTTAAATTTTATTGTTTTATGTGTTTATTTTTTATTTTTTATGTTTTATGGTTTATGTTTTATTGTTTTAGTTTTATTTTTTTTTACTTTTTATTTTTCATTTATTTTTTATTTTTTATGTTTATACTTTTTTATTATTTCCATTTCGTATTTTTAATTTTTAATTTTTAAAATTTATTTTTCCTTTCTTATTTTTTAAGTTTAGTTTTTATTTTTTAGTTTTTTATTTTTATTTTTTATTTTTATTTTTTATTTTTTATTTTATTATTTTATTATATTTTTTACTTTGTACTTTTTATTTTGTTAGTTTTTTAGTTCTTTATTTTTTATTTTTTATATTTTACTTATTAATTTTCTATAATTTTATGTTTTTTATGCTTTTGTGTTTTTATTTTTCTATTTCTTATTTATTATTGCTTATTTTTTATTTCTTATTGTTTATTTTTTTATTTTTTTTTTCGTGTTTTTATATTTTATTTTTTTATTTTTTTCTTTTTTTTATATTTGTGTTTTTATTTTTTATTTCTAATAAGAAAGAAAAAAAATGTAAAAAATTAAAAATTAAAAATATGAAATTAAAAAAATAAAAAAATAAAAAAATATAAGCATAAAAAATAAAAAATAAATGAAAATGAAAAGGTAAAAAAAATAAAACTAAAAAAATAAAACATAAACCATAAAACATAAAAAATAAAAAATAAACACATAAAAAATACAAATAAAAAAATAGAAAATGAAAAAAATAAATTAATTAAAAAATATAAAAATAAAAAATAAAAAAGTAAAAAATAAAAAAATGAAAAATAAAATAAAAAATAAAAAATAGAAAATGAAAAATAAAAATAAAAACAAAAATAAAAATAAAAATAAAAAATAAAAATAAAAAATAAAAATAAATCAAAAATAAAAAATAAAATTAAAAAAGGAAAATAAAAAAGGAAAATAAAGAAATAAAAAAAATAAAAAACTAAAAAAATAAAAAAAAATAAAAAGTAAAAAATAAAAAATAAAAAAGTAAAAACAAAGAAAATGGAAAATGAAAAATGAAAAACTAAAATTTAAAAATCAAAAATAAAAAAAAATAAAAAATAACAAACAAAAATTTAACAAAATTTGGATAGCTTCATAAATTATCACACATTAATTACATTTTCTTTATTTTAACCCATTTCAACCCACCACATAAAAAATATACCAACTTCAACCAACTTCAACCAACATCAATCCACTTCAACCTACTTCAACCTATTTCAACTCACTTCCAAAAAAAAAAAAAATACCAACTTCAACCTACCTTAACCTACCTCAACCTACTTCAACTTACTTCACCCTTTTACCCACCCAATTTACCCATGAAAACAACAGACCCTAAATCTCACATGATACTTTACAAATTATTAAAATTATGAAGGGGGTGGATTGAAGTTGGTTGAAGTAGGTTGAAATAGGTTGAAGTTGGTATTTTTTTTTTCAAGTGGTTTGAAGTAGGTTGAAATGGGTTGAAGTAGGTTGAAGTGGGTAAATATAGATTGACCCACGAAAAGAACAGGCCCTTAACTACTAACAATTTTTCATTTTTTTTTTCTCTTTAAAAAAAGCTTGGGGACTCTATTCTTTTTCTTTCTCTTTTTTTTTCAAGCATAATATTATGCCACCACCACATCAAGAGCACATACATAATTTTTTTCACAATGTTAACTATCATTTCCTTTACACATATTTAACAAATTTTCAAGAGTATACTTCAGCCATTTAACTCATTCAAAAAGATAACCATGTCAAACCTCACTAACTCAATCAACTTTTAAAATATCTCTTAATAGCACAACGCACACAAGAATTCAATACAAAAATCATACCATAACATATAACTCAACAATATTTCATGTACTTTTTTTTTAAAAAAACATTGCAAAATCATAATCGACATGTCTAATAAGAAAAACAAGTAACTTTATCATTCTAATTCATCATTCATAACATCATGCCAAGTCTACTTTTCACAACCGTTAACTAAAATATTTACTAATATAATCATTTATACAAGATAACTTAGGAAAACAACTTTAAAGAATATATCTCAACAATCATGATATATATCTTAGCAAGACATGACATACATAACTTAAAAGTATCACTCTTAAAATAAACTAAACATGTAAAGAAACATTCTAACTCTTGTAAATCAATAACATAATCATGCATCATAATAAAACATTTTAACTTTAAAACTAATTTCTTTATAAGGGATTAAGAGAACCCACACCTTAAAGTAGCTTCTTAATCTCCTTTTAGCCCCTTGATCTTTAGGACAATTCCAAAGCAAGTTGGTTGAGTAAAATTATCAATAAGAACTCTCTTCTTTCTCTCTCTAATTTTTCTTGCTTGGTAAAGTGAGAAAATGCTAGAGAAAATATGAAGAAGAGTATGAAAGCAACCCAAAAATTAACTCTTACCCCCCCTCCTTCTTTTTGACTAGCACTAGCCCGCCACTTTTTTTTTTTTTTTTGGTTAGAGCATGTCCGTGCTTGTCCAAATGGGAAAAAACAGTAGGGCATGGGGAGTAGTAGAATAGGTGTATGGATGGGGATGACCAAGCCTTACCCTATGTTTGATAGCTCATGCTTTCCTAAATAAAAAAAAAAAAAAACATATGTTAGTAGATTATCATAATTTTTATTAACCCACTTGATTAACAAACATTATTCCTAATCCTCACATGATCTCAATTCAATAGCAAGTATCATTAATATATATGGTTTATGACCAACAATTTGGTCATTATTGATCATGAACCTTGAGGCAAGTAGCCGTTAAAATATTGCTCACAACCTACAATTTGGTCCTTATTGTTAAATAGTTCATCGTGAGTAACTAAAGAGTGACGACAAGAACCTATCTCATCGTTATTGACAATGACGACAAAATTTTTCAAGCTGTTGTTCATGCTTTTAACAATGGGACTAATGACAACGAACGACGACCAAATTCTTTTTGGTTGTTAAAAGCTTTAACGACGGTAAAATGGGCCTTCAACGATAAAATTTTTCATTTTTAGAAACCCTTTTTCTAGTAGTCATTCACTTGGATTTGTTCATTAAGATTATTGCCTTTACTTGGCCAAGGGTTTTTCCAATATATACATGCAATATATATATATATATCTGTGTGTGTGTGTGTCAGTGTGCATGTGTTCAGGGGTGGGGGAGGGGGTAGATTCATAAATTTTAAGTCAGATTTTTACCCCCAAAAAAAAGTACGGACTTGTCAGGAGTTTAGTTATAGTGGTTTGCGTACCTAAAATTAAATAGGTGGTAATTGGTAATGGGTGATAAACGAGTAGGTGATGAATCTCATAGATCATAATTGCATTTCACACAATCCATCGATACGAATACGCGTTACAAAATTGTGCCTATGCAAAAAGACGATCCATAATGTATTCTGAACTTGAAAATAAAATAATAGCACAGATGTAGTTTTAACTTTTAATTGGTTTTAATTTCATTGCAAATATTATTTCACTTCATCTTTAAGGCCTTGTTCATTTTAACTTTTTTTTTACTGAACGAATTAGGACTTTTTTTAAAAAAATAGCAAATTTTATTTTTTGCTAAATAAAATTATTTTCATTGAAGTGTTATCGCATTTTGAGTTTGTTTTTTCAAAATTTAATTGAATTGAAGTTATTATTAAAAAAAATAAGTTGAAAAGTACAAGATAAACCCTCAACTGGATTTTGTTGTTCTTATCTATACTGAACTTATTTAAATTTATTCATATTAAGTTAAACTTATTTGAATTTGTTCATGATGAATTAAAGTTATTTCTAAACTTATCTGGAGTTCTTTTTGGTGATTGACCTTATTTCTACTAAATCGAACTAATATAAACTTATATCTATTGAATTTTGAACTTATTTTTTGAATTGACTTATTTTGGCATGAACTAATTTGAGCTTATTTTTTGGAGGCAAACATATCCAAACTTATTTCATTTGAACGGAACTAAGATGGAATTATTTTGAAGAAAATAAGTTGAAAACTAGAAGCATGACCTCATTTTTTCTCAACTTATCTAAATTGAACTTAGTATTTTCATTGAACTGACCTTATTTTTTTGAACTAAACTCATCTTAAATTACTTCAGTTGAATTTTAACCCTATTTTTGATGAATTGAAATTTTTCAACCACAGTGAACTTATCGAAACTTATTTTTGTTGAACTAAACTTATTTATGCTAAGTTGAATTACCAAAATATATTTTTGAACTAAACTTGTGCAAAGTTATTCTAAAAAGCTGTTGAAAATAATAAGGTCCCTAAATTTCTTATGCCCTTTTCTTTTCAACTTATTTTTTTAGGATAAGTTTAATTCCACAAAAATAAGTTTAGATAGGTTCAATCAACAAAAATAGTATACTTCTAGACATTTCTTTTTGGTCTTTAATCCTCCATTTTATTAGAATCGGGATATTGTTGGCCTAATGATAATAATATAAATTTACATAAATTAAAATGTCAGCAGACATAAGTTCTTAGTAATTTAATAGAATTAAGTTTATAGAACTTTAGTTCAGTAGGTTCAAGTTTAAGTAGAAATAAGGTTAGAGAAGACTTTGTCCTTTCCAACTAATTATTATCTTTTTACTGAGTTGATTTTTAACTCATCAAAATTGATTTTGCTGAATTCTGGATTTAATTCGAAAAGCAACTTTTGATAAATTTAGTTTTAAAAAAATCAGCTCAATAAAAATAAGGTTAGTTAGTTTCAATTTAATAGAACTAGTCTGGACCCGTGCTTTGCACGGAGTATGTTCAAATAAATATTTTGTAGATATATTATCGAAATAATAAACGAATAGTTATGGTAGACATGATTAATATTATAATTTAGAGGAGATAATGGAAAAAGTCAATGCAAAAGTTAAGTATCCAAACACTTCGTGCATGATTAATGAGATTAATATTTGAAAACTATATAATTGTGAAAAAAGTCTATATAAGTATGATGGAGACAATAGATAGTGAATTTGTTACAAAGCATGCTAAATAGGATGATAATAAGTCAATTTATGACGTCAATGACAAAAAGTCCACATCTTCTTCTTGTTGGTGAGTAAAAATTTATGAAGTTGTTAATTCTCTAGTGAAGTTAGGTAGAAACTATTTTAAAGTCGGTTTAGTTTTAGTTTCGCATGTAACACAAATAAAATTTGTCTTTCAACGAAAATAATTTGAACATTATATTTATGCTATTATATAAATTTTTTGGCTATTTAAAGTGGTTCATGAGTGGGTGCTCATATAATTATGTATTCATAATTTGTACCTTTGGTTTTTAGGTCAACGTAATAGTTTCATGGGTTTTGATATAAACTTCTAATGCCCTTATATTGTCTTGCAAGAGAAGGGTTGAGTTCAGATTTGTGAGTTGAGATATTTCTTAGTTTGAAGTATTATGACGATTTGGGACATTTTATTTTAAATGGTAAAAGATTAATTATTAT
This sequence comes from Selenicereus undatus, assembly GCA_017589665.1. Lineage (NCBI taxonomy): Eukaryota > Viridiplantae > Streptophyta > Magnoliopsida > Caryophyllales > Cactaceae > Selenicereus > Selenicereus undatus. The sequence continues at coordinate 86,091,288 of JACYFF010019584.1, forward strand.
TTTAGGTGTTTTATGAAGAGAATTTGATTATTGGATTTGTATGGTTTAAAAGAAAAAAAAATTATTTGATTTTTTCTTATGCCTTAAATAGATTAGATTTTGGTCAATTTGTTTGAAACGTTAAAACATTAATTATACTTTTAAGATTTATATGAATTAAATATAATTATAAGATATGTATGCTTTAAAAGAAAAAGAAAAATATTTTGTTTATTTTCTTATGTTAAATAGATTATATTAAATGTGAAAGAAATTCAGCTTCACGGGCCTAATATGATGATCGTGTTTTATTTTTAATTTTTTTATATTTCACGTTCAACCCTTGCAGTATGCTATATTATGCTTACAATATGTAATTTTTTAGCACAATCCTTACATATATATGATCAAAATTAATATTGACTATGTTATCAAATTCAAAGAGAAAGATAACAACGACGATAATGACAATGACGACAACAACAACAATAGTGATAATGGAAATAATTATGGAAATCATATTTATATTTCCATTATCTCTAGTAATACATGCTCCATGTATGTTTGAATCAAAAAAAGACAAAATAATAATAATAATCATGCAAATAAAAAATGTTTATTATTTCTACATAAATGTATGTATTATATTATGTGTTAATAATAAGGTGTCACATAAGGTTTTACGGCTTGTTCAGTAATTATAAATCAGTTTCCTTAAGTTAAAACTCCTAAAATATGAGCTTATTCTATAATAATGAAATAATTAAAAAAATTTATATTCATTATATTCTCCTAATCTCTCTTTGATAATTAGATATCCATTATTAATATTGACTATGTTATCAAATTCAAAGAGGAAGATAACATTGCTGATATCGACAATGACGACAACAACAACAATAGTAATAATGAAAATAATCATGAAAATCGTATTAATTATTCTATTATGTCTAATAATACATGCTCAAATTTATATTTGTATTGAAAAATAAAAAATATTAATAATAATGATGGAAAACAAAAACGTTTTGGTCCGTATGAGCCACAAAGGGCAATACAATATAATGAAGGAGTGGCGAATAGAACTTGAGACCTAATATATCCAGTAAAGAGTACAATACAATGAGGGAGGGGGGAATCGAACCTGAGACCTAATGCACCCAGTGTTCAATAAAGAGTACAATAAAATGAGGGATGGGGGAATCGAACCTGAGACCTAATGCACCCAACAAAAAGTGAGAGATTGACTGTTATCAAGATAAATCCAGGGGCTGAGATTGCCTAAGATTTTGATCAACGGTTGTAAAGCTTGGATTAATGAGAAGCTTGGATTGAGGGAGGGAAACATTTTTATGCATCCACTCATTCTAGCATTTGTAAGATAAAGATTATGACGATTTGGGGCATTTTATTTTAAACGGTAAAAGATTAATTATAATTTTAGGTGTTTTATGAAGAGAATTTGATTATTGGATTTGTATGGTTTAAAAGAAAAAAAATTATTTTATTTTTTCTTATGCGTTAAATAGATTAGATTTTGGTCAATTTGTTTGAAACGTTAAAACATTAATTATACTTTTAAGATTTATATGAATTAAATATAATTATAAGATATGTATGCTTTAAAAGAAAAAGAAACATATTTCGTTTATTTTCTTATGTTAAATAGATTATATTAAATGTGAAAGAAATTCAGCTTCACGGACCTAATATGATGATCGTGTTTTATTTTTAATCTTTTTATATTTCACGTTCAACCCTTGCAGTATGCTATATTATGCTTACAATACGTAATTTTTTAGCACAATCCTTACATATATATGATCAAAGTTAATATTGACTATGTTATCAAATTCAAAGAGAAAGATAAAAACGACGATAATGACAATGACGACAACAACAACAATAATGATAATGGAAATAATTATGGAAATCATATTTATATTTCCATTATCTCTAGTAATACATGCTCCATGTATATTTGCATCAAAAAAAGACAAAATAATAATAATAATCATGGAAATCAAAAATGTTTATTATTTCTAAATAAATGTGTGTATTATATTATGTGTTAATAATAAGGAGTCACATAAGGTTTCACGGCTTGTTCAATAATTATAATTCAGTTTCCCTAAGTTAAAACTCCTAAAATATGAGCTTATTCTATAATAATGAAATAATAAAAAAAATTTATATTCATTATATTCTCCTAATCTCTCTTTGATAATTAGATATCCATTATTAATATTGACTATGTTATCAAATTCAAAGAGGAAGATAACATTGCCGATATCGACAATGACGACAACAACAACAACAATAGTAATAATGAAAATAATTATGAAAATCGTATTAATTATTCTATTATGTCTAATAATACATGCTCAAATTTATATTTGTATTGAAAAATAAAAAAAATAATAATAATGATGGAAACCAAAAACGTTTTGGTCCGTATGAGCCACAAAGGGCAATACAATATAATGAAGGAGGGGTGAATGGAACTTGAGATCTAATATATCCAGTAAAGAGTACAATACAATGAGGGAGGGGAGAATCGAACCTGAGACCTAATGCACCCAGTGTTCAGTAAAGAGTACAATAAAATGAGGGAGGGGGGAATCGAGTCTGAGACCTAATGCACCCAACAAAAAGGGAGAGATTGACGGTTATCAAGATAAATCCAAGGGCTGAGATTGCCTAAGATTTTGATCAACGGTTGTAAAGCTTGGATTAATGAGAAGCTTGGATTGAGGGAGGGAAACATTTTTATGCATCCACTCATTCTAGCATTTGTAAGATAAAGATAAGTTCACTTTGCAACATCAACGAAAGAATAAATCGAAAAGAATGAGATCCAAGATTCGCTTAACTCAAATAAATTCAAAGTAATAGATAAATCTTGCAAAAATAAGTCCAAAAAAATAGGGCCTTATCCTCCCCCAACAAAAGGAGAAATGGTGCAATTATTAAGTATAAAAAAAAGGTAATTGGTTTTTTTGGGGGGAGGGGGAATATTGCAAATTATTACATACACTCAGGAGTTTATACTCTTGAGCCATGTCAGCGACAGTTGTAACTGTCATATCAGCAAGGGGGTTTCTTTCTTCTTGTCTTCCCCCCCCCCCCCCGCGCGATACGTTTGATACCAACGGTTACTGGACATGCATGACATCCTTTCTGTGGGCAAATTTGGCTTTTGCTTCCATGATAGTGGGTTACTGCCTTGCTGGTTGAAGCTTCTGAGGGGTTTGTCTTGAAGATTGGATTTTGTGCTTTTGTTTAATTCATTGCTATTATCAATCTTCTAAATTTACTACTAGTATATTATCAAGTTGGAATTTTTCTATCCAACAACATGTTTTTTCTTTTTTTTTTTCACGTTTCATGGGCTCTTGAATTTACTGCGAGGTTATTCTTTTTAATTTGCTACTATTTGTTACATTTAGGAAGCCAATTGTTTTCCCTTTTTTTGAGATAAACATCATGTTACTGCTGGAATGTAATTGATGGCTTTATCTGTTGAAGCAATTCGTGACTCAATTCATCATAATTAATCACTTACTACTTGTTATTATTAGCACTTTCTGTTCATTCTTCCAATTTTGTTATTATTAATTAATACCCACATTTATATTGTATGTATCACTTTTCATTTTTGTTATATTTAATATTAGTAGAGAATCAACCTCAACATCATTATAAAATTGAATATCATTATCATTTTTTATTTATTAGATTCATATTCATTATTTAGATCAGATTTCTTACATTTTAAAAGTTTATCAATGTTTATTGTGTATGTAAATCTAAATTGTTCACCAACTCTTGTCAATTCGTTTATTAGATGTCTTGATAAAGTTCACTGATAGTTGGATATTTGTTCATAATCTATTGTGAGGCTGTTTATTGAGATTGTCCAATTTATTCATGTATTGTTTCCATATTGTTCACTCTTGGGTATACGAGTTTGAATTAGTCATCGAGTCTAGTCAATTTGTTTAATGTAAGTCATAATAAAGTTCAACATAGTAGGATATTTACACACATATTGCGACATAGTTCACTTAGGGTGCCCAACTTGTTCATTTATTGTTTCAATAATGTTCACTCTTGGCATGTGAATCTTAATTGTTCACTGCGGCTCGCCAACTTGTTCATTGGATGTTTTCAAAAAGTACACTAGTGGTAGGATATTTGTTCATAATTTATCATGAGCTTGTTCATTGAGGCTACCCATCTCTTCAATTATTGTTTCAATAATGTTCACTTTCGAGTGTGAATCTAAATTGCTCACCGAGCCTCGTCAATTTATTCGGTGGACGTATTGATAAAGTTCATTATTAGCAAGCAAATTCATTCTAATTGATGTATAGCTAAGTATCCAAGTTAATAAGTTGGATATCACAATTTACAAATAAGAGTATCCCAATGTGAAGAAGCTGGAGTATCATGGTGAAAAAATAAAGCCATCTCAATGAACTACATTACTTTGTTCACTATGACTTTTATGATTGTTCACTCATTTCTCGTATTCTACGAAAACTTGATCAAGTAGTAAGCAAATAACCAAATAAGCAAATTTGCTGTTTTGTTCTAATACTCAAATTCCAAAATAAATTCGATACTACCTAGATAAAGTAAAAAAACTCATTCTAGTTTGTGTATAGATAATAATATCCAAGTTAATCAAATGAAAATAACAATTAAAAAAAAAGAGCATGCTAATGTGAACAAGCAAGAGTATCATAGTAAACAAATGAAATCATCCCAATGAACAAGGTATTTGTATTTTCATTGTAGAAAGAGTATTTGCTTCCACAATGACCAATATAAATTGAAAGTGCTAATTGTTGGTGGAGTTTTCACAGAACCCTTTGTCGTCAAATCAATTCCCTTCTTGTTGTGGCATCAGGATCGATCGTGGTAGGCTAATAACATCTTTAACTTCATTTTGCTACTTATTTATTTTTTTCTTCAAGGGCTCATTTGAATCTAACAACAGTGTCCCTTGTAGTCTGCTTCTCATTGGTTACAATTTTAATGCTCATGCTAAGCATTGGAAGCTTTCCATGGTTGCTAGGTTGGCTAGGCTTGGACAAAAAAAAAGAGATGAATTACAGGGTGAGTCAACAATCTCAAAATAACTAATGAACAAAGTAAGCAGTATCATCGAACAATCTCAAGACATTATATGAGAATAATCGAACAATCAGATAGAAAAATGGACTAAAAGACTAATCATATATCATATAATAAATGATGAGTACAAGCTTTGGGCTCACCAAGAGAGTTGAACATGATTAGTGAATAACTCTTACATATGCAGTGAGCAAGGTCGACAAACTAAAAGTGTGATCAATGAACAATGTTAACATGCAATATTGGAAAATGCCCCCAGCTCAATGACCAAAATCTCAAGACATGGAACGAGCAATCTAGACAATTGAACATGATGAGTAAACATTGTCCAGAAATTCAATCAGAACAAATTAATGAAACTAATATTTGCACCTCATACTTAGAATTGAGTTATGTTGACAAGGCATCTACTCAACTTGCCAAAACCTTTTAGTGTGATCAATCCAAAGATTCCGAACAAATAAGGTTTGATCAAACATTGTTATTGAAAATGGCATATACATTACTGAAACTTCTTTAGCTCTCTTATTCTCACATATTACATCAAGATAGGCATAGCATATATAGTGAACAAAATTGAGCAGTCATATGAACAATCTTCAATTCATAATTGCACTAGCTTAAGAATTTCGTATTGAAGATCACGACAATCATAAACTTTCAATGCATTAATTGTTCGTCAATGTTTTTCAATGATTACTTCATCAATTTAGAAAATGAACATGATGTGATTTTCTACTGAAAAGATCAAATCATCACACCCTAAAATAGGGAACACTGAAATTGAAACTATATGTAATCTATTAAAAGTGTACATGTTGGTAGTATTTTGATTGTTACCCTCACTTGGATTGATCATCTATGGCAATTTGAGCAAGAATAACATGTTATTCACTTGTATTTTGAAGTTTTTCTTCCACTGTCAGTTGAGCAAAGATAGTCTTTGCAATTTGTGAGTAGTGGCAGCAAGTTTATCTACAGCCATGATCGAAATTCGGTGCTAATAGAATCAGTGTAGTAACGGAATTGTTGGGAACAGAGATTTGGGGGTAAGAGAGAGAAACAAAAGTAGTAGATCAGCCACAAAAGAGGGAAGAAGCATAAGGTAATATTGCAGATGAATATCAATTGTGGGTACTACAGAATCGGGGCTGTGTTTATGCAGCAATTTCTTTTTCTTATTTTGACTGCCAGCGTGTGTTTGAATGCCAAGGTGGACCTAGGAGTATAAACACCCAGGTATACATAATAGGTATTGATAATTAGAATGGATTAAGTTTTTATGATTCTTCTATCGTTTTTCTAGAAATATGAATAAAGCATTAGAGCACCCGCATCGCTTGGCCTGGTGGCCGAAAACTTTGCCCGCGGTCCAGTCCGCTTCCCTCATTGCCGGGCCGCCCAGCTCGCCTGCGACGCCAACCCGTCTTCCCAGTCCACCCGCAAGCCCATTCTCCTTTTTTTTTTAATTCCACGTCCCCCTAAAAACAATGTCGTTTTAGGGGGCACGCTTTCTTTTTTTTTTGAGGGAAGCAGTAGTGCAGGGGAAGAAAGAAAAGGAAAAATCTGGGAAAGAAAATGTAGCCGTTGCAGAGATAGCCGCTCTTAAACGGCTAGTTTTTTTTTGGGGGTTATTTAGCTCTATAAATACCCAACTTTATTATGTGTAATTTTACATTCAAAAAAATAAAAATATTTTCTCTCATATTTTTCATTAAGTTGTGAAGTGGTGGAGAAGATTGTGTTTGAATCAAGAGATAAAAAGAGAAGAAAGAAGTGTGGGATTTTGTAAGTATTTTTATTAGTTGAATTTTTTGAGTTGTTGTCAATTTAAGGTTATACAATTGTTTGCTTTCATATTTACATTTTTTATTTATGGAAAAGTTAATGATATATTTTAATTAAGTTATTGGCAATTTAAGTGTATACATTATTTGTGAAGTAAATTAATTTATGGTTAGTTATAGTTAACTTTAGCTCATATTCATGTTTAAATGTTTAAATGTTTAAATTTATGGTTAAATATTTAATATGATGTATGATTTACTTGGTTTCATTTTAATATCATAGGAAATATTTTTAGATTGATATGAAAAATAGTTCACTTGGTTACATGTTTAATAAATTTTTTAGTGACATGTTAGGGACTTTGAAAAAAGATGAAAAAATATTGAAATGAAAAATGTATTTATGTTGAAATGTGTAAATGTTTAAATGGTAGCTCATATGTATGTTTGAATGTTTCAATCTTTTAATTTATGTTGAAATGTGTAAATGTTAAAATTTATTTATGTTAGCATATTTATGTTTAAATGTTTGATATGAAAAAAGAACGATATGGAAAAATTAGTTGTAACATGTTAGGAACTATGGATGTTAATAGTATTATGGTTAAATATTTAATATGATGTATGAGTTACTTTCATTAATTTTAATATCATAGGAAATATTTTTAGATTGATATGAAAAATAGTTCACTTGGTTACATGTTTAATAAATTTATTAGTGACATGTTAGGGACTTTGAAAAAAGATGAAAAAATATTGAAATGAAAAATGTATTTATGTTCAAATGTGTAAATGTTAAAATTAATTTATGTTAGCATATTTATGTGTAAATGTTTGATATTAAAAAAGAACGATATGAAAAAATTAGTTGTAACGTGTTAGGAACTATGGATGTTAATAGTATTATGGTTAAATGTTTAATATGATGTATGAGTTACTTTCATTAATTTTAATATCATAGGAAATATTTTTAGATTGATATGAAAAATATTTCACTTGGTTACATGTTTAATAAATTTGATATCATAGGAAAGATTTTTAGATTGATATGCAAAATTAGTTGAAACATTTATGTGTAAATGTGTAAATTAGTTAGCTCATATTTATGTGTAAATGTTTAAACTTATGTGTAAATGTTTAAATTTATGTGTAAATGTATAAATTTATTTGTGTTAGCTCATATTTATGTTTAAATATTTGATATGAGAAAAGCTTTGCATGAAAAATTTATTAGTAACATGTTAGGAATTATGGTTTTCATTAGTAATATAGTCATTACTAGAATAATCGTGAATAAAAATGTTAGAAAATTATGCAATTTATAACCCAAACAAAAATGTTCCATGTATGTAGGTATCATTTGTGGCCATATGGATCCGAATTCCCCCCGTACTTTTATGAGTTTACTTGATGGAAATGACGAAATAGAGAATGTTGAGCGTAGTAACCCAAGTGTGCCTACTAATACCCACATGCAACCCCCACCATATCATACTCCAGCAAACTATCCTTACCACCCACATTATTACCACCCGCCTTATTACCCGCTACCCCCACCTAATTATGCATCGAGTGCAAGCAACTCTACACCCTCATCAACACCAACTAGATCAATTACAACCGTAAGGCCACCTCAGACTAGTAATGATCCTACTAATGATGAGTTGGAAGGGGATGATGTAGAGGGGAGTAGTGTATGGGTCAAAAAATGGTCAATGGAAGAGGATAAGCGGTTGATCACTGCTTGGATTAACACAAGTACTGATCCTGTTATCGGAACCGACCAAAAGAAAACATCTTTTTGGGGTAAGGTGGCAACCAACTTTAACACACATGCCCCAAAAGGAGCTATGCGGAGAACGGGGAAGACTTGCAATGCTCGTTGGAATCGAGGTTACCCATTAGCTAACAAGTGGGTCGGAATCATGGATGAAATGGAACGTAATAATGTGAGTGGATCAAGTATGGAAGATATTATGAATCGTGCTCATGAGACGTTTCTTAAAAGGGTGGGGAGGAAATTTGATTTAGAGCATTGGTACTATTTGCTTAAGGATCAACCCAAATGGAGAACATTTCGTGATACTCTAAATGGAGGACAGTCGAAACGATCAAAAGTCAATGAGATGGGAGGATATTCTAGCCCCTTTACCCCCGCTGATGAAGAGGTTGAAGTTGAAGTTGATGGAGTTGTCTGCCCCATTGGGAGGAAAGCTGCGAAGAGAAAGCTCCATCAAAATGCAAACAATGTTGTGATTGATTTGGTGACTACTCACTTTGCAACAATGGGTTCCACAGCTAATGAAAAGGTCGAAATATTCTGTAACTTGGTAACCATAGTTGAGAAGAAGGCAACTGCAGCTCAGGAAGCAGTTCGCCTTAGATATGAGGCTCAAAAACGCAAGGACATCAAGGCAGAGTTGGAGTTGAGGAAGCAAGCCCTTAAGGAGAGGCAATATGACGACCAAATAATGTTGATGGACCTTTCATCCCTGTCTGAAGAGGATGCTGCTTATTTCAGAATGATGAAGGCAGAAATTAGACAGAAAAGAATGGGAAAATCTCCTCAAAATTAGTAGTCTACCATCCTCTAGCTATTTAGATGAACCTTTCTTATTTACATTAGTGTACTCGCCTCTAGTTATGTTTTGTTACTTGTAACGAATAGTTTATGCAATGAATAGTTTATGTTTTCTCAGTTGTATCCATTTAAATTAGTTATGAAATGAAAGTTTATGTTTTGTTAATTGGAACCATTTGTGTTTAACTTATGTTTTGTTACTTCTACTTCTTTCAATTTGTAATTTACTTATGTTCATGTTCTTCTTAATTAATGAATATGTACACAGGTGGTCAACAATGGAAAATAACAATGCAAATTTGACACCTCTTGTACAAGATTCATATTCCTCAGGCTCATCGCACATGTCCTCCTCCTCATCATCGGATGGTCTAAGCTTCATATTAGAGGATTCCGAAAAAGAGATTATGCCCATTGTGGAAGATTTACTTGATGATGAGACTGACAACCAAGATATGACATTCCTTCTAAATGTTTTGCAAGCTGCACAAGATTTGAGACCTTCATCCTCATTGCCTCGAGCGAAGAGAAGATTTATAAGGAGAGATCGACAAGAAGCGCATGAGCGCTTATTCAGAGACTACTTTGCAGAGGATTCTATTTACAATGACCAACATTTTCGCCGAAGATTTAGAATGCGCAAGCATCTATTCATTCGTATAATGGAGGCACTAGGAAATCATTCAGATTACTTTCAATTGAAGTATGACGCAGTTAGGAACCGCGGGTTGACGCCACTGACCAAGTGCACTGCAGCCTTGAGGATGCTTGGTTACGGCATATCTGCCGATTGTGTCGACGAATACTTGAAGATCGGTGAAAGCACATCACTGCAGTACTTGAAAAGGTTCGCTGAAGGTGTCATTACAATATTTGGAGAAGAGTATTTAAGGAAACCAACCCAAGCAGATGTTGATCGTCTATTGGCTGTAGGGAATGAGCGTGACTTTCCTGGTATGTTGGGAAGCATCGATTGTATGCATTGGGAGTAGAAGAACTGTCCGACAGCTTGAAAAGCAGCATTTGCTAAAAGGGTCTGTAAGGTGCCGACAATCATTCTTGAGGCGGTTGTGTCATATGATCTGTGGATATGGCATGCCTTCTTCGGAATGCCTGGAAGTATTAACGATATAAACGTCCTCGACCGTTCCCCAGTGTTCGATGAGCTGTATCAAGATCGTGCTAAAAAATGCGAGTACATCGTCAATGGTCACGAGTACAGAATCGGATACTTTCTATCGGATGACATTTATCCAAAATGGGCGACTTTTGTGAAAACCATCCCCCTTCCGCAAGGTCCAAAGGCAAAACTATTTGCTCAACGTCAAGAGGCAGTTAGGAAGGATGTTGAGCGAGCCTTTGGTGTGCTACAAGCCCACTTTGCCATAGTTTGTGGCCCTGCACGGTACATGAAGGAGAAAGTCATGTCGCTGATAATGAAAGCATGTGTAATACTCCATAATATGATTGTTGAGCATGAGCGAGATTCGTACGACCTTGCGTTCGATTACGAGCACGTGGATGGTACTACCCCAGAGCCGACTGTTCGACGTAATGTTCATCCGTGCTATGAGACTTACTTACGTAGAACAATGGAAGTTCGAGACCCCGAAACGCATGCGCGTCTTCAGATAGATTTGGTTGAAGAAATGTGGAATCGACATAGAGGTAGGTCGTAAATTATATTTTCTAATGTAATTTTTAAGTTGAACTATTGTATTTGTATTATTAATTTTTGCAGTGCAACTATTGTATTGTTTTTAATTTTATTTTATTGTAAACCGACGTATTGTGTTCTTTTTTTTTTCAAATGAAGCTTGTATTATTTTAGTTTTTTTTTAGTTTGCTATCATACTCCAAAAAAAATTTCATTACTATAGGTCAATTATCCAATTTCTGAAAAAATGTTGTCCTAAGTAATCTACAATTATACATACAAATCCAAATTGGTAATCTACAATTATACATACAAATACAGTATGTGAAATTCTTTTTTTTAAAGAAATATTCATTATTATAAATGAATTATTCAATTTGTATAGAAAATATCGTCATAACTAATATACAATTATTCACACAAATACACAAAATAAAAGTCCACAACCAAATAAATATGCATATGCATTATTTTATTTGGTGATCCAAGGAATGTACAGAAGAGAAAAAAGATTGAATTGTGGAATGATGTGAAGAGTGTGAGCCCCCACCTGTGATCTAAATTTTTGAATAATCAATGCGGGTGCTCTTATATGACTAATGGAAGGAATGGGCAAATTTCCTGAAATTACGGCCCAGACGGCAAAGCCACAACTGTGCTTTCTGAAACAAAAGTAACTTTTTTGGTTCCCTAGAATCTCTGTTTTTTCTTTTTTTCTTTTTGTGGAAAATATTGATAAACTCTACACACATTTACGCTCATGGCCTAATCTTGTGGGAGTATTCACCAATTACAAATGTTCAAAAAATAAAAAGATCGATGGGTCCTAATGTCCTATTATAGGCTATAATCTCAAATCTCAGTTCAGACAGTCATGATTATATTTCCAGCTGGAGAATTATAAAGGGCCTTTTTATTCTTTTTTTGGGTGTCGAAAGAGGGGCTCCTTTTATTCTTTGTATGTAGTTCACTTTTTGCCATTAACTAAAGCAAGTTATCAATTGGATTAAATTTCTTGTAATAGTAATGATAGTCAAACGGAAGTTCAACTCTATTCTTGAGCTAATGGCCCCTTTTTGTTGCGTGGACACTAGTATCTTTGGTTAAGTCATAAATCGAAAATAAGACAGACACATTTTGTTGGCTAAATTTCGTACGGAAAACACCATCTAATATCATTATTACCTTCTCACAGCGATGATTAATACTTTAGTATTTTGTTGTATAGCAACATATGTAACATTGATAATTAATACTTTAGTATTTAATTTTTATTAGAAAATATAATTTATAATTTAGGGCCTGTTTTTTTCGTGAGTAAATTTCAAAATATTAACATCAACCCACTTCAACCCACTTCCACTATTTTACCTAAGTTCAATTTATTTCATAAAAAAATTCAACCTATTTCAACCTACTTTAACCCGTCTTAACCTATTTCTACTCATTTCACCATTTTATCTACCCCCAATTTGCCCATGAAAAGAACAAGCCTTCAATATGACAATAAAGAAAGGTATTTAATTAGTGTTGCATTTAATGAGCGACGAAGCCAAATAATCTGATATGTTAATATTATCTCTAAACATTGATAAACACTAATTATCAAATTAATTATAAATTAAATTAAAGATACAATAAAAAGTATATTTAAAGATGTATTTATAAAGAGAGAAGGAAGTTAAATCATTCTAATATGTGGTATACAAGAAGATATTTTGGATCACTAAACATTAATAAATACTAATCATAATTATGAAATTAGGAAAATAACTTATATTTAAATTAAGATTCTAAAATAAGATGTGCAATGCACCGGCTTAAAACCTAGTGGTTGTCAATTGGCTGAGGTTTTCAATTACCCTAGATGTTTAGAAGCATTTCTTGCAAGAAGAATCCTCACCTTAGCGTACAATAGATTTAAATTTGTTTTTGAAATATAATAATATGAATTTTATGGATGGTAGAAATTAATAATGCAACTTTAAAAAATAGGTCTAAACACTTTGAACTTCAAAATAACTTATTTTGGATTATATTTTTCATGCAACCTAAACTTCAAAATGAATCTCTACAACTTAAACTTCAGATGTTTTGTTTTCTTAAATGCAATGTCATTTACAAGTATCTGACAATATAATATAAATTCATCATATACTACTAAAATTAAATATCATTAAAATATGGAGCATCGGGACCTATTTCTTATGTTCAAATGATTGGTTCCCATCATCCCAAAAGTTCTTATCATATTCCAAAAACCAAAGGAAAAAAAAAAAAAATCAAAAGTCTAAATCTTAATATAGTAAAATTTGAATTAAACTTGTCGTAAATCGTACGCAGTCCATATATTAATCAACATTTGCGGGAAACAGTCTTTCATAAAATAATTTTCAAATTTCCCTTTTTTTGGTCAAAATAAGCATCGAAATATTTGAGAATTGTATAATTGATAATATAATCCACATAAATTAACCTTGCTATTTTTTGGGGGTGTGCGGAAGACAAATGAGAGTATTTCTTGTTTTGCATTTAAACACAAAGAAAATGAGGTGCGAATGATTGTCTTCATGCCGTTTAGCAATTAATTAAAAGAATAGTGCCTTCAAATTTCTTTCAGTAAATGATGATTGTCGAAGTGCATAGTATTTGACAGATTAAATTCAATGATGAAAAAGTTTAGAGACATCACATGTAAATAATCTAATCGTTGGATTATTGGATGAAATAATCCAATCTTTAAAGGTGTTGGATGAAAATTTATCAACACTTTTTTTTAAATGTCAATAGCCTGATTTGTAAGGATGTTTTTAACAAAGCATCAACGATGTTCAAGCATTTTGACTAGCCGAAAAGTTGAGATATTAGGTGGTTTAGAAAACATGTATGGTGCGGTGTTAATTAACATAATTTTTTTAACAAAATCCAAAATTAACAAGTATCTTACAATTTAAATTCAAGATTAAGCCGAAATTAACTTCAAAAAAGTTTATTGCCCACACCACCACACAGATCTTCTAAGAAACCCAACCCATGAGCTCCCTGTCAAATCAAATTATCTGAAAATCAGTTTCAGTTTGTTAAAGATAACTACCCCTACCTAAAAGTTAGACTGTTAGCGTTTAAAAAAAAAGTTGATATATTTTCGTTCAATATTCTCAAGAGTTGATTACTTACATTAATTGTTCCAAAATTATTACTTTCAGTTTCTTGTCAATAGAGGGAATGCTAAATTTAATTTTTTATAAGTAATTAAATTATCAACTCAACGATTGGTGTATTGAGACGGTATATCATATACCTAGGAGTGTGTACTTGCACTTGCCATGTACATATATTTTTCCAACGTGTATTTGTCGTATGGACAATTTTTAATATATGACACTGACATGACTTGTGAGAGTATATACTTTTAGGAGTATGATACAGGTTTTGAGCAAGGTTGTTGGAGAGAATATCTAATTCATTTATTTATAGATAGCCTAATTATCAATGGAGTTGGATAATAATTATTACATACAGAGAAAAGGACCAAATAGCAATACAAGTGGATAAAAAACATAAAGGTACCTCAAGTTTTATATAAACAACAAAAAGGCCCCTGAGTTTTTAAAAATAACTACAGGGTGCCTCGACTGTCGAAAAAACCAACTGAAAGGATCTTATTCATTATTTACCTTATTTGCATAAACGTCCTAAACTTCTCATATTTGCAATTCTACCCTCAATCCTTAAAAACTTATTTTCGAAAAATCTAAATTTGTGTTTATGGTATTTTGCTCACTAGTAGTACTCGAAGTCCTCTGTCAACTGGTGTCAGAGCCACGTGACCAAAAATAATTAAGATAACTAAGCTAATTAGTAATTAATTAAGCTAATTAACTGTAATTAATTGTGATTAATGCTAGAATCATCACCTGCTTGCCCTGAACCAAATTCTTCACATATTGTTCACTCACCAAAAGGTCTTTTTCCAATAGCACCTCAATTGAACTATATCACTGATATCGTTTTAGAAGTAAAGGTCAAATTAGCTAAAATTAACACCGAAGTAAAGGAGTTTAAGAAACATATAGCAGTAATCCACCTTTCACTAGTCAACGAAGTAAGACATAGCGGTAAAGCCACTTCCAATATTAGTACTCCATTTCAGCATAAATATCTTTTTCAAAACCCAAAAAACAAGATTCCATTTCCTTTGCACGGGATAAAAATTCAAAAAGAAGTAGAAGAAAAATCAACTGAAAAAGCAGAAAAAGAAGAAGAAAATGGAGTATAAGCAGTATACTCTTGAAAAACTATAGGATATGTTCGAGAAAGAACAAAATGCAAAAGAATTAAATAAAATCATGAGCGCAATTAGTGATAAAAATGAGGTTTATATATCTGATGAAAATGAAGAAACTAATAATGTCCAATTAGAAGAAGAAACATATCAGTAGATGAACCTTATTAAACTTAATGATCTTAATGCATTATCTTTAGAAGAAATTAGAAGAAAATTGGATAAAAAAATATGGTAAAATGACTGTTGAAGATGAGATTAATGAAATTGGAGAAGAACTCGACTTAGGTAAAATAGAGACCATTCTAGTTAATAATGTTGTACCTAAACCTGAACAATTTGGGGAACTTTCTACAAGAAATACGCATTTCATGAGACCTAGGTACCTTCCTGTAGGACGTACAATCAATTTTTCCTTTGTGTTTATCCCAAGGAAAACTACCACTTATGAAGAAATTAACCTTACTCCAACTAGCCAAACTGAATATATCTTGAATATTGATAGAGCTCGAAATAGAGAAGAATTATTTGAACATTGAAAAAGAGGTATGAATAGTGTCTTAAACCTAAGTACTACATGGAGATACTGCCGCCAATTTTCTAAACTATATTGAGCATAACTTTTCTAGCACTGTACCTGACTGGTATGATTCATTAACTGAAGATGGTAAAAATACTTTAAGAATGATGGAAACGCCAGCTACAATGTTAAAAAATTTATGCAAGGAAATTGAAACCGAATTTATCGCAACTAAACTTGATTCTGAAGAAAAGGTAAGAGAATGGCAAAGAAAGATTAATAATATAGAACTATGAGATATGAGATATTTTGAAAATGATATTGCCGAATTTAGTCAATATTATTACAAAATTGGGCATAATGAAACTAATTTGGGTATGTTCTATGACAAATTACCATATCCTATAAATTTCATAATTAATGAAAAATACATGGCATGGCTTGAAAGAGCAGATGTCATTGATAGCCTTAATTCAAGAATCTAATATCTAAGAAAATGGATCAATGATCAATGTCTTAATCTCTAGAAGCAAAAGAAGATAAAGAAGCAGTTCTTAACTTGCTGAGATTCACCTCATCAATGGGGAAAAGAACCTGAAAAGAGACGGGAAAAAAAAGTTCATAAGAAGAAGAGCTTTAACAAGCAAAGGGGAGAGAAATATAAAAGAAAGTATTATAATAAATCGAGTCCTAAAAAACACAGATTTTTTAGAAAAGCAACCTATTGTCAGGCAGGGAAAAACAACTGCAAATGTTGCGCATGCAGAGAAGTAGGACATTATGCACATGAATGCAAAAATAGGAAGAATAATAAGCTTATTGAAACCTTAGGAAGCTTAGGTTATGTTGAGCTTAGTGAAGATGAGGCACTAGACCTAACCTTAAGCAACAACATAAGGATTGTTGAAATTATAATGGACAATGAATATGAAGAAAGTGATTATGAAGAAACAAGTCATATGATGGAAAGTAGTTCGGTTAGCCTTGGTGATCTTCAAGGAGAAGAGTTTGTGGTAGATAATGATAACAAGGAAGTCAAAGGAGATTGGGTTCTTCCCACAATCCAAAAAGACACGATATATAAAAAATCCATCTTTCAATTAAAAAGCAAATACGTATGTGAAATAATGGAAGAAGATTTGGAGATAAAGGATTGTGAGTATGATGTTGGAAAAGTAAATCTCATTAATTCGGAAAATATTCTTAAGCATAACAAAGATAGAAAGCATAGGTATATCCATGTCGGAAGTGTCCTAATTCAAATCACTCTATTACAATATTATGGCAAAGATATTGATGTTTATGCTTTACTCTGTGACATTAGGCATACCAAATTTAATAATCAAATTATCATAGGGATAAAGCCCAATGTATGTAATGGGCTAGTAGGATTCAATTACCGACCAGGATATTATGTAAGTCTAAAAGATGAATTTGCTAAAAACTTCCCGTTCCTTAAGATTAAAACAATTGGGATGGATATGAAAATAAGAGGATATCCTTTAAGGATATTTTGAAAAATTATCTACAAATTAGATAACACAATCGACCCAAAGACTAAGGTAATAATGATAGAAGCAGAAAAATTTGAAAGTCCTACCCCTATGCAAATATCCAGAGGATTAAGTCCAATCCTTACGACATAAAAATCGATCGTTGATGGATATCTAACTTTGCCAACCCCACAAAGATTAATAAGAAAAATGTAATAAAAATTGATGAGGAGTGTAAAATCACCATTAAACCACGATTATTAAGAAGCATAAGTACAAGATCGGATTTGGGAGAATGATCTTCATTAGCTAAAAAGGAGCTTAAAGAAAATGATGCAATTAGTATGACTAGTGAAATAAGTAGAATGAGTTTTGAATCTGTAAGACCTAGTTTAGACCAAATTACGAGTCTAGATAGAAAGGTCATTAGGTACAAAACAAGAACTGTTAATGAACCAATTTATGAGGATGAATTAGTCAAAAAATACAACTATGGAGTTATGCTACGAGGCCACCAATACAGATCTTAATAGCATCTATATCCCAATAAAGGTGTGTTTAGAGAACTATAATAAATATGAGTTGTGTGCCTACATAGATGGTGGTTGTTCCATATGCTTTGGAAAGCAAACATTATTTCCTGAGTTTATGTCAAAAAGAGCTAAAAATCCTTTACAAGTAAGGATATCTGATAACAGTATTATGAGCCACATTGAAGCCATAGAAGGGTTACCCATAGAATTAGGAGAAATTCAATGCATTATACCAGTTCTATGGGCTACTGATCAAACCTCTCATGATATGATTATTGAAAATAATTTTCAAAGATTATATTCTCCATGCAACCAGATCGTAAACCAGATAATATTCGTAATTAATGGTCACTCAGTTCCTGTAGAAAAATTAAGTCAAGTTTACACTCATAAAAAAATTGAATTTACAAGCAGTCAACGTGGTGAGGAGGTAATGCCTGCACAACGAGAAGCAGCACTGACTATCTCATTGCTTGAGTTACCTATTAAAGAAGAAATTGTGGAACAAGAAAAATTATGCAAAGATCTCTACTCTGATAATCCTCTAAAATTTTGGGATAAAGATAAAACATTTGCTAAAATTACATTATTGAACCCCAACACTATTATCCAAGGTAAACAAATGGTGTATATACAACAAGACATCCAAGAGTTAAATAAACAAATCAAAGAACTTCTAGATAAAGGATTAATCAGAAACAACAAGAATTCTCTCACTAATCCTGCTTTCATGGTAAGAAATCATGCAAATGAAAAAAGAGGAAAAACTAGAATAGTAATCAACTACAAAAAGCTTAACAATAATACTGTCTTTGATGACTACTATATTCATAACAAAACAATCCTTTTCAATAGAATTCAAGGAGCCTCTTGGTTCTCAAAAATGGATTGAAAAAGCAGATATTGACAGATAAAAATGGATGAGGAAAGTGTTCTTTTAACTGCATTTAGTGCCCCACAAGGATATTGTGAGTGGATAGTAATACCATTTGGTCTTAAAAATGCACCCCAAATACTCCAGAGAAGAATGGATAGCACCTTCAAAGACCTTAATCATTGTTATTTAGTTTACATTGATGATGTCCTTGTCTTTTCCAAAACCATAGAATAGCACAAAGATGAAGTCATGGCTATCACCTAAAGATGCATTAACCATGGTATTATACTTGGTAAGAACAAGTGCATTTATACTGAATAAGAAGTTGAGTTTTTAGGTCTAGAGTTAAAGGCTGGATAAATCATCCTATAAAAGCATACTTTAGAAAAAATAGAAAATTTTCCTAAAAGATTGAAGATAGGAAGCAATTAGAAAGATTTCTTGGATGCCTTACATATGCTTCAGATTTCATTAAAGATTTGGCTAAATTATGAAAACCATTACAGCAAAAACTCAAGAAAGATGTAAGTTGGACATGGACCATAACGATTCAAAGATTGTCCAGAACTTCAAAAAGATGTGTAAAAGTCTTCCTATTCTTAATTTACCTAATAAAGGAGATGATTTAATTCTTGAGACAGATGTCAGCAATGAGCACTGGAGTGCAGTACTCAAAATCAAAGAAGGAGATAAACTTTATAAATATTGCAGTGAAAGTTTTAATAAGGCAGAATACAACTATCCCATAATAGAAGAAGAAATCCTTGCAGTCATAAGGGGAATTGAAAAGTTCTTAATCTTGTTAACCCTAAAACCTTTTCTTATTCGAACCGATTGCAAAGAGATACTTGGTTTTGTGAAAAGCTATTTATCAAATATGCAAGTGCAAGAGCAACTCCTGTGTTGGCAATTATGACTTAGCTAGTTTTTATTTCCTATTGAATATATACAGAGATCGAAGAATTCTTTGGCAGACAGTTTAACTCGAGAACTCGTCAATGGTGATCATCAAAGTCGATCTCCTGCCAGAAAAGGAGGAAGTTCTTAATGAAATGCCAATCCTGCTAGAACGGGTTTCATCTCCTAGTAGAGTCCTTATTGATAACCTAAAATTTCGTGCAAAAAGTAGATCACGTTTTAGTCTATTATCTACTGCCTACGTAATAGCCCCAAAATTTTTCCTTTAGAATTACAAGTTAATTACCTTAGATGTCCCTATGATATCCAAGAAAAAATAAATTCTCATGTTCAAGAGAAATGGTTCAATGAGTGGTATGCAGCTAGCATCGACTTTTATCATTATTATTCCTATGATATTTGGGAGCCTTGGGGTACAATTATCTACTTTCTCGATAAATCTAGAGTTGATGGTGTTAGTTTCCCAACAAATTCAATTTCTCCAAATGACCCCATCATTAGGGCCTGAGAATATAGGATGATACTTTACTTCATGGAAATTTCAGATCCAAAGTTCCTACTTTTCTTAAGACTAACAACATTTCAGCAATGCATGTTCCGAAGAATCCTTTGGATTCTTACATCTTCTGATGGTCCAACAAAAATTCCAGTTCGAAGATGCCTAAATTTGAAGGTGTATAGCGCATTAATCAAATATGAAAATGGAAAAGCCAAGTCAGCCCATTATCTTATTCAGATAATTGATTATGATGATATCGATGATCAATGCCAGGAATGGGTTCCTAAACGACGAGAATTAGTTACTGATCCCACTTTAGCAAGAGCCATTAGATTTTTTAATATTTATCATCAATGTTGGGCATTAATTGAAAAAGGGAAAATGATAATACATTGTGGAAACATTACTTTCACTTATGGTAATGAGTTTAAAGAGCACATGAAGGTAGAAGGAGCAGTGTCTGAAGATATTTTTGATTATCTATTTGCCGTTGGAGCTGGAAAGTTCTTATTAAAAAAAGGAAATAAATATCTTTTTGAGTTATTTGAGAAATGGGATGCAGAGCATCTTCAATTAGTGAAGGTTTTGATCATTATCCAGATAATGGTGATCTGGAAGATATAATTGGAGATGAAGGCATGTAGAATCTCAATAATGATACTAGTCTTGTCATCATTAAGGGCCTGTTCTTTTCGTGGATAAATTGAGTGGGTCAAAAGGGTGAACTGGGTTGAAGTTGGTTGAGGTGAGTTGAGATAGGTTGAAATTGGTATTTTTTTTTAGGTGGGTTGAAGTAGGTTGAAGTAGGTTGAACTGGCTTGAAGTGGATTGATGTTGGTTGAAGTAGGTTGAAATTGGTATATTTTTTATGTGGTGGGTTGAAATGGGTTAAAATAATGAGAATATAATTAATGTGTGATAATTTATGAAGTTATCCAAATTTTGTTAAATTTTTGTTTTTTATTTTT
>JACYFF010019584.1:86127928-86172943 GCA_017589665.1 Selenicereus undatus
TGGGTCATAGCAAGTAATTGATTGAGAAAGAGGAAGAAAACAAGTTCAGCCCAGTCCCGACCCCAAGCTCCCTCTTCCTTTCTCTTTCCCCTTCTTCTTTCCTTTCCTTCTTTTCCCCTTCTTTGGCCTGTTTCCCAGCAGCCCATTTCTCCCATCTCTCTTTCTCTCTCTCACGGGCCAGGCCCAGCAGCACCTCACTTAAGTGAGGTGTGCCATGCATGTGAGTAGGCCGAAACCCCCCCTCCTCGGTCTCTTCTTCTTCCTCGTTCTGAAACCCCCCCTTTGGCCTTCTTCTTCTTCGTTCCTTCCCAGCTCCACGAACAGAGCCATAAATGCACCTCTTCGACTTCCCCATAACTGACCCTTGCTATCTTCCTATCTCCATTCATTCAAATTGGCTGTTACACTCTATCTATCTCTTCCATCATTATCCATCATAATCACCCTCTTCAAGACTACGGTTAGGGGAAAATGGAAGGACGAAGAAGGGCATTTAATGGAGGTCGAAGCAGAGAGGGTGGAAGGGGGATGGTAGCAGTTAGTGTTGAGGGCTCTTGTCAATATCTTTATCGTTTTCGTTTCTTCCCGTTCAGAGATTTATTCATCTTCAAATCTTTCATTCTCGTTTTAGTTTTATGTTGTAATTTACCTCATTAGACTCCCAAAATTTAGTTTAATTCGCTTTGGATTGTTAAATTTGAGGTTGAGCATTTGAAATCTGGCTTGGAATAACACTCAATTGGGATTAGCTTTGCTATGTTTCTGCTGCTTATGGGTTCGATTGCTCTGTTGCGTTCGCTTTCCCCTGTTTCCTTTAATCTTGTTCTTGAATCAATTGCGGCAAAGTGTTGATGATCGAAGGTATTTGCAGGTAGTGGTTCTTATTTTGGCTAGTGTTACACAAATTCATGAATGAATTTTGTTCATTTAATCTATCCATTTGTGGATTTTTAATCTTGATACTGGGTTAATTCAGCATTTAGTTTTAATTTAGATAAGAATTTTTGGTAATCTAATTTCACATCCATCCCTGAGGACGATACCCGCAAGTGCTTCGATGTTAAACCGTATACTTACGGTAATTCACAACAAGTTTTTGGCGCCGTTGCCGGGGATGTCGTTGTGAAATTTGGTTACATCTAGTCGTAGTTTAATTAATCGAGTCGTTCGAGTCGTTTTTGTTTTTAATTTTAAGAGTTGTGATTTTTTTTTGGTCGTTATTTCGTTTAGTTTAGTTTTAATTTTGAATTCAGTTTATATTTTGATTTCGATTTTTGTTTTTGTTAAGATTAGTTTATTTCCAATCTTTAGACGCTATTCATTGCTGGGGAAAAAAAACAGTACTAATCCGTTTGGTTTTTCTGAAGTGAAAAATTCAAGGTTGGACTGATCCGGAAATATTGACAGTGCAGATTTTTCACCAACTTTCAGATTCTGTTTGAATTTTATGGGACTGTTCTGGTGTGATTTCTGCTATTTTGATATTTTTCCTGGATTCAGCATGATTTTTAGAGGTTATGTGAATTTTTCTGGAATTTTTGGGGCTGTTTACATTTTTCCTGTGAATTTTAGAATCAATATTCTGTTTGCATTTTTCTGCACTATTCAGGGACAGAAAAAATTTGGGAAAAATTATATTTATGTCCTTTGTGATTGTGTCGACTTTTATGTATATTTAGTTCTGATTTTAGGAGTTTTATTTTCTGTTTTAATTTTATTCTTAGAATTATGGTGTCTAGGTGTAGTTTTATTTCTTGTTTTCTTTTAGTTTCTTTGTGTTTGTGTTTTTGTTTTCAATTTTGTTCATTTTCTGTTTTAATAATGTTTTTAGGTTGATTATTTATTTTTTTGTTTTGTAATTCAAAAAAAAAAACCACAGAACTTTGGGGTGAGAGAGTTGGATTTATATGACTGGTTGTGTTAGAAATCCTGAAAATCATAGACTTGTTAGAAGTGAATCCGACCCTAACTTAGAAACCGAACCAGAACCCAAGCTTGAAGAAATGGCACAAGAAAGACCTTTGAGTGATATCTTTTATCCCCCTAGGACTGCTTTGCCATCTTGCTTCATTATACCTGACCTTGGACCCAATGTGACCTTCGAATTAAGACCTCACTATATTCAGATGCTCCCTAAATTCACTGGCTTAGAGGATGCTTATTTGTTTTTGAGGGAATTCGAAGAAGTCTGTTCTATGATGCATTTTCCTAATATTCCCATTGATGTTGTGCGCATGAAATTAATTCCTTTTGCTTTGAAAGATTCTGCTAAACGTTGGATGTATGGTTTGGCTGCTAATTCTGTAACTTCTTGGAATGATTTTGTAAAATTGTTCTTAAGAAAATATTTTCCTAATGCCAAGACTGTTAAGCTAAGGAATGAGATTAATCAATTTGTGCAACTAGATAGGAAATCATTTTGAAAATATTTTGATAGGTTTAAGAATTTGTTGTCTCAGTGTCCCCATCATGGTTTAGACTAGGCACGTTTGTGCCAAATTGTTTATGAAGGACTGGACCAACAAACTAGAACCATGGTAGAGTCTATGTGTCAGGGTGGCTTTCTTTCTAAGAGCGCCACAGATGCTTTGGAATTTTTAGAGGACTTAGCTGAGAAAACTATGCAGTGGCAAACCGCTCGGGATGACAGCTTAAGTTATAGGATTGCTAGAGGTGGGTTACATTCTGTCTCTGATATGAGTCACTTAAAGTCTAAGATTGCTACTTTAGAAAACATGTTGAAAGGATTGACTCCACAGATGACTCAGTTATCCCAGACTTCTTCAGTGTCTTGCTCTCATTGTCAGGCCTTAGATCATTCATTGAGTGCTTGTCCCTACTTTGCTCACCAGTTAGCAACTGGGCAAGAGCAAGCGAATATGGTCTTCCAGAGACCTAAGAATGACCCTTTCTCTCCTTTTTACAATCCAGGGTGGAGAAATCACCCTAACTTCTCTTGGAGTAATGGACCAAATGCTGCGGTTCCTAACTCCCAATCCATTTCTCACCCTTCTAGCTCCTTTCAGAGGCCGGTTTTTCAAGGTGTACCTAATGCACCTAGACCTCCACCTCCTGTGGCTCAAGTTCAACCTCCTCTTGGTTACAGTGATATTGATAAAATGGAGAGGAGAATTAATAATAATGTGGAGAGAATGATCAATGCTAACATGGACAAAATGATGAGAATGATGACTGAACAATTTTTCTAGTTAGCATCATCTTCTAGGGACCTAGGTACTTTTCCAAGTCAGCCTGAGGTGAACCCTAAGGGTCACGCATCTTCTTGTTTTGGTAACCCTAATGAGCCTGTGAGGAAAGTGAATGCAGTGATATCTCTCCGTTCTGGTCGAGAGATTGACAACCAGGTTAGAAGTCCTAATGAGCCCTGCAGGTATCCTCACCAATTCTTCGAGAGATCTTCTTCATCTTCTTCACCTCCAGAGACTGGATCATCCAGTACTTCAGGGGATGCTACTGATGGTGTCCCCAATGATTCTGATTCTCACCCTCTTATTGAGTCACTGTCTGAGGAAGAGGAGCTTAAAAAGAAAGACTCCTCTGAGTCTGTTGACGCTTCTCCTTCTAAGGGTCCTTCTTCTTCTTCTTCTTCTCCTTCTGAGAGAGTCCATATGCCTTTGCCTCCTTTTCCCCATAGGCTTAAGAAAAAAGACCAAGCTAATGTTGAGAAGATGAGAGAGACCTTCTCTCAAGTCAAGATCAACATTCCTTTGCTCGATGCTATTCAGCAGATGCCTCCATATGCTAGGTTTTTAAAGGATCTGTGCACAACCAAGAGGGCTACCAATGTCCCTAGGAAGGCTTTCTTAGCCTCTGGTGCTAGTTCTATTTTATCTCATCAGATCCCAGTGAAGTATAAAGACCTCGGTTGCCCTACTATTTCTATAGTTATAGGGGACCAGCTCATTCATAGAGCCTTACTTGATTTAGGGGCCAGTGTCAACTTGATTCCCTTCACTAAGTATGAGAGGCTAAGGTTAGGTGAGCTAAAACCTACTAAGATGGTCCTTCAATTAGCTGACAGGTCGACCAGATTGCCTAGGGGGGTAGTTGAGGATGTGCTAATTAGAGTGGGTGAATTCATTTACCCTGTGGACTTTGTTGTGATTGAGACTGAGACAGTGTCTAACTTAGCTAGTCAAGTCCCTGTGATTCTTGAGCGTCCTTTCTTGGCCACTGCCAATGCCCTCATTAATTGCAGGAATGGCATGATGAGACTGTCTTTTGGTAACATGACCGTAGAGCTTAATATTTTTAATCTGCAAAGACAGCCTTCTGGTTTTGATGATATGGAGTTCTCTACTCTTCACTGGGTAGAGGATTCTATTCTTGATGATGCTTGTGATGATGTGTTTGATGTTGAGTAGGAGTCCTTTCTTGTTAATGATGAGCCTGAGTATGATGTTTTTGAGTTTGATGACTTGTGCTCTATTGCTGATTGTTTGCTCACTGCTGCTTCTGAATCTGCTTCTGAAACTGTTTCCCCTCCTACTCTTGAATTGAAACCCCTTCCTGATTCTCTTAAGTATGCATTTCTAGGCCTTAATGAATCTTTGCCTGTTATTATTGCTTCTGACCTAGACGGAGACCAAGAGACCAAGTTGATTGCCCTACTTAGAGAGAACAAGGAAGCTTTGGGTTGGACCTTAGGGGATATTAAGGGCATTAGTCCTTCCATTGTGCAACATAGGATTCATCTAGAGGACACTGCTAAGCCCTACCGTGACCGTCAAATGCGTTTGAACCCTACTCTTCAGGAAGTAGTTAGGAAAGAAGTATTGAAGTGGTTAGACCATGGGATTATCTATCCCATTTCTGATAGTGAGTGGGTTAGCCCCGTTCAAGTTGTTCCTAAGAAGACCGGGATCACTGTGATTAGGAATGACAAGAATGAGTTAGTCCCTACTCGAGTACAATCTGGGTGGCGTGTTTGCAGAGATTATAGAAAATTGAATGCTGCCACTAGGAAAGACCACTTTCCCCTTCCTTTCTTGGACCAGATGTTAGAGGTTGGCTGGACATTCCTTCTATTACTTTTTAGATGGATACTCTGGCTATACCCAGATCTCTGTTGCTCCTGAGGATCAGGAGAAGACTACTTTCACCTGTCCCTTGGAACTTATGCCTTTAGATGTATGCCTTTTGGACTGTGCAATGCCCCTGCTACTTTTCAGCGTTGCATGATTTCCATTTTCTCAGACCTAGTTGAGCTTTGCATGAAAATTTTCATGGATGACTTCTCTGTGTTTGGGTCTTCCTTTGATGACTGTTTGTCTAATCTGAGAAAAGTGTTGGAAAGATATAGGGAGAAAAATTTGACTCTGAATTGGGAAAAATGCCATTTTATGGTTAGGAAGGGAATAGTCTTAGGCCATGTTATTTCTAAAGATGGAATTGAAGTTGATAAGGCTAAGACTGATTTGATTGTTAATCTTCCCCCTCCCACCTGTGTGAAAGGAGCGAGGTCTTTTCTTGGACATGCTGGCTTCTATCGTCGTTTCATTAAGGACTTTAGTAAGATTGCAAAGCCCTTGTCCAACTTGTTAGCTAAAGATGTGTCTTTGCACTTTTCTGATGACTGTTTTGAGGAATTTTCTAAGCTTAAGAAGGCCTTAACTTCTGCTCCTGTTCTTCATCCTCCCATCTGGGGAGAATCATTTGAATTAATGTGTGATGCTTCTGATTATGCTGTTGGGGTAGTTTTAGGGCAACGTGTTGATAAGAAACCCCCTATGATTTATTATGCTAGTCACACTTTGAATGATGCCCAATTGAACTATACTGTGACTGAGAAAGAATTTTTGGCTGTGATTTTTGGGTTTGAGAAGTTTAGACCTTATCTGATTGGTTCTCATGTAATTGTCTATACTGATCACTCTGCCCTTAAGCATCTTCTTTCTAAGAAGGATGCTAAGCCTAGACTTGTTAGATGGATATTGTTGTTGCAAGAGTTTGACTGTGAGATTAGAGATTAGAGATTAGAAAGGTTCTGAGAACCTTGTAGCTGATCATTTGTCTAGTATTCTTTATGATAGAGAGAGTGAGTCCACTGTTTCTGAGTGCTTCCCTGATGAGCAGTTATATGTCGTCCACTCTGATCCTTGGTATGTTGATATTGTGAACTACCTGGTTGCTGGTAGAATCCCTGAGAGTTGGACCAAGAATGATAGGGATAGGTTATTCCACCTTGTGAAGTTCTTTGTCTGGGATGACCCTTATTTGTTTAAGTATTGCTCCGACCAATTGTTTAGGAGGTGTATTCCCGACCATGAGGTGAGAAGTGTCCTTTCTTTCTATCACGATCAAGCATGTGGGGGGCATTTTAGTGGTAGGAAGACTGCAGCCAAAGTTCTTCAATGTGGTTTCTACTGGCCTACTATATTTAGGGATGCTTTTGAGTACTGTAAGAGTTGCCCTAGGTGCCAGCAGTTGGGTAGGATAAGCAGGCGGGATATGATGCCACTGAACCCCATCATTGTGGTGAAGATTTTTGATGTGTGGGGTATAGACTTTATGAGACCATTTCCATCATCTTTTGGGAATGAGTATATTTTGCTAGCTGTGGACTATGTGTCTAAATGGGTTGAAGCCGTCCCTTCTAGGACTAATGATGCTAAAGTTGTTGTGAAGTTCTTGAGGGAGAACATCTTTGCTAGATTTGGCATGCCCCGTGCTATTATTAGTGATCAGGGCACCCATTTCAATAATAGATCCTTTGATGCCTTACTGAAGAGGTATTCAATTGTCCATCGGCTTGCTACCCCCTATCATCCGCAAACCAGTGGTCAGGTTGAGGTGTCTAATCGATAGATTAAGCAAATTCTTGAAAAGATAGTGAGTCGGAATAGAAAGGATTAGGCTGACAAACTCGTAGATGCTCTTTGGGCTTATAGAACAACTTTTAAAACTCCCTTGGGTATGTCACCTTATAGGGTTGTTTATGGTAAGCCTTGTCATCTTCCTGTGGAACTAGAGCATAAAGCTTGGTGGGCCATTAAGAAACTGAACTATGACTTGACTGAGGCTGGTGAGGAGCGTAGACAGCAACTGAATGAGCTTGATGAGATTAGAGCCGAGGCTTATGAGAGTGCTCGTTCTTACAAAGAAAGGGCTAAGTTGTTTCATGATAGGCGTATCCTTCGGAGAGAGTTTGCCCCAGGCATGAAAGTGCTCTTGTATGACTCTAGGCTCCATTTGTTTCCAGGGAAGTTAAGGTCCCGATGGACTGGTCCTTACATTGTCTCACGTATTTTTCCCTATGGTGCAGTCGAGATTCAGGACTCTGACAGTGGTGCTACTTTTAAGGTAAATGGTCAACGATTGAAGCAATTTCTGGAGTTGCCTAGCAAGGAAGATGTGGAGTGTCTGATACTCCGCGAGCCGAGTCCTGCTCCATGATGTGTTAAGATGATAGCTTGGGTGTACTTAGCACCCGACCTGGTTTGCTAAACAGTTCTTTTCATCCCTTCTCTCTTTTTATCTTTTCTTTTTTGCCCTTTTCTTTTCTTCTGTATAGTTGGTTTTTTTTTGTCTTTCTTTTGTATATATGTTGCCTATTTGGTTTTGAGTCGTGTCTTTATGAGTTTTGTTTTCTTTTTTTCAGTTTTATTTTGTGGTTTTTTGTTTATTTCCACTCCCAATGAGGACATTGTGAGATTTAGGTGTGGGGAAACTTTGTCAACCCAAAAAAAAGAGAAAAAAAAAAAGATAGAAAAATTCAAAAAAGATTTTTGTTTTGTTTTTGGGGAAGCTTAGTACTATTCTGATCAACTTAAATTCCCTGTACTTTGATTATTAACCTGTATATACGCATGATGTGCATGTTAAGTCTCTGTCCTTGGTGTGGCATTTTTGACTCTAATTCTAATCCCATTTGTTCATTATCACTGTGTGATTCAATCCCTATTTATTTCATCCTCATTGTCTTAGGGTCTTAGTTTTTCATGATCGGCTCTCCCACTTGTTTTAGATACAATTACTTTGATTATTGTTAAAAAATAAAAAAATAAAAAAAAAGAAAAGAAAAAAGAAAAAAAAGAAAGAAAGAAAGAAAAAGGAAATGAAATAAAATTTGGAATGACAAAGCAACCCTTTGAGGCATGCGCTACTGGGTGTTACCCTTTGAGGCAATATTGCTACTGGGAAAGCTTGCTTCCAATGTTAATGAGTCAATCATGTAATTTGTGTTAATCAAGTGGGATTGAGTTTGATTTTGGAAACCTAAGCCTTAGGATGAAGAGACACATGCACACGAGCACAGGGAAGGATTCAAAGTTTTAGTGTGCAACGTGGGATGACAAATTAGTGCTTTAATGTCATTCATAGGGTAGAGAGTCTTGATGTGTACAATATATTTATATGCAGGTCAATATCTTTGCCACATGAGTGATTTAGTTGATTGGAATGTGTATATATCTTTTCCCAGTTTTATCCATAGTATTTTTGTGGGTTTCTCTTTTCTTTTTCTAGGATTTTTAATTTTGTTTTACTCGAGGACGAGAAAAACTTAAATGTGGGGGTATTTGTTCAGCTTGAAAATATGCTATTTTTATACCCTTTATTATCTAATATTTGCTCAAAATAAATTATTAATTTATGATTTTAATATTAGTTTTATTTATTTTGTAGGAATTTGACACATTTGAAGAATAAATGAATTGCTTGAAGAAGAAGGGAGAAAATGAATTGGATTGGGTCATAGCAAGTAATTGATTGAGAAAGAGGAAGAAAACAAGTTCGGCCCAGTCCCGACCCCAAGCTCCCTCTTCCTTTCCCTTTCCCCTTCTTCTTTCCTTTCCTTCTTTTCCCCTTCATTGGGCCTGTTTCCCAGCAGCCCATTTCTCCTTTCTCTCTTTCTCTCTCTCACGGGCCAGGCCCAGCAGCACCTCAGTTAAGTGAGGTGTGCCATGCACGTGAGCAGGCCGAAACCCCCCCTCCTCGGTCTCTTTCTTCTTCCTCGTTCTAAAACCCCCCCTTTGGCCTTCTTCTTCTTCGTTCCTTCCCAGCTCCACGAACAGAGCCATAAATGCACCTATTCGGCTTCCCCATAACCGGCCCTTGCTATCTTCCTATCTTCATTCATTCAAATTGGTTGTTACACTCTATCTATCTCTTCCATCATTATCCATCATAATCACCTTCTTCAAGACTACTGTTAGGGGAAAATGGAAGGACGAAGAAGGGCCTTTAATGGAGGTCGAAGCAGAGAGGGTGGAAGGGGGATGGTAGCAGTTAGTGTTGAGGGCTCTTGTCAATATCTTTATCGTTTTCGTTTCTTCCCGTTCAGAGATTTATTCATCTTCAAATCTTTCATTCTCGTTTTAGTTTTAGGTTGTAATTTACCTCATTAGACTCCCAAAATTTAGTTTAATTCGCTTTGGATTGTTAAATTTGAGGTTGAGCATTTGAAATCTGGCTTGGAATAACACTCAATTGGGATTAGCTTTGCTATGTTTCTGCTGCTTATGGGTTCGATTGCTCTGTTGCGTTCGCTTTCCCCTGTTTCCTTTAATCTTGTTCTTAAATCAATTGCGGCAAAGTGTTGATGATCGAAGGTATTTGCAGTTAGTGGTTCTTATTTTGGCTAGTGTTACACAAATCCATGAATTAATTTTGTTCATTTAGTCTATCCATTTGTGGATTTTTAATCTTGATACTGGGTTAATTTAGCATTTAGTTTTAATTTAGATAAGAATTTTTGGTAATCTAATTTCACATCCATCCTTGAGGACGATACCCGCAAGTGCTTCGACGTTAAACCGTATACTTGCGGTAATTCACAACATTACTCCTCCTAGATTATAGTTCTTGATCTGGCTCCACTGACATAAAAACTACATAACTAACCACCTAGTCAAGAAATTACGCATTTCCCTTAATTACATCGTACTACACTCATGTTGACAACCGTTTGAGTTTGTGGGGGCCTCCTCCTTGGTGTGGGACGCACCACTATTTCCCATTTACTTACTCCATCACAACTTTACAACTTCACAGTTAGGCTCACACATCACTAGAACTTTTAGGGTTAGGAAGTGCCAGGTTATTGAAGAAACTTGACAAGTGTGAATAGACAATTTGCTGGCAACAAAAACCTGGCTGAAATCCCCCTCCTTTTCCAATAAAGGAATCTAATAAGCAAATGATACCCAAATTCACACTTAAATAGCATAATCCCCATCTGGTGATGCTTCAACTTGACAAGTTATATGCTTATAGCTTATTGTTTCTATTGAAATCACCGGTCATCTCTTATTTGAATGCCCACATTTCTTCAATTTTTTTGATTTTTGGAGACTTTTTATGATGCCCTCCATAGTTTCTTCTTCTCCTTCAATAATAGAGACACCAATTAACTTGCCCAACTCCAAGGATTCCTTCGCTAATTGCCTAAGGTTTTCTGCACCATTCGAGCTTGCACACACTTGTAAAGAGTTCGTTATGAAGTTTTGATGCGGGGCCTTCTTCTTAAAAACTTCTTTTCTTTCCTGCCCCTTTTTCCTTCCTTCATTTTTTTTCTAATTTTTCTTGCAATTCAAGGTCCACTTGAACGGGAACATCCAACAGTTCAAAGCTTGGTGGTGCTTGAGGCCCTTCACTTTCCTCTTGTTGTTGGTGCTATGTGGTTTCCAATGAATTGTCATCCGACTGTATTGGTTGTTGCACAACTTGATTAAAGAAGCTGCCTTCATTGAGTTTAATGCATGCTGTTTTTGTTTCTGATAGGGACTGTTGGTTCTCCAACAATTCTTGGAACCCTAAGTCATTCATTACTTTGGGAGACCTTCCATCTCCCAATTCTTGAGACTCTTCCACAACATCCATGTCATCATTAGCATTAGCCATGTCATCAAATTTTGCCACAACATGCATTAAACTCAATGAAGGTAGCTTCTTTAATCAAGTTGTGCAACAACCAATACAGTCGGATGACAATTCATTGGAGACCACATAGGGCCAACAACAAGAGGAAAGTGAAGGGCCTCAAGCACTACTAGGCCTTCAGCTGTTGGATGTTCCTGTTCAATGGACCTTGAATTGCAGGAAAAATTAGAAAAAAATAAAGGAAGGAAAAAGAAGCAGGAGAGAAAAGGAGTCTTTAAGAAGAAGGCTCTTATGTATCCTTGGATTAGGCATACAAAAATTTAAAATTTTTAATTAATTATCAACTTTTAACTACCTTGGTGGATGTATATTGTGCTTTTAATGGTTATTCACTTATTTTTTTAGAATGCCAAAATTTGGATCGATTTAGTTATTCAAATAAGTCCAATTTGGAAAAAGTCAGACACAATAACACATATTTAATCAAACTTTTAACTTAGGACGTAAGATTTCTTTATTTATGCCTTGAATCCAATTTTGAGTCAAATTTAGACTTGTTTGGTTTGTCTAATCCAAAAATAAATCAATTGTAGGACAAAATTTCCCTGAATTTTCTATACTTGTCTGATTAACACATATTTAATCAAACTTTTGTCACATTTAGTTTTTAATATATACAAAATTCCTAATTTAAAATGTTTATCATTAATATATAAATTTAGTCTAATATAACTATTTAATGATCCTTTTATCCATCATATTTCACAGCTAATATTAAAATTAACATAATTTAAAGAAAACATTAAACACATAAATTGCATGATTGGTCTTAATCGCTAGATCTTTGAATTTTTAATAGTCGCATGACAGTAACCATGAAAACAGGGTGGGGGGGGGGGAAGGGGTTGAAGATAGTCGATAGTAGTGTATATAATCATGTTGTTTATATTGGGCCTTGAGGCACATCTATGTACTTATGTAACCCTAACTCTAGTTATAAATATATGGCTTGCTACCTTTATTGAGGTAGGCACCCCAATACTTGCACATGGTATCAGACCAAAAGAAAACCCTCATTTTTGCTCCTTTCTCACCATGCCCTCATTGTTCCTCTCATAGATTAAAGCTTGCTTTCTCTCTCTCGGTTCAACTTCCATCACATCACAGACATGGCCAACCTCCTACCACCAAGTTGCTTTGGGATCACATCAAGCTCGGTGGAACAAGCCACTCCCTCGACTACCCATGTTCATGGCCCTGACTCCATTGATGAACCCCTTCTCATGCCAACAAAGCAAAGTGATACTATGCCCCAACTTGCTATTAATTTGCCACACCCATGCTCCTCCACCAATCCTCAAACCCGTTATCCATTTCACTTCAACACCTTCCCAGCCACCCATAATTCCCATTCGTCTCTACCCCTCAAGGTTCCCCCTTATTCTACTGCTCCAAATTCCTTCGCTTTTTCTCCACGACGTTTCCAGAACTCCACCTTTAAGTATGGTTCTTCTAGCAGCGCTCCATTATCTCATTCTCCTAATAAACTCTTGCAAGATCTCACCTTTGCTTCTTTTCAAAGAAATTTGCAACCCTATCTTTTCCCTTTGCCTCTTGGCATGGCCCTCACTGTCTTTAATATCACTAATCTTATCACGATTTGGCTTGTTACTCCTGAGGATTATCTCACATGGAAAACCCAATTCACGGTGATTCTGATCTCTCATGGTTTACTTGACTTGGTGTTGGGTTATTGGGCTTCGTGGCCCAAAATCAAAGGCAGGTAGGGTTTGTCTTGAAGTGCAGTTTCTCCTGGCGGTTGGGGTTTGTCTCTGAGGGTAAAATCCTGGTTTTCTAGACCCTATAAAAGGGGTCATACCTAGGATCTAAAATCACTCCTGAATCCCTAAACACATTGAGAGGTAGAGAATTGTGAGAGAGATTACAAGAGAGGTAGTAATTCTGTTGTTGGATCAAATCACTTGTTGTGATTGTGATCGTTTTGTATTCTCTCTACTCATATAGTGGATTGATTGTGCTCGTTGTCGTCCGTGGTTTTTTCCCACATTGAGTTTCCACGTAAATCTTGTGTGTTGCTGTTTTGTTGTTGTGCTCTTTCTTTAAGTTTCTGAATATCTGTTTCATCCTATTGCTTCCGCTATTAGTTTGCTCTAATTTCCTAACAAGTGGTATCAGAGCTTTGGTTTCTTATGTTTTCAATTATGAAGGTTGATATTCACAAATTTGATGGGGAAATTAGTTTTAATCTCTGGAAGGTGCAGATGAGAGCAGTTCTCATCCATCATGGGTTGTGGAAGGTTCTGCAAGGACCTCACGTAAAACCCGAGAAGATGACTGACGAACAATGGGGAACAAACCAAAAGAAGAGGCGTGGATCACCGACAGACGAGGAATGGGAAGAACTGGAGTTGAAGGCGGTTTCAGCCATTCAGTTGTGCCTGGCACCACATGTCATGCGAAAGGTGCTTGATAAGGCAACTGTAGTGGATCTGCGGACTCGGCTGGAGGAACTCTACATGACGAAGAGTCTAGCTAACAAGATCCGTTTGAAGGAAATGTTGTAAAATTTTCGTATGGCTGAAGGTACCCCTGTTCAAAAACATTTGAATGAATTTAATTCTATTCTGGTTGATTTGGAGAGTCTGGATGTAAAGATTGAGGATGAGAATAAAGCTATTCTACTTGTTGTGTCTCTACCCCTTCTTATAAACAATGTAAGGAGATATGCTATATAGTAATTTTGATACTATATCTTTTGAGGATGTCAAGTCTAATATGCTGTCTAAGGAAAAATTTGACCATGATATCCATGCTGATTCGGCTGAGGGATTAGTTGTTAGGGGTAAAACTGAGCAAAAGGGGAACGATAATAAGAAAAAGAACCGATCTAAGTCTAAGAATCCTCATTCTCATAAGACTTGCAATTACTGTGGTAAATTGGGTCATATTCAGGCTAACTGCTGGAAACTAAAGAAAAAGAAAGGGAAAGAGGAAAAGGAGAAAACTGCTACAGCTGATTGTGTAGTAGAGTCAGAGTCTGATGGTGATGTATTGCTTGCTACCATATCTTTGGCCACCACCTCTAAAAAGGAGTTAGGTGATGATTGGGTTTTAGATTCTGGTTGTACGTATCACATGTGTCCTCGTAGGGACTGGTTTGTCACTTATGAGCCTATTGATACTGGAGTTGTGCTTATGGGCAACAATGCGGAGTACAAAGTTGCAGGAATAGGTACTGTACAGGTTAAAACCCATGATGGCATAGTTAGAACTTTGTCTAATGTTCATCACATACCTGATATGACTCGTTGTTTGATCTCCTTGGGTACTTTTGAGACTAATGGTTGCAGGATTGTTATGAAGAATGGTGTCCTAAAAGTGACAAAGGGAGCCATGGTGGTAATGAAGGGACTGTGGCAGGGCAGTCTCTACATCCTAAAAGGAACTACAGTTACAGGGGTAGCTGCAGTTGGTACAGCATCAATAGATGCTAATAATACAAGGTTATGACACATGAGATTGGGCCATATGAGTGAGAAAGGGAGGACCATTCTAAGTAAGAAAGGTTGTCTGGATAGCGCTGGTATGGGTAAGCTTGATTTTTGTGATCACTGTGTTTTTGGGAAACAAAAAGGGAGAGTTTCTTTAAAGCGAAGCATCGTACTCAGGGGATCCTTGACTACATTCATTCTGATCTGTGGGGTCCTTCGAAGGTTCCTTCTCTTGGAGTTAAGCGCTACATGCTAACTTTTGTTGATGATTTCTCACGCAAAGTTTGGGTTTACTTATTGAGACAGAAAAATAAGACATTCTCCATATTCAAGAAGTTCAAGGCTCTGGTTGAGAACCAGACTGGGAGAAAGATCAAGAAACTTAGGACTGATAATGGTCTTGAGTTCGTTGAGTCAAAATTTGAAGAGTTCTGCATGATGAATGGCATAGCTAGGCACAAGACTTTGGTTGGTAAACCACAACAAAATGGGGTTGCAAAATGAATCAACAGGACTCTACTGGAGAAAGCTCGATGTACGCTTTCAAATGCCAGGCTTTGGGATCGCAAAGCTTTTTGGGCAGAGGCTATTTCTACAGCCTGCTACTTGGTGAATCATTCACCACACCCCTCCATTGATTTTCAGATTCCAGAGGAAGTATGGTCAGGTAATCATGTTGATTATTCTAGTTTGAGAATATTTGGATGTGTGAATAATGGAAAGTTAGCCCCTAGGGCTGTCAAGTGCATGTTTCTTGGATATGCATATGAGTTTAAAGAATACCGCATGTGGTGTCCTGAGTCTAAGAAAGTCATTCAGAGTAGGGATGTCACTTTCAATGAGACTGCTATGTTATCTTCTGGGAAGGATTATGTTATTTCTTCTATTGGTACAGGTGATCAGGAGGATACCAGTATGGAGATAGAAGTGGAGACCGTTGCAGTTCAAGGTGGAGTTGCTAATCACCCTAACAGGGAGGCCCAGGGTACTGAACTTGACATTATCAGTTCTGATCAGCCTAAGGTGGAGGTTGTTCACTCTATAACTCGTGATCGTCCTCAAAGGGAGATCAGGAGACCTGCTCGCTACAATGACGATGAAGGACTGATAGCAAATGCACTTTTAGTTGCAGAGGAGGTGCCTGAAGGTGTGGAACCTTCTACCTATACTGAAGCAATCTCCTGCCCAAATTCATCTAATTGGATCCTAGCTATGCAAGAGGAAATGGAGAGTTTGCAAAAGAATCAGACTTGGGAATTATATGAGCTACCTAAAGGTCGGAGAGCCTTAACTGCCAAATGGATCTACAAGAAAAAGAAAGGTATTCCTTGAGTTGAAGATGCAAGGTAGAGAGCGCGCCTGGTTGCTCGTGGTTGCAATAAGAAAGAAGGTATTGACTATAATGAGGTATTTTCATCTGTTGTTAGACATACCTCCATTAGAGTGCTTTTTACATTTGTTGCATTGTTTGATCTGGAGTTGGAGCAGCTTGATGTGAAGACTGCATTCCTTCATGGGGAGTTGGATGAGGAGATCTACATGAGGCAACCCGAAGGTTTTGTAGTTCCTGGGAAGGAACAACTGGTATGTAGATTGAAAAAGTCTTTGTACAGACTTAAGCAGGCTCCTAGGTACTGGTACAAAAGGTTTGACACCTTCATGATTGCACAAGGATACACATGCAGTCGATATGATAATTGTGTATATCTTAGACAATATTCTGATGGTTCTTTTATTTACTTGCTATTGTATGTTTACGATATGCTGATTGCCTCTAAGGATAAATCCTTGATTAGCAAGTTGAAATCTCAACTCAGTGAGGAGTTTGAGATGAAGGACCTAGGTGTAGCAAAGAAGATTTTAGGCATGAAGATTCAGAGGGATCGAAAGGCTGGTAAGCTGTATTTATCTCAAGGACACTATCTTAAAAAAGTGCTAGGCAGATTTAGCATGGATAACTGTAAGGCAGTTTCCACACCCCTTGTTGCACATTTCAGATTGTCTGCTGAGTGTTGTCCACAATTTGATGAGGACATAGATAGAATGTCTAATGTCCCTTATTTTAGTGCTGTTGGTAGTTTGATGTATGCCATGGTATGCACTAGGCTAGACTTGTCACATGCTGTGAGTGTGGTAAGTAGGTATATGCATAATCCTGGAAAGGATCATTCGAAAGCTGTGAAGTGGATCCCTCGCTATGTGAAGGGTACTGTTAAAAAGGGGTTAGTGTTTGATAGGAACAAAGCTGCTACATATGATGTTACAGGTTTTGTTGATTCTGACTATGCTGGTGACCTTGATAGGAGAAGGTCCATATCTAAGTATATCTTCACTATGTGTACAGGTGCTATCTCTTGGAAAGCATCACTTCAGTCAATTGCAGCTCTATCTGTTACATAGGCTAAGTATGTTGCTGCTATTGAAGGAGTGAAGAAGGCTACTTAGTTGAGGGGCCTCGTTACTGAGCTTGGAGTTCCACAGGCCGCCACTGTGGTGTTTTCTGATAGTTAGAGTGCTATCCACCTGATTAAGAATGATGCCTACCATTCGAAGACCAAGCACATCAGTGTCAAGTATCACTATGTCAGAGATACAGTTGCTGCAGGGGAAATAGTAGTAAGGAAGGTTCATACTTCGGAAAATCCTGTAGATATGTTAACCAAGCCTCTACCTATAGCTAAGTTCGAGCATTGCTTGGACTTAGTTGGCATTCACAGTATCTAAGCGCCCTTCGGGGCATTGCCCCTTTGGGGGGGCCATCACCCTTCGGGGTGCTATGACAGTGTTACAGAGTTGGTGATTAGAGATTTCGGTCCAAGGTGGAGATTATTGGGTTGTTGGGTTGCGTGACCCAAAATCAAAGGCGGCTAGGGTTTGTCTTGAAGCGCAGTTTCTCCTGGTGGCTAAGGTTTGTCTCTAAGGGTAAAACCCTGGTTTTCTAGACACTATAAAAGGGGGTCATATAGAGGATCTAAAATCACTCTTGAATCCTTAAACACATTGAGAGGTAGAGAATTGTGAGAGAGATTACAAGAGAGGTTGTAATTCTGCTGTTGGATCAAATCACTTGTTGTGATTGTGATCGTTTTGTATTCTCCATACTCATATAGTGGATTGATTGTGCTCGTTGCCGTCCGTGGTTTTTTCCCACATTGGGTTTCCACGTAAATCTTGTGTGTCGTTATTTTGTTCTTATTATCTTTCTTTAAGTTTTTAAATATCTGTTTCATTCTAGTGCTTCCGCTATTAGTTTGCTCTAATTTCCTAACACTTGGTTGATGGTTCTTTCCCTCCTCCTCTTGTCACGATCACAACCCCCATCTGTCTAGTTCAAACCATCCTGATTTCATGGATTGGGTTAAACTTGATCAAAGCATCCGCTCCTGGCCTTATGCGACCCTTTCCCTTAAGATTTTGATCGATGTTTGTGATTCTCCCATTACTTCTCATGTCTGGGACAAGCTCCATAAACAATTCATGCACTCTAACATGGCCCATGCCCTAGAGCTTAAACATATGCTTACGAACATTCGCAAGGGTGAATCTCAGTCCATGGACGCGTACTTATGCGATATTAATGACAACTTCGCCGTTGTTAATGCTTCTATTTCTCAAAGTGATCTTGTTCATTACACCGTAATGGGGCTTGGCAGGGAGTGCGGGACCCACATGACCACCTTGACTCATGTTCCATGGAGCTTACTTTCGATGATCTACGTCCGCGGCTTTTCCTTTAGGAATAGTGCCTTCTGCTCCTGGATGATGATGATTCGACCATCATCCATCCTACTCTGGTCATCCAGCGAAATTCCTCTTCGAATTGGGATTCTCACTTCGGGAATAATAACAATAATTTGCGTTCCAACCATGGCCGTGGTGGAGAGCGCTACAATCATAATCATCGAGGGAGTGGTGGCGGTAATCAGCGCAACAATCGGCTCCAAAATAACACCTCCAAGCCTCCAGCGTCTAACAATAATTAGACTCGGGGCACGCCCACAGGTATGTGCATGAGTAATAGGTTTTTTCATATTTTGATACTCCGCATCAATCTTATGCTAATCAGGCTTCTATAGGTGCCTCAAATCAATATGGGATATTGGGTTCTCACCCCTCGTAATATCACTTGCCATATTTGTTTTCAATCTGGCCATGCTATCTTGCAGTGTCCTCGTTTTGTTTCCAGTGCAGGTCAAACTGCTGAATGGATTTCCCTTGTTGTATTGTCTCTTGGTTATCCCTAAGAAACCACTTGGCACCCTGATTCAGGTGCTTCAACTCATGTGACTCCGTATGATGGTAATGTCATTTCTAAATCAACTTGCAAAGGTACTACAAAATCATTGTACACAATGGTGCTAAGCTTCCTATTACTCACATTGGCAATTGTGTGCTTTCTAATCCTTCCAAAGAATTGCAATTACGTTCTGTTTTTTGTGTTCCTCACCTAACATATAGCCTAATTTCAATTAAGCGTTGGTGCCATGATAACAATTATCGTGTGATCCTTGACGACTCTACTTTTTCTATTCAGGACAAGGAAACATGGACAGTTCTGCTTCGAATGAAAAATAGTGGAGACCTTTATCCTATCTTCGGCTCATAACCAAGTGCCCTTTTCACTCTACATCAAACCGCTGATGTCTGGCATCGTAGGTTAGGCCATACTAGTTCTAGGACCTTAGATTTATTGCAATCTAATAAGTCTATTGTCAGGAGATATAAATTTTCTATAGAGTGTGTTTCTTGTTCCGTTCTTTAGGCAAATATACTAGATTACCGTTTACAGAGGTTGAACATTGTTATGAAAGATCTTTATTTTTAATTCATACAGACTTATGGCAATCCCCTATTTATTCCAATCATGGTTATAAATATTACATTCTATTTGTTGATGATTATTTCCACTATTCATGGTTATATCGTATGAAATTCAAATCTAATACTTTGAAAATATTTATTCAATTTCAAAAGTTTGCTGAAAATCATTTTCCACACTAAGATTGTTTATTTTCAATGCTGTGGTGGCAAAGAATATGACAATACTCCTTTGCTTGATTTTTTGCTCACCCAAGATATTTATTTTCGCAAGTTTGCTCCACATACTCAACAATAGAATGGTGTCGTAGAAAGAAAGTATCTCCACATGGTAGATATGGCTTGTACCGTGCTCATTGAAGCTCAGATGCCTTACTCCTTGTGCCATGATGTGGTTCTCATTGTTGTATATGTTATCAATCGATTGCTTACTCCTCTTCGCAATGGTCTTTCTCCCTTTCATGAATTGTTTTCAAAATCACCTAGTTATAGCTTCATGAGAGTTTTTTGCACTCAGTGTTTTCCCAATTTAACGCCTTACACTACTCATAAACTTCAACCTCGATCTAAATGGTGTGTCTTTGTTGGCTATGCTCCCACATTATAAGACTTATCATTGTCTCGACCCCATTTCGGGCCATGTCTACATAAGTCAAAATGGCGTGTTTCATGAATACGTTTACCCATATGGCTCTCTTACACAATCTAGGTCCAACCCTCTTGCCCAGGTTTATTTGTCATCTTGGCCTCCTATTTCTAGCCCATGTACTCGGTCCTTGTTCCTGATGTTCTTTGTCCAACCCAGAACTGCCCCTAGCCCAGCTCATCTGCACAGCCTGACCTCGTCTCCTTCCAAGTCTCCAGCCTAGAATTATGTGCTACACGTGTCACCTCTGCAGGCGCAGCAGATTGCCACGGGTTGTTACCGTGCCTGGGCTGGCCCAGTCTTCGCCCTCTTCCCATTTGGGTCCACCTATCCCATTATCTCTAGCTCCTTCGTCCATTCCCGATCCTGTCCCGTCTCCAAATCAGCCCCGCTCCACTACTTCTGATCTGTTGTAGCAACCCAGAATCACCGTCCCAAGCAGACACGTTCCAAATTTGGAATTACAAAACCTAAGTCTATTTTATCTTTGACTGCTTTGCATGATGATGGCGATCCCACTATGTTTTCCAAAGCAGCGAAACACTCTACCTAGTGCCTGGCCATGGCAGAGGAATTTAATGCATTTTTAGAAAATGATACTTGGGAGCTTATGCAATGAACTCTAGCTATGAATGTTGTTGGTTGTAAGTGGATTTACAAAATGAAATATGCTTCAAATGGGTCTATTAAGCGGTATAAGGCTCACCTTATGGCTCTTGGAAAGCACCAACAGGTAGGTATTGATTATCATGAAACCTTTAGTCCAGTTGTTAAAGCCTCTACTGTTCACTTAATACTTTCTATTGCCATCACTTGTAACTAGACTATTCGACAACTCGATGTGAAAAATACACTACTTCATGGTTATCTTGATGAAGAAGTATACATGAAACAACATACGGGCTTTGTTCATCCCTTATTTCCCCATCATATTTGTCGTCTTAAGAAGTCACTGTATGGGCTGAAACATGCTCTTAGAGCTTGGTTTCAAGGATAAAGGCCATTTATCCTATCTAAAGGTTTCGCATGCAGCAAAGTGGATTCTTGCATGTTTGTTTATCATGATAAATATGTTCTCCTTGTTTTCCTTCTATGTGTTGAACACATGCTGGTAATAATTCTGCTCCTCATCCATGCATTTAGTGCCACATTGTCCACTCACTTTACCATCAAAGATCTTGGTGATCTCCATCGTTTCCTAGGGGTGCAAGTGGTACGTACATCCCATGGTCTATTTCTCTCTCATCACAAATATACGTCTGATTTGCTTAAGAAATTTCATCTTCATACTCTCAAATCTATACATACCTTGTGTGTTTCTAGAACTGCTCTATCCCTTACTAATGGAGAGTCACTTGATGATCCTAGTGATTATCGTTGCATGGTTGGTGCTTTGCAGTATCTTACAATGACCAGACCTGTTATTGCTTATGAATGTACACAGGGGCGGAGCCAGGATTCAAAACAAGGGGGGTCGAGATTAATAATACATATAACATAAACTTTAATAGTTCTAAAAATAAAATCTGCAGCTAATTAATAAACAAACAACAACCAACAAATAACCTCAATTCTAATTCATAAATCCTCAATCAAGAAAGACAAAACCTAAGTTTTTAATTGATGAGTAAATCTCCAAATTAACCACTTATTCAACACAAATTCAATCAAAATTAGTAAACTAAACATAAACAAGCAAGTAATTACTAACAAAATTAGCCAAACTTTAAATCTTCAACCAAGAAGATAATTAGGTAAAAATCTTTTTTTTTTCAATTCATGAATCTTGAGTAATTCACTAAGTTAATCAATTATTTAACATGAATCTAACTAAAATCAGTAAAATAAACATAATTATTTATAAAATAACAAAACCAAAAACAAAAATTGAGAATTTTTGGGAGTCACCTCAAATTGGGATTTGGGACTTAGGAGGAGCGCCGATTAGGAATGGAGGCGGCGGCATAAGTGGCGGCGAGTGGGCAGAGGAAGAGAGAGAGAGAGAGAGAGAGAGAGAGAGAGAGAGAGAGAGAGAGAAAGAGTGCGTGGTGGGTGGTTCAGTGTGACTGCGTGAGTGAGGACAGGAGTCGACTATCAAAAGGATAAGAGCTGCAAAAATTTTGAAACAAAAATCAAGAAAATAAAAGGGCACTTCCAAAAAGTCAAAAAAATAAATACATAGAAGGCAGGCAGAACAAAGAATCAAACCCACAACCTCCCACACAAAGTAAGAGACAACCAACCACCTTGCTATGCATAGATTTGTTCAATATTTATGAACTAATTAATATATATCTATTTTTGTTATCCATAAAAATATTTCACATTTAGTTTTTTTTTTCCCCAAAAAATTGGGGGGTCAATTGACCCCCCTTGCCCCTTAGTAGCTCCGCCCTTGGATGTACATGTGGTTTCCAAATTTATGCATGCTCCCCGTACATCTCACTTGAATGCTACCAAGCGTATTTACAGGTATTTGCAAGGAACAACGAATCATGCCTTTTTTTCTATGCTAACTCTTGGTTGGACATCATGGTTGCCTTCTGTGACCCAGATAGGGCTGGCTATCCAGATCGCAGTCATTCGACCACTGCTTTTGCTGTATTCTTGGGTTCTAATCTCATCTTCTGGAGGTCTAAGAAACAACCCACCATATCCCGCTTTTCGCCTAAGGTCAAATATTGTGCTGTTGCCCACACAACAGCAGAAATTCAGTGGCTTTGCCAACTTCTCTTTGATTTAGGGATTTTTATACAAGTGCCTATCGCTTCTTCTGTGATAGCATTTCTGTCACCTATCTTGCTACCAATTCGGTTCTCCATAATCACAGCAAGTACATCAATGTAGATTACCACTTTTTTCGTGAAATGGTCACTAAGCGACATCTTTAAGTCAAGTTCATCCCTACTCAGTCCCAGGTTAGTGACATTTTCGCCCAGGTTTGACATCACAGAATTTTAATCAGTTCAAAGGCAATCTCTCCGTGATTTCACCTCGTACAGATTGAGGGAATGTAATAGTGTATGTAATCATGTTGTTTATATTGGGCCTTGAGGCACATCTATGTGCTTATGTAACCCTAATTCTAGTTATAAATATATGGCTTGCTAACTCTATTGAGGTAATACTTGCACAGTTTGTGAAACAGATTGCTAATCAATAAGTTGAGAGATGAATTATACCTACGTATATTCTGTGAACAAATGCCATCTACATGTGAAAGAAGAATAACTTGTTGAAGAGATGGCAAAAGATGCAGAGACTTGGGAAAGGAACAACAAGAGTTAACCATAAGCACTGAAGCAGTAAAGGATACGCTAATACTTGTATAAGCTCTCATGTTGAAAGGAACACTTTTAAAAAAGTAGGTATATTTTAAAAAAAAAGTCAGAGTCGAATGTCCTACTTCTATATATAACCTCATGAAATAATATTGTGCAAACAATAATTCGTTTTACTTTTCTGACCATCTATATCTGTAGTAGTAAGAGAAACACATGACAAAAGAATTATATTAACGCTCATACTTTATCATGATAAGATACCGCAGGAAATAAGTTTTTAGAAAGCTTTATTAGTTTTCAAAGTTTTGCACATTGGTACTGTCCCTTGAACTGCACTG
Organism: Selenicereus undatus; assembly: GCA_017589665.1. NCBI lineage: Eukaryota > Viridiplantae > Streptophyta > Magnoliopsida > Caryophyllales > Cactaceae > Selenicereus > Selenicereus undatus. Next base: position 86,151,369 of record JACYFF010019584.1, read on the forward strand.
AGTGGTGAAAAGAAATTTTACAGCGTCAAACCCTTGATAAAACTATCACCCACTTTTCCTAGTTAGAATATTGCACTAGAACACCTCCGTCATCCGAGATTGACTAACTCATTTTACATAACCTTGCTTGCTTCGATAACGAAATATAGGATTTTGAGTCACGGGAGTTTTGATGAAAATAATAAGTATACTCAATGTTGTAGGCTTATTAAGTTTAGCTTAAGAGTATCAATGTATTGCTTATAACTTATAGCTTCTTATTGTTCCTCAACACAACTCCTCACAGCTCTATCCATGTAGCTCCTTAGTATTGCTCCTTACAGTTGTAACTTGTAACTGTTAAAACAAATAGATCTTTAACATGCATGTGAGTGAGCTAGCTTGCTTAAATTGTAAATTGATGGAGAACAATAAGCCAAATTACTATTCATATACTATTCGTACTCCATTCATGATACCCATAAAAAAGAAAAAAAAAAGAAAAAAAGACCTATGATTTGAACAATTATAGGGCAAACTAATTAGGTTGTTGGTCATTGCTAAGAGAATGAACTCCTTCATTGAGCCCATTCTTTATTTAGCATTAGCCAAATTATTTCTCTTTGAAGGAAAAAAAAGGTGTTAGAAGACATTAGCATAACTGTTTTGATTATATGCCCGGTGTGAACATCTTTAGATTTGAACTTTGATTTACAATTAGCTCCAAAAAATCGTTACAGTTTTATTGATTTTAAGGGGAGTAACATTGACGTGTTCATGAACAATGTTGTAGTTAATATGAATAATATAACAGTTAATTAAATTGGCCACCTTTTATCAAAATAATATGATGCTACGCGTTATTGACTATGTAGTGACCTATCAAAATAGACATGTTCAAGACATTTTAAAAACCTAAAAGCGTATATACAAAATTCACTACCCGTAAATTCCTATAACTGTTGGCAAATTGAAGTTTACAGACCTTAACAAATCAAGTACAATTTTATATCATGATAACCGAAAAACTTGCATAAAGCAATTGGCATTGTACATTCTGTTATGTTCTCTTTCAAATGATACAATCCAATTTACACACTCACGTATCCAATTTGAGATCCAAGCAAGTTAGCAGCCATCCAAAATTACCAAAATACAATGACTACAAATATTTTATGATTGATCGTGTAATTTCTTTCTTTTTTTTTGCATTCCAAATAACAAATTTATCACTCATTGCACAAAACTCAAACTAACACATATCTTCTTGAAGACAATCACAGAGCCAAGCCGGAGGAACCCCCTCCCAGATCAAGAGCCCATCTCCATTTAAGCTCCACTTAGCAATTCGATATGGAGTCTCGTTCCCAGTACGCCTCGTCCAAGTCAAGTGCCTCATTTTGCTTGATTTGAGCTGGGCCAGTAAATCTTCAAATTGAAACCTGAACGGACCTTGCCCTACCTCCTCCTTATTCAAAGCATTAACCAGGCCCTGTGAGTCGTACTCCACCTAGTAGTTGTCCACCCTCCTTACCTCTGCCATCTCAATAGCAAACGAGACCGCTTTCTCCTCCGCTGCATTAGGTGGCCATTGAGCCACAAACTTGTTATAGGCTGCCCAAAGGAAACCCCCCTCACTCCTCCTCGCCACACACCCCATACCCACTAACCCCCTCCCCGCTTCCAGTGCCGTGTCACAGTTTATCTTGACATGTCCCTCCACTCCTCTCCACCCCATCCCCTCTATAGCCCCTCGTTCCCCCTCAACCCGCATAGTTTTCATATAATCCTTGTAGCATTTCCCAGCCCACTCCATCACCATAGACGAATCAATAGATCGTCCGTTGAAGATGAACTCATTTCGACTCCACCAAATACTCCACAGCTCGTACCGACCAAGTGCCATTTTATCATCCCCTAATTTTTCCGAAGCATTCAACATGATTCCTTGACCTCCCCTCTGTGAACAACCAACAAATCCTCCAGCCCCGGCCCCTTCCAAACCTCCCCCACCCATTCACATTCAAGAAAAGCATGTTTGAGAGGCTCCCTCCCTTTGCCACAGATGCTAAACTCATCAGATTGGATGGACTTTCGCGCACATAAATTTTGTTAAGTGGGCAGAATATTGCAACAAAACCGATTGATCGTTTAATTTCTTACACATTACTTAAATTACTATCTTCACTACACACTTTTGTTCATTTTAAAATAGCAACAACTCTTAGGCCCTGTTCGGCAAAATTAGTGGTTCAAGTAGCGGATAGCAGTTTAGGTAGCGTATAGTTGTTTAGGTAGCGGATAGCGTTTCTAATTTAGCTGTCAGCAGATAGCTGTTTAGATGAGCAGTTGAAATAAATGAGTTCGGTAAATTTAGCTGTTGGGTTAGCTGATTAATGTAAATTAACATAAAAGGATATAGATATATGATATCAAAAGATAAAATTTCCAAAGGATATTCTTTGGCCAAAAAATATGAAACGCTACTTATGAATTCCAAACGTTAATACTATTAACTTTTCAAAAATACTGCTTAAAACGCTAAACGCTATTTGAAATGCTAGTCAAAATACTATGTTACCAAATACTAAAAATTACTTGATGAGTGTATTGACTTAGTCAAAACGCCAAGAGCTACCAAAAACGCTATTGCTGAATAAGCTCTTAGTGTGGATCTTGCTAGCGTGGGTCTAGAGAGATCCGGATATAAGTAGCCTTATGTTTGTAGGTATCGTTACTCACGTAGAGACCGATTCCACTAGACCCACAAAAAAATTTGATAAAATATTTTAGATAATTGAAAATCTTTTGATATGAAAGGGAGCAAAAAACAATATAAACTAGGAAGCCATATTAATTAATAGATAATAGAGGTAAGAACGGTGCCACATATAGCACTTAGTTACATAATACCAATGCATGCATGCTAAAAAAAAAAAAAACGAAGTAGAAAAAATTGAATCCACACATCAGCCACTCCTATTCCTTCGGGTGATTAGAGAAGGGCAAGTAGCACGCCATATAAGATTTGTAACCTTAATCTTAGACCTTCGTAGCTTCCTATCCCAAGTCATGTTCTCTGCTAATCCTAAAGTCTTCAAATCGTGTTTAGTGACTTTATTTCAGCTCTTCCTAGGCCTACCTGGTCCTCTTCTATACTCAAGAAGAACAATCCTTTACATATCTCATCATTGGTGCATCCATACTTCTTGTTCTTACATGAACAAATCATCTAAGTCTGGCTTTTCTCATCTTATTCTCTATGGATGTCCCTTCCCCCTACTTTGTCTCTAATTACTGCATTTCTAATCTTATCAAATCTCGTGTGGTCACATATCCAATGAATCACCTTCGTCTTCATGACCATCAGCATCTAAACTTGATTCTTCTTAATGGGCAAACACTCTACACAATGCAATAATGTTGGTTTAACCATCATATGATAAACCCTTCCTTTCAACTTGATTCTTTCATTTTGCCAACGTAACCTATCTTTATTCGCTGATAAATGTCCTCATCAATATTTGTCCTTTTTTTGAATGATGGAACCCGTATATTTGAACTTTTCAACCCTTGGTACAACCACACCTTCAATGGTCACTTCGTCTTCTATGCCATCTTCCCCTTCACTAAATCGACATTTTAAGTATTCAATCTTTGACATACTTAACATGAAGCCTTTAGCCTCTAGGTTATCTCTCTAATGCTCAACTTGTTGTTAGCCCTTCTGTTTTCATCGACAAGAATTATGTCTTCAGCAAATAGCATACACCATGATATTTTTTCTTGAATATCTTTAACGAGTTCATCCATAAACATAGTAGAAAGAAAATAGCTCAATGCTGATCCTAGCTTGATGAGGTCCAATATGTATATGAAAATCATTTGTATCTCCCCTAAGGTTCTAACTCTTATCCTTAATTACTCCCACGTATGTGTCTTTAATAACTCAAATAGAAGCAACCAACACGTCTTTCTTCTCCAAGTACATCCATAATACTTCCCATGGTATTATATCATTTTTTTTAAATAATGGTAAATGTTAAATGGAGAATATTAAACGCCTTTTCTAACAAAAGTACGTCTAACTACAACATCGGCTAGTATCAATCTAAGAAATGGTGAAAACCATAAATATGAAGAGAATGGTCCTGTGATGGATGTCAAACTTTGGTAGCTAATTTGCTGCCATCTTTGTCTCTCTGGAAATATGATTAGTAATAATATGAATACCCTGACTCAACCAAGCGCAACAATTTCAATAATATTAGAAATTTGCCAAGCAATCTAGATACTTCCTTTCAATGCCTGAATTACAATTTGATTGTCGCCTTCTATGACAATATTATTGAAATCTACTTGAACTGCTGCATGTACTCCATTTCTTAGTGTTCTAGCTTCCGCCACAAGTATAGATGTCTGCTCATAATATGATGCTCTTAAGTACTCTATTGTATGCTTTTTCTAAATGTGTGCATTTTAATGAACACCATAATAGTTTGTGCATTTTAACACTAGTGCTTTCAAATGGAATGAATAAAGTTTCTACTGGTGTCGTAGCCTCCTAGCCAGGAGTAGCCATGTCGTGAATAGCTTATCCTCCGCCCTATTTTTGGCTGACAGACATATGATATGAACAAACAATATTATGAAATTATTTAGTACATGCAGCCGTATTGGTGATAAAATAAATGACTCGTGAAATGTAAATCAATCAATCATGTTGGTACTTTCATGTTTATTTTTATGTATTGACAAGGATAAAAGAGGGTACACCTAATCATAAAGAAAATGTTGCGACGCAGACTACTCCACACGTTCATCCGGGGCCATGTTGGTACTATTGCTTGTTTTTAAGATCTTTTGTCCATTCTTACAAGCAACCAATATTGTCAATCGCATTGGATACACTTTACTTGATTGAATGCAAGCCAGATGATTCCCTCTCCCTCCGCCGCCCTCTCCTCCATCTCTCCCCCCCGGCTTCGAAAATAACCTGTTTGCTCATATAAACAACGGCATGTCCATTGTTGCTGACAGCTTATCTTAAGCAACCTGAAAAAAGTTCAAAAATCTGCAACACTCCTATCTTGTTTTTTGTTGTGATAACAAAATTTTACCTTTTAAAAAACATGCTGTCGTTAATGACCCAATTAAAAACATGATGACCTACTTAGCAGCCCCTCCCCTTGAGAAGAAAAAAAGAGAAAAGGATGTCTGCAATTTTAGGTAGTCCATTTTAATGAGATATAAACGTTGCATTACATTGATGGTGAACTTAATCCTGGCTGCCAATGAATCTTATTAGGTCACCCAACATCTGAGTAATTTGATTATCAGTTCCCACCATTAAGGTCAAATCCTTAACTGAGACAAATTTTATGTGAGGGAATTTTAAAGAGAACACACATTGTATTTGAAAATGGATGGGTCTAAAGTCTAATTAGGTCCTATTTCAAGCCCTAAACAGTGTTTTTATTCAAAAAGGGTTCCCATTTATCAATTAAAGAAAAGCACCTTTCATGATCAAATAGAAGTAAACTGTAGACATATGAGGACTTTATCCTTGGAGTAGTTATATTCAAATCGGGATCTCATTTACCAATTCAAAAAGGGGTCTAATTCACCAATTATCTTCTAGCTCGGACTAATTTCAATCTCTTTGTTTGGCTGAGTTCTCAGGCTTTGTTTAATTAAATTATCAGAAGATTGGATTCGTAATATCGAAACACTTTGTCACATATGAGAACTTTGTCCTTTTTTGCTATCCAACTCGATGAGATGAACTTTGTCCTGTTTTGCTATCCAACTCGTTCATCTGTGTTCTCAAGCATATACCAGGGGAGAGGGAGGAGGAAAATGATAACAATGGATAAACATATGATGACCACATGTAAAAATGATTTCAACACAGAAATTTAAATTGATGACTTCACAACTACTGGCAAAAAAGAGAGATAGAGAGAGATTAGCACCAAGAGGACAAAAAGAGGGAGAAATATCAGAAAACTTATATTCAATCAAAAGGCACATGGAATAATCTAAGAGAATATACAAAATACAAAATCCGCACCAAAAGTCTTGTCCATTCCACTAAAATTAAAAGAGGACCCAAAAAAGAAAAATTAGTCATAATTACCCATGCATGTTTTCTTCTTCATGATTTTGTCGCTCCGTGCGTGTCACTTCATTCAATCGGTAAAGTCTTTTGTAGAACTGTTACCAAAAACATAGGTTTAGATCCAGTCTAACCGGCTTTTACGCCTCACTTTACAGGAAACAGAAAAATAAAATCCTATGGGCCGTCTAAAAATAATATTAGAAAACCCAAAAAACTATCTTTTTTTTTTCTTGGGGGTTTTTCAAGGAGACCTCCAATTCTGTAAACCAAGATCATTGTGCTTCCTTGAAGGAGCTGAGGAGGGAACTGGAAATTGTCTCTTGGGGAAGAACCCTAGAAAAAAATGAGCTGAATTTCGTGATGTTGCTGGAAATCTGTGCTGCTTTGGGTCGAATTTGAACATATCATCATCATTATGGTGATGTGTGCTTCTAAACCCTTCACATTTAGCAGAAATGCTGAGGCAGAGGAGAGAGAAACACAGCATTATCCCTTTTAATTGCACTGATAATGCTCTTCTCCTTCTACTCATCATCTTTACCATCATGGAACGTATAATTGCACAATGCCAAACACGCCGTTAAGCAAACACGTAAACCGACTCTCTCTCTCTCTCTCTCTCTCTCTCTCTCTCTCTAAAATATGATAGGGAAGCAGCAGCTAGGAGGGCTCAACAAGGTTTGACGCAAGTTTCTGTAACGTGTTAAGCTTTTGAAGTAGTGTTTTTGGGGTCTTGAAAGAGGGTGATGAAAGCTCGGGGGGGGGGGGGGGAGAGAGAGGGAGGGAGAGAGAGAGATGCAGAAATTAGGTAAAAGAGGGTAGGAGCCAGTGAGAATAGGCTAAAAAACTTTCGGAAAAGGGTCTTTTCAAATAGACTCGAGCAATTCTCAAATGGTTGAGGGGCTGTGTCATTATGGCTCTTTTAATTACTTTTGATGGTTGATGATGTTTTAGGTAAAAAATTTTATGATAGGTGGTAAAAATTTTGCTATTTAATGATGAAATCAGGGATAAATTAATAGTACTTTAATATAAACCTTTATGACAGACTATATATTGTAGCCTTCAATTAGAATGTTTGAATATGTTAGAAGGGGTTGCCCAGGAGGTCCAAGAAACTAAACTAGAAAAAATAAATTTGTATATCTGAATGTTCCCTTTAGTTCTTATAACAATCATGTTTAGACATAACTTTTTTCTCTTTATTTTTCTATACAATAACTTTGAAATTCTTCAAATTGCCGACATGGTAATAGCTTTGTAAATTTGGCTATGCAGTTATGCGATGCCAATTATTGAACTTTGAAAATTATTTGACACAATGGTAGATAGTAAAGGAACCACAAAAATAGCTACAAGAATAAGTCTTTAATGACTTGTAAAATAAATACCAAGATCAACCACATATATAGGGTACATGAATAACAATCTGGATTCTTCGGCTGACTTTTTGCTCAAAGTATGATTGCCTTTTGAATTTTAATTTATTTTACCACTGTGGTTGGTTTTTTTAAATGTTGCATAATTTTATCCTAATGTCACTAGCTAGTTGACTAGTGAGCTTGTTGTAGCATGTTAACCTTTAAATTTCGCATTTTTCCCCATAAGAAATATTTTAATATATAAAAAGAGACCTTTTTAAATTCAAAATTCAAAAACAAATAAAAATAGAACAGAGAATAACAATGTTAGGCAATAATTTGTTGCATTTTACGTGTCCTTTTGACCTAATTTTAACTCATATAATAATATAATCTTTAGAGTTTTTACTTGTTTTATTTGCTTTTGTTGGTAATAAACTTCAAATCGAGCAAACGTCACGAAAAGGAGCGAAGACGGGCCAAAAAAGAGTAAAAGCAGGCAAGAAGGGACGATACGGGGGCCGAACCACCGTGCCAGAAACCACCGTGCCAGAAATGTGGCACGGTGGGGCATGGTCGTGCCCCCCCTCCCCTCGCTGAACCGCACAATTTTCGATTTAATGCCCCTTCGGACGTTTCATTCAGGGGGTCACTCGGGGTTCTCTCTGGCGATTTTAGGCTAGTTTTAGTTTATGTTTTAGCCAATAAAAACCTCAATAAGTGGATTAGATTAGGATGTTGTAGATTGTATTTCTGATTCGAAGCTTTGGATTTCAAGTTCATTACATTAATCAAGCATAAGTTCTCTTCTCTCTCTCTTTCATATGTTGTTCTTGTTTACGTTTTGCTAGTTTAATTCTTGTATTTGTTTTGTTTAGTTTAAATATTTAGTTTTCATTGTTAATTCATGTTTCTTTAGTTGTTTAGATTTGATTTATTTCATTCTCTTTCTTTGCTTGTTCAAGGTCATGTTCTTCTTTGCTAGTGTCTGTTTTCATTTGTTTGTGATGTTTAGTTTTTAGTTTGTGTTGGATTGGATTGTGGCTTGATGGCTGATTAGCCTTGTTTAGGCCCCAACCCTACCTTGTTTATGCCTAGAATTTAGAGTTTTTTTTGCACACCCGCCAAGTGTTCGATGAAATACTTGAAAGAGCTTTCATTCGTGTTTTGCGGCAATTGACTTATGCTAAGAGGTGAGGTCAATTGTCTAGTGTGAGTAAAAAGAATAGTTGGGATTAGGACATGAAAATAGTCTCGTCGGTAGCTAGATATATGACAAGCCCTTGAGAGCTCTGACGACGTCCGAGTTGGAAAGGCGAGTCTTGAGAGATAAGGAGGAGTGACTGATGCTCCTCAGGCCTCCACAACAGCATCTAGAGAGGCATAGTTTGGGTACATTTAGTGTCTGACTTCGTATAATCGTTCTAACTCTTCTCCTTTCTTTTTATTTTCTTTCTTTCCTTTTGTTTAGTTGTGGATATTAGGTTGCTTAGTTGTGGATATCAGGTTGTACTTTTGTGGTGGTCATTTTGAGGAGATACTTGGAATTTGTTGAGCCAGTTGATGGCTATGATTACTTTTGCGTGTTTTTGTGTTTTGGTTGAGTGAGTTAGCTTGTGTATATGTGAGTTTTGTTTGATTTTGGTTTTTGTGTATTTTGTGGTTGGTGATGACTCTGAACTGCCAATGAAGATATTGTGAGATTTAAGTGCGGGGGTGGAGTCATTTACCCCTTTTATTCTTTCTTTTGCGAAAAATTTTCATTTTTGTGCGAATTTTTCAATTTTTCTTTTTTTTTGGTATATTTTTCCTTTTTGTTGGCTTTAGGGGAGTTTTGTACTATTTGATTAGCCTTGATCTCTGGTACCCTAGCTATTAGTTCGTATATAGGTACGATGTGCATGATGGATTTTTGTCCTAAGCTTGCCATTCTAGGCCTCGATTCCAACCCTAATAGTCCATTGTAATTTTGCAATCCAATCCTGATTTATATATCATCATTATCTTAGGATCTTAATCTTCCATTGTTTGACTATCCCACTTGCGTTTGTGCATCACTACTTTTGACTTCACTTCAAAATTACAAAGATGAAGAATTTCTGAAAAAAAAGAAGAAAATATGAAAATATTCCTTTGAGGCATGTGCTATTGGGAATGGAAAAAAAGAGTTTGAGAGTCGGGAATGAAAAGTATCCATTTGAGGCATGCACTACTGGGTGCTACCCTTTGAGGTAATACTGCTACTGGGAATGCTTACTTCCCATGTCAATAAGTTAATAATGTAGTTGATGCCAGTCAAGTGGATTGATTCGACTCTGGTAAGCCAAATTCCTAGGATCATGATACACCTGCACACCAGGCACTAGGATGGATGCAATGTTCTCATGCATCGTTGGGTGAAAAGCTGATGTCTGGATGCCATTCTTTGGGATGAAGAGTCCTGAAATGCATACGAAGCGTGTATACATTTTGATACTTGAGTTACTAGGGGGTTTTGGTTGATCCGATTGTGTATAGTTTACCCCCATGTATATTTTGTGTTTTGTCTCTTTTATTTATTTGTTTATTATTTTATTTTTATTTATATTTATATTTTTTTTGCTTTTTGTTTCTTTTTTCTTTGTTTTCCTTTCTGAGATTTTGTGGGCATATCTTCTGTAAACACTCACGAGACGTCACTCGTCTACTTGAGGAAACCAAGGGGTTTAAAGGGCTTGTGGCATGTGCTAAATGCAACCATGATTCCTACGACAGTGAGTTAGGTTCTTAGGTTAGTTTTTATTTTGTTTTGCTCAAAGACGAGCAAAAGATAGGTGTGGGGGTATTTGTTAGGAGATAATTTGTTGTGTTTTACGTGTCCTTTTGACCTAATTTTAGCTCGTATAATAATATAATCTTTACAGTTTTTACTTGTTTTATTTGCTTTTGTAGGTAATAAACTTGAAATCGAGCAAACGTCACGAAAAGGAGCGAAGACGGACAAAAAAAAGAGTAAAAGCAAGCAAGAAGGGACAATAGGGGGGTCGAACCACTGTGCCACATGGCATGGTCATGCCCCCCTCCATTTGCTCAGCTGCGCGATTTACTATTTAATGCCCCTTCGGATGTTTTGTTCGGGGGGTAGCTTGGGGTTCTCGCTGGAGATTTTAGGCTAGTTTTAGTTTAGGTTTTAGCCAATAAAAACCTCAATAGGAGGATTAGATTAGGATGTTGTAGATTGTATTTTGGATTCGAAGCTTTGGATTTCAAGTTCATTTCATTAATCAAGCATAAGTTCTTTTCTCTCTCCCTTTCATTTGTTATTCTTGTTTACGTTTTGCTAGTTTAATTCTTGTATTTGTTTTGTTTAGTTTAAATGTTTAGTTTTCATTGTCAATTCATGTTTATTTAGTTGTTTAGATTTGATTTATTTCATTCTCTTTCTTCTCTTGTTCAAGTTCATGTTCTTGTTTAATAGTTTAGGTTTTCATGTGCTTGTGATGTTTAGTTGTTAGTTTGTGTTGGATTGGATTGTGGCTAGCCCTTGATGGCTGATTAAACTTGTTTAGGCCCCAACCCTACTTTGTTTATGCCTAGAATGTAGAGTTTTCTTTCACGCCCGCAGTGTTCGATGAAATGCTTGAAAGAGGTTTCATCTGTGTTTTGGGGTAATTGACTTATGTTGAGTGGTGAGGTCGATTGTCTAGTGTGAGTATAAAGAATAGTTGAGATTGAGACATGAAAATAGTCTGGTCGCTAGCTAGGTCAAGGGTTGTCAATCTTGTAGTTTAATTGAACTAATCCCATGAAAATAGGAGGTTAGAACAATTAGACTAGCTCATGACCCTTGAGAGAGGGATTTGGTAGTTTTAATGATGCAACCGACCATGTTTGAATACTAGCGTAATTTGGGAAGGTGAGAGCTTGACTTGCTCACTTGGTTTATCTTAGGTCTAATCATAGCCCTTTTGTTTTCATTTTAGTAGTTTAGTTCTAATTTCTATCCCCTTCGATTTTGCCTAACTCGAGACGCTTTAGTTAGTTCTGGTAGTTGAAAACACAATTCCCTGCGTACGACACCCCAAGTACTCAACAATACACCTTGCACTTGGGGTTTATAAATATTAAAAGTTTTTTCCGTAACAAGTTTTTGGTGCCGTTGTCGGGGAGATGGCGCTTTTCTATATTAGAGGTTACTTGTGCATTTGAGACTAGGCTTTTATTCTGAAAAAAAGAAAAAAAAAATTAAAATTGAAAAAAAAAGTCTTTTTTCCATTTTCCTCAATATGAGCATGAATTGTTTTGGAGATATTATAATAGATTACATGCTTTTCTTGCTCATTGCGATCTTTATTTGGAAAAGTGGAAAGTTTTGAATATAGACGATGAGGGTGTGAACTGTGAGACCAACGCTTTTTTAGAGTATTGGGATTTTTGTGCTAAAAATATTGATGAAGTTTGGGATTTTCTTGATTGGTTGGCTCTGGATAGTTATGAATATGGGATCAGTTGCACTAATTCATACATCCCACCCCGTTGCATCCCTGATGATGCTCCTCCTGTATGTGAAATTTGCCATTGTTCTGATCATGAAAGTAATTCTTGTCCTTGTGATATTTCGAATGATAATTTTGCTAAGCTGTCTAGTATGATAGAGAAAATGAATGAGCAACAAATTGAGTTTGCAAGTAAAATGCGAGAGTATGACCTGTCACATGAGACCAACCTTAGGTCTAGTTCTCTTAGACTTGATGTGAATCTATGTGATGATGGTGCGTCTTTTCCTCCTCTAGAGTCCAGACTAGAGGAAGTACTCGACCCTCGCTTGACTACTTCACCCATTGTTGCTCCATCCTCACCTAGCCCTTTAGGAACAACAATACATTTATCATGACTTTTCTTGAGACACCTTTCCCTCTAGCTCTGTCGATGGAGTTTGAGGTAGGTGAGACCTTTGGAATTATCGCTAGTGTTGATGAGGATGATACTTGTTCTGAGTCAGACAATATTTTTGTTGAGGTGCATGATCTTGATGCGACTTCCCTAGGGAAGTCATGTGTGGATGTTCTAGTTGTGGGGTCACCTAGTCTTGATCTGGTTGACCATGTATCCTCCTACTCCCTTGATATGTTCCATGCTTCCCCTTCATGTTCTCCACCCTCCCGTTCCCCTGAGTGTTGTGATATGTTGCTTATTGATTCTTATGTGATGATTGAGGGGATTGAGGTTGACTATTCAGAGTCCCTAGGTACCTTTAGAGGGTAGGACCCCTCGTTTGATCCTTATAATCTATACTTAGAGGACATGCTTAGAAAAATCATGTGGCTTAGTACATTCGATTTTTCTACTGATTTTTCCAAAGCATTTGATAAATTTAAGAGAGCGTTTGTTATCATTCCTAGATGCATGTTTTGGTGCTCTTACTCACATTTATCTGAGTTGCATGCTCAGATATATGATAAGCTCTCGAGAGCTTTGATGGCATCCAAGTTGGAGAGGCGAGTCTTGAGAGATAAGGAGGAGTGGCTGATGCTCCTCAGGCCTCCACAGTGCTATCTTAGAGAGGCATAGTTTGGGTGCATTCATTGTCTGACCTAGTATAATCGTTCTAACTCTTCTCCTTTCTTTTTATTTTCTTTCTTTTCTTTTGTTTAGTTGTGGATATTAGGTTACATAGTTGTGGATATCAGGTTGTACTTTTGCGGTGATGATTTTGAGGTGATACTTGGGAATCTATTGAGCCAGTTGATGGTTATGATCACTTTTGCGTGTTTTTGTGTTTCCGTTGAGTGAGTTAGCTTGTGTATATGTGTGTTTGTTTAATTTTGGTTTTTGTGTGTTTTGTGGTTGGTGATGACTCTCAACTCTCAATGAGGACATTGTGAGATTTAGGTGTGGGGGTGGAGTCATTTACCCCTTTTATTCTTACTTTTGCGAAAAACTTTCGATTTTGTGCTAATTTTTCAAATTTTTTTTCGTATAGTTTTTCTTTTTGTTGGCATTAGGGGAGTTTTTTACTACTTGATTAGCCTTGATCTTTGGTACCTTGGCTAGTAGTTCGTACATAAGTATGATATGCATGATGGATTTTTGTCCTAAGCTTGTCATTCTAGGCCTCGGTTCCAACTCTAATAGTCCATTGTAATTTTGCAATCCAATCCTAATTTATGTATCATCATTATCTTAGGATCTTAATCTTCCATTGTTTGACTCTCCCACTTGCGTTTGTGCATCACTACTTTTGACTTCACTTCAAAATTACAAGGGTGAAGAATTTCTGAAAAAAAAAACGAAGAAAAATATGAAAATATCTCTTTGAGGCATGTGCTATTGGGAATGGAAAAAAAAGAGTTTGAGAGTTGGGGATGAAAAGTATCCCTTTGAGGCACGCGCTACTGGATGCTACCCTTTGAGGCAATACTGCTACTGGGAATGCTTACTTCCTGTGTCAATAAGTTAATAATGTAGTTGATGCCAGTCAACTGGATTGATTCGATTTTGGTAAGCCAAAGTCCTAGGATGATGATACACTTGCACACCAGGCGTTAGGATGGATTCAATGTTCTCATGCGTCGTGGGGTGAAAAGCTGATGTCTGGATGCCATTATTTGGGATGAAGAGTCCTGAAATGCATACGATGCGTGTATACAGACTGATACTTGAGTTATTAGGGGGTTTTGGTTCATCCGATTGTGTACGGTTTACCCCTATGTATATTTTGTGTTTTGCCATATTTATTTATTTATTATTTTATTTTATTATTATTTTATTTTTTTTGATTTTTGTTTCTATTTTCTTTGTTTTCTTTTTAAAGATTTTTTGAGTATTTCTTCTGTAAACCCTCACGAGACCTCACTCGTCCACTTGGGGGAACGAAGGGGTTTAAAGGGCTTGTTGCATACGCTAAATGCAACTGTGATTCCTACGCCACTGAGTTAGGTTCTTAGGTTAGTTTTTATTTTGTTTTGCTCAAGGACGAGCAAAAGATAGGTGTTGGGGTATTTGTTAGGCGATAATTTGTCGTATTTTACGTGTCCTTTTGACCTAATTTTTACTCGTATAATAATATAATATTTAGAGTTTTTACTTGTTTTATTTGCTTTTGTAGGTAATAAACTTCAAATCTAGTAAACGTCACGAAAAGGTGCGAAGACGGACAAAAAATAGAGTAAAAGCAGGCAAGAAGGAACGATAGGGGGCCGAACCACCGTGCCAGAAATGTGGCACGACCGTGTCCCCCATCCACTCGCTCAGCTGCGCAATTTTCGATTTAATGCCCCTTCGAACGTTTCGTTCTGGGGGTCGCTCAGGGTTCTCTCTGCTGATTTTATGCTAGTTTTAGTTTAGGTTTTAGCCAATAAAAACCTCAATAAGAGGATTAGATTAGGATGTTGTGGATTGTATTTTTGATTCGAAGCTTTGGATTTCAAGTTCATTCCATTAATCAAGCATAAGTTCTCTTCTCTCTCTCTTTCGTATGTTGTTCTTGTTTACGTTTTGCTAGTTTAATTCTTGTATTTGTTTTGTTTAGTTTAAATATTTAGTTTTCATTGTTAATTCATGTTTATTTAGTTGTTTAGATTTGATTTATTTCATTCTCTTTCTTCTCTTGTTCAAGTTCATGTTCTTGTTTGCTAGTGTCTGTTTTCTTGTGTTTGTGATGTTTAGTTGTTAGTTTGTGTTGGATTGGATTGTGGCTTGCCCTTGATGGCTGATTAGCCTTGTTTAGGCCCCAACCCTACCTTGTTTGTGCCTATAATTTGGAGTTTTCTTTCACACCCGCCAAGTGTTTGATGAAATGCTTGAAAGAGCATTCATCCGTATTTTGCGGCAATTGACTTATGCTGAGAGGTGAGGTCGACTGTCTAGTGTGAGTAGAAAGAATAGTTGGGATTAGGACATGAACGTAGTCTTGTCGCTAGCTAGGTCAAGGGTTGTCAGTCCTGTAATTTAATTAAACTAATCCCATGAAAATAGGGGGTTACAACAATTAGACTAGCTCATGACTCTTGAGAGAAGGCTTGGGTAGTTTTAATGATGCGGCCGACAATCTCTGAATACTAGCGTAACTTGGAAAGGTGAGGGTTTGACTTGATCAGTTTGTTTATCTTAGGTCTAGTCATAGCCCTTTTGTTTTCACTTTAGTAGTTTAATTCTACTTTCTGTCTCCTTCGATTTTGCCTAGCTCGAGACACTTTAGTTAGTTCTGGTAGTTGGAAACACAACTCCCTGCGGACGACACCCCAAGTACTTAATGATACACCTTGCACTTGGGATTTATAAATATTCAAAGTTTTTTCCCTAACAAGTTTTTGGCGCCGTTGCCGGAGAGTTGGCGGTTTCCAATATTAGAGCTTGGGCATTTGAGACTAGGCTTTTATTTTGGAAAAAAGGAAAAAAATTTAAAATTGAAAAAAAAAGTCTTTTTCCCACTTTCCTCAATATGAGCATGAGTTGTTTTGGAGATAATATAATAAATTACATGCTTTTCTTGCTCATTGCGATCTTTATTTGGAAAAGTGAAAAATTTTGAGTACAGTCTATAAGGGTGTGAATTGTGACCCATACTCATTTAGAGTATTGGGATTTATGTGCTAAAAATATTGATGAAGTTTGAGATTTTCTTAATTCGTTGGCTCAGGATAGTTACAAATATGAGATCAGTTGCACTAATTCATACATCCCACCCGCTTGCATCCCTGATTATGCTGCTCCTGTGTGTGAAATTTGCCATTGTTCTGATCATGAAAGTAATTCTTCTACTTGAGATATTTCTGATGATAATTTTGCTAAACTGTCTAGTAAGATAGAGACAATGAATGAGCAACAAATTGAGTTTGCTAATAAAATACGGGAGTATGACCTGTCACATGAGACCGACCTTAGGTTTAGTTATCTTAGACTTGATGTGAATCTGTGTGATGATGGTGTGTCTTTCCCTCCTCTAGAGTCCGAACTAGAGGAAGTACTCGACCCTTCCTTGACTACTTCACCCATTGTTACTCAATCCTCACCTATCCCTTTTAGGAACAACAATACATTTATCATGACTTTTCTTGAGACACCTTTCCCTTTAGCTCAGTCGACAGAGTTTGAGGTAGGTGAGACCTTTGGTATTATTGCTAGTGTTGATGAGAATGATACTTGTTCTGAGTCAGACGATGTTTTTGTTGAGGTGCATGATCTTGATGCGACTTCCTTAGGGAAGTCATGTGTGGATTTTCTAGTTTCGTGGTTACCTAGTCTTGATCTGGTTGACCATGTATCCTCCTATTCCCTTGATATGTTCCATGCCTCCCCTTCATGTTCACCACCCTCCTGTTCCCCTAAGTGTTGCGATATGTTGCTTATTAATTCTCATGTGATGCTTGAGGGAATTGAGGTTGACTGTTCAGAGTCTCTAGGTACCTTTAGAGGGCAGGACCCGTCGTTTGATCCTTATAATCTATACCTAGAGGACATGCTTGGAAAAATCATGTTGCTTAGTACATGTGATTTTTCTACTGATTTTTCTGAAGCATTTGATAAATTTAAGAGAGCGCTGGTTATCATTCCTAAATGAATGTCTTGGTGCTCTTACTCACATTTATCTGAGTTGCATGCTCAGATATATGATAAGCTGTTAAGAGCTCTGACAGTGTCCGAGTTAGAGAGGTGAGTCTTGAGAGATAAGGAGGAGTGGCTGATGCTCCTCAGGCCTCCGCAACACTATCTTAGCGAGGCATAGTTTGGGTACTTTCAGTGTCTGACCTGGTATAATCGTTCTAACTCTTCTCCTTTCTTTTTATTTTCTTTCTTTCCTTCTGTTTAGTTGTGGATAATAGGTTGCTTAGTTGAGGATATCAAGTTGTACTTTTATGGTGATCATTTTGAGGTGATACTTGGGAATCTGTTGAGTTGATGGCTATGATCACTTTTGTGTGTTTTTCTGTTTTGGTTGAGTGAGTTAGCTTGTGTATATGTGTGTTTTGTTTGATTTTGGCTTTTGTGTGTTTTGTGGTTGGTGATGACTCTCAACACCCAATGAGAACATTGCGAGATTTAAGTGTGGGGTTGGAGTCATTTACCCCTTTTATTCTTACTTTGTTAAAATTTTTCATTTTCTTGCGAATTTTTCAATTTTTCTTTTTTTTTCCGTATAGTTTTTCTTGTTGCTGGCTTTAGGTGAGTTTTGTACTATTTGATTAGTCGTGACCTCTGGTACCTTGACTGTTAGTTCGTATATAAGTATGATATGCAAGATGGATTTTTCTCCTAAGTTTTTCATTCTAGGCCTCGGTTCCAACCCTAATAGTCCATTGTAATTTTGCAATCCAATCCTGATTTATATATCATCATTATCATAGGATCTTAATCTTCCATTGTTTGGTTATCCCACTTGCGTTTGTGCATCACTACTTTTGACTTCACTTCAAAATTACAGGGGTGAAGAATTTCTGAAAAAAAAGAAGAAAATATGAAATTATCCCTTTAAGGCATGTGCTACCGGGAATGCAAAAAAAAAAGAGTTTGAGAGTGGGGAATGAAAAGTATCTCTTTGAGGCTTGCGTTACTGGGTGTTACCCTTTGAGGAAATACTACTACTGGGAATGCTTACTTCCCATGTCAATAAGTTAATAATGTAGTTGATGCCTGTCAAGTGGATTGATTCGATTCTGGTAAGGCAAAGTCCTAGGATGATGATACACTTGCACACCAGACACTAGGATAGATTCAATGTTCTCATGCGTCGTGGGGTGAAAAGCTGATGTCTAGTTGCGATTGTTTCGGGTGAAGAGTACTGAAATGCATACGATGCGTGTATACAGACTGGTACATGAGTTACTAGGGGGTTTTGGTTGATCTGATCGTGTATAGTTTACCCCCATATATATTTTGTGTTTTGTCGTTTTTATTTATTTATTTATTATTTTATTTTTATTTTTGTTTTTAATTTTTTCAATTTTTGTTTTTTCTTTCTTTGTTTTCCGTTTTGAGATTTTGTGGGTATATCTTCTGTAAACCCGTACGAGACCTTACTCGTTCACTTGGGGGAACCAAGGGGTTTAAAGGGCTTGTTGCATGCGCTAAATGTAACTATGATTCTTACGACAGTGAGTTAGGTTCTTAGGTTAGTTTTTATTTTGTTTTGCTCGAGGACGAGGAAAAGATAAGTATGGGGGTATTTGTTAGGCGATAATTTGTCGTGTTTTACGTGTCCTTTTGACCTAATTTTAGCTCGTATAATAATATAATCTTTAGAGTTTTTACTTGTTTTATTTGCGTTTGTAGGCAATAAACTTCAAATCGATCAAACATCATGAAAAGGGGCGAAGATGGACAAAAAAAAGAACAAAAGCAGGCAAGAAGGAACGATAGGGGGACGAACCACCATGCCAGAAATGTGGGGTTGTCTCTAGCGATTTAGGCTATTTTTAGTTTTGGTTTTAGCCAATAAAAACCTCAATAGGAGGATTAGATTAGGATGTTGTAGATTGTATTTTGGATTCGAAGCTTTGTATTTCATGTTTATTCTATTAATCAAGCATAAGTTCTCTTCTCTCTCTCTTTCATATGTTGTTCTTGTTTAGGTTTTGCTAGTTTAATTCTTGTATTTGTTTTGTTTAGTTTAAATGTTTAGTTTTCATTGTTAATTCATGTTTATTTAGTTGTTTAGATTTGATTTATTTCATTCTCTTTCTTTTCTTGTTCAAGTTCATGTTCTTGTTTGCTAGTCTAGGTTTTCATGTGTTTGTGATGTTTAGTTCTTAGTTTCTATTGGATTGGATTGTGGCTGGCTGTTGATGGCTGATTAAGCTTGTTTAGGCCCCAACTCCACCTTGTTTATGCCCAGAATTTAGAGTTTTCTTTCATGCTCGCCAAGTGTTCGATGAAGTGCTTGAAAGAGCTTTCATCTATGTTTTGGGGGAATTGACTTATGCTGAGAGGTGAGGTCAATTGTCTAGTGTGAGTATAAAGAATAGTTGGGATTAGGACATGAAAATAGTCTCATCGCTAGCTAGGTCAACGGTTGTCAATGTTGTAGTTTAATTGAACTGATTCCATGAAAATAGGAAGTTAGAATAATTAGACTAGCTCATGACCCTTGAGAGAGGGCTTGGGTGGTTTTAATGATGCCACCAACCATCTCTGAATACTAGCATAACTTGGGAAAGTGAGGGCTTGACTTGATCACTTGGTTTATCTTAGGTCTAATCATAGACCTTTTGTTTTCGCTTTAGGAGTTTAGTTCTATTTTCTATCCTATTCGATTTTGCCTAACTCGAGACGCTGTAGTTAGTTCTGGTAGTTGAAAACACAACTCCCTGTGGACGACACCCCATGTACTCAACGATACACCTTGCACTTGGGGTTTATAAATATTAAAAGTTTTTCCCTAACAAACATTAGACAAATATTTTTATTATAAGTGCAAAATACTAAGACACTGTTTAGTAACAGTGTTTGAAGTAGCATTTGAAGTTTGACAGGGGTTAAACTCTATTTCATTAAATTTTATGTTCTCGGTGACCTGGTGTATGATGATGGCAAATAACATTTTGTAATATACAATTGAATTGCTCATTATAATCTAGATGTGAATTCCTTGTAATGATATGATTTATACATAGGTGTACACTTGACAATCTGATCAAGACTTGGCCTGAAGCCGCACAGGTAAATGATGGGCTGAAGCCTTATAGATGATAACTAACGGGGCACAAGTTAAATGACAAATCAATGTATGAACTGATTCATTGATAAACTCATTAGGAGTTGTAACATGGAAAATATGTTCTACTTTCTAAAGAGACAGGTAATGGACGCACCTTGAGTATTTAAAAACACAATGTCATCTAACTTGATAAATATCATTTGTTTCATAAATTTCATCTGACTTGATAAATATGTTCTCACTTGATAACACTTGTGCATAACGGGGAACGTTAACTAGGCCTCGACTCTATTTCGTAAATGTCATTGTAGGTATGTGTAGTTAGTAAATAATCCTTGCTCACATAATTGAGTACGTAAATGTATGTGTAATAGAAATTGAGTAATTAAATGGTATACATAACTTGGGTATTTTAATATAACTTCAAAACTGAATTAATGAAAGTAATTAAATCCGATTTAAAGTAAATGAAAGTAAAATAGACCACAATGAAATAAATGAGATTACAAAGGAAAAGGCCTTGATGGTGACAAATGAGAGAGTGGTTTTGGTCTTTTCTGAGATATGTTGCTGATATGGGTTTAAAGCTCGCTGATGTATAAGTTGGTTCAAGATAACATCGAGTACACTGGATTGGCTTGATAAATACATTTGATACATTCTGAATTGAGTAAGTAATAGAGGTTTGAGGCCAAGAGAGATATATCTTGATTCAAAATAGCATAGACTACAATAACTTGGTCTGAAAATATGGTTTTCAAGTTAAAAAAATCTCTCCACTTCCTATATATCATTCACAAGTTCATTAAATACAACTTTTTCACCCCAAATAGATTATTAATCCTAATGAAAGCTATTAAACTCACTAAACTTGGTATTTTCTTGGTAAAATCCATAATTGATTCAAAGCTCATAAACAAGCTTTCAAATTGTATACTTGTCTTGTTCTTTCTCATTAATCAAGCTAAAAGCTCCATGAAAGTCCATGAATATTCATTTTCCCCTTAAATGACCTTACTTGGCCAGAAATACACAAAATGAGTGCATGATCAATGTCACTCAATCTTTATTATTGCTGTTTACACAATTACTCCAAATGCTTCCAAAAATCACTAAACTCAAAACACTCAGCGAAAATTCATGACATCCTATACAAAGTTCGAAAATAATAAGGGCAATCTACAGTAAATTGTTTAGAATTTTCCTCCAAGTATATGCTGCACAGAAATTGCAATAACAGCCAAATTTGCACCAAAGCAAGTCAGTTCACTTCAAAAATTCATAACTTTTACCCTTGACTTCAAATGGAGACCTAAACCCCAATAGGAAAATATTAATAAGTCCCAAAAAAGCTTCCGTTGCAACACAAAGCATGATTCCCACAATAGGGTTCCCAAAATGGGGCTAGAACACAAGTATGCCAGTTTTGGTCTAACCTGCGCAGTTCTCGTAAAATGACCATAACTTTGTCCAAAAAACT
>JACYFF010019584.1:86197943-86212923 GCA_017589665.1 Selenicereus undatus
ACATATGTGCACCACATCAAAAATGGAAAAGGTCACCACCACAAGGCAAATGAGATTACACATTAAGAGTATCACGTAACATGTCTTGTGGATTATCATTTGCTCTAGCATTATCCAATGTGATTGTGAAGATTTTCTTATGAATTTTCCACTCATTTAAAAGATCATGAATTTTGTCATGCATGGCACACTATTAGAAAAAGGACTTCTAACGATAAAAAATATCATCATTAAAAGTCTATTTTTTCATTGTTCAAATTTTTCAATGATTGAATAAAAGTTGGTTGTCGTTCACATTAATGGTCTTGTCATTAATATTCTTAACAGCGACATAAAAATTTTCATTGTCATTATCAATAAGGACAACCCAAGTTCTTGTCATTATTAGTTCATTAATAATAATGAACTATTTAGTAATAACAACAAAATGTTTCATGGTAAAAAAATATACAACTACTTGCTACATATCAATAACAACAAATTTGATTCATTGTTTTTTCTTAGAGCTAGTTATCATAAGGAATATGTTCATCGTTAAAATCTACAATTTTGGACAAGGCCACCCACCAGATTTTTTACATTATATTATTTTTTTTAAAAGATATCAGCATCCATTCATGCCCGCTATCAGTATGTCACAATTAACTTAATGGAATAATTTAAAAATGAGGCTAGGATGATAAAAGTATGAGACAAAAAAGAAGTTTTTAGATATACTTGATCTAAGTCTAATAACACATAGTAAAATATTAAATTGAATATAAAATAACACATGAAATTACTTAATAATTTATCCCTAAAATTACAAACTCAAAAACTACTTGCCAAAAAAGGTAAAGTTGCAAAGCCACTAAAATAGATAGCACCACAATCCTATCAAGAATATAAGGGCAATGGGAAATGAAGGAAGCTCAAAGAAAGATGCAGGAACTAGTGAGAAAGACAACATAAAGGAACATGATATATGTAGATCTATCAATGTGATGGCAAACACAACAAATAAATAACATACTAATAGAAGGAGCAAAAACATCTATAAAATGAACTTGCATGAGCAAACGCCTCACCAATATGTTCATGATATGAAACATGTTATCAGCATTTCACTCGATTGATGAAGTCTTTCTTTCTTAGGCTAGATCCTACAAATGCCAATACGTGATCCAAATATAAATTAAGGAAGATATAAGTTGCATGGAAAGTGTTCCATGAAATTAATGGACATACACTTCACTATGTTTAGGTGTTTAGAAAGAAGGGGGAAGGACAAAATTATATTAATCTACCAATATAGTAATACACAATCACCAAATTGGAATCACTCTAAGCTAGAGGTGACACAAGCCTACCCCCTTACCCAAAATTTAAAAGATGAGTTAGCAACCTATCTTGACTGAGTGCTCTTCAACCCAAAATGGAAACTCAACAATGATACAAAACCAAATTGAAAAGAATACAATAAACACATAAAGAGTTTAATTACCTACATAACATTAAGGGCTTCACCACTCTGAAAGTCATAACTAGCTTGGAGACAAGAGTAGGAGAAGCAAAAGGTAAATTAAGCATGTATTTTCAAAGAAAGGACAACAGAACAGAAGAATATCATATCCAATCAACCATCAAACTAAATTCAACATGTTCATTCTTGTCCTATGTGTGTGATTCTTTTTTTTTTAGGGTAAAGTTCCATAGTTTTTTGAGCTAATTGTAGATAAGTCATTTCTAATTCTTCATGTAAATGTACAATGAAACATGAAGAACAGTGATCATGATCCCAGATTTTCCATAAAACAAGTCTGCTTTATGTCACTTATTGTTTATTATATCGAACAATACAATCAGAGCGATGTAGATATGTAGAAACAACCCAAAATATGGAACTGTTGAACCATAAGAATCAAGCACATGAATAATGCTTAAACTTCCAAAACACCTTAGCAATCCCAACTAGTTTCTTAATACTCTATTGCCATCTTCCCACAGAAAAACAAAAACAAATTAATAATTGTAACGCCCCCACTATACCTATATCACTGTTCATCTCCATAATCTTTGTTATAACTGATAAACCCAATGAACAGGGGATTACCGCCGTCTCGAAAGATAAGGCTCTATACACCATAACTGAATATAATATGGGTCACTTATATTGTAACAGCCCTAAAATGCTAATCACATGATTTACGAAAAATTACAGCAGAAGACTTAATGATGAAAGGGGCTACCACCGTCCTGATAAGGACAATGCTCACAGAAACCATTTAATCATGCAACTCATGTTCACAATCACAATATCTATTAAGCTGAACCATTCCAAGACCAAAGTCCATAATAGTTCAACTTCAATACAATTAACTTAATCATATCATGTGCTAACTCGCACTCCATATTACAGACCTATATTGAATATAGACCCACCTTGACCCTGAGGTCGATCCCAACATTCATGCTATGTAGAATCCACTATGAGCATCTGATGACTTCTAAAAGAGCTTGCTAAATGGAGAAACATGTGGTACTTCATCACCTAAAACGAAAAACATGAAAAAAATTCAAAAATGTGAGATAAACTCAGTACATGCATTCATGTGTTGTAAAATGAGCGTAGAAATACTATTGATGGGTATCCGCCTTTGCAATTCATTTAGTTCGAATAACAATGAAAATGAAAGTAATATAAAACTGAATTGCTCATTATAATCTAGATGTGAATCCCTTGCAATGATATGATCTAAACATAGGTGTACACCTACCAATCATATCAAGACTTGGCCTGAAGCCGCACAGGTAAATTATGGGCTGACGCCTTATAGATGATAACTAACGGGGTCACAAGTTAAATGACAAATCAATGTATAAACTGATGTATTGATAAACTCATTAGGAGTTGTAACATGGTAAACGTGTTCTGCTTTCTAAAGACACAAGCAATTGACGCACCTTGAGTCTTTAAAAAAACAATGTCATCTGAATTAATAAATGCCATCTATTTCATAAATGTCATCTGACTTGATAAATATGTTCCTACTTTATAACACTTATGCATCACTGGGAACGATAACTAAGCATCGACTCTGTTTCATAAATGTCATTGTAGGTATGTGTAGTTAGTAAATAATCCTTGCTCACATAATTGAGTAAGTAAATGTATGTGTAATAGAAATTAAGTAATTAAATGGTATACATAACTTGGGTATTTCAATATAACTTCAAAACCGAATTAATGAAAGTAATTAAATCCGCTTTAAAGTAAATGAAAATAAAATAGACCACAATGAAATAAATGAGATTATAAAGGAAAAGGCCTTGATGGTGACAAATGGGAGAGTGGTTTTGGCCTTTTCTAAGATAGGTTGCTGATACGGATTTAAGGCTCGCTGATGTATAGCTTGGTTCAAGATAACAACAAGTACACTAGATTGGCTTGATAAATACATTTGATACATTCTGAATTGAGTAAGTAATAGAGGTTTGAGGCCAAGAGATATATATCTTGATTCAAAATAGCAAAAGCTGCAATAACTTGGTCTGATAAATATGGTTTTCGAGTCAAAAAAATCTCTCCACTTACCATATTTCATTCACAAGTCCATTAAATACAGCTTTTTCACCCCAAATAGATTATTGATCCCAATGAAAGCTATTAAACTCACTAAACTTGGTATTGCTTTGTAAAATCCATAATTGATTCAAAGCTCATAAATAAGCTTTCAAATTGTATATTTGTCTTCTTCTTTCTCATTAATAAAGCTAAAAGCTCCATAAATATTCATTTTTTCCTTAAATGACCTTACTTGGCCCAACATACACAAAATGAGAGCATGATCAATGTCACTTAATCTTTATTTTTGCTCTTTACACAATTACTCAAAATGTTTTCAAAAATTACCAAACTCAAAACACTCAACCAAAATTCATGACATCCTATACAAAATTCGAAAATAATATGGGCAATCTACAGTAAATTGTTCAGAATTTTCCTCTAAGTATATGCTGCATAGAAATTGCAATAACAGCCCAATTTGCACCAAAGCAGGTCAGTTCACTTGAAAAATTCATAACTTTTACCCTTGAATTGAAATGGAGACCTAAACCCCAATAGGGAAATATTAAGAAGTCCCAAAAAAACTTCCGTTGCAACACAAAGCATGATTCCCATAATAGGGTTCCCAAAATGGGGCTAGAACACAAGTGTGTCAGTTTTGGTCTAACCTGCGCAGTTCTCATAAAATGACCATAACTTTGTCCAAAAAACTCGGATTAAGGCGATTCAAAAGGAATTTGAAATCTAACACAATGACCAATCTACTCAACAAAAATCATAATTTTTCAATTTGTTGATCATTACCAGTTTAATCTCAAATCACCACCCCTGTTTTTTGCCATTTCCAACCCTCACTGTTTTTGCTTTCTCCTTTTTTTTTCACATAAATCCTCACTTGAAATCATTCAAAATCACCAAAAACATTATCGTAATAATCAATAAGACTAAAGATTACAAAATCATATGCAAAACAATACAAATCCATCACTTGACTTAGGCTAACTTGATCCTGACAAAACCCTAGCCTTAACATGCTTCAAGCTCAACCCCACCATGATCAATATCCCCAAAATCAATAAAATTTTCATGATAACATCCAATTTGATCTCAAGTGTATGAATCATAACTAAAACAATCATAAAACCAAAAATACATCAAGATCAAGTTAGGATTTACTCACTTTGATGCTTGAAAACAAGAGATGTATGTGGTGTGAGCTATGGGTGATGGATGGTGGTGGTTATGGTGGCAGCTGGTGGCTACTCTAGAGTGGAGATGGTGGTTGCAGCTACTGTGTTGGGGGTGGGGGCATGGGGTTGAGAGAAAGAGGAGAGAGATGATGTTTGAGTTTTGGGTTGTGTTGTTTTTTTCTTGACTTCTCTACATGTGTGGCTGAAATTTTATCCTTAAAAAGAGGCCTTTTGTTAACCATGGTTAGAATTAAATCATGGTATTTAGTTAGGTTAGTCAATCAAGCTTGTTGGATTATGATTAGCTTGTACGGTTTGGGGTCTGGGAAGGGAAGTAAACTGTATGCGATTAAATTTTCGTAGGTTGAAATTGTGAGACCCACGGTCTTTTAGCGTTTTGGGATTTTTGTGCTAAAAATATTGATGAAGTTTGGGATTTTCTTGATTGGTTGGCTCAGGATAGTTATGAATATGAGATCAGTTGCACTAATTCATACATCTCACCCCCTTGCATCCCTGATTATGCTCCTCCTGTGTGTGAAATTTGTCATTGTTCTGATCATGAAAGTAATTCTTGTCCTTGTGATATTTCTGATGATAATTTTGCTAAACTGTCTAGTATGATAGAGACAATGAATGAGCAACAAATTGAATCTGCTAGTAAAATGCGGGAGTATGACTTGTCATATGAGACCGACCTTACGTTTAGTTCTCTTAGACTTGATGTGAATCTGTGTGATGATGGTGTGTCTTTCCCGCCTCTAGAGTCTGGACTAGAGGAAGTACTCGACCTTTCCTTGACTACTTTACCCATGTTGCTCAATCCTCACCTAGCCCTTTTAGGAACAACAATACATTTGTTATGACTTTTCTTGAGACACCTTTCCCTTTAGCTTAGTTGACGGAGTTTGAGGTAGGTGAGACCTTTGAAATTATTGCTAGCGTTGATGAGGATGATACTTGTTCTGAGTCAGATAATATTTTTGTTGAGGTGCATAATCGTGATGCGACTTCCCTAGGGAAGTCATGTGTAGATGTTCTAGTTGCGGGGTCACCTAGTCCTGATTTGGTTGACCATGTATCCTTCTGCTCCCTTGATATGTTCCATGCTTCCCCTTCATGTTCACCACCCTCCCGTTCCCCTGAGTGTTGTGATATGTTGCTTATTGATTCTCATGTGATGTTTGAGGGGATTGAGGTTGGCTATTCAGAGTCCCTAGGTGCCTTTAAAGGGCACGACCCCTCGTTTGATCCTTATAATCTATACTTAGAGGACATGTTTTGAAAATTCATGTTGCTTAGTACATTCGATTTTTCTAATGATTTTTCCAAAGCATTTGATAAATTTAAGAGAGCGCTCGTTATCATTCCTAGATGCATGTTTTGGTGCTCTTATTCACATTTATCTGAGTTGCATACGCAGATATAAGATAAGCTCTTGAGAGCTTTGATGGCGTCCGAGTTGGAGAGGCAAGTCTTGAGAGATAAGGAGGAGTGGCTGATGCTCCTTAGGCCTCCACAGCACCATCTTAGAGAGGCATAGTTTGGGGTACATTCATTGTCTGACCTGGTATAATTGTTCTAACTCTTCCCCTTTCCTTTTATTTTCTTTCTTTCCTTTTGTTTAGTTGAGGATATTATGTTACTTAGTTGTGGATATCAGGTTGTACTTCTGTGGTGATAATTTTGAGGTGATACTTGGGAATCTATTGAGCTAGTTGATGGCTATGATCACTTTTGTGTGTTTTTGTGTTTTGATTGAGTGAGTTGCACTTGTGTATATGTGTGTTTTGTTTGATTTTGGTTTTTGTGTGTTTTGTGGTTGGTGATGACTCTCAACGCCTAATGAGTACATTGTGAGATTTAGTTTGCGTGGGGGGGGGGGCGTGGAGTCATTTACCCCTTTTATTCTTACTTTTGCGAAAAATTTTCATTTTTGTGCTAATTTTTCAATTTTTCTTTTTTTTCGTATTGTTTTTCCTTTTGTTGGCATTAGGGGAGTTTTGTACTATTTGATTAGCCTTGATCTCTGGTGCCTTGGCTATTAGTTCGTATATAAGTATGATATGCATGATGGATTTTTGTTCTAAGCTTGTCATTCTAGGGCTCGGTTCCAACCCTAATAGCCCATTGCAATTTTGCAATCCAATCCTGATTTATGTATCATCATTATCTTAGGATCTTAATCTTCCATTGTTTGACTCTCCCACTTACGTTTGTGCATCACTACTTTTGACTTCACTTCAAAATTACAAGGGTGAAGAATTTCTGAAAAAAAGGAAGAAAATATGAAAATATCTCTTTGAGGCATGTGCTACTGGGAATGGAAAAAACAGAGTTTGAGAGTCGGTAATCGTTTGAGCTAAAAATGTGATATTTTTAAGGTACTTTTCACTGATTTTAGGCTCGTTTTAATAATATTTTTAAGGTTTTTAATTGATTTTATTTTATTTTGCAGATTTTGAATAAATGCGGAAAAAGGGCTTAAATGGCGGAAAAAGTGAGAAAAATAGAAGAAATGTCGGAGGTTGAAGAATCGGGCCAAATTCGATAAAAACCGGCCAAGGAAAAAGAAGAAACCAGACCGGTCCAGAAAACCGGACCGGTCCGGTTTAGTCCGGTTCACTCAGAAAACCGGTTTATTGAAACACCCTCCCCTCCTTGACTTTCTCTCTCTTATTCGCTCTCTCTCTCCCCGACTTGTGGTTCTTCTTCCCTGCTTCTTCTTTCCCAGACCCCCAAACCCAAGACCCTCGACCCAAAAATCCTCCATGCCCTCACCATCTCGCTTCTCTCTCTCTCTCTCTACCTTGTCATCTCTCTCTCTCTGCCTCGTCACCTCCTTCGCACTCTAACCACACCACCCAGCCCACCGGTCTTCCCGAAACCCAGAAACCGGAAACCCCAAACCCACAGTTTTCATCTCCACCATATCCCACCAGGCCACGTACACCACAGCTGGTTTCATCTCTTCCATCCACGACACCCCCTTTGTTGGCCATCTCATCCACCGTCCACATCAAGCCGAAGATCGAAGGGTCCAGAGGCGAAGGGTTCGGGTATAAAAGGAGGAAGACGACGCCATTTTCTGAGGTCAGGTAGCGTAGGTTAGATTTTAGGATTAGGATTAGGTTTAAATTTCGTTTTAGGCTTAGTTTCGTTTAGTTTTCGCTTTCAATTTCCATTTCGTTTTCGAATTTCTGAATTAGGGTTTTAGTTAAATCGTTTTTAGGGTTTCGACTTCGAATTTGCATTTCTGGGTTTCGAATTTTGGGTTGTATTGATTATTCTGGTTCGATTTTTGGCAAAACAATTCTGGGTTATTGAATTCGATTTCCCCTCTCCCTTGTTGCGGTTTGTTCGAATTGCTGTTCTTGGTTCTGGTATGTTAATGTTGTTCGAATGGTTGCAATTCTGGGTAGCTGAAGATTGTTGCAGCTTTTGTGAGTTTCATTCAGCTTTCGATTTTGTGTCAATTCGTTCCTCTGTTCGTTTCATTTCCCTTCCCCTGTCTCAAGCTTTGGTTCGTTGTTGCCTGCTATTGCTTGTTGTTCTTCACTCAATTGCCGCTTGGTTTTAATTTCGTCCCTTTCCCCCACTGTTGACTTTCATTTAAGATTCTGGAATAACAAATAATTAGGCTGTTAGTTTTTAACCATGGTTAATTGCAAGTTTAGTTGTTTAATTTGGTTTAATTGGTTAATCAATATAAAGGTTAGGTTAGGTTTAGTCATTAGGTTGTTTTAATTCTTTGTTGAATTAGGATTAGAAGAGTTAATTAGGATTAAATGAGTTTAGTTGAATTAGGTTGTTAAATTGCTTTAAATAACATCACTTAGTTTAGTTAATTTAGTTTAATCATTTTGTTTAAATTATCATAAATCTCACGTTTTCCCTATGGACCGACACTTAAGTACTACGACTGACAATCGTGAGTATTTGAGGCATCATTTTCCTTTTTCTTTAATTTAATTTTCCATTCCCCCTCAAAAACCATCAACAGGAATGAAAAGTATCCCTTTGAGGCATGCGCTACTGGGTGCTACCCTTTGAGGCAATACTGCTACTGGGTATGCCTACTTCCTATGTCAAGTGGATTGATTCGATTTTGGTAAGCCAAAGTCCTAGGATGATGATACACTTGCACACCAGGCATTAGGATGGACTCAATATTCTCATGCATCGTGGGGTGAAAAGCTAATGTCTGGGTGCCATTCTTTGGGATAAAGAGTCCTAAAATGCATACGATGCGTGCATACAGACTGATACTTGAGTTACTAGGGGGTTTTGGTTGATCCGATTGTGTACAGTTTACCCCCATGTATATTTTGTGTTTTGTCATTTTTATTTATTTATTTATTATTTTTATTTTTTTCGATTTTTGTTTTTCTTTTATTTCTTTTCCTTTTTGAGATTTTGTTGGTATATCTTCTGTAAACCCTTACAAGACCTCACTCGTCCACTTGGGAGAACGAAGGGGTTTAAAGGGTTTGTTGCATATGATCAATGCAACTCTAATTCCTACGATAGTGAATTAGGTTCTTAGGTTAGTTTTTATTTTGTTTTGCTCGATGACGAGCAAAAGATAGGTGTGGGGGTATTTATTAGGTGATAATTTGTCGTATTTTACGTGTCCTTTTGACCTAATTTTAGCTTGTATAATAATATAATCTTTAGAGTTTTTACTTGTGTTATTTGCTTTTGTAGGTAATAAACTTCAAATCGAGCCAACGTCACGAAAAGGAGTGAAGACAGACAAAAAAAAGAGTAAAAGCAGGCAAGAAGGGACGACAGAGGGGCCGAACCACCGTGCCAGAAATGTGGCACGGTGGGACCATGCCACATGGCACGGTTGTGCCCCCCCTCCGTTCGCTCGGCCGCGCAATTTCCTATTAAATTCCACTAGGGAAGTTTTGTTCGAGGGGTCGCTCGGGGTTCTCTCTGGCGATTTTAGGCTAGTTTTAGTTTAGGTTTTAGCTAATAAAAACATTCAATAAGAGGATTAGATCAGGATGTTGTAGATTGTATTTTTTATTCGAAGCTTTGGATTTCAAGTTCATTCCATTAATCAAGAATAATTTCTCTTCTCTCTCTCTTTCATATGTTGTTCTTGTTTACGTTTTGCTAGTTTAATTCTTGTATTTGTTTTGTTTAGTTTAAATGTTTAGTTTTCATTGTTAATTCATGTTTATTTAGTTGTTTATATTTGATTTATTTCATTCTCTTTCTTCTCTTGTTCAAGTTCATGTTCTTGTTTGCTAGTTTAGGTTTTCATGTGTTTGTGATGCTTAGTTGTTAGTTCGTGTTGGATTGGATTGTGGCTTGCCCTTGATGGCTGATTAACCTTGTTCAGGCCCAACCCTACCTTGTTTATGCGTAGAATTTAGAGTTTTCTTTCACGTCGGCCAAGTGTTCGATGAAATGCTTAAAAGAGCTTTCATCCATGTTTTGGGGCAATTCACTTATGTTGAGAGGTGAGGTCGATTGTCTAATGTGAGTAGAAAGAATAGTTTGGATTGGGACAAAAAAATAGTCTCATCACTAGCTAGGTCAAGGGTTGTCAATCCTGTAATTTAATTGAACTAATTTCATGAAAATAGGAGATTAGAACAATTAGACTAGCTCATGACCCTTGAGAGAGGGCTTGGGTGGTTTTAATGATGCAACCGACCATCTCTAAATACTAGTGTAACTTAGGAAGGTGAGAGTTTGACTTGATCGCTTGGTTTATCTTAGGTTTAATCATGGTCCTTTTGTTTTCGCTTTAATAGTTTAGTTCTGTTTTCTGTCACCTTCGATTTTGCATAGCTCTAGACGCTTTAGTTAGTTCTGGTAGTTGTAAACACAACTCCCTGCGGACGACACCCCAAGTACTCAACGATACACCTTGCACTTGGGGTTTACAAATATTAAAAGTTTTTTCCCTAACAAGGTTTTGGCGCCGTTGCCGGGGAGTTGGCGCTTTCCAATATTAGAGCTTACTTGGGCATTCAAGACTAGGCTTTTATTTTGAAAAAAAGAAAAAAATTTAAAAATATGAGCATGAATTGTTTTGGAGATACTATAATAGATGACATGCTTTTCTTGTTCATTGTGATCTTTATTTGGAAAAGTGGAAAAATTTGAGTACAGTCTATGAGGGTGTGAATTGTGAGACCCATGCTCTTTTAGAGTATTGGGATTTCTGTGCTAAAAATATTGATGAAGTTTGGGATTTTCTTGATTGGTTGGCTCAGGATAGTTACGAATATGGAATCAGTTGTAGTAATTCATACATCCCACCCCCTTGCATCCCTGATTATGCTCCTCCTGTGTGTGAAATTTGCCATTGTTTTGATCATGAAAATAATTCTTGTCCTTGTGATATTTCTGATGGTAATTTTGCTAAATTGTCTAGTATGATAGAGACAATGAATGAGCAACAAATTGAGTTTGCTAATAAACTATAGGAGTATGGCCTGTCACATGAGACCGACCTTAGGTTTAGTTCTCTTAGACTTGATGTGAATCTGTGTGATGATGTTGCGTCTTTCCCTCCTCTAGAGTCTGGACTAGAGGAAGTACTCGACCCTTCCTTGGCTGCTTCACCCATTGTTACTCCATCCTCACCTAGCCCTTTTAGGAACAACAATACAATTATCATGACTTTTTTTGAGACACCTTTCCCTTTGGTTCAGTCGATGGAGTTTGAGGTAGGTGAGACCTTTGGTATTATCGCTAGTGTTGATAAGAATGATACTTGTTCTGAATTAGACGATGTTTGTGTTGAGGTGCGTGATCTTGATGCGACTTCCCTAGGGAAATCATGTGTGGATTTTCTAGTTGCGTGGTTACCTAGTCCTGATCTGGTTGACCATCTATCCTCCTACTCCCTTGGCATGTTCCATGCTTCCCCTTCATGTTCACCACCCTCCCGTTCCCCTGAGTGTTGTGATATGTTGCTTATTGATTCTCATGTGATGCTTGAGGGGATTGAGGTTGACTGTTCAGAGTCCCTAGGTACCTTTAGAGGGTAAGACCCCTCGTTTGATCCTTATAATCTATACCTAGAGGACATGCTTGGAAAAATCATGTTGCTTAGTACATTCAAGTTTTCTACGGATTTTTCGAAAGCATTTGATAAATTTGAGCGCTTGTTGTCATTCCTAGATGCATGTTTTGGTGCCCTTACTCACATTTATCTGAGTTGCATGCTCAGATATATGATAAGCTCTTGAGAGCTCTGACGGCGTTCGAGTTGGAGAGGCGAGTCTTGAGAGATAAGGAGGAGTGGCTTATGCTCCTCAGGCCTCCACAACACCATCTTAGAGAGGCGTAGTTTGGGTACATTCAGTGTCTGACCTGGTATGGTCGTTCTAACTCTTCCCCTTTATTTTTATTTTCTTTCTTTCCTTTTGTTTAGTTGTGGATATTAGGTTGCTTAGTTGTGGATATCAGGTTGTACTTTTATGGTGATCATTTTGAGGTGATACTTGGGAATCTGTTGTGCCAGTTGATGGCTATGATCACTTTTGTGTGTTTTTGTGTTTTGGTTGAGTGAGTTAGCTTATGTATATGTGTGTTTTGTTTGATTTTGGTTTTTGTGTGTTTTGTGGTTGGTGATGACTCTCAACTCCCAACGAGAACATTGTGATATTTAAGTGTGGGGGTGGTGTCATTTACCCCTTTTATTCTTACTTTGCAAAAAAATTTCATTTTTGTGCAAATTTTTCAATTTTTCTTTTTTTTCATATAGTTTTTCTTTTTGTTGGCTTTAGGTGAGTTTTTTACTATTTGATTAGCTTCGATCTCTGGTACATTGGCTATTAGGTCGTATATAAGTATGATATGCATGATGGATTTTTGTCCTAAGCTTGTCATTCTAGGCCTCGGTTCCAACCCTAATAGTCCATTGTAATTTTGCAATCCAATCTTGATTTATACATCATCATTATCTTAGGATCTTAATCTTCCATTGTTTGACTATCCCACTTGCATTTGTGCATCACTACTTTTGACTTCACTTCAAAATTACAAGGGTAAAGAATTTCTGAAAAAAAAGAAGAAAATATGAAAACATCCCTTTGAGGCATGTGCTACTGAGAATGGAGAGAAAAGAGTTTGAGAGTCGGGAATGAAAAGTATCCCTTTGAGACATGCGCTATTGGGTGCTACCCTTTGAGGCAATACTGCTACTGGGAATGCTTACTTCCCATGTCAATAAGTTAATAATGTAGTTGATGCAAGTCAAGTGGATTGATTCGATTCTGGTAAGCCAAAGTCTTAAAATGATGATACACTTGCACATCAGGCACTAGGATGGATTCAATGTTCTCATGCGTCCTGGGGTGAAAAGCTGATGTCTGGTTTCCATTCTTTGGGATGAAGAGTCTTGAAATGCATACAATGTGTGTATATAGACTAATACTTGAGTTACTAAGGGGTTTTGGTTGATTCGATCGTGTACAGTTTCCCCCAATGTATATTTTGTGTTTTGTCATTTTTATTTATTTATTTATTTTTTTTATTTTTATTTTTTAATTTTTTTTTTCTCCTTTCTTTGTTTTCCTTTTTGAGATTTTGTGGGTATATCTTCTGTAAACCCTCATAAGACCTCACTCGTCCACTTGGGGGAACCAAGGGGTTTAAAGGAGTTGTTGCATACGCTAAATGTAACCATGATTCCTACGACGGTGAGCTAGGTTCTTAGGTTAGTTTTTATTTTGTTTTGCTCAACGACGAGCAAAACATAGGTGTGGGGGTATTTGTTAGGCGATAATTTGTCGTATTTTACGTGTCCTTTTGACCTAATTTTAGCTCGTATAATAATATAATCTTTAGAGTTTTTACTTGTTTTATTTGCGTTTGTAGGTAATAAACTTCAAATCGAGCAAATATCACGAAAAGGAGTGAGGACGGATAAAAAAAGAGAGTAAAAGCAAGCAAGAAGGGACAATAGGGGGACAAACCACCGTGCCAGAAATGTGGAGTTGTCTCTGGTGATTTTGGGCTAGTTTTAGTTTAGGTTTTATCCAATAAAAACCTCAATCGGAGGGTTAGATTAGGATGTTGTAGATTGTATTTTGGATTTGAAGCTTTGGATTTCATGTTCATTCCATTAATCAAGCATAAGTTCTCTTCTCTCTCTCTTTCATATGTTGTTCTTGTTTACGTTTTGCTAGTTTAATTCTTGTATTTGCTTTGTTTAGTTTAATTGTTTACTTTTCATTATTAATTCATGTTTATTTAGTTGTTTAGATTAGATTTATTTCATTCTCTTTCTTCTCGTGTTCAAGTTCTTGTTCTTGTTTGCTAGTTTAGGTTTTCATGTAATTGTGATGTTTAGTTGTTAGTTTTTGTTGGATTGGATTGTGCTTAGCCGTTGATGGCTGATTAACATTGTTTAGGCCCCTACCCAACCTTGTTTATCCCTAGAATTTAGAGTTTTCTTTGATGCCCGCCAAGTGTTCGATGAAATGCTTGAAAGAGCTTTCATCCATGTTTTGGGGCAATTGACTTATGCTGAGAGGTAAGGTCGATTGTCTAGTGTGAATAGAAAGAATAGTTGGGATTTGGACATGAAAATAGTCTTGTCGCTAGCTAGGTCAGGGTTGTCAATCTTGTAGTTCAATTGACCTGATCCCATGAAAATAGGAAGTTAGAACAGTTAGACTAGCTCATGACCCTTGAGAGAGGGCTTAGGTGGTTTTAATGATGTAATCGACCACATTTGAATACTAGCGTAACTTGGGAAGGTGAGGGTTTAACTTGATCACTTGGTTTATCTTAGGTCTAATCATAGCCCTTTTGTTTTCGCTTTAGTAGTTTAGTTCTATTTTCTATCCTGTTCGATTTTGCCTAGCTCGAGAAGCTTTAGATAGTTCTAGTAGTTGGAAACACAAGTCCCTGCGGATGACACCCCA
This sequence comes from Selenicereus undatus, assembly GCA_017589665.1. NCBI lineage: Eukaryota > Viridiplantae > Streptophyta > Magnoliopsida > Caryophyllales > Cactaceae > Selenicereus > Selenicereus undatus. The sequence goes on from JACYFF010019584.1 coordinate 86,212,583, forward strand.
AGTACTCAATGATACACCTTGCACTTGGGTTTATAAATATTAAAAGTTTTTCCGTAACAAACATTAGACAAATATTTTTATTAGAAGTGCAAAATACTAAGACTTTGTGCAGTAACAGAGTTTGTAGTAGCATTTGGAGTTTGACAGGGGTAAAACTCTATTTCATTAAATTTTATGTTCTCGGTGACCTGGTGTATGATGATGGCAAATAGCGTGTTGTAATTTCCCTACCCTATAGTAAGAGCATTAAATTACCAGAATCCTTTGAAAGGACCCTTATAGCTAAATGTAAGACTAGTTTTCCTTATTTTAGATTCTTGTTTTTAGAGAGTTTTTACCGT
>JACYFF010019584.1:86248082-86260728 GCA_017589665.1 Selenicereus undatus
ACGGTGGGCTGGGTGATGTGGTTAGAGTGAGAGGGAGGTGACGAGGCAGAGAGAGAGAGAGCAAGCGAGATGGGCATGGAGGAGGGTCGAGGGATTTGGGTTTGGGGGTATGGGAACGAAGAAGCAGGGCAACGCGAGGACGAAAGAGAGAGAGCGTGAGGAAGGGGAGGGGGCTTTTAATGGCTGAACCGATTCAGCTGAACCGACCGGTCCGGTTCAGGCTGGACCGGTTTGGCTTTTTTTTTCCTTTTCTTCTTCTTTCTTTAGCCGATTTTTCATCGATTTTTGGCCCGGTTCTTCAACCTCCGACAATTCTTCTATTTTTCTCACTTTTTCTGCCATTTACACCCTTTTTCCGCATTTATTCAAAATCTGCAAAATAAAATAAAATCAATTAAAAACCTTAAAAATATTATTAAAACGAGCCTAAAATCGGTGTAAAAGTACCTTCAAAATAGCACATTTTTAGCTCAAACAAACACCTTATGACTCGCAATGACCCTTAAATCTTTAGATCTATTGAACTCTGTTGAGGTCACAAGATCGGAGGCTTTACCAACAATAAGTGAATAGGAACAAGGAGTTAGAGTATGCGATAGTGAAATATGAACACAACAGTGATTGAACTGTAAGCAGAGAGGATCAAATATTATAGGGAGAACATCAAATTATAGAGGCACGTACACTAGGGATCATTATAGCCTCCATTATATAACCAGCGAGGTAAATGATCGTGATGGTTTGGGTTTTAGTTGCTTATAAGAAAAGTTACCCAAGTGTTGGGCTAAACTGGAACCTCGTGTGATCCACTCGCTCTGTAATTCTGCTGCCACGTCATGAGTTGAGCTAAACTGGTATCTTTCTGAATAAAGCAATCTAATCCCATATTCTCCCCAAATGGTCTCTGTATAACTGTCCCTTATGTAGAATGCTATACCAGAAGCTGGCAAGTAAACATGGTTAATGATACAAGATTCAAGTACTAAAAGATATGGCCTGCCATACTTCTCCGATTCTCTACATTACCCAATACTGGGTCATTGAATAACTCACAACTAAACTATGTCCTACATCCCCAAAAATCCCTTAAGAGTATGATGTGCATACTACCAAAATGCGCATAACAGGTGTACATACATATAAGTTCTTCAGGCCCTTTCCCTTACATCCTACATACCCCCATGGAAACTCTTGTTAAAATGAATACTCTAGAATTTACTTCCATTGCTCTTAATACTGGAATAGTTCCACCACCTTAGTATCTCATTTACTTCCCACCTTGTTTCCTTATAATGTTGTTATGCTCTCTACATTGGTTCCATGTAATCATTGATATGCTTGCTAAAACGTAATAATACAGAGTCTTCCACTCCTGTTAGCTTGGTAACCCATGCCCAAGTGCTCATACATATTCACTATGGTAAAGTCTAGTTCACTTAACTCTCTATCCTGATCTTCCTTTGTATGGGGAAGGTACACATAATCGAATACTAGAACAGTTAAACTAAGATCATACACAAGGGTTTTCCTCTTGCACCGTATGATACCCCAATGTTAAGTACACTCATATATCTTAGGAGGATTCCCCATAGATTATCACAATCTAGATAAACCTTAATGAAATGTGTCCATTAGGGCCACGAACTCTATAATGTTCATAACGAACTCCAAGGGGCAACTTTAGGTACTGACCACAATTGTCTATATAGGTATGGACCGCAACTGTGGCTATGAGGCACGTAATAGAGGTCATACAAGTGAACTACCATGCTAGCATGTAGTAAAGAAACATGGGTCGTCACAGCAATATGTAACATCCTGTGCACTGCAGAGGGATCTATCAACCATTCGATAATAGCTCTCACTAACCCATTTTATCAACTTCCGATCCCAACTCTTCATACTTCATAATCCCCTTAAAATAAACTCATAACCCTGCTTTGATACCAAAAGTGAAATGCCCCCACCGTACCTGTGTCACTGTTCATCTCCATAATCTCTGTTAAACCTGATAAACCCAATGAACACGGCGTTACAGCCTTCTTGAAGGACAAGGCTCCATACAGCATGATTGGATATAATATGGGTCACTTATATACATCTTCAAACTTCATCCAATCATATACAAGTAATGACTAACTAACTTAAATTTTACATCACCATAAACTTGCATGACTATCTACTGAAGTGCTTATCGAATGGTCTCCATATAATAGGAACGACCACGACTATGAACCATCCTGATGTTCTTGAACCGTCGATTTCTTCAACTGGCTTGGTAGAATAAAGCAACTCATGTGAATGCCTAAAACAAAACATGAAAACATTTCGAATGGTGAGCCGAAGCTCAGTACATACGTTACTGTATTATGAAATAATCTTGAAACATTGGTTGGGCTCGATTTACAATTCATTTTAAGTTAAGATAGTGGTTGAGATAAATGCAAAACTGCATTGCTGATTATTATCTAGTAGTGAACCCCTTGTAACTGTTACGATCTATGGATAGTTGTACACCTGCTAAGTCGATTGGGTGACTTGGCTTGAAGCCGCGCAGGTAACTGGAGGGCGAATGCCCTATCGATGATAACTGGTGGGGTCACTAATTAAATGATAAATCACTGTATAAACGGATTAATTGATTTACTTATCAAAATGTGATAACTTTGATAAATACACTTTTGATTTATAAAGATACAGGCAATGAACGTACCTCGGATCTTTAGAATGTAGTTTGACTTGCAAAACATGTTTTTGACTTGACAAATATGTTGTGACCTAATAAGACTTATGCATAACGGGGAACGATAAGCTAGGCCTCGAAGTTGTTCATACAATTGTGGGTATGTATAGTTAGTTAATGATATTCACTCGTATACTTGAATAACTTTGATAGACACTGAGTAATTAATACAACTGTAATTGTTAGCAAATACTTAAATGATATACATGACTTAAGTATTTTGATTTAACTTTAAAACTGAATAAATGAAAGTCATTATATCTGATATAAATTAAGTGAAAATAGAATAAGCCACAATGAGACCAAAACTAGAGAATGTCATAATGGTTGTCAATAGAAGATTGACCTTTTCGTCTTTCTAAAATAGGCAACTAATACAGGTTTTAAGGTCGATTGTAGTACAACTTGGTTCAAGATAAGATGGAGTACACTGAATTAGCCTGATACTTGATAGTGTGAGGCCAAAAGAGGTATAACCTGGTTCAAGATGGCATAAATGACACTTGCTTGATTTGATAAACATGATTTCTGAATCATTACTCTCCCCACTTCTCATATTTCATTCATAAGTCCATTAAACATAGTTTTCCACCCCAAAAGAGTCATTAAAAACCATAGAAGCTATTAAACTCACTGAACTTGGTATTTTCCTTTGTAAAGTCCATAACTCATAAATATACTCCCACAATACATACTTGTCTTCTTTTTTCTCCATAATTGAACTCAATTCAACATTAAACCCCATAAACATCTGTCCCCCCCTTAAATGACCTTACCTACAAAATGAGTGCATGATCAATCTCACTCAATCTTTATTATTGCTCTTTAAACAATTACTCAAAACGCTTCCAAAAATCACCAAACTCAAATTACTCAACCAAAATTCTGGAAATCCTATACAAAATTCGAAAATAATATGGACAATCTACAGTAAAATTTTTAGAATTTTCCTTCGACTATACGCTGTAAAAAAATTGGAATAACAGCCCAATTTGTGACAAAGCAGGGAAGTTCACTCCAAAATTTCATAACTCATAAAATACAACTCCAACGCTCACGAAAGTTTTCCATAAATTGTCCAATATCATCCAGCACCTACAGTAAAAATTTCACAAATTTTGAACAGGCCAATTATTCTAAGTAATTCAGATAGTGGGTGATTGTAGTAAACATTCGAAAAATGTCCATAATCCATGTATAAACGTAAAGCCCTAACTGTTATGGCCATCTCAAGTAAGCATCAAAAACACCACAGTCAGATATAAAAAGATCATTTAAGTCCTCATATATATAACCCATATCAAAATCACCAGAAATGAAACAAGTAAGCTTGGACTCAACTTCCATGATTCAACTCATTTGATCACACTTCCAATTCATCACCCATAACTTTAAACATCACTAAAATCAATAAAAATTGCATAATAACCATCACTTGGTTCATATAAACATAATCCATAACTTAAATAATCAATAAAACTAAAAAATAAACTCCATAGGTTGAGGTTAGGGTTACCTCACTTGAATGCTTGGATGAAGAAGTCGGGGCAGTACTTGAGCAGCGGGAGCTGCCATGGTTGTGGGGGATTCCTAGGTGGTTGTTGATGGCGGGAAGCTGGGTAGGGGCTGCTGCCCTTCTTTCCCAGCCTACTGTCGTGGAGAGAGAGTGAGAGAGGGGGAGGTTTGCTTGCAATTTTTTTTTGTGAGTTATTGATAAATAATGGTCCTAAGGTCTTGGCTAAAATATGGATGAAGTTTTCCTTTCCATAAAGTACCTTTTGCTAAGTATATTTAGGTGCAAATCATGATAATTAGTGATAAAAAAACACAAATAACTTGGGCCTTGTAGGATTGGGCCTAAATCATGGGTTTTGGGATTGATTTTCGGCTCGAAAATAAGTGAAGATTGCATTAGAGATTTTATAAGGCTCGGGATTCAATTTTCCCGACGTTATGGAAAATAATTAATCGCTAAATCATGCTTACCGAGCTACTATCGATTCATCCAATTTAAACGATAAATAAAAGTTGAATTGCAAAGTGGGTCCCAAAATGAAATATCTCCCAACTGGAATGATTAAATACGATAATTGAATGTGGAAAATTTAGATAACATAATGGAATTCGTTGAATAAATAAATTAGGGTGCAATTGAATGAATAGACATGATTTGGTTAAATAAATAACCTTAAATGATAAAATAAGTAGATATGAGTTAGATAAATAAACATGATTAATTAAGTAAATAAATATGAATTAAATAAATAAACATGGGTTATGGTTGGGCTACTACAATAATAGTCATGTCTTTCATATTAACATTTCGAAACATGAAGGCAGATAGTTGTGTCTGTACGAATAAGACACTTAGTTGCCTTGAGATTCGTAGGATGTTTTGTAAGTTCTAGTGAATGGATTGATATCATGTACCATGGTCCATATGTGATTGAGTAGTTACATTTTTATCCCTTAAAATGATGTATTATAAAACAATGAGTGAACAATTACTTAAGCAAAGTTAACATAGTTGTGTTCCTGGAGAGATTATAATCAAGTAAGCAATGTCTTAACTTAAAGACCAATATGCCGTTTATAAAAGCAAGCAATAGGAAATTTCACTGTGCGAAGCTTAACACACTGATAGCAAGGTGAATGATTTTGGTCCCCAACTTGGAATCAATCATCATTAGTTATTCAAAAACACCAATTTGTCTAAACACAAAGAGAACCAAAGTCTGCTAACTATCTACCCAAAAACTAAAAACAATATGATCTTCATAGCTAGAAAATTGAAAAGGAAAACATCTTACTAATAATCGGATTGAGAATGACAATCCTTCTCACATTATGTAACAAAGAAAGATAATCGTCAAAAGGGTAGTTTGATGCATTCGAAGTCAATGCAAAAGAATAAAGATTTAATTTTGATTTGTAAAAGGAGGAATACAGAGATTTGTGAAGGAAGTCAAACATCTTACAAATAAGACGACTTAGATAGGTCTCACATATTAGGATAAAAATGGAAGATGGACTAATTCTCTTCCTTCTGAGACTAATTACAACTCTACCAGAATTTGATCACTGGCTGTACAGTGCAATTTGGGCACATTGTGCATAGAAGAGAAAAACCAAAGTGAATGGGGAAAACAAAGACAGATAAGGATTTCACTAACATACCAATGACATCAATTAGCAGTTATGTTAGGCAATATCGAGGCGGAAACCATAGCCAGTAGCCACAAATCCCGAACGATGCTGCGTAGAGGTCCAGAATAGGGCAATGCAAGAATGAAGAACGGTGGGGACCAGGGTTTATGTCGACTGTTCTATTTCCTAAGAATAGGGCAAGTGAAGCAATACTTTTGTTTACTCTTCTTTTTTTCATTTTATTATTCAATGTCTCCTTTAATTATTTTCATTGAGGAGGGAATTGTTATTTATCTTTAAAATTTGTGTTTTTTCCCTTTTCCATATATTGCCTCCTTTCTGTCTTGACAAAAAAAAACAAAAAAAATTGCCTCCAAATGATATGACGAAGAACTCATAAAATGAAATTATAACGATTTTTATAGTTCATCATCTAATGATGAATTTTGAATTGGATTAAATGACAAAAACATGTTTTTGTTGTTGCTAATATCATCTAATGACAACCTTTATGCATGGTCGCTAATACATGGTTGTTAAAAGGGCATTTTCTAGCAGTGGCATTTGCATTATGAGGAGGGTGCAAATGAATAAAATTAAGGATCTTAGAATGTAGATTCCAATTGACATGATCGTAATGTGTAGTTAAGGAGAGAAAACCATGTCCCACACAAGAAGTCCACAAATAAGATGTCACACAAATCCTACTTATAAGTAGACTCAATGAGACCATAAGCCTTTGCTTTTCACGTTTTGGATCTTCAAATAATGACTTATAGCTATATTTCTAAATATTAGAACACAATCCTCATTCAAATAAATATGAAGGGTTTTGTTTCCCTATTGCTCTACAAATGTATAGAGTTCCCATGTCTAATTATGGCTTGTGTAACCAATTCTTTACACTTAGATTGATTAAGTTTTCTAGCAAATTTTTCATCTTTAGCCATCATCATTTGACACACATCGGTACTCGAATGAGCATTACAACTTTCAATATGATACATAAGTTAGTTGTACCATTGCTAGAATCTACATTGATGGGGCCTCCATTACAATACTTACAATAAAGCATGATCCTTACCACCGGAGAAGTACTTATGCTATTTTATGTTGTAATGTTTCCACACACTAGAGGTCCAACTTTTTTTCTTGGTTGAAGGAGAACGTCATGTACTTCAGCTGTAATTGGTGTAGAGCCCACTATATTTCAATTAAAAAAAATTGTGGAAAACATTGGTAGCGAAACAAATTCACAAAGACAACCAAATTTGTAAGGACGACTTAATTGCTTACTATTCGTGGGTTGAGATGAGAGAACAAATTGCTTACAAATTTACAAAAGTTCGTACATTATATGGTGCAGAGGCTTAGGTGGGAGAAGTAGCACCCAAACTTCAAATTATACTTGACCTATCCCCTCACGTAACAAATTGCTTACAAATTCACAAATGTTTATGTATGAAATAGTAGCATGAACTTTACATTTGATTTATTTTCCCTTCCTATAACTAAAGTCCTAAGCAAATGCCAAAATTAAGAAATTATGAGAGAACTTGAACCAGGAACTAAAATACTCCTTTTGAAGCATGTAATGTATAAAATTACGAGGGTTAATTATTAATTACATCGGTTTCTTAGAAATAGCAAGAACTCAAATACTTATCTAATTATAAGCTCTTCCAATCTTCTTTGTTTGCAATTTATCACTTCTTTTAAGGCAATAAAAGCATTACCATAGTAGCTTTTGATCTCAATGTCTCAAAAGTCTCATTACCAAATGTGATTCATTAAGTGTACACACCAAGAGAATGAAAAATTAGCAAGTAATTGCAATTATGTCAAGGTAATTAGTAGCAACACAATTATACAAAGCTATAACACGATTACTAATAACATAAAGCTACACAATAAACAACTTTGCAATGACAAAACAAAGTAACAACTGAAAACATAGCAAGATAAATTTAATCAAAAGCAAAGATGATAGAAACCTGAGGTTGTGGGGTAGATTTGACGTCGATCACCATTGCGACCTAAAAGAGAAAGAGATGAAGCACCAACACCAAATACCCCTTTGTCCATGGCCACAGGACCCTCCTATGGCAACTCGACATTGGGGCACCATGGATGAGGCATGACAAAATGATTGAAGCATTTTTTGAGGAAAGTGATGGAGGAGAAGATGAGTGCATGGCTGCTTAACGTAGATTGAAGACAAAGGAGATCAGGACCTTACTAAGTCTTGATAAGTTTAGAGAGGGAGAGAGGGAAGTAAGTGATTAGCAAACTAGGGAGTAAATATAGCCATGTCCATAACATCTGGGAATTGGGGACCTCACTGGTGAACTAAGTTCATAGCATAATCATCAATAAACAAAGTCCCCTTAACAGTTGTAAGCATCCGTGTTCCCAAGGGTGCAATCCCCCACGAATGGTCAAGATGGTTTACTAGGACTTTTACATTCTTTTTAGAAAACCAATTTATTTCTTTTTTTATTTTTATTTTTTATTGCAAGTCAAGCATAACTGGGCTACAGAATGACAAGAGAATGAGCCTTGGGCCTAACTAGAGAACCTAATCAGGTTCCCATGACAGGGCCAGGTCCAATCCTTTATGATTGGGCCCTGGTAGTGCCTTTAGCCCCACACAGAATCTAGGTGTAGGTCTAATCCAGCAACCCAGATGGGTTCTTGGGTCAAATAAGACCCCTGATTCTGGTCCAGATAGATTTCACTGCCATTGTTTGAGTGTTTTTTTTCCAAGTCTAGCAATACAAGATCAAATATCGAATGAAATAGTAAAATGTTAATCTTTAACTAAATAGAGTTGCCAGTGAATTTTAGGAAAACTTACAAACTATGACACCTTTTGAAGCAGATCATATCGATAGAGACACAAAGGACACCGAAGGGACAAATTACAGCTGCTTTAAAGGGGTTTTTGAAAGGACCTCAAGTAATCCCTAGCATGGGGACCATCCTGACTTCTTGGTTTGGAGCTGCGGTTCTAGATTCGAAAACGATGGTACAATAATAGGATGGAGTGCATTCCATCATCTCCCATCATCGCCGACGGTCTTTACTCATTAATACAAGAAACTAAAGCTCAATTATACTAAAATAGGCTCAATGAATTAGAACTATTCATATAATCAAGTTATAATGTCATCCAAAATGAGCAAAAAAAGTAAAATTGTTCAAATTGTCACAACGAGCGGAGATGAAATTATCTTAAAAGATACATCTTTGCCAAACTATAATCAGCTAAATTGCATAAAAGAAACAATAAAGAGAAGGGAGATAAGGTTATACATGCGCCCTTAGAATAACCCTACCTAAATCTTTTGGGAATTTAGCAGAAGGCGGTTTATGAAACTGTTGTGATTTCCTTCTCCTAGCACTATCTCTCTCTTTTGGAAAAGGGATTATAAATCTCTCTTTTTTCCTGGGTCTGGGATGCTCTCAATCGTTTTCGGCTGCTTTACCCTAGGGGTTTAGCCCCCTTTTTATAGTTGTTGAAGAGGTTCTGTGAATCAAACAAGGAGAAGGAGACCTAATCCTATTTTGGTTAAGTTCCAAGCTATCTTGGTAGACTGAAACTCTAATTAGTTAATAGAACCAAATTTAATTATGCCCAACATTCAACTTGGCATTAAATTCTATCTAACTCAATGTACTAGGAATAGCTTTCAGAAAAAAGGAGGGAACCTATAGATAAATTCTATTCCAAACCCTAAAGTTTGGGGTAAATAATTTTCTAAACCCACAATTTTAGAAATGCTTTTGCAGTCCATCCAACTTTGGTACAAATAATTTCTGGAACCAAACTTAACCAAACTAACTTTTTAAATTGCAAAAAACAACTAAGTTTTTAAAATTTTCATTTTAACTCCAATGTTTAAAAATTTACTTTCGAAAAATTGAATTTTGTGCATGTGCTTTTCTACTCATAGGTACTACTAGAAGCCCTCTCTCAAATGGTATCATAGCCACGAGTCCAAACATAATTAAGATAATTAAGTTACTTAATGACCAATTAAGCTAATTAACAATGATTATTGCTTGAATCATCACCTACTTGCCCTACTAGTAATTGTTCACATGTTGTTCACTCACCGAAAGGAATCCTTTTAGCAGCACTTCAATTAAACTATATCACTGATATAGTTTTAGAATTGAAAGCCAAATTAGCTAAAATTAAAGCTGAAGTTAAGAAGACTAAGAAGCAATTGTCTGTAATCTATTTTTCATTAGTTAATGAGATTAGGCATAGTGGAAAATCTACTTGAAGTATTAGTACCCCATTTTAGCATAAATATCGTTCCCAAAATCCCAAAACAAAAATTCATTTCCTTTGCATGACATAAAAATCAAAAAATAAATAGGAAAAAAACCATATGAAAAATTGATTGAAAAGGCAGAAAAAGAAGACAATGGAGTATAAGTAGTATAATCTTGAAGAACTACAGAATATGTTTGAGAAAGAACAAAATCCGGAAGAATTAAACAAAATCAAGGGCGCAATGGTTAGTAAACAGAAGGTATTATATGATGATAATGAAGAGACAAATAATATCCAACTAGAAGAAGAAATATATCAGCCAATGAACCTAATTAAGCTAGAAGATTTTAACGCAGTACCTTTAGAAGAAGTTAGAAAGAAACTAGATAAAAAAATATGGTAAAATGGTGTTTGACAATGAAATCAATGAGATTGAAGAAGAACTCAACATAGATGAAGTCGAGATAATCTAGTCAACAATGTTGTTCCTAAACCTAAATAATTTGGGGAACCTTCTAGAAGAAATGCTCATTTTATGAAACTTAGATCCATTCCAGTAGGACGTACAACCAATTTTTCCTTTAGGTTTATCCCATGGAAAACTACAACATTTGAAGAAATTAGCCTTACCCTAATTAGCCAAACTGGGTACATCTTAAATATAGGTGGAGCGTGCAATAGAAAAGAAATATTTGAGCATTGGAAAAGAGGTATGAATAATATACTAAATTTAAATACTACATGGACTACTGCAAATTTTCTAGACTATATTGAACATCGCTTTCATGGCATTGTAGCTGACTAGTTAGATTCATTAAATGAACACAGTAAAAATGCATTAAGACTTAAGAACGATGGAAACACTAGCTGCAATGTTCAAAAATTTATGTACGGAAATTGAAACTAAATTTATCGAAGCTAAACTTGATTCTCAAGAAAAAGCAAGCGAATGACAAAGAAATAATAATAATATAGAGTTACGAGCTATGAGATATCTGGAAAACTATATTACTGAATTTGGTCAATATTATTACAAAATTGGGCATAATGAAACAAATCTTGGTGTGTTCTACTAATGAAAAATACATTGCATGGCTTGAGAAAGTAGATATCATTGATACCCTTGGTTCGACAATCTCTTATTTAAGAAAATGAGCCAATGATCAATATGTTGATCTCCAAAAGCAAAAGAAAATCAAGAAACAGTTTCTAACTTGTTGGAATTCTCCTCACCAACGGGGAAGGAACCTAAAGTCAGAAGTAAAAGAAAATTTTATAAGAACAAGAGCTTTAACAAGCAAAGGGGAGAGAAATATCAAAGAAAATATTATAACAAACCAAGTCCTAGAAAACGAAGATTTTTTAGAAAAGTCGCTTATTATCTTACTGGGAAAAGCAATTGTAAATGTTGGGCATGCGGAGAAGTAGGTTATTATGCAAACAAATGCAAACATAGGGAGAATAGCAAGCTTATTGAGACCTTGGGTAGCCTAGATACATTGAGCTAGGTGAGGAAAAGGCATTAGACCTAGCCTTGAATAACAAAAAAGGGATTGTTGAAATCATATTAGAAGATGAACATGAAGAAAGTGATTGTGGAGAAACCAATTATACGATGGAAAGTAGCTCGATTAGTCTTGGTGATTTTCAAGGATAAGAGTTTGCTATAGACAATGAGAACGAAGAAGTCAAAGGAGATTGGGTCCTTCTTATAATTCAGAAAGACGTAATCTATAAAAAAAATTATCTTTCATTCGAAGAGTAAGTATGTATGTGAAATGATGGAAGGAGACTTAGAAATAAGAGATGGTGAGTATGAGATGGGAGATTAATCTTATTAATCGGGAAAACATCCTTAAGCATAACAAAGATAGAATGTGTAGGTATATCCATGTTAGAAGCGTCTAAGCCCAAATCACTCTATTACAATATTATAACAAAGATATTGATCTTTATGCTTTACTCTGTGATATCAGGCATGCCAAATTTAATAAGTAGATTATCACATGGAGTAAGACTAACCTATGTAATGGATCAGTAGGATTCAATTGTCAACGTGGATATTATGTGAGTCTAAATGATGCATTTGCTAAAGACTTCCTATCCCTTAAAATAAAAACAGTAGGAATAGATATGAAGAGAGGAGGTTGCCCAATGAGGATATTTTAGAAGATAATCTTAGATCTTAGAGTATCCTACCACAAGAGGGGGAGTGAATTGTGGTGTCTGATTTTCGCGTTATATATGACAAACACCTCTGTGACTTGCTTGCAGAGGGTGTTTTCAGATGTAGCAAGAGCGAAAATTATCAAGATAGATGCGGAAATTAAAGCACACACAATTTTTCACGTGGAAAACACCTCTAGCCCAACTGAGGTGTGAAAAACCACGACCTACCTCGTGTAGGATTTAACCACTTCACTAAACCGGGCTTAACACGTTACAATTGTAACACACCTTGTTACAACCTT
>JACYFF010019584.1:86260738-86276982 GCA_017589665.1 Selenicereus undatus
ACATGTTCTCAGGACTTGTTCTCAACAATCAACAAGTTAAAGCACATGTTGAAAACATCTTGTTTGGAGCAACATTGCTTTAGGTTTGTTATCATCAAAACATAATAATGGTTTCAACAAACATAATTCAAAGAGCCTTTTGGTTCTCAAAAATGAATTATAAAAGCGGATATTGGCAGATAAAAATGGATGAAGAAAGCATTCTTGTTTTTGTGCCTCTTAAGGAAATTATGAGTTGATAGTAATGTCATTTGGTCTTAAAAATGCACCTCAAATATTTCAAAGAAGAATAGATAATATTTTCAAGGATCTTAATCACGATTGCCTAGTTTACATTGATGATATCCTTGTCTTTTCCAAGACTAAAGAAAAACACAAGATGATGTCCTAACTGTTAACCAAAGATGCATTGGTCATGGCATTATTCTTGGTAAGAACAGTGCATTTGTGCTAAACAAGAAATTGAGCTCTTAGGCCTAGAAATAAAAGCTAGAGAAATCATCTTACAAAAGCATACTCTAGAAAAAATAAAAAAATTTCCTGAAAAGATTGAAGATTGGAAGCAATTAGAAAGGTTTCTTGGATATCTTATCTATGCTTTTGATTTCATTAAAGATCTAGCTAAATTAAGAGTGTTATTGTAGCAGAAACTTAAGAAAGAAGTAAGTTGGACATGGACCCCTAGTGATTTAAAGATTGTTCAAAACTTCAAAAAGATGTGTAAAAATCTTCCTGTTCTTAATTTGCCTAATGAAGGAGATAATTTAATCCTTGAGACAGATGCCAACAATGAGCACTGGAGTGCGGTACTCAAAATCAAAGAAGGAGAAAAACTATGCAAATATTACGGTGGAAGTTTTAATAAAGCATAATGTAACTATCCCACAATGGGAAAAGAAATACTTGCAGTCGTAAGGGGAATTGAAAAGTTATTAATCTTTTTGGCTCCAAAACCTTTTCTTATTCGAACTAATTGTAAAGGAATACTTGGATTTGTGAAAAAGAATTTATCAAATATGCAAGCACAAGGGCGACTCTTGCATTGGCAATTATCTTAACTAGTTTTCCTTCTCTATTGAACACATACAGGAATCAAAGAACTCTCTAACAGATAGTTTAACCTGAGAACTTCCTAATGGTGAGCATCAGAGCAGAACTCCTCTCATAAAATGAGGAAATCTAACATGAAATGCCACTAATACTAGAAAGGGTTTCTCCTTCCAGTAAAATCCTCATGGATGTTTTGGAATTCCATGCAAAAAGTAAGTAACATTTTGGTCTATTGTCCTCTGCTTACCTAATGGCCCAGAGATTTAGCGTTCTAGTATTACAAATTAATTACCTAAGGCGTCCTCATGATATTCAAGAAAAAAATAAGTTCTCATGTTCAAGAAAAATGGTTCAATGAGTGGTATTCAACCTGCATTGACGATTATCATAATTATTCATATGACATTTAGAAATCATGGGGTACTACAATCTACTTTCCCAATATATTTAGAGCTGGTGGTGTTAGTTTTCCAACAAAGTCAATCTCTCCAAATGACCTCGTCATGAAAGCCTGGGAATATGGAACGTTGGTTTACCTCATAGAAATCCCATATCCAAATGACCCATTTTTCTCAAGACTAACTAAATTTCAATAATGTGTATTTAGAAGGATCCATTGGATTCTTACATCTCCTGATGGTTCAACAAAAATTCCATGTAATGGATGCCTATATAGTAGTACATTGTGCATTAATTGGGTATGATAATGGAAGGGCTAAACCGACCTATTATTTTGTTCAACTAGTTGATTTACATAATCCTAAAAATCAACAACAAGAATGGTTTCTAGAATGACAAGAGTTAGTGATTCTACTTTAGTAAGAGCCATAGGTTTTGTCAATATATACCATCAAATGTAGGATTGATTAAGCAAGGAGTACTGCTATTGCACTGTGAAAATACTACTTTCTCCTATCATAATGAGTTTAGCGAATATATGAAGATAGAAGGAGCTACACCAAAGGATGTCTTTGATTATCTCTTTAATATTATAGCTAAAAAATTCTTATTAGAAAAAGGAAAGAAATATCTTCATGAATTATTTGAAAAGTGGGATCTAGAGCATCTTCAACTTGATGAAGATTTTTATTATTATTTGAAAAATAATGGTCTGGAAGATATTATTGGGGATGAAGGCATATAGAATCTCAATATAGATGACTAGTCATGTCAATATTAATATAGTCTGAAAAGTTCTGGTACCATTATTGTATTTTAGTGAGTGTCAAGTTAGAAAAATAATGCAGTCTGCTATAGCCATGCAAGGGCAATTGTAGGCATGTGAAAATATCAGTATGTATTATAGCATTTAGGGCATCCTATGTAGCCTAACTCCTCTATAAAAGGAGAGGAAGAATGCTGAAAAGGGACACAGTTATTTGAGCATTCTTGAGTGAAAGAGAAGTCGGGATTCTCCTATTTTTTATAAGCAAGCGTGTCTCATGATCTTAGCTATTTAAGTCCCTTTTCAAATATTCCCATTGTAATATTTCCACTTTAAGCTTTCAACAAAAGCAGTTTTCTAGTAGGAAATGTTATTCAATAGAACTGTATGTCTTAAATCTTATAATTTCTTGATTAAAGTTCCACTATCCTTAAAAAGATTAAGAACTCGATTAGTGACTACGGTTTGATGTAGGAAACGAAATGGACCTGCATTATGCCTAATCTAAGGAAGGTATGGTTAAGATTGACAATCTTTGTAAATTGGAAGCTAAAGGGACGCTAGGGTCCAACGTCCATTAAGTTCAGGTAATGGCCGAAACTCTCGAATTAAGCTTTAATTATTTTGCTAAGCTTTAATAACATAAAATATAATATTTATGATATAAGTAGTAGATTCTGATAACTAGTACCACTAAAGTCATTATAAAAAGTCCAAACATTAATATAAGTTTAGTTTTGCCAAAAAAACTCAAAACTTTGAATATTTGCATTTTGAACCCCAACTGGCCAAAAGCAGAAATTTCAGAAACTCAAAAATCAGTTATCCCAAAGAGTTATGCTCTGAAAAACTTTTATGTTAAGCTAGTACTCCTAGAAATATTTTTCTAAAAATGTGCAATTAGTAAATCATTTCATCAAACCTCAAGGGACCGAAAAACAATTTATTTGGAACCCATGCGAGCTCTTGCTTTTGAGAACCCAACTAGGTTCGCATGGAAACTGGCCCACTAGGCCAAATTTTTTTCCGTGTCATTAGCTCATTTCTATTTCCTCTCTATTTATTTCTGGACTATCAATCTGATAGCCTTTAAACATTCAAACTAGATTGTTGATTTCGTCATTGGGCTTT
Source organism: Selenicereus undatus (assembly GCA_017589665.1). Taxonomy (NCBI): domain Eukaryota; kingdom Viridiplantae; phylum Streptophyta; class Magnoliopsida; order Caryophyllales; family Cactaceae; genus Selenicereus; species Selenicereus undatus. Next base: position 86,264,085 of record JACYFF010019584.1, read on the forward strand.
GTTAAAATAAAGTTCCATTTTAAAGCATTTGCAATTGGCCCCTGCTTTGGCCGAGCTGGGGGTACGATAAAGTTTAATGTAAATAGTTGCTTCCAGTAATTGTTTGTCTGACTATAACGATGTAGGATATGCGTCTGACTGCGGAGGTGCATGGTGCATTTTATCCACTTAGCATATTAGTGCACTTCCTTGTTGCTAGAGCAGCAGACCTTCTTGCCGGTTGGAGAGATTGGTGAATTCCCCGTTTTGCTGGAGCAGCGAGCATCCTTGTCAGTTGAACATATTTCTATATCGCTGGAAAAGTGGGCCTTCTTGCCGATCAAACAAACTTGTGAATTGCCCATTTCATTGAAGTAGCGAACCTCTTTCCCTGTAGAGCAAATTTGTAAATTCCTCGTCTCGTTGAAGTAGAAGTCCTCCTTGGCGGTCGAGCAGATTTATATGTCACTCGACTAGCGAACCTCCTTGATGGTCATGCAAATTTGTAAATTCCCCATTTCGATGGAGTAGCGCACCTCCTCGCCGATCGAGCAGATTTCCATGTCATTGGAGTAGCGTACCTCCTTACCGGTCAAGTAAATTTATGAATTCCCCATTTCTTTGGAGTAGCGAACCTCTTTAAGAGTTAAGTAGATTTCCATATCATTGGAGCAGTAGGCCTTTTTGTTGGTCGAGCAAATTTGTGAATTTTATTACTTCCTCTACATCATTGGAGTAGCTTATCTTTTTCCTGATCAAGTATATTTCATCGATGAAATGCCAAAACTCTCAGTTTAGCTTCCGACTCTGATGAATACCTTCGTAAGATTCTATTTTTCATATGTACGTTCTAGACGTACATGGGCTTCTTTGAATATTTTGAAATGACCTCATAGGTATTCCATTCTTTTCTCATAAAATCGCATGCTTTGCCTTGGATACTCATGGATGTAAAGTACCCTTTGGATCCCCTTTGCTTTGGCTTCTTCCTCTTCTGTAGTTTTCAAGAGAAACATAACCATGTGATGGTGGGAAATCGGTCAGGTTGTTTACTACCTTTCTTGTTTTTGCTGTTTCTTCTTTGTTTTAATGATTGTGTTTGTTTGATGCTTATGAGTTCCCTTGCACATAGATCTTGGCCGAGTTCTCTTTACTTGTTTGCTTTGCTTACTTTCTTCCTTTTGTTTGAGTTTCTGGTTGTTTGTGGTGGGGAAGCCTGAATATCTGTTGGCAGATTCCTCAAAATTGGTAGCACCTGACCTTGAAGACCTATAGCCAGATCTCTGTGAACTTAGTGGTGGTTAGGCTAGAAGACCTGTCAGCCTGACCCCTTAAGACCTATAGTGAGATCCCTATAAACTTGTTAGTGGTTAAACCTAAAGAGTGATCCTTGAGGACTTTATCGCATGAGATATTGAGATGTTAAACCTTCAAGTCTTGAGCTTTTTTGCCACTTGGGCTTTGAAGTCATCTCTGTCTGATGGGAGACCACTGAGTGCTAAGATGTCCTAGATGTTGAGTCATCCTTCCTTATTGACATGTCTTCTGTCAATAAATTCTCCTAAACTTGAGTACCTGATAGGGTTGGTATCTTGGGAAATGATGCTCGCATAAAGCGTTCTCTAAGGTTGGAGCCCCCACTTTGACTAAGCCTGATTAAGGCGATAGTTAAAGTATAAAGATCTTGTGCAATAGTTCTTAATGCTATTTTGGACCTTTGATGCAGATTCATGGCTAACAAGGATTGTGTGCCCTTCCTATTGGTCACTATATAAGCTGATTGCACTCTTCTTCAATATGGGGTTCCCAAATGATCAAGGTGAAGGGCGATCTAATGCTAAAGATCTATGCATTGATGTATGTGCACTTGCTAGCCTAAGTGAGACTATGCAGATGTAACGACTACGCAGCCTCGATTGTGCTGATCATGCAGACATATGATGACCGATCCTTGTATACATGTAAGTCTCATACTAAGTTTGGAGTTCGTTGCATAAGGCTCAATTATGGTACAGAAGACTGATAGGTTGGGCACGATGATTTTTTGTGGCTTAGGATGAGGGATAACAAGCTAGATGACCGCTGGGTTAGGTCAGGTCATTGGTCTTAAGTTGCCTGGGATAGAAAATCTTTCTTTTTGAGGAAGAGGTATCCTTTAATTGTGCATTAAAGTGCTTCTGTTATGAGGAAACCTCTAATTTCTATTTATTATAACAGAGGTCCTAGATGTGTGAGAATAATAAGAGCCGGAGCTTCTTTTGCTAGTATTGGTTGAAGCTGCCCTCGGTCTAGTAAAGTAAATGTGATCTTTCCTATGTTGGGAAGATGTTTTTGCTAGTGCTACCTATAATAGCCACTAGTTTACTGTAAAGAATGTAGTTATCTCCTTTTTGGGAAATGTTTACTATGAGGGGAGCCTTGACTACCTAGTGAAAGGTAGAGAACCCCCTTCTTAGCATAATGGGTGAGTGCCTATTTAGGAAAGTTAAGAATACAAATTGAGTATCCACTCTTGAATATATAAGTAATGGTTGAGGAAAAGACTCCTGAATTTTGGAATGCAGGTGAGATTAGAGGTCATAATAATTGAGAGAAGGTGGTAAAGTGGTGAATCATTTGTCTAAGTTTTACTCGATGAGAGTAGTCAATGGAATGCTTCTTTGTCCTGAAAAACCAATGTTTTATTTTCGCTCTCGTTTTGCTTGGTCTGCTTTTGCAGGTTTTCAGGCTAACCACTCTTTATTATCTCTCTTGCTCTCTCTGTCTTTTTTTTGTTTTGGTAGACTAAATAATTCCACTAAGATGTTTCTTTATAGAAGAATCTTCGTGGCCGATCTCGAAAAAGTTACCTACATATCTAATATGAAATTAGGCGAGTCATAGTTCGAGAATAAGAACATGCAACTTAGAGGAGGAATGTCTTCAGGAGGATTTTTTATAGGCAGGCTTCTAGGTTAATGTGCTAAAGGAAAGGAATCGACGTGAAGGTTCAAACAACCTTTATGAAATACCTAAGTGTGCATGGGCAACTTAGCAATTTCATTCTTTTCTTACCCTTCTTATTTTCAAACTCTTTTTCTTCTCTCTTCTTTTTTTTTTATTTTTCCCCTTTTGGCCGAGACCGTTTGGTATGAACCTTTCTCTCTCTCTTTTTTATTGCTGATTTTGATATTGATGCCACCTATGGGACACTCCCACTCCCTGGTTAGGTCAAATGTGGTAATGAAAAAAAAAAATCTTATTTGAAGGCTAAAAAGGGTTTCAAGTGGAAAGTTATTAGGTTTAATAAAGGTATTAATGCAGGTAGCCAAAGAAGGCCTCCTATCCTAGGCATATCCTTTAAAGTTATATGACCTATTGGATATAAATTTCTAATCTTTTCCTTTTTTTTTCTGATGGTGGATTGAAATCCACTTAGCCTCTTTTTATTTTATTCCTCTCTCCTTTTGCCTAGCTTACCTTGTGAGATTTTCAAGGTAGCCCTTCTTCTTTTTGCTTTTTTGTTCTCCTTTTTGTTCTTCTTTTTTGTTTTTCACCATGGGTTTGTCATAGAATAGAAGCATTCTAGAAAAGCAGAATAAAAGAACTAATGGAGGGAATGATTTTATTAATAAATCAAGGTGACATCGGACTTGGATTCATGATAGGAAAGAAAGCAAATGACTATAAGGCTCAACACATGACTATAGGCTAAGGATGACACATGGGATTGCATCACATTTTCTAAATACAACAAAACTCAAGACCCTTTGTGTAGAGGCATTTTAGGCTTGGATTCAACTATGCTCATTATGAATAGATAGGACCAACTTTTCACTTTCATGGTATAAAATGGCTAGAATGTCATCATGCAAGCCAAGCAGGTTATTGACCTTCATGATTAGATCTAATAGGGATGTATTCGCCGTAGCAATCTAGAGCATGCACTGCCTTATGTGTGGGGCCTTTGTCCTTCATGTATATAATCTAATATTTACCCTTCTAGTTGCTACCAGTCTTGGCAGGTGTCTCCTTAGCTAATTCATCCTTTAATAGCATGCCTACACTTTTTCATCCAGTGAAGTTTTCAAATGTCGTAAATCATGGAAGTTGTCTATATGGGGCCTGGAGGTTGCTAATAACAACCTTATTTGATCATCTAAGGGTAGGTTAGCCATACGAGGGATTTTTACGCTCTATCAAGCAAGGATGTCAAAAAGACCTTCGTTTTCCTCCTGGTTAGCTAATTCTAGTCTCTCAGTGTAATTGGTATATCAATATTGTATGAATACTGACTTAGAAATTCTTAATAAAGATCATCCCAATTTATAAACTTTTATGGATCTACAGTATTATACCACCTCATCACATCTTTGTCCAATGTCCAAGGAATGATGATGTGGAAGATTCCCTCGTCAATCCCTTTTAGTGTCATTGCACTAAGAAAATTCCTCACATGATAGTGAGGATTTTTAGTTCCATAGAACTTTATGTCTAGCATAGTACATTTTGGGGTTAATTTCCCATTTGGGATAGAAATGAATTTCGCATAGCCGTTAAAGGAATTGTTGAATGTGGAAGATTTCTTAGGCAGTGTTCTATTTGATTTGCTCGTGAATCGGTTTGAGGAGTGCTCTTTTTCCCTTTTTCTTCATTCTTCCTATTATCTTCTCCTCCTCCGTTGTGTGGTTTCTTGCCTTTTGCCTTGGGGGTGTTTTTGATAAGAGTTTAGAGTGTAGTGGTCACTAGTTCTATCTTTTTCTGACTCTCATCCAGTCTAGTATTTTTTCCATCATCTTCATGAGTTAAGGTAGTTTGTTACCTCCTACCATCGGGATTGCTGAACTATTTGACTTTGACTTTGACATAACTGGTAGAGTTCCCCTTGACCTCTTCTTGAGATAGAAGTCTCCCGATTGATGGATTCCGCTCATATACCTTCTTAGTCCTCTATATCCTAAGTAATGAGACGATGGCTTAGAGAGGTGGAATAATGAAAGGTTAGCAGCATCAACCATGGGGCTGAAGCAAATGGCTATTAACTTGTGTTTATGTAAGAAAGAGACTATAACTTGGTAGACTTCAAGGCTTATGTTGTGATGGAAATAAATGGGGTTTAGATGTGGGGTTTTAGACTGCAATCGGGCCATATCCTGAATTAGATCCTAAGTTGGGCTTTGAGAGCTGGCTTATGATCCAATGTCGGACTCAAATCTTTTTTGGGTAAATCACAGGCTTATATTAACCTAGGTATGACTGTGGATTGATTTGCCTATAATGGGCTAGTCTTGGCACATGAATGGATCTAGGTGGACTCATATAGGGATCCTAGATCTAAGTAGTATGATGTGTGGACCATGAACTTATGCATGGGTAAGATATCCAGGTCTTGCTTGGACTCATGCATTATGAATATGATGCACAATTGGATGTAACCTAGAATGGACTAGTGTTCTAAAGGTCTAATGGGTCATATCATGCACCTTGCGCCTGGATGGACTCATGGACTATGTGTGTTGAGGAATGATGACTAACTCTTTGGCCTTAAGTATCTTACAATGGATGTGCTGAGACACTACATGAGTGATGCTGACTTATGGATCTAACTCTAGCATTGAAAGGCCAGAACAGTGTTTTAGGCCATAAATGCAAACCTTAAGAAATGGACACTATCTTGACTTCTTAATTGGATCCCCGCTGGGTTCTAACTACGCCAGAATTTTACCCTTGTTTATTCTGACTCTGTATTGGATTTTTATGCATGCAAACTGATAAACTCAGGCAACTAGATGCTGGTGGATCCCAACCAGGTTATGGGCTTGACACTAACTCTATGTTACTCCATACACTCACTACCAATTCCTCTTTTTTTAGGAGAATCCCAAACGGGATTCTCCTTTTTTTTTAACCAAGACTATTCTTCAAGATTAGAAGTAAAACCTTTTGGATTCTGGATCAAGAGTCTTGTTAGGACTCAATTAGCATAGAAATAATTTTGGTTCCCTCTGCGATTCTTAGGATTTCTTTTTTTAAAAAGTAAAACAGGTAATCAAAAGTAAAGTTAGAAGCTTTCTGATTTTGGATCAAGAGTCCTGTTAGGACTCAATTGGCCTAGAAATTGTTTTAGTTCCTAATCCAATTCTTAGATTCGGTTTTCCCTAATCTTGGCTCTCCTAAGACTCATGGTGTCTGTGCATAGTCCTTCAAGTTAAAGAAGTTAAATAATACAAGATCACATTGCATTCTAAATCATACACATGAGTTCTAACCTAAACAAGAGTTCTATGCTACATGGGTTACGAGTTAGGTTTAGAATAGTCCTCTCACGACCCAACGGTTTGTACACCACTTATGGGGTGCATGGTATGACTAGAACGCTTTAGATGCTCCCTTGAGTCGTAGGGGCTGAGAAAGTATGACGTGAGTGGGTGAAGCAATCGCCTGCTCAGTTGGAAGTTTAAATGGACCCACTGAGTGACCAACCACTTTCCCGAGGGGTAGAATTAGGGTTTCACTTAGAGATGTTGTTGATCCCCGATGGGTAGCATCTTATAAAGCAAGTATGCCTAATGCAAGTACAACTAAAAACAATTTACCGTGTTGAAGTTCAAATTTGGCCCTCTTAAAGAAACATCCCCAATGGAGTCGTCACTATAATGATTCACCTTCCTAAGGGTGCGATCCCCCATAAATTGTCGAGCTTGTTTGCTAGGTACTTTTACATTTTTTTTAAAAATGAATTTATTTATTTTTTTTGTTTTTTTATTGCAAGTCAGGCATAACTAGGCTACATAATGACAAGGGAATGGGCCTTGGGCTCGACTTTAGAACTCAGTCGAGTTCCCTGGGCAGGGCTACGTCTAATGTCTAATGATTGGGCCATGACAGTTTCTTCAGCCTAAACCAGAATCTGGGCACAGGTCTTATCAAGAACCTAAGTGGGTCAGATTAGACCCTGATTTTGGTCGAATTAGATTCCACTGCCATGGTATTAAACTTGTTTTCCCAAGTATAGCAACAGAAGAACAAATATTGAATGAAACAGTAAAACATTAATCTTTAACTAAATAGAGTCATAGTAAGTTTTAGAAAAACCAAAAAATAATGACACCTTTTGAAGTAGATCACACCGATAGGGACACTAAAGGAACAAATTGAAGCTACTTCAAAAGGGTTTTGGAAAGGCCTCGGAGCAGTCCCTACTATGGGGACCATTCTGACTCCCTGGTTTGGAACCGAGGTTCTAGATTCGAGAACAATGGTACGATGATAGGACGAAACGCATTAGATCACGATCCCTCAATACTGTTGGCCTCTATTAATCAATATGGAAGACTAAAGCTCAATCACCCTAACACACATCCGTGCAACGAATTAGAATTATTCATATAATCAAGGCCCAATGTCATCCAAAATGAGAAAAGAAGGTAAACTTGTTGAAATTGTTACAGTGGTCATGGATGAAATTATCTTAGAAAATTACATCATGGCCGAACTACAATAAGCTAAATTTCATAAAAGAAATAGTAAAGAGAATGGGAGAGACGGCTACAAAATGTTTCCTCGGGATAACTCTACCTAAATCATTTAGGAACCCAATAGAAAATGGTTTATCAAATTGATGTGTTTTCCCTCTCCCAACACTATTTGTCTCTTTTATAAAAGGGATTATAACTCTCTTTTTTCCTAGCTGTTTGTCGCAATAATGGTTTTTCAACCTCTTTACTCCAGGGGGTGAGCCCCCTTTTTATAGTTTTAAAGAGGCTATGTCAATATGACACGGAGAAGTAGACCCATTCTTATTGTGGTTAAGTTTTAAATTGTCTTGGTAAGTTGGAACTCTAATTAATTAGTACAAACTAATTTAATTAGGCCCAACATGCATTCTAGTTGGTATTAAATTATATCTGACTCACCCTAGTAGGAATAGGTTTTGACCAAAACAAGGGAACTCGGGCAGGCTCCTACTCTTGAGAACCCAATTGAGTTCACATGGAAACTAGCCCATTGGGCCAACTTTTTTTTTCCCCGCATCCTTGGCTCTTTTATATTTCCTCTCTATTTAGTTTCACTGTCAATCTAATGGGCCCTTAAACATTCAAACTGAATTATTGATTTCGTCATCAGACTTTATTAAAATAGAGTGTCATTTTTAGGTGTCTACAATGGTATACTCACTGGTGAGCTGGGGATTGAGAGTGGCGAACTAGGTAAGTGACGAAGGCAGGTGGTTAATGGCTAGGGTTTGTAAATTGTGATTTGTGAACCTATTTGTGCACACAACAAAGGCACCTATTTTCATCAACAAAGAAAAAAAGAAAGGAACCCAGGGCAATTAATTCAATTTCGGCCAAATGCAAGTGACCCAAAAGCAAAGGCGTCATAACCAAAAATTGAACGGGTTGACCCATCGAGTTAACCCATACCCCATACCCCAACTAACCCGCTTCAAATTTTTGTGGGTTTTTGGATTTACATAATTTCGATTTCGGGTTGAAAAATCGTGTTTGAAACCCTAAACTTTCAGGGGGGTTCATGGTGGGTCAGGTCAGATTCTACTGGGTCCAAGTTAGGCTATTTGTGGGTTCTTGCTAGGCATCATGCATCAAATTGCAACTTGCTTTGGTTTTTCAACAAAATTGTTCAAATTACTCGGTTTCATTCCCACATTTGAATATGCTTTCTTTCTTGACAATCATATAAAATATGCATTACTTACCATAAAAATATATTCCAAAGACTGAACAGTGGGTAGATAAGAGAAAAATCTCATATGAAAATACGAGTTATCAACAATGGTAGATTCTGCTACCAGGTGGAAAAATAGACATTAGCTGGAATTTTTTAGAAATCACCAATCTAGCGCACTTAACTACCCATCCCTTAAGGTACTAGTTTACTCAAGCCCAACACCAAAAATCAAATTCAGTGGCTTTATAACATAATTATGCATATGACCCTCAATATCAAACAAAGACCATTTCATAAGATCTCATATGGAGAACTTAACAATTTGCATTCATTAAATTGCACAACTCAATTAAAAGGGCATTTGACAGCCATGAAAATACTATTTCAACTGAAACCCATCTACGGTGAATGACACATGCTAAATAGTCAATATAAGATCATACCAAATATTACATTAAATACCACTTGTTCAAGTGCTCCAACTTGACTTCCTAGTGTCTTTTTTATGTTATTGCTATTATGCTTCTACTAATTGTTTTTTCTATAAAACCAAGTAACATCTTCATTATTAATTACTAATAATTCCTTTTTTTTATAGCAAGCTTGGGAATTTTATACTTAAATTTTCAAGCACAATATTACAACACAACCACATCAAGAGTAAACAAATAATTTGTCACATTATTGAATTCATATTTTTGCACATATTTAGTTAATTTTAAGCATGCAATTTAATGTTTTAACTCATTCAAGAATCATGCTGTAAACTACACTAATTCAACCAACTTCTATTCCCTAATATCACAATTTAACACAAATATAAATTAAAAGAGTGTCATTATACAATATTGATCACCAATATTTCATATATTTTTCAACATTGTTAATCATAATCTACATTTTTAGTAAAGTAAACATGCAATTCATCCTTTCAATTCATCAATAAAAATATCATATCAAGACTATATTTGCACCACTGTTATCTCGAGTATTCACTAATAACACCCTTTATACAAAATGACTTAGAAAGAATGTTTGAAGCATATATCTTAACAACATGGCATATACGTTAGCAAGCTATGCAATGCATATCCTAAAATTTTGTACCTAAATAAACTAAACATACAGATAAGCATTCTAAGTCTTATAAATGAATATCACAATAATGCACCATAATAAAGCAATTTTAACTTTGAAGCAAATAATACATAGGGGATTAAGAGAACCCACACCTTAAAGTAGCTTCCCAATCTTCACTTTGACCTCCTTAACACTTAGGTAAACCTTGACCAAGTTGGATTAAGCCACCTCTTGAGTTAGAACCCACTCTACATTTTCTCTATCACTCTCTTAATTTACTTGCTTTGAAAAGGGTAAAAAGCAAAGCCCCAAAGTAGAAAATATTTGTAGAGAGTACATGAAGTAGGGATGGGCAACGAGTAGAGTTATATATGCACCCATACTCATTTTTAAAACTCTTCGCCATCCCCATACTCACACCCATACCTATTGGGTTTTCAAAATCTATGTCCATACCCATATCCATCAGGTATGTCAGGTATTTGGGGTTTTGTTCAAGTATATATGAATATTAAATTATAACACCCATCGGGTATGATACTTTCTTTTAGCTAAATAAATTCATAAAATTAAATTCAACTAGGCTAATTGTTCTCAAGAAATACAATCCATTGGTTTAGGTCCATGATGAACCTCTATTTGTCCCATTTTTAGCCCCTATTTGTCTCATTTTCTCATGCGTTGTCACATTCGATCGTGCCAAGGAAGAGTCAAATCGGCCTCCTTTAGCGCACTTTTAACTCATATAACATCTTTCAATATTTTTAGGAACTCTATTGAAGAAACGAAAAGATGAATAATATTTAGCAGAAAGGAGTGCCAAGAAGGCGAGAAAAGCCGCGAAAAAGCGTTGCACGGAAGTCCCATGAAACTGGACCCACATAGCACGGCCGACCCGCTCGAACCGGTACACTTGGCCGGGCAGCCAAGTGGCGCGGCCTGGCCGTGCCATGTGGCACGATTAGGCCGTGCCAAGTGGCACTGTTGTGCCACTTGTGCCGTTCTAGGGTGCTTTGGGCAGAGTTTTGGCATGGTCACACCGTGCCTCGGGGCACGACCGTGCCACCCCTGTTCCGTGTCGTAACTTAAATCTTCTTTTGAGGTTGTTTTGGAGGACATTCAGTTTTCATTGAGTTTTCTCTCTTTTCACAGACGTTCTTAAGCGATTTTTAGGTTTTTACATTCGGGCTTTTGATTCCCATTGCTTTGTATTGAATTCATTGACATTGAAGTTCGATCCACCTTTCAGCAACAATCAATTCAAGTTCGTTTTCCCGATTCCTTATCTTCTCTCTATTGTTATTTTAGGTTTTTGTGAATTGAATGTTGTTTGGTAGAATTGAGATTTTAGTTGTTGATTGTGAAGTGATGTGTAACTAAATCCTTCAACTTAGGTTGGGATTGACGCCGAATATGTGTAGTTGAATCTTGTACTGGCCCAATCCTTGCTCCCCCTTTGTTTTGCGATTATGAATTCTACTATGCACGCAAACTGCTCGATGAAATACTCGAAAGAATATTCATCCTTTTTATTGGAGTTTAGGGGAGCGTTGAGAGACGAAACCTTTACCTAGTGCGCCTTAATAGACGATTAGGGTTTTAATATGAAAATAATTAAGATTTTAATTCGGGTCTGAGATTGTGAATGTTGTAATCCTTCAACCTTTAGTCCCATGAAAATAGGCGACTATAGTTCTAATATTAGTCTTCAGCCCTTGAGAGAGGGAGAAGATGGGCTTAATTGACCATTTATCCATTCGTGATGCATGCATGGGAGATGTTTGGTAGGGCTAGTAATTGATTCGCTAGCATATTCGTGTTGTTCATTCCAACTTAGGTGCTCACTCTTCTGCTGTTTATTCCAGATTTTAGTTGTTATTGTTTCCCTTAGTTTAGTTCCAAAATCCCAACTGTGATTGCCTAGCTTGAGTAACTAAAATCGTTCTAGTAGTTGAAGGCAAGTTCCTCGTGGACACGACCCGTACTTGCCGGTTGCTAGCTACAACTGCGCCGTGCACTTGCGGTATATTTTTAACTTAACAGTCCAAGAGCTCATATTTAGCTCATGGGAAAAAAAATTGCATTCTGAAAATGACTGGAATGAGGGAGTGAGAGGCACAACAAATGAAGGACAAATGAGTTATACTTTTAAGTTTGTAAGTCATGAGTCACATGACTTCATATATCGGCATCATAAGCGACACAAATGGATGGATTGTATGGCTATAATTAGGTTGGGGTATTAGGTGTTTTTTCTTAATGAATTGCCTATGTTCAAAGCTCAAAAGTCTACTCAGAAATTTATTTTACTTCCAAAAATATTCGGGTACGGGGTAGGTATGATTCTGGCGCAAGTGATGTCTATACTCGAACCCATACCTATACTCATACCTGTTTTTAGTGTACCCGGCCATACCCAATTTTTTCAATTTTCCATACCCATGCCCATTATAAGTGGCGCGAGTTCGGTGCGAATTTTTAGGCTTGGGTACAACTCCTATCTCTAATATGGAGTAAAGAGAGTAGTTAGTTTTAATTAGTAAACAAATTTCATATACTTTCCCCCCTTGGTTTTTTCCCGGCAAAACACATGTAATTCATCATCTTTTCTTTTTCAAAAAAATCAATGTTCTATTTTGCTTGTGCAAATGGGGAAAAGACATGGACATGCCCTTCCCTCTTGCTTGGCTAGTCATCTCATGCCCACGCTCCCCCTTTCTTTTTTTTCCAAAAAGAATACATGTACTGGCTAGCTAATAGGGCTTTTAATTAAGCATACTTTATTGGCTAACGTTGTTCTTAATTGCCATATGCTTGTACCAATGTTTGTGAAACGTTGTACCAGTTAACATTTCATGCCTAACATTAGCATTTTAAGTACTTCATTTCAATATCCCACAATTATCGTTTTATAGGACTTGGCACTTGTTTTAATTTGTACGTCTGCTAGCTTTATCCCGATGCACATTTTAGCTAGCTTCAATGTGTTGAAGCAAAGAGAAGAGGAAAGGGGGCTATGCTGGGGGCAAAGAAATCTCAAGCGCAAATTTTTGCAACATTCTAATGTCATTAATAAATAACTAATACAAATGATATTCATATCTGATTTTGCAGTAACAAATATAATAATAATAATAATAATAATAATAATAATAATAATAATAATAAT
>JACYFF010019584.1:86276992-86347619 GCA_017589665.1 Selenicereus undatus
ATAATAATAATAATAATAATAATAATAATAATAATAATAATAATAATAACAATAATAATAATAATAATAATTAATAACAACAACTTCTGAATCTAAAAAATAGTAATAATAGTAACTTTGATTTAAATAATAATAACAATAACTACTTGAACAACGATGTCCTTTTTCAATAAGAAAAAAGAGCAACAACGCCTTTTATGCCATTCTAACTCACTCACCTAATCAAATAGTTAAATTTACTGAACATATTTTCCTTCGATAAGCTAACCAAATAGTTAAACGTTAGCAGCTAAATTGAAATAGCTGTTGATTGTCTAAACTGCTATCAGATACTTCAAACACTATCATCTTCTTAAACAGCTAGTTTAGCCAAATTGAATTGGCCCTAAATAATTAATAATTTATTTTCATTTAAAAGAAATCTATTTAATAAGAAGAAAATTAATAAACCAATATCTAGAAATCAAAATGGGTTTTTGGGTTTTAATAAACTAAACGTTGGGAGGTTTGAACATTGATAATCTAAGTTGAAGATATGTTGCCAACATTGAGATATTTATTTCAAGAATATAGGGATGATTCTAAATTCTATCTTCGGTAATTTGAAAATTCAAATTAGTGTATGCAGCTTGAATTTCATATGCTTGAATTGCCAGCATCATTTAGAATTATCTACACAATACAATCTAAAACTCCCATGTCAGAATAAATATCCCAAAAGATCAGAATGATGGGAGCCATTTCTCCAGGTCAGATTATTGGCGTTCATACCGCCCAAAGTTTAGATTATTAAAACCTAATAATACATTAAAATTTTGTTTGGCAAAGAAAAAAAAATAGAAGACCAAAGAAAATAAAACTTTTGACATGAGATAATCAAACTAAAAAGGTGAACTAAATTTTAGTGGCAACAATAACAAAATCTGAACCATATCCTCATTCACTAAATCTTAGCCACTGCTGCATAAACCCCTTCCCCCCATCCCCCAAACAACACCCGCACAATGTTGTCGCGTAGTTGACCAAGCACCAACGCATCAACCTTCGTGGAATCGCCTACCAACAACGACCCCAAGACAAGTGTAATTGCATGCGGAAGAGAAAGAGGGGATAGAAAAGGCAAGGTTTTGGTAAGGAGGCCATTGATTGAGACCTAAGGGAAGAAAAAAGTAATATGCCCATACTTCATTGAAGGAAAAAAATCATAATAAAAATATACAACTACACGATGTAGTTACTGTTAGCAATCGGTAAGTACAGGCTGGTTGCACATAGAATTATTTGCTTTCAAGTACCAAGCTAACTCAATTAATCAAGTTGGACTAGTGATATAAATGATTTGTTGACCAAAGCGTAGCAGTCACATTATGGCACCATAATTTCTCATTAATACAACAGTTATAAGGCGATTTATTAAGTATTAATCAGCCAAGTTATAAGGCAATTTATTTACAAGCTATATGCTATTATAAAAGGGGATAAACAGGTAAGGAATGTGACATGGTTAAGAAACTAATATTCCTAGTACAACACTCTTTTTGCCCTGTCTCTCACACTAAATCTAGCCATCATAGGGATTTGGGTTTGTGGTGTGAAATTCACTCGTGACTCTAGTAGCCACCATGTTCGTGGGGAGCACTCAACAGGCAAGACCCAGGCAGCGTTTTCACATCAAGGTAAGTCCTTATGCTCCCAACAATGGTATCAGAGCCTTGCCTGTATAATGCTACAACAACAACAACAACAACAACACCTTCCAGTGTGGGTCCCGCTTTCGCGGGGTCTATGGAGATTCAGCTGTAGGCAACCTTACCTCTACCGACATTCCTACCCGTAGTTGTCTGTACAATGCTAGCTCTGACAAAAGATTATTGCCCTCGATGTCGGTTTGATTATATTTTATATGACTAGTCTGGCTATTAACTTAATATTGTTCTGTGTGATATGATATTAAGCCAAACCAAGACTAATGATTCTGCTACACAAATATAGGCCCAATGTTATTCTATGTGAATTGGTTTATGCTGAAGTTGATATGCTCATAATATTCTATATAATAATCTATCATGGGCATCGAGATAATTATCAACCTATCAATAGATAAAATTCCATGCCCTTAATAGAAATCACCCCCTTAGCCCCTTATTCTTCTTAGACATGGTAGACATACTGCCCCATCTCCCCTTTCAACGCAAAGGCATCAAAAATCCAGAACTCTAATCTTTTTTATTTAGATCTGGAACAGAGACTTTCACTTATACCTCCCTAACTCATATCTAAATTTCCTTTTTATGAAACGGCCACCTTCTATTAGCCATCCCACGAGCCCGAACACACACATAAAAAACCGATAAAGAGAAATACAGAAACCACTCAATGCTATTGCAGGGGTAGCTTGTGTTGTTCACTGATCACCGACAGAGACGAATTTGGTCATTTTCTTCCACCTAAACTGCACAACATCCACCGATCTACTCATTTCCGTCAAAAAACTACGGGATATACAACAACGTTGCAACAAGTGTACCTCACGCGCCACCACCAGATAAGTGTGTGGTTGTTGGGTGCCAATTTGTCATATTCTAGGTGCCTTTCTTGCCTAATTTTAGCTCGTATAATAACATAATCTTTATAATTTTTACTTGTTTTATTTACTTTTGTTAGTAATAAACCCCATCGAGCAACTGCCGGTAAAAGGAGAAAAAGATTAACAAAAGAAGAAAACAAAGCAACAGGGTGACGGGTAGCCGAGGAAGGCACGACGGTCATCGGACAACCTTGCAGCCATGGCCAGGGGGTGGCGACAGCTAGCCTATCTTAAACAAGACAAGTCGTCACAGGCGACGACCATCGCCTCCCTGCATGCTGTTTTGCCTAGTTTGTTTCCCTTTTAAAAGGGCTTGTTTTGGGAATTTTTGGAGGTTCATTTTGGGTGATGTTTAGGCTGCCTTAGCTTAGGGTTCAGCCTCCAAAACCTCATTAGGAGGAAATAAAGTAGATGGATTAGGATTAATTGGGTTCTTTTTGGGATTCAAGCATTGTACATTCAAGTTCATCCAAGCACTCCATAAGTTTTGTCCTTTCTCTCTCTCTTCTTATTTCATGTTTGTTTTTATTTCCTCTTGTTTGATCTTGTTAGTTTAGATTATATTTAGCTTAAGTGTTTAGTTTTTGTTATGCTTTTGTATTCATTAGTTGTTTTAATCCTCGTTTGATTAGATTAATTCTCCTAGTTCATGTTTGTTGAGTTATTTGTTAGCTTAGGTTTAAATTGGGGGTTTTGTGTTTTGTTGATGATTAGTTGTTAATTTTGGTTGGCTTGGATTGTGATTAGCCTATTGATAGCTAATTAGTCTGGAATTAGGCCTAACCACACCCACTTTTTACCTAGAGCTTAAGAGTTTTCTCTCATGCACGTCAATTGTTCGATGAAATGCTTGAGAGAGTTTTCATCTTTATTTTTAGGCGATTGACTTATATCAAGAGGCGAGGTTGATTAGCTTGTGCGGGGGAGAGGATAGTCGGGTTCGGGACATGAAAATAATCCCGATCCTAGTTAGGTCCAAGGGTTGCTAATTTTGTAGTCTGATTGGGTTAACCCCATGAAAATAGGTGGTTAGACTAATTAAACTAGCTCATGACCCTTGAGAGAGGGCTTGGGTGGTCTTCGATAGCGCAACCGACAATCTCTTGTTTTTAGTAGAGGTTGGGTAGGTTAGGACTCACTCGATCACTTTGTTTCGTCAATTGGCGCAATTACAATCATAACCCACCTTTTGTATATTTGTTAGCTTAGTTTAGGGTGTCTTTCTTTCCTTCCTTCTTGGCCTATATTGAGTCACTCTAGCTAATCCCGAGTACTCAACAGTAAACCTTACACTTGGGGTTACAAATATTAAAACTCGAATTCTTCCTATCAGTGGCACGAGTGGCCAGTGAAAATCAACCTATATGCGACCGATCTACTCGATGGTATGGCATTTTGGTCGGATTGGTTGCTAGTTGAAGCTGTGGGCTTCGTTTAGGCAGTGGTGGGTTGCGGTTTTATCTTCTGGGTAACAATGCTTCCTGTTGTTTTGCAAGAAAGCCAAGGTGAATGGCGTTGGACATGACACCGATTTGGGGCCAAATGGGGAGGCCGAGTCTCGGTTATGGGGCTGAGATAGGCCAGGGTTAGAGAATGAGAGCAAGACCCGTCGACGGCTTCAGAGAGAGAGTGGGGTTGTTTTAGAGGGAGCGAAACCTCAATCAATATGAACTTATGAAGTGGAGGTCGAATAAAGAGAGAGGGGCGGACTCGTGGGTTTTGATAAGGGTTTTGGTTTTTTTCCTTTTTTATTTTGATTTTAGCAGTTTATTTAGAACAATTATCAACATTGTTAGTCATGGCATGAATTTTTAGTTGAAATAACTACAAGTTGATATGATACATGTAATTAGTTCACCAGTTGAATTAAAAAAAATCAAATTAGTTTTAATTCAAAATGTATAAAAAAAATTAATATGTTTAATGTCGCATGTAAATTCATTTTAAATATGCCTCAATTTGAAATTTTCATGCCAAGTGACTTGTAAATAAACAATTGGGTTGGAGTTATATGAATTTGTGTCATATATAAAATTAGTATGTATGATGTAAATTTGTTTTACTCGAATTCAGTAAATATCTATGTGATATTTAGATCTCCCTTGGTCTACAAATGAATATGTTTCATAAGTTATACAAATATGTTTTATATAACATTTAGTTGCATGAATATGTTTCATGATAATCTTGTATTTAATATTTACGATTTATGCAAATGCATGAGCAGTTATGAATCGGTTAGTTGTTCTACCATTCCTCTTGTTCATAAAGAAGTTTCATACCATTATATAGTGTATTTGTTGATTTTACGAATTTGTTTCATGCACTTTAAATTAGCACTATTATATGAATACTTTTTATATCATTTGCTAGTTTTACGTTGAATTTGTTTCATTCAAATTTTAGTGTTATATGGATTTGTTATATATAAGTATTTACAATTGATATTTGGATATATTTCACGTTACAAATTATGCTGCATTTGATTACGTGAATATGTTTCATTTCAATCACCAATTAGTAGCATTATATAAATGTGTGTTATATATATACGAACTACATGAGTTGTAAATTTGCTAATTGTTTTAGCACTTTTTCCTTGCCCAAATTAACGAATATGGATTCGTCTCATGTTTCCCGCTAATTGTATAATTTAGCAATATTTTATGAATTTTTTTTATAAAATCTAAATTTACACAATTATGAATGTGATTTTTATAATTTATGAGTGACATCTGAATAAATTTTATGTTATCTATAATTATATAAATATGTTTTATATAATGTTCCTTGGGCTTTAATGAATTTCTTTTGTAACATGTTATTATTTGAATATGTTTTGCAATCAAGATTCATTTTATTATATAAATATGTTTTATATAATAATCTCAATTTTATGGTTGATATGTCATTGATAGAGTTTTAAATGACATATTAGTAGTTATATAAATTCATTTTATGTAATGATATAACTACATGTAAATTTGGTTTACATGATAAAGTTGAATATCTTTGTGATATTTTTGAAGTGTTAATTAGTTTAAGCATAATGCTCTCCATAAACTTTGTTTTATGGAAAAATGTGATAATTAAATTGTAGAAACTTCTAATTCATGTTTTCATGTGATGATTATGAGCTTAGCGAAATTTTCGATCATGGGATATGAATGATGGAGTTTTTGATAATTTAATTATTTGGAAATATGCCTAATATCCATCTTTTGAAACATATACTTCTAGATATGGCAATTAAAATATGGTTCGTAATTTGTTTACCAATGAATAGCTTGATAGTGCTGACTATGACACAAAGTGTCAGAAGATTCAGTTTGTTCTAAACGAGTGTTAATTGTTAGAACGCTCGTCATGTTCTAGGTCTCCCAAAATGGCAAAGATGGCACTGCTAGAGAGCAGTATCGAGAAAACTTAAATGCATACAAAAAATGATTCGAGAATGGATCGATCAACATGCTAAATTTTGTCGTATTGTATCAATGACGAACTATTGAGAGAATTGAAAGTTATCCCACTGTTGAGTACACGTGGGATTAACTTGCATCAGGTTCATCCAGATTCATTTCCTCTTAAATTTTCGGACCTAAGCTTGGCATTGCAAAAGGGAAAAGGGCTAAGGGAAATAAAGAGACGCATATAGCACATGTGAAGTACTATAAATGTGGAAATAAGGGACCCTACGATTGGGATTGTCCTAAGCCGATTAAGGTACCTTCTTTCACAATTTCTCCTGGATAATTTGTGTGCTCCCAAGAATCAGTTGCCAATTATGATCCTTAGTGGATTGTACACACGAGAGTGACCAAGCACATAGTTCATGATTGAGTTGATTTTGTGAACCTTCATCACTATTCGTTGAGTTCACAAATTTTTGTTTTTGGTAACGAGTGTGAAGAAGGGGTCCTCAAAATAAGGACATATCTCCGTGAAGAGAATGTGTTGCTTATTCACGATGCTCTCTGTGCACCTAGGGTGCGATGTTCCCTGTGTCTTTTGTTTATGAGAATAGTTTTATCTTTAATTTTCGTCTAGATGTCTTACATATCATATACAATGGCAATTTGTTTGGCTATGTCACATTGAAAGGTGTTTTCAACGATTTGGATGAAACAAGACGTCTTCCATCTTTGCTTTATTTTCAACTCTATTTTAGGCATGCTCGACTTGACCATGAGGGTCAAGGTATAACTAACACACTTGCAAGATGTGAGTTATTTCCACCTAGTAAGGTAATATAAAATCTTTTTGTAAGGTTTCGAGGGCATCGAATCCCTTAGAATTCATTCACTCCAGATATCTACGGGCCCATGAATCTGAAAGCACATCATGGAGAGATATATTATTCATGATATAGGTATGTTTACCTATTATCTCACCACTATCAGGTACTTGATGTGTTCATATACTTTATAGCAGTACCAGAACTCAATTGGAACAATATATTAGAACTTTTCGAACCAATTGGGATCATGAAATAAATTCCCGCAATGTCGATTTTCTTAAGGATGAATTCTCTGGATTTTGGTGAAATTTAAAAATGAGTTTGAATTGTATGAGTTGCAACAAGACCTTCAACCATCTCTCAATGAGTGGAAGGATTTGAATTCTCACTAAGTCACCGAGGATGGTACATTTGAATTCTCACTAAGTCACCGAGGATGGTACACCTTCCTTATTTGATAGGAATAGTGAAGGTTTGTCTGTTAAGGAAAATGACATTCATTTTCAATCTTCAAATGTTGAGGACAGCCAGCCTCAGAATGAGGTTTATCATCAATTTCTCATTCCTGAACAAGCAGTTAGTCTACGAATTTAGGATCTCACCTCCAATGGATAGTGGGAGTAATTTTTTCCTCGTGCTCAGGGTCCTATACCTCTTAGAGAGAGGGGGAGGGAATTGTCACCTAGGCAGACAAATAATGAAGGTCTCAGGATCCAAAGAAGTGGGGTGGGAAGAATTCTTTGACAATATTTCTAAGTTGAAGAGGAAATATTCGTATGAACTTCCTTGGAAGTTGAGGATCCTACCTCTTATCAAGAGGTGATTGATTCGCCAAATCACAAAGAGTGAACGGATGCCATAAGGGATGAGATGGACTCAATGGCAAGAAAAAGGTTTTAGAACCCGTTGATGCTCCGCCTCGGCACAAGTCTATCCAAAGCACATGAGTTTTTAAGATAAAAAGTCGAGCAGATGGTTTGATTGATGAGTTCAAACCCTGCTACTCCTAATCCTGGTTGCCCATTTAGACTTTGAGATGTTCAAAATGGATGTCAGGACTACTTTCCTCAATGGTAATCTCGAGGAAGAGATTTATATGGACTAACCCACTGGTTTTGTATCAAAGGGTCAACATGACAAGGTGTGTTTGATAAATGCTTCTTTATACTTCATTTTTGGGACATTTTGTAGCACTTTTCAAGAATCCATGAGTTTTATGTTATAATTTGTGCTCCTATTTTTGTTTTATGCTTGGGTATGGTTCTTGATGACTTTGTAGGATTTTAAACCATTTGATCGAGCAATTGACCCTCATTTGAGCACATATTGACCCACCACAGAGTACCCCAAGTCCTATGCCCGTGGAGCAAGAGAACAACAGAAGATTTCAATTCCAGCCAAAACCACGGTCAGACTGTGGTGGTTGCCGCGGACCGTGGTGAGCCTGTAACAACTAACCTCTTTGTCTTCCTTCGTTGTGTGGCTAAGGATGCTCCGTTTGTTGCTTAAAAGGCGTGTTTGAAGATGAAAGAAGAGAGAATTCAGTAATCATAACCATCTCAATACTACTCTCACATCCATCTCCCCTTTAGTTAGAGTTTAGTTTTAGTTTATTTTTTGGAGCACAAGGAGAATTGTAGGGAAAAGCTTTGCTCTTTGAGGCTTGAAGATTATGGCACCATTGAAGGGCTACCAACTTTGTAAAGTTTTCTTTCCCTTTAAATTTATCCTTGAACTCTTGTGATTGCCGAATTAGAAATATGAGTGAGTTGTTTTATTCAATATAGGGATTTGTTAGTCATGGTATTGTAGTTGAATCCTTTATTTCTGTAATCTTGTGCTTATTTCATGATTGGAATGATTTACTTCTATGTTGAGATTGAAATGTTGTGAGTAGAATTTGGCCAATTTTGCTCGCTGATATTAGGTAGTCGAGTGAAGTACTGAAAAGTGAAACTCACTACTAGATCACCTTGATAGAACTTGACTTAGCGAAACTCGAGAGAAAATTGTTTGTTAAGAGGGGACCTAGCATTCATAAATCTTCAACTTAGACTAAATCAAAGACACTTGAAAGAGTGTTAGTTAAATTCATTTGGGCAATTTAATTAGTCTCGAAAGAAAGGATTACATTTAACTTGGTTGCAATTCCTTGAATCATCCAATCCATAAAAGGTGCATGCTTAATTCTATGACCTAACCCTTTACTTGGCGAATCGAATTCCTAGATGCTTTACTTTGATTGAATTGCAATTAGATAATTAGTTTATTTAAATCAACTCATTGAAAAGAGTGATTGCTTAACATTTTCAGCAAGACATTAGCTCGGCAGATTACTTTGGCCCCTGAGGACGTTCTTTTAATCTATACAACAACACCCATGCGCTTGCGGACGTGTCAAATAAAGGCGCAAGTGACCAGCGGTGGCTGTAGCACTTTATGGGGTCGTCCACAGAGATGGGTTGGATTTAATTACTAGAATCTAATTATTAAACTAATCAAAACAAACTAAAATTAATTCCAAATAATATTCAAGACTTAAACTAAGATGAGTCACTTAGAATTTAACTAAGACTAATTGAAACTAAAATTATTAACAAAGAAATAATCTAGAATTAATATAACAAGAACAAGAAACATGAAATTTAAACTAAAGCTAGCATAAAGGAAGAATGGAGAAAGAACTTACCTCAAGAGGAGAAATTATGAACTATAATAAAAAAATCCACCTTCGAACTTGAATCTTAAAAGTGAACTCTTGTAGTTAAATTCCAACTTGAAAATAGAAGGCTTGAATTGAAATAAAATTAGAGAAGTAATATTTGAACTAATAACTTGAATGGCAACTAAAACTTGAAATTTAAATTGAAACAAGAACTTGAAATTAGTCTCAACTAAAAATTACAAGAATTATAAAGAACTACACCAATACTATAACAAAAGAAGAGAAGAAGATTTGATGATTTAACGATGAGATGATTTACTAGAGTTTCCTAAAGCCCTTATTTATGTTAATGCTAATTTCTTAATTACAAAGATTGCCCAAATAAAAATCGAATTTTCTACCTTCCTAATAATGCCCATATACTAATTTTCACCCAAAAGCCCAAATTTCCCCTCAATTTCTAATTTGTGGCTAGTGAGAAAAGGGAAGCAGAGACCTGGGAAGTTGGGAGGCTGCAGCTACGCCAGTTGGACTGCGCAGGTTGGGCCGGTGAAGAATAGGCCCAACCAATCATATTTTTGTCACAACATTATTTCCTTCCAAAATTAAATAATAAACAAATAGAATTCAATACTAAGTGATTAGAAGTACTTAATTTGACACTTTTGGTGGTCAAACAAATACCTCTGCACCTAGACTTTGCTCGTCCTCGAGTAAAATGAAAAAAATTCCAAGTATGACGCCTAACTCACATTCGTAGGAATCACAGTTGCACTTAGCGTGTGCAACAAGGCCTTTAAGCCCCTAGGTTCCCCCTAGTGGACGAGTGTGGTCTCATGAGAGTTTGCAGAAGATATACCTGCAAAATCTTTAAAAAAGAAAAAGAAAAAGAGAAAGAAAATAGAAAATCTTTTTGATTTTTTTTTCTTCTTCAAACATAAATACATATACACTAGGAAAACTGTACACACTCGATGAACAAATTACCCTTGTAGCCTAAGTATCAAACCATACATAAGCACAATGTACATATCAAACTCTTAGCCACCAAAGATGACATTCGTACACCAACTTTTCACCCCACAAGCCCTTGCAACAGTGAATCCGTTGTAGTGTTCAATGTGCTAGTGTACAATCATCTCAAGGGTTCGGCTAACCATGATGGGTCCCAGTTCACAATGTTATTAACTCAATTATTCTGGTTGCAAATTTTCCTAGTAGCAATATTGCCTCAAAGGGTACCACCTAGTAGCACATGCCTCAAAGGGATACTTGTCATATCCAATTCTAAGACTTTTTATTTTTGATTTTTGTTGCCTTTTTTTTAATGCAACAAATAAACGACAAGTGGGGGATTCAACCATGGTTGCCTAAATTCCTAAGACAATGGTGCTATGTGAATTAGGATTGGACTCAAGCTACAATGAACTGTCAAGGTTAGAATTGAGATATGAAATGACACTCTTGGGGTCGAGGTCTAGTATGTACACAGTGCTCTTATACAACCTGACATTAAGTCCTAGAGGTGAAAATTAATCAAGATAACACAACTCCCAAAATTTCATAGAAAATGGAAAATCTTTTTGGGTTTTTTTTTATTTTTTTCCCTAAAATTTTTAAGCATAGCCTCCTCTCCCCCATACCAAGATCACACAATGTCCGCAATGTGGAAAAAAGAGTATCAAGCAAAGGTAGAAAATAAAGTATACCATATACACCATATACAAGGAATAGAACAATACTACCAGGCCGGATATTGAATGTACCTAAACTACCTCACTATCCATTAGTAATTACTGGGTGGTTCGTGGAGCATCAGACACTCCACGTGCTCCTTTGTACAGAGTTCCGAGAATTCCTTGAATTGTTGACCATTGACCTTCTGTTGAGCTCCATTAGCAGGATCTTGTGTCTCAACTGCACCATACGGAAATGCATGAGTAGCAACAAAAGGACCCGTCCAGTGGGACCTGAGCTTACCAGGAAAGAGGTCCAGTCTTGAATCCTATAGGAGCACTTTCACGCCAGCGGCAGAGTCCTTCCTAAGAATCATCCTATCATGAACCAACTTCGCCCTCTCCTGAGACAATCTAGCACTCTCATAGGTCTTAGATTGGATGTCCTCTAACTCAGTCAACTACAGTCACCTCTCCTCACCTTCTACAGTAAGATCATAATTAAGGATCCTAATACCCCACCAAGCTCTATGCTCAAGCTCAACTAGAAGATGACAAGGCTTCCCATAAACTACCCTATAAGGCGACATATTTGAGGGTGTCTTGAAAGCCATCCTATCAACCCATAAGGCATCAATAAGCTTGTCGGCCCAATCTTTTCTGTTCCTATTGACTGTTTTCTCTAAAATCTATTTTGTTTCCCTATTGGACACTTCTACTTGTCCACTAGTTTGGGGATGATATGGAGTGACTAACCTATGGATAAATAGTAATGAATCAGAGGATCGATTGTTAAAGTGGATACCCTAGTCACTAATGATCGCACGAGGCATGCCATACCTAGAAAATATGTTCTCCCTCAAAAATTCTACCACAACTTTAGCCACAGTGGGGATAGCCCCAACCCACTTAGACACATGATTAACAGCTAGTAGAATTTACACATTTTCAAAAAAAATTTAGAAATGGTACCATAAAATCAATACTCCATACATCAAAAATCTTCACAATAATAACAGGGTTCAGGGGCATCATATCATCCCTAGTGATGCGGCCTAACTGCTGACATCCAAGGCATCTCCTATAGTATTCATGGGCATCTATGAACAAAGTGAGCCAATAAAATCCACATTGAAGTGCTTTTGATCGCAATCGTTTTTCCACTAAAGTGCCCTCCATAGGCCTGGTCATGGCAAAAACACAAACTGCTCCTAATCTCATGGTCTGGGACACATCTCCTAACAATTTGATCAGAATAATATTTAAACAAGTAAGGATCATCCTGGATGTAAAATTTCACCAATTGCGAAAACCTCCCTGTCATGTTTATTCCAACCTTCAGGTAGTTTACCAGTCACAAGATAGTTCACAATATTAGCATACCAAGGGTCAGAATGGATCACAAATAATTGCTCATCAATGAAGCACTCAGAAATAGGGGCATCAACACCCTTAGTACAGATAATCCTAGACAGGTGGTCAGCAACAGGGTTTCCAGAACCCTTCCTGTCTCTAATCTCACAGTCACACTCTTGCGGTAGCAGCATTTGAAGTAGCAGCATCCATCTCACAAGACTGGGATTAGCATTCTTCTTTAAAAGAAGGTGCTTAAGTGCAGTATGATTAGTAAAAACAATGACATGAGAACCAATCAAGTAAGATCTAAACTTCTCAACAGCAAAAACCACAGCTATGAACTCATTCTCTATCACAGTATAATTTATTTGGGCATCATTTAATGTGTGGCTAGCATAATAGATCACATGGGGTTTCTTAATAATGTGTTGTCCTAGAACAACCCCAACGGCATAGTCAGAAGCATCACACATCAATTCAAAAGGCTTGCCACAGGAAGGAGGATGTGGAATAGGGGCAGTGGTGAAGGCTTTCTTCAGCTTAGTAAATGCCTCTACACACTCCTCAAAAAAGTGGAAGGGCACATCCTTAGCTAGAAGACTGGAAAAGAGCTTAGCAGTTTTACTAAAGTCTTGAATAAATCTGCGATAAAATTCAGCATGTCCAAGAAACGACCTAAGATCTTTTACAAAGGTGCAGGGGAAGATTAGCAATTAAATCAATTTTGGCCTTATCAACCTCATTACCATCACTAGAAATCACATGGCCTAAAACTATCCCCTTTTACACCATAAAGCGACACTTCTCTCAGTTTAAATTCAAATTTTTCTTCCTGCATCTTTTCAAAACTTTCTCTAAGTTGGTTAAACAATTATCCAAAGAACACCCAAATACAAAAAAATCGTCCATGAAAATCTCCATGCATTGTTCAATCAAATAACAGAATATGGAATCATGCATCTTCGGAAATTAGTAGGGGCATTACATAGGCCGAAAGGCATCTTCCTGAAAGCATAGGTGCCAAAGGGACAGGTAAAGGTAGTTTTCTCCTATCCTCATGAGCAATAGAGATTCGGGTATAGCCAGAGTACCCTTTAAGGAAGCATTAATATGAATGTCCAGCTAACCTCTCTAAAATCTAGTCCATGAAAGCGAGTGAAAAATGGTCTTTACGAGTGACTACACTTAATTTCCTATAGTCAAAACAAATCCTCCACCCAGACTGGACTTGAGTTGGAATTAGCTCATTTTTATCATTCCTAATCACGATGATGCCGATCTTCTTAGGAATGACTTGAACATGACTGACACCACTCACTATCAGAAATAGGGTATATGATCCCATAATCTAGGCAGTTCAATACTTCCTTCTTAACCAACTCCTGTAGAGTCGGGTTTAACCTTCTCTGCCGATTCCGGTAAGGTTTAGCACCATCCGCTAAATGGATCCTGTACTGCACAACTGTAGGGCTAATACCTTTGATGTCTCCTAAGGCCCACCCTAAGGCCTCTTTTTTTTTCTCTAAGTAAGTCTTGAAATCTTTCCTCTTGGTCTTAGTCCAAATTAGAGGCAATAATTACAGCTAACGACTCATTAGGTCCTAGAAAAGCATACTTTCGGGAGTCAGGAAAGGGTTTTAGATCAAGTGATACAGCAGAAGTATCATAGGCATAAGCAATCTCAGCTACGAAGCCCACATACATGTATCAAAGTCAAACACATCATACTTAGGCTCATCATCCATAAAGAAGGACCACATTCAATAGCAAACTCATCCACATGCTCAACTTCTAACTCATCATAAGAAAAGTCACTCGCCGAGTTAAGGATAGAATGATCCATATCATGAAAACCATTAGGCTGTCTTTCGAAGTTAAAGATATTCAAATCAAGAGTCACGTTGCAAAAAGACAATTTCATTATGCCATTCCTACAGTCAATCAAAGCACTAGATGTAGCCAAGAAAAGGCGCCTAAAAATTATAGGAATATGGGACCATAGAATTAAGCACTATCTCAGTATCAAGTACCACAAAGTCAACAAGAAAAATGAATTCTCCCACTTTAATGATTACGTCCTTCACCACACCCTGAGGTATTCTAGTGGACCTGTCAGCTAATTGGAGGACAATCTGGGTAGGTCTTAGCTCACCTAATCCAAGTATCTCATGAACAGTGCACGAAAGAAAGTTTACACTAGCTCCCAAGTCTAGTAAAGCTCTATGAATGACCTGGGCACCTATTACTATGGAAATGGTAGGCCAACCTAGGTCTTTGTATTTGACAGGAATCTCATTAGAGAAAATGGAGTTAATATTAGAGGCTAAGAAAGCTCTCTTGGCATAGCAGTTGCCCTCTTAGTCGTTCAAAGCATCTTCAAAAATCTAGCATACGGGGGCATCTATTGGCGAGCATCCAGTAGAGAAATGTTAATTTTGACTTGGGATAACGTCTCCCTCATCTTATCAGTATGAGCTTGGTCCCTTTTCCTTTTCAGCCGATTAGGGAAAGGAGCTACAGGTTTCTAAACCTGTATGAGAGGGGGTAGAAGTAGTTTTGGGAGGAGGTGCAGTCACTGTAATAGTAGGTTCATCCTCTTTAGACTCTCCAGAATTATTAGTAGTAATAGTAGGGGGTGTATCACATTTCTCATAAAAATTATCCCCTCACATGATTATCAATCTCTTTTCCTGATCTCAAAGTTATGATAGCATTAACCTTTCTAAAAGTGTTAGGAGTAGAGTCATAGGATGTTCCACCCATTGGGTTGGTCTCAGGTTGACTAGGAAAGGTTTCTTTCTCCTTATTTGCCATAGCAGACTGGGAGAATTGTTTAGTTATTGCTCTAAGATTTCTTTCATTATTTTCTTTTAACATTCTTTGCATGTCACTTCGAATTCTCATCTCATATTTATTAAGTGCACTATAACCAGGAGGAGGTTGAGACTGGGCATTAGATGTCATGGGTAAAGGAACTGGTTCCCTAGGCCCATTTTAAAAACCTTGGTAATCAGGCCTTAGCATGGTTTAGGAGGGGTTTGTAGGCAACCCTCCGTATTGATTAAGCACAACCGCATTAGGTCCATTACTCTAACAGAAGTTAGAGTGATTACACCACCCTAGATTAAAGGTATCAGCATATAGGTCATTCTTTGGTCTTTGGTAGGCCATGTTCACATGTTCTTTGCCTAAGGCCAAGTGGTGAGCAAAGTAGGGGCTGGTGCTCAGAGTATGATCCAAGGCACGGCATTGGGAGCACACTTCAGGAGTATGGGAAGGCTGGGATTATTGTAGAACTAATCCTTTCATCATATTTTCAAGTGCAGCAAATTGAGATTCCAGGTCACTCAACTCAGACAAAGTATGTATGCCACCCCTTATCCCATTATACCTAGAGTTCAGGCTGTCGTCTCTAGTGGTTTCCTATTGCATGGTTTTTTCAGCTAGATCCTCTAGGAATTCCCAAGCATTACCAGGGCTTTTAGAAAGAAAACCCCTTTGACACATTGACTCCACCATTGTCCTATTTTGTTGGTCAAGACCTTCATAAATGATTTGACATAAATGGGCTTGGTTTAAACCCTGGTGAGGACATTGAGATAAGAGGTTTTTTAGCCTATCAAGGTATTTCAAAAATGATTCCCTGTCAGCTTACACAAATTGATTAATTTCATTCTTTAGCTTAATAGTTTTGCTATTAGGGAAGTATTTTCACAAAAAGACATGCACAAACCCATCCCAGTTTGTAATGGAGTTTGCACATAAGCTATGCATCCACTTTTTAGTATCATCTTTTAAAGCAAATGGAAAGAATTTCAAACGCACAATATCAATGGGCACATTAGGGTAACACATCATGGAACCAACCTCTGCAAAACTCTTGTAGAAAAAGGCAAGCATCTTCTGCACCTGTAAACTTAGGAAGCATATGGGCATATTAGGCTTTAAGTTCGAGAGTAACATTTTCTAGGGCCGATGTATTGAAACAAGATTTTGCAGTGGTCCTAGGTGGGTAAAAGATGTCATTAAGTGTCATTGGTCTCGGTTCACTAGACCTGGAAAATGGGTCATTCGATTCAGGTACGGATTGGGTCAAGTTTGGGTGGGGTCATGTTCAGGTTAGTGACATTTTGGGTTGCTTCGATTTGGGTGGGGTATGGTTTGGTTCAGGTCGATTTTGGGTCAACAAGTTTTTGGTCAAATATGCTCCCCATGCCAAAACAAGCAACACTTTGTAGAAAATTTCGTGTTGGGTATCATTCGAATCGGGTTAATTTGGGTTTCGGGTCCACTTTCGGGCGAGCATGTTTCGGATGACGGGTCGGGTACGGGCCTGGGTCGTTCGGTTCGGGTTTCGGGTTTCGGGTCAATTTTTCCGGGTCCACACTTTACCCATCTATTTATCCTGAATTTCAGGTTCTGATTCGCTATTGTTTCGGTCGGTTTCCATTCTACTCAAGCATTTGCTGTTTGGATCCCTAACCCAACCACTCATGCAATCAAAACCCTCTTCGTTTTTATGAATCTTTTTTTAAATTTTTCAATTTTTTTCTTTTTTTTTGAAAGCAATAAAGTTCAATTTTTTAGGGTGATGAATGAAATAAAAAAAATAAAAACACTACTAAATTGGACTACTGAAAGCAAACAAAGTAACCAATTCCAGCAACCACTCTAAAGCTAAGCTACTAAATCAAGCAAACAAATAAGGGCTAGACTCAAACAATTATTTGAAGTGATTTAACAATTAAAACTGATAATCAATTTCAACATCATCCCCGGCAAATAAAGGTGCAAGTGAACAGTAGTGGCTGTAGCACTTTACGGGTCATCCACAGAGATGGGTTGGATTTAATTACTAGAATCTAATTATTAAACTAATCAAAACAAACTAAAATTAATTCTAAATAATAATCAACACTTTAAACTTAGATGAGTCACCTAGAATTTAACTAAGACTAATTGAAACTAAAATTAACAACAAAGAAATAAGCTAGAATTAATATAACCCAAACAAGAAACATAAAATTTAAACTAAAGCTAGCACAAAGGAAGAAGGGAGAAAGAACTTACCTCAAGAGGAGAAATTATGAGCTATACTCAAGAAATCCATGAATAAAAATTGAATCTTTGAGAGTCACCTTTGAACTTGAATCTTGAAAGAGAACTCTTATAGAGAAATTCCAACTTCAAAGCAGAAGGCTCGAATTGAAATAAAACTAGAGAAGTAATAACTGAACTAATTACTTGAATGACAACTAAAACTCTAAATTTAATTGAAACAAGAATTTGAAATCAATATCAACTAAAAATTACAAGAATTCTAAAGAACTACACCAATACTATAAGAGAAGAAGAGAAGAAGAATTGATGATTTGATGATGAGATGATTTACAAGAGTCTCCTAAAGCCCCTATTTATGCTAATGCTAATTTTCTAATTACAAAGATTGCCCAATAAAAATAGAATTTTCTACTTCCCTAATAATACCCATATTCTAATTTCACCCAAAATCCCAATTTCCCCCTTAATTTCTAATTTATGGCTGCTGAGGAAAGGGAAGCAGAGAGTTGGGAAGCTGGGAGGCTGCAACTGGGTCGGTTGGATTGCAGAGGCTAGGCTAGTGAAGAACAGGCTCAATCAATCATATTTTCATCACAACATTATTTCCTACCAAAATCAAATAATAAACAAATAAAATTCAAAAATAATCTCGATTACGAACAAAAACTGAGTGATTAGAAGTACTTAGTTTGACACTTTTGGTGCTCAAACGCTTTACTTTATTTTCCTTTTGTTTTTTATTGCATTGGTAGTGTTGGTGATTGTGCTCATAGGAATTTTCTCCCTTTTATGCGAAGTCCATTTCTATATGAACCTGATCCAGAGATTTAGAGGACTTTTCGTTTGAGGGGGAAGGAGCAAAGACTTGCAAAAAAAAAAAAAGGCTTAAGACTCAAGAGACCTCACCAATTATGGCGAGAGGAGGAGGTGAGCAAAGAGGGATGCTGAGGGATTTTGCTACCCCAGAGTCCAAGGCATGGCATCAACCATTGCTCATCCTAACGTGGAGGCAAATAATTTTAAACTCAAGTCGGCTCTTATTTCCATGATGCAACAATCCTAATTTGGGGGCACCCCGTTGGAAGACCTAAACTTACACCTCTCAGTCTTTTTAGAGATGTGTGACACATTGAAGCTCAATGGAGTCTCTACCGATGCCATTCCATTGGGGCTATTTCCCTTTTCACTTATGGATAAGGCAAGAGCATGACTTTATTCTTTGCCTCCCAGATGTATCACCACATGGGATGAGCTTGCTAGAGCCTTTCTTACCAAATTCTTCCCACCAAGCAAGATGGTAAGCTTGAGGAACCAAATCACCATCTTTACCTAAAGGGATGATGAGACGCTCTGTGAGGCTTGGGAGTGGTTCAAAGACTTATTGCAGTTGTGCCCTCACCATGGCCTTCAAAGATAGATGATTGTTAAGCCTTCTACATTGGAGTGACCCAACTTGTAAGGTCTACTATTGATGTGGCGGCAGGGTGAACCTTGATGAATAAGATCGAGGATGAGGCTTATAAATTGATTGAGGAGATGGCGCTCAACAATTTTGAATGTTCAAACAAACGAGGCCAACCCAAGCGGTTTGGAGGTAAGCTTCAAGTTGATGTACTTACTTTACTTAATGCTAAGGTATATGCTATGACTCAAAGGTTGGAACGATTGAATGTGAATGTCGTAAAGTCTAGTGCCCCTCCTCATCATATGAAATATGCAGTTACATTGGTCGGACTGAAAATTGCAAAGGTTGGAGTTCTTTTGCCCAAAACACTAGCAACCAAGTCAATTATGTCAATAATTTCACCCCGAGACTGAACAATGACCCTTATTCAAATACTTACAATCTGGGACGCAGGAACCATCCAAATTTCTCATTTAGGCCTAACCCTACCCTTAATCCCTAAATGAATGCTAGGCAACCCCCTGAATTGCAAAGACCTTCCTTTCCCTAAGCTCCCCAAAAGTTCAACCTAAAGGCCATGATGGAGAGTATGTTTTTGGCACAACAAAAGCAAGATGAGTATATAAAGCAATTAGCCTCTAAAATTGACGTGCTTACTACTCATAATAAAATCTTGGAAGCTCAAATTGCGCAACAAGCTAGCTCTTCATCTACACCTCCGGTTAGACTACCGAGCAAACCCGAATCTAACCTCCATGAGGATTGTAATTATGTTACCTTGAAGATAGGGCTGAAGGACCCTAGAGACCCCGAGGACATAACACTTGAGGAGGGTAGAGAAATGATCATGGTTGATAGTAATGAGAGAAATAATGGCTGAAAGCCCATGACTTTCATATAAAATGATAGCTTAGAGATCCCCAAAGTCTTTCTGCCTAAGCTTCTTGACCCAGGTAGTTTTTCTATCGCTTGTGAAGTGGGAAAGTGAAAATTGAAAGAGCCTTATGAGACATTGGTGCAAGTGTCAGTTTGATGCCCTACTCTTTGTTTCATAGGCTAGAACCATTACGACATGCACCCTTTTCATTCCAATTAGCATATGGTTCTGAAACACGACCTTTAGGTAAATTAGAGGATGTGCCCGTAAAAATAGGAGATTTTTGGGTGTCGGAAGACTTTATCATTGTTGATATGACTGAGACCGATGATGCCGAAATTATTCTTGGTAGGCCCTTCTTGGCTACTTCAGGTTACAATACTGATGTAAAAAGGGGGTGGATAACATTTGAAGTAGAATGGTGTTATGCTATGTTCTGTTTTATGGATGAGAGAGTGGCTTTCCCTAATTCTTCCCAATCAGGTGCATTTCCCCTTTTTCTTGAGATTGATATGGAGGATGGTTTGAATTGTCAAGACCCTTCCGATTTTGATTGGATTTCCTCTAAGGACTCCGACAAAGGGTATGTTAAGGTGTAGTTTGCTGCTCTTATGCCATCTAGCGTACCCAAGGTTGAGGCCTATGCTTCCAATGAATCTCCTATGAGTGAATATTGCAGGTTTACCCAAGTGGTTCTCTCTTTGCCTCCTTTAGAAGGAGTTGATTTAGACTTTGATCTGGGGATTGCACATGATGATGGTGGCCAGCATAATGGACCACGCAATCGGTTTGTCTTGTACACTAATAATTCATTATGGCGTCACTTGATGATGAGGAAAGACCTTCAGCCTAAGTATCTGAGGTGGTACGTCCAGTTAGAAGATTTCAATTCGCAACAAAGACGACTTCCATACACTTACCGATCCCGAGCGCACATAGAAGCATGGTCAAGCTTAAAAGAGCGCTTCTTGAGAGGCAACCCAAGCTATTTTATAGCTTTGATTTCCATTTTTAGGTAGTTTTTCATGAATGAAAAAAAATAGAGAGAGAAGAACACAAAAGAAAAAAAAAAGGAAAAGCAAGCAAAAAACAACAAGAAAAAGGAAGAAAGATTATGGGCAAGGATGGTCCGTATTTTCCACTCCGGCCCATGGCGTGGCCACCCTATAAAATGGAGAATTGACATCCAGCGGCCACCACGATTAGACCGTGCTGTCGCCCACGATCCGTGGTGGACTGCTACGGGCCTCGGCCATGGGTTTTACTTAAACTCTTCTCTTTTCTCTTAATCTTTCTCTTTCTCAAATAAATTTCATCTATTTCCGCCATTTATTCTCCAACTTCATCTCATTTTCACCCTTCCTCCATAACCATCTTCTTCTTTCTCTAATTCTTCCTCTGTTTCAGTTAAATTCTTCATTTTATTTTCTCATACCTTATTTTTGAGGTTTTTGTTTCAATTTCTTACATTTTACATCCATGGCACCCACCAACAGACAAATGAGCATCAACGAGGCGGGGACATCTAGTCGACCACCATCACGACCTCAACAAACCTCTCGCACTTCCACTAATGCACTGACCCAAGGTAATATTCCTTATCCCCTTGGTTTGACTAACCTCGAAAATGTTGCTAGATATAATTGTTTGAATGAACAAATTGTTGTGGCAACTCATTATTACAATGAGGAATTGTTGGAACGTTTGGGATTATTGGATGATATACGGTGGTCATTTGCACGGGAGGTATGGGACATTTTATTGAAATAACAAAGCATACATATCGGGACCTCACACTAGAATTTCTACGTAGTTTACATATTGAGGTTACTCGAGGGCCTCAATGTCAAGTGGGATATATTTCATTTTATTTGCAAGGGCAATTTTTTGAATTGAACTTCAGTACCTTCAATAACATATTTGGTTTTCCACCTAGAATGGACTTACCAAACTGTCAAGTTCCCCACGAATTCAACCCGAATGCATTTTGAGGCAAGCTTTCGGGGGAATTTAGGTATAGCACTAGTTCTTCTAAATTCACCCATATTAGGAACCCTTGCATTCGAGTGGCTCAGTGTATTCTCACTTTTTGTTTCTTTGCTCAGGATGATAGTTTAGATGTCCCTAGATTGTCTGAGTTATATCTCCTATCTTGTATGCTTGATGGTGTCTAAGTTAATCCTAGGGCTTTTTTGGCCTGACAATTGTATAGTGCGGCTGTTAGCACTAAGGGTAGGATAGTCATTGGGGGTGTCGCCCCTGCTACTGCTGGATTTTTGGATGCTGAGTCCAATCCTAACGATCACCTTTTTGGGTCTGAGCGGCTTGATCAAGCGACTTTTGAGCAGAAGAATTTTGGCAAAGTAGAGGCTGGAAGTTTGTGCTGGATTTATCCCGAGGATCGGCTTATGTCACTCCTCAATGTTGAGCAGACCACCTTACTTCATCGAGCTAACCCTCATTGGGTACCTAGTGATGCTGAGGTTGTTCGGCCTGCACCTTCTCCACCCCCATTTACTTATCAAGCTAGAGCTAATGGGTCATTCTTACAATCACCCTATAGTGAACCACATAACATGCCATGTGTCTTCTTACTAGACCTGGCAAATGGGTCATTCGGTTTGGGTACGGGTCGGGTCAAGTTCGGATTGGGTTGTGTTTGGGTTAACTGACATTTCACGTCATTTCGGTTTGGGTCGGGTATGGTTCGGGTCTGGTCAATTTCGGGTCAACCAATTTTTGATCAAATATACTCGTCATGCCAAAACAAGCAACTTTATAGAAAATTTCGGGTCGGGTATGGTTCGGTTCAGGTCAATTCGGATTTCAGATCCACTTTCAAGTGAGCATATTTCAGGTGTCGAGTCGGGTATAAGTCCGGATCGTTCGGTTCGGATTTCGGGTTTCGGGTCAGCTTTGTCAGGTCTACTCCTTACCACTAATGAGCCAGCAAGATTAATAGAACTTCACTTTAGGAAATATGTGAACTCTCCCTCTCATGTGCTTGCTTTTATGGTCATTCTCTCAATCCTTCTTCTAATAAAACAATGCTGTTATAGGTTTGGTTATACTCTTGATTTTCCATCTCTTTACAAATGCAATCTAGGTGTCTTTCAAGGGTTTTGATGAGGCCCAGTGAAAGGTAATTAGGCGGGAAAATTGTCTAGGAAATGAGGAGTTGAGAGCATAAGTTCTAAATTTTTAAACTCTACCTTACCACATCAGTAAAATTTCTATTTTTTAGAAACTTGCATGTATTTTCTCCTTCAGCCCATGAAACTTTAATTTGGATCACATAATAAAATATTTATGATCGACCCACCCCATAACATATAACTTTTTTTAAGCCACGTAAATAATATTTTCAAGGAACAAAACACAGAAAGACAAAAAAAAATTGGATCAAGGGATGGAATGACTAGGTGTTTCACCATGCATGCCAACCCACACGGACCGCAGGCTCTAGGCCAGATTTTAGAAAATAGGACCTGCAAGCTGGCAAGCGAGTAGTGCGCCGGGTGCTCCAAGAAGCCAAGTAGCTTCAGAGCACATGATCACTTTCGATAAAACTTTGAATTCTAAACCCACTTGCCATCTTCATAAGAGGATACACAAAATCCCCAAAAAGACCCTATGGAATGCGTTGGATAATAGAGGCATTATAATATATCCATCCTAGACGCTTATTCTTGCAAACATTTCAAAAATAACCCAGGCATATAGGCAACTATTAGTTATACAATTTAATCATATATACCCCTCCACCTACTTGGTATCATTTTACCACATTATTTAGTTAACATAAGAGAATCTGTACCTTTCTGTTGGAACAATCTCTTATTTCTCTCCTGCTAGCACAAGTAGATGACTACGTACTAATATACATAGCTATGTGTATTTTGCTAATTTTTTTTCGCTTCCTCTGAATAAGATGACTTGCCGAGTCCACCTTCGCCATTCCCTGTTTGGAACTTGTGTTTGCATTAAATCCCCCAAAGTTTACTCAAATACTGATCCAGTATACTGACAAGCAAAGAACAAGTGAGTGTGAGTTTCCTCCTCCATCTGGCATATCACACTTTCCTTATCAGCCTGTGTACCTATCTATGCCCATCTTTGGTTAGCAACCTCTGATGTAGTGCCAATCATTCAATAAAAAGACATCTTGGAATTCCATTTTTGTGCTAAGCAACTTAATGCCACTAGCTCGTAGTCTATGTCTCCTTGATTAGCTTAGAACCAGTCTTCAGAATATATTCACCTCTAGGATTAGCTAGACATTTCCATCAGGATCAACTCCTTGCTGCATTACATCCCTTACCTTCAAATGCCTCCTTCAATACGAACTATCCTTGATAGGCTACTTGCACCGCCAGATGGTCTAACCTTTAAGATAATAGCAGTTCACTCACCTAATGCATAATCCGTCTCTTAACTCCATAACATGCCAAACCATCTTGGTGATCAGTGCAATGTTCCATTTATAGCAATCTCTGATTTCCATCCCCCCTCTTTTGGGCAAGCAAATAGTGTGCAATACAAGAAGTGTTTGCACTCGTAGGTTCAGCATTCCACAAAAAGGCGCTATAAATTTGTGACATTATCCAATACACTCTTAGGCAAAATGAAAATTTGGCTCTAATATGGAAATATGTTCAGTAGGACAGAAATAATAATCACAACCTTATCAGCGTAAGATAGTCTTTGTGCTAGCTATGCTCTTATCCTTGCTCTTATTATGTCAATAAGGGTTTGAAGTCTTGTTTTTTTAATTTATGAAGTTTAACTGGTACTCCTAAATATCTGAAGAGCAGGTTCCCTAGCCTGAAAGCAGCGTACTTCGCAAATTCCGTTATCTGTCGCTAACTCCAACAAATACAAATAATGATTTTTCTGGATTTGCCTCTAACCTAAAGCAATCTAAGGAGTGCTTGAAAGCATCGATCAAGCAATGAATACTCATGTTATTAGCCCTAGAAAATAATAGCATATCATCTGCAAATGCCAAAGAGAAAAGCTTAAGCTGGTGTTACCCCGGGTAGAACTTGGACCCATCCTGTGTAGTTGCAAGTTTCAGAGATCTAGCAAGCTACTCCATCGGACCATCGCCGTCAAAAAAATAAGGGGCACATTGGACGAGGTGATTAGAAAGAATTTGAAAGTTGTAGGATTGACGAAGGACTTGGCT
This sequence comes from Selenicereus undatus, assembly GCA_017589665.1. Classification (NCBI taxonomy): domain Eukaryota; kingdom Viridiplantae; phylum Streptophyta; class Magnoliopsida; order Caryophyllales; family Cactaceae; genus Selenicereus; species Selenicereus undatus. The sequence goes on from JACYFF010019584.1 coordinate 86,302,045, forward strand.
CAGGATAGGAGACTATGGCGGGATAGGATTAGGATTTTAAATCGCAGAAAGTTGGCCACTTGATTTGGTCGGTTATAGTAGGGTAGGTTTTGTATGTCGTGTTTGTATACAGGTATTACATACATCTGGGAAGAGACATTATTTGCCTACCGCTATTTGTTAAAGTATAGTACCTTCTTCTACTTTGTTGTACGTATGTGGTTTGTTTATTTATATAGTCACGGTACCTGATTTATGATTATTTCCTAGTTTACTCCCAGCTGAGTATTCTTAATTTTTCCTTTTAATGTTCTCACAAAATCCTTCTTCTATAAAATGTTTCACAAACTCTTGTTTTTATGGGTATCTTGGATTCAACCTTTCTACGGGTAGAGATGTCGGTAGAGGTAAAACTGCCTACATCTGGATCTCTCCAGACCCCGCGAAAGCGGAACTCACATTGGGAGGTGTTGTTGTTGTTGTTATTGTATTGGGTCACCCTGCTTAAGCATTTACTTGCTAAGAACATACCAAACATTTCACCATTAAACTTATTGTAAAACATGACAGTTATGATGCATACTATATAACCCTTCGCACAAAAAATTAAGGGAGCCATAACCCACCAAGATTTTCTCAACGAAGTCCGACACCACTGAGCCATATTCCTATTTCGAATCTAATTTCATAATGACACATGGATAGACTTTCTTCCTTTGATTAAAGTTGACCAAATCTTTACAAATCATGATGTCATGGAGAATCGATCTAACACTGATGAAGGCCCCCTAAGGATTCATCAATTAAGTAAGGAAAAACCAGCTTTAGTCTCTTACTATGCAATGTGTCTGAAGTCAATTGGACTCATTGGATTATGCAGTTTTGGGTCATAGATAGTATTGTTGCATTAACTAGCCCCAATAGCTTTCCATGTGAAAATCTAAAAGCTACTAAATCACCTTAGAGTGGGGTAAATAAGGTGATGATCAATATTACAAATTAATCGAAATAATGAGCAGAAAGGTAAAGATATAAGAATTTTCAACGAGGTTAGCCTCAATCATGCTTAGTCTCTGCCTAGAGTTGCAAAACTCTAGGATTAACTCAACTTTATTAGGAAAGATAGTTACAACTCTGGAGTATACCTCACTCTAAATTCCAAGTCACAAGTCGACGCCTTTAACTAGACTTAGTAGAGTTGACTCTTTAACTATATAATTCTACCCAGTTACAAGTTTGAACAATACAACTTAGTTGAATGAATAACAAATCAAGGATCAATGTATGTAAGTGAGTATTATCATTTTGTGCTCCTTCTTGTGTCACTTTCAGCTGTAAATTCCTCTCAATTTATAGCCAAGAGATGTTGGAGAGATTGAAGGAATACTTGGATAGTGATCGTTGCATCAATCAAGGAAAGTTAATCCTCTAGTTTCAAGGCCTTGAACCTAGTATTTCAAGTCCTTGAAATTCGCAGCCTTATTTAACGTTTATCTTTTGATTTTCAAGAGCCACTTACCTTATTTTTAGCAGAAAATTATTCTTGAGGGAATCATCTAGAAGTTGATTTTTACCGGCACAATCTTTCATAATATAATATCAAAAGATAACATCATAATTTAAACAAATCTTTACATTTAATAAATATAGCATCATAATCGCATATTATTAGCAATAACAAGCTAATTAGACAAGATTTGAAGGGAATCAACATGATTTAATCAAATTAAAATATATCTTTCATTCAAAATTCAAAAAGGGTTTTAAGGGAGTCAACAACCTCCCCTTTTTGGTGACAGACAACATTTTTAGTTTGATTAATCAAGAGTAAATAAAGCTAAAGGGAATGAAATCATTCTTGCCAAATCAATGATATAGCCCTTACGAATACCGTAACTAGTTTGTAATATTTGCAACCTTACCACAATTGGGCATCAAGTTTAACCATAAGCTGTCATATCTCAGACTAATTACGCTTTGACCAAGCCTTACTAGCAAACTAATTGGGCCAATTGAGCAAATTAACCAGGACTTGCTAACAATCCAATTGGACCAATTTAACAAAATTAATCAAGCCTTACTAACAATCCCACTGGGCCAAATAAACAGAATGTGACGCACACCTTACCAATAATCAGTCCAGTGGCCAACTAGACCAGGCTATTCAAGCCAGGCTTTACAAAGTCTTACATCACTCCACTGTTGTCCAAAATACACAGTCCAAAATATGGGGCTGTTCTCCCCCTTTCACTTTCATAAAAACTAAGGGGTGGGTCGGAATACAATGTCAATTACACACGTGAAAGTTTTTAAAGAGCCATAGAAAACCAAACAAACCGAGCACTAAAGTTCATATAAAACGTAAGCGAAAGTGTGGCACAAAGGAGGTCGATCGAATGATCCGTTCTGCAGATTGAGTTGCAAAAGCCACATCTGTGGTCTGAAGCGGGACAACGAGCTGGGCACCACGATGGATGAGGCTAGTTAAACGGATCAATGCATCAATTTTCTTGTTCATTAACCCCATTTATAATTGAATGCGATCAAGCTAATTGCGGAGATCATCCTGGTCCTTTTTCAATCCAGCAAGGACCGCAACAACGTTAGGAGAAGATGGGGTATTGGGAAAGGTGACCTTAAAGGCAGTGGCTTCTTCGAGAGCCGGGTCAGAGGCATGCTAACACCCTCGGTTTTCTATTTTGTAGAACCGAAGGGTTTTAAGGGAGTAGCCAGAGATGATAGGCACAAGCTGAGTAACGCAGTCCCCAGATTCATGGGTACCTTAAAGTGCTGGAAGATACGAGCGAGCAGGTTACCATAAGGGAGACATGGGGTATGACTCACACTGGCCACTCTATACATATGATCGAGAATAATTGAGGCATAATCAATGGAATACCCATTCATGAGACGATATATGGCTTCGAGAGCAAGTTCATTAGAGGCTTACTTGGAGTGGTCGGGTAAAGACACGAACGAGGACATAGTGCATCAATCGGGGTTCCGGGAACAGGACATGGTATGGGGGTCCTTTGTTCTAGCGTTTGTAGTCAGTGATTTTGTGAGGGCACCCAAACTGAGCGAGGCAGAGATCTGTGGCTCGTTTGTGGGTCAGATTAGAGTAGGCAGCGTCAATGAATTTGAGACAAAAAATGGACTTAAGAACAGAGCGGCTTAGGTTAATTGTGACAGACCTCACAAGGCTTATGAAAAACACGCCTTTAGGAGTATATTTTGTCTCCAACTTGGCGTATAACAGTCAAACAAACCTCAGGCACACAACATCACCCAAATTAAGCAATCCCAAGCAGTTATGCTTAAGCAATGTCTCAAAGAACCCAAGCTTTCCAGGGGTGAAGAAGGGGACATCTAATTTCTCACATACGAATATGGGTTTGTTGAGAAAAAATTGAAAACATTCTTGACTAGCTAGATAGGGTAGCCATTCACCTGGAATGGAGTCGAGCATTCGCGTGTGGGGCAGTGGGCGTGGCGGTGTGGAGGTCTAACCTTGCTCGTGGTGGGATAAAGTAGGAGATGGCTGAGAAGATGGCAGCTGGTCAGAGCCGTTGTCGGAGGTGGTGGGGGTGTCGGAGATGTTCACGGTGGTCTTGATGCGGGGGCTGCCTGGGCGCTTGGCCAGGCCCGTGGCGATTCGACTGGACCGGTGCTTGGGCTGAGCAGGGGAGCCCGGAGTCTGAGCTTTGGAGGCTCGATTTGCACAATTGGAGCCCCTTCCACCTCTAGTAGTGGCCATAGGTGACTATTTGGAGCGAGGGAGTGTAATGGTGGGATGCAATAGAGGCGAATTATGGGCTGGGGTTTCAAGAACCCTAACTGAGCGGGTTGTGGGGGTGAGCTGAAGTTTGCAAGGTATGAAGGGAAATTGGGAGAGGAGAGAGTGAAAATAAGAGTTGGGAAAAGGAGATAATCTCACAGCGTACCTTGGAACGGCGGTTGAGTGCAGGAGGAGGGAGAAGAGATGGTAGGTTGAAGAAGAATGTGTCTCAGGTTGAAGGAGAAGACAGAGGGTTGGGTTTTGAATTAACTGTGGGTTGTTGAAAAAAGGAAAAGGTAGTTTAATAATATCACAAGATCCCGTACAAAATTTCAAATACAACATGTTGTAATGCTCAGGGTACTTTTATAAGATAAGGAAGGTTGAATATACTTTCCAATGTTGCGAGATCTAAAAATTTGAAAATTTGTTATCACAAAAAGATTGTATAAGAGATTTTTGGAAAACTTCTCCACGTGCCCTAAACAGGAAGGAATTAAGTTAGAGTGAAATAACCTTCCTTTGGGGTAATTGTTTTATTTGGTTAAGGCAGATGATTTATAATCAAGGCCTTGAAATGGAAAGTTCAAACCTTTGATTTAGTCGCACCAAAAGAATCACCAGTTTCTGTCTACATTTCAAGGCCTTGAACTGTGCTGTAAGGTCTTGAATTTTTCATTAGTGAGCAGATAGCATATTTTATTGGCCTGTATGAACTCAAGAACAGAATGACTACTTAGAGGGCTCTCCCTCAATTCATGCATGAATATTAATCATTCCAAGTTCTTGACGGATTTATTGAGTTCTTCCTAACTTAGAGGTTTAGTGATAATATCGGCAAGTTGAGAATTAGTTGAAACAAATTCTAAGGACACATTACCTTTTTCAATGTGATCTCAAATGAAGTGATGATGTACTTCAATGTGTTTTGTTCGAGATTGTTGAACCGGATTTTTTTGTAATGTTAATGGCACTCGTGTTGTCACAACTGATAGGAACATTCTTGAGATGAATTCCTAAGTCGAGCAATTGTTGCGTAATCCATAAGAGTTGTGCGCGACGGCAATGTACTCAGGTTCTACCGTTGATAGTGCCACATAATTTTGCATCCTTGAGTGCCATGAAACAAGTGACTGACCAAGAAATTGACAAGTGCTCGATGTGCTCTTTCTATCTACCTTGTGACCTGTATAATCGGCATCAGAATATCCAACGAGAAAGAAGTCTCCCCCATTAGGGTACCAAAGTCCGAAACTTTCTGTACCCACCAAGTATCTAAAGATACGTTTTATGACAGTAAGATGGATTCTTTAGGGAGATGGTTGAAATCGAGCACACCACGATATGTTTTCTCGTTTATTGGCTTACCGTCATGATCTTGATCAAGTTTTGCACTTGATGCCATGGGAGTACTAGCATGTTTGGCATTGTCTATTTTGTACTTCTTTAATACTCACTTACATACTTACCTTGACTAATGAAAATACCTTCTTTGAGTTGTTTGATTTATAGACCAAGGACGAACGCGAGTTCTCCTACCATGCTCATCTCAAATTCTCTATTCATGAGGTTAGAAAATTCCATGCATAAAAATCGTTAGTGGCTCTGAAAAGTATATCATCAACATAAACTTGTATGATAATCAAATCCTCCCCCTTGTTTTTTATAAAAAGTTATTTTGCTAATTCGACCACATCTAAAACTATTTTCAAGTAAGAATTCGCTTAAATGCTCGTACCAAGCTCGAGGAGCTTGTTTTAAACCATAAAGGGCTTTTTGAAGTTTAAACACATGATTAGGAGGATCGGGATTTTCGAAACCGGGGAGTTGTTCAACATAAACTTCTTCTTGTAAGAAACCATTCAAGAAGGCAGATTTAACATCCATTTGAATAAGTTTAATGCCCATGTATGATGCAAATGTAAGAGAATACGAATGGCTTCTAAACGAGCTATAGGGGCAAAATTCTTGTCGAAGTCTATACCCTCTTCTTGGTTATACTCTTTGGCAACTAGTCTTGCCTTATTTCTTACTACATTCACACTTTCATCTAACCTATTGCGAAATACTCATTTTGTCCCATTCAGTGGATGGTCTTTGGGTCGCGAAGTAAGGAACCATACTTGGTTTCTTTTAAATTGACGAAGCTCTTCTTGTATAACATTAACCCAGTTTGAATAATCTAATGCATCTAAATGATTCTTAGGTTCAATGAGCGACACAAAAGAGGAAAATGCACAAAAATTTCAAAGAAAATATCTAGTTCTTATACCGATAGATATATCGGTAAGTAAGTTATCTGGTGCATGATATAAGTTGTATTTGCAACCTTTGTCTCGGTTCATGCACAGTTTCTTCAATTGGAGCACTGGGTGATGGTTCATCTTCATTTATAGCATGTGATTCTTCACTTTTAGGTGGGATGTCATTTTCAGGAGTTGAATCTTGATGTGACTCTTTATGCTCCATATTTGACTTAGCTCTTGCATCTTCTTCCTCATCATGATCATCTTATTGCCTTAGCTTCAACTCTTGGAATGAAGAAGAGCTTAGCCTACCATCATTGGACTCCTTAGAAACAAGGTGAATGCTTTCTTCAATTAGTTTAGTACGCTTATTATAGACACGATAACCTTTACTATGCACGAAATATTCAACAAAGTGGCCTTCATTGCTTTTGGCATCAAACTTGCCTAATCTCTATTTTCCATTGTTGCGAATGAAGCATTTGCAACCAAATGTACAAAAATACGAAATATTTGGTTTTCAACATTTGGAAAGTTCCTAGTGAGTCTTTTTGAAAATAGGGCAAATTAAACAACGATTCGAAACATATTTAGCAGTGTTAACCGTTTCTGCCCAAAAAGATGCTGGCAAACTACTTTCAGAAAACATAGTTCTAGCCATATCCTCTAAGGTGTGGGTTTTTTTTTTCAACCACACCATTTTGTTGAGGAGTTCTAGGTGTTGAAAAATTGTGTAGAATACCAAGGTCATTGCAAAACATAATAAATTGTGTGGAACTCATAAAATGCTTCATTTTTCTCTTTTAAAATAGAAACCCAAGTAAAACGTGAATAATCATCCACAATAACAAATATATAAGAACTTCCTCTGAGGCTACGTGTAGGTATTGGACCACAAAAATCCATGTGAAGCAATTCTAATGGACGAGATGTCCTAATGCAATTTTTGGGCTTAAAGGAACTACGAACTTGTTTTCCTTTCACACATGCATCACAAATACAATCTTTTTCAAACTTATATGAGGGTAAGCCACGTACTAAGTCTAGCTTAGATAGCTTTTCTATAGTAAGCTTACTAGCATGACCTAGTCTATGATGCCCCAGCGAAGTATCATCAAGGGAGGCTTTAAAGCATGATAGTTTAGTGGATGAGATGCTATTCAAGTTAATGGCGTAGACGTTATCTATTCTAGGACCATATAGAATAGTATTGTTGTCATGCACATTTTGTATAACACAGTGAGAGGAGTTGAAGATAACATTATTACCTTTGTCACAAAGTTTTAATATGCTCAACAGGTTGAATTTTAATCCTTTAACAAGACATACATTGTTTAAGGATTTAGAAGGATCCTTATCGATCTTACAAATTCCTATGATCTTATAAACTCTATTGTCACCGAAGGTGACATTTCCGTGCTTTTTTTTTCTTGATTTCGGTAAAGAAGATTCGTTTCCACTCATGTGCCTTGAGTATCCGCTATCAAGATACCAAATTTCGACATCGACTTTCAAGCATACCTACAAAACAATATATTAGACCTTTCTAGCCTTGACATCCAATTTGGGTCCGATGTAGGTTGTGACCATATTTTGTGGTCTTCCTCCTTTTGGTACCCAAACTTGGAAAATTTTGGTATGTGGCTTTCTCAAAGGGCATGAATAAGAAATATGACCCTTCCTTAAACAATAGTTGCCCATGGTGTAAGGTTTGTTTTTGGATGTCTCATGAACAAAGAAATTTTTGTATGTTTTGTTTTTGTTAAAAGGGTTATATCCAATATCTTCTTTGGTGAAAGACATCCTTTGAGATGCCAATAATCTACCCAAGTTATCTTGTCCTTTAGAAAACTTCAACACCACCTTTCAAGCCCTTTATATTTGGATTGAAGTTCTTTTTTTTTATTTTCAAGAGTTTTAATCTTTGAGTGAGATTTGTTGTTTGATTTTTATAAAGCTTCTTTTTCAAAGGACAAATCACGAATTGTTTTCTTCAAGGACTTTATCTTGGATAAGTACTCCTGCTCACATCGTAAGCAATTAATTAAGGCTTGGGCTAATTCATCTTTACAATATTCAAGAAAGTGAGTGCAATCTATCTCATCCAAGCTTTCATACTCGGTTTTGTCCTCTTGGACATAGTCTTCATTTGCTGTAAAACATCAGTTTGCCGCTTGTTGTTCTTCCTCATCTTTATTGCTTGAGTCATTATCCCTTCATGCGACAATCAATGCTTTCTCGAATTCTTTCTTGGCCTTTTGTTTGTGTTTTTCAATTATTTTTTGTAGGATGGGAAATCTTTCATCACATGCCCTGCCAAACCACAACCAAAACAAGGACCAAGATTGGATTCATTTTTATTATTTAAAGGTTTATTACCTTTAGAAGATTTATCATTCTTCTTCAAGGAGGATCCCCATTGGTACAACTTCCCGGGTTTGAGCTTTTTTGACTTGAAAATCTTCTTTAGTTCTCTTGCGATCATCGCCATGGAATCTTCATCTTTTTCACTAGATTCATCTTCTGAAGAGTAGTGTTCTTCACTAGTAGTTTTAAAGGCTACTCCCTTCTTTGGTTGAGTTTCTTTTTCTTCTTCATCTTCTTTAAGATGAATTTCATGCGTGAGAAGTTTCTCGCGTAGATCATCCAAGGCTAGTGTCTTGAGGCTTTGGGCTTCTTCAATTATGGGGACCTTGGGACCCTATTTGTTTTGGGAAGACATTGAAGGATTTTCCTAACCATTTCCTCATTGGTATAGGTCTTGCTAAGTGAGTTGAGACTCTTGGTTATGTCGGTGAATCATCTAAACATCTCTTTGATAGTCTCATCGTGTTGCATTTTGAACAACTCATATTGATGGACGAACATACTGATCTTCGTCTCTCTTACCTGACTTGTCCCTTCATATGTTACTACAAGCTTGTCCCATATTTCTTTAGCTATTTCACATGCACAAATACGATTGTATTCATTAGCATCTAATCCATAATATAGGATATGCATAGCCATACATTTTTTTAAAAGTCTTGCAAAGTCCTCTTGGGTGTATTGTTCTTCAATTTTCACGACAGACTTTCCATCGACTGTAGTCTTTGAAATATATAGACCTTTCATTATAATGTTACATAGCTCATAATCTTCAGTCTTGATGAACACCTGCATCAAATTTATCTAGTAAGAAAATATAGTGCCCCTAAACAAAGGAGGTCTAGTAGTAGAGCGACCTTGATCATTGTAGCCTTGTCCGATAGTGGCTATGAGCATGGCCCACTTGACGGTAAAGTCAAAGTGCAGTGGGTCTAGCTCTGATACTAATTGAAACTCTAAAAGCTACTAAATCACTCTAGAGGGCGGGTGAATAGGGTGATGATCAATGTCGTAAATTAATCAAAATAAAGAGCAAAAAGGTAAGGTTGGACAAAACACAAGAACTTTTAACGAGGTTAGCCTCAACTAGGCTTAGTCCCCGCGTAGAGTTCCCTAACTCCAAGATTATGTTAATTTATTAGGAGGGATAGTTACAACACTAGAGTACACTTTCCTCTAAGTTCCAAGTCACAAGTTGACACCTTCAACTAGGCTTGGTAAAGTTGACCCTTCAACTCTATAATTCCACCCAGTTACAACTTTGAGCAATACAACTTAATTGAATCAATAACAAATCACGAATCAATCTATGCAAGTGAGTATTGTCGTTTTGTGCTCATTCTTGTGTCACCTTCAGCTGCAAATTCCTACAAATTTATAGCCAAGACATGTTGGAGAGGTTAAAGGGATACTTGGAAAGTGACTGTTGCATGAATCATGGAAAGTTGATCATCCATATCGTTTTGAGGCCTTGAACCTAATCTTTGAAGCCCTTGAAATTTGGAGCCTTGTTTAACGTTATTTTTTGATTTTCAACGGTTACTTAAATTATTTTTAGAAGAAAATGTTGAGAGACTCATTTAGAAGCTGATTTTTAACAGGAAAATCTTTCACAATATAATATCAAAAGATAATATCATAATTTAATCAAATCTTGACATTTGATAAATACATCATAATCCTATATTATTAGCAATAACAAGCTAATTAGTCAAGATTTCAAGGCAATCAACATGATTTAATGAAATTAAAATGTCTTCAAATAAGGGTTTTAATGGAGTCAACACCATGAATAAAAAAATCCTGAACAACATGACCGACATTAAAATAATGTATATTTTCGGAGGGGAAAACTCACAAAAACATAAACAATTGACTATCAAAGAAATGAAGATGATGAAACCAAAATGCAAGAATGAAACACATGAAATACTTCCTTTCACAAGCTTCAAACTCACAAGGATGATGATGAAAAACCGAAAGCAAGAAAGAAAACAAAAACTTAGATAATCAAGTGAAGTTTCAAGGGATAATCCGAGGAGCCACCCTTGGAGAACACTTGGGCAATCCTCTTTAGATCAACTAGTGACTGAATTTAATCACTATCTAGTTGAAATAAAAAGAACCTAGAGACCCACTTGAGTTGCCAAACTCAAGATACAACACTAGGAATTTCAAGGGAGAGAGTTTTCTAACTCACAAAATTTCATATATCTCGAAAGTTGATTGAATTGAAATGATTCTAAACTATGGCCTTTATATAGTAGAGGCCTTACACAATGAAAAGACATAGAAAACAAATGAAAAGATGTGAATTAAAACAAGTAAACTTTCAGCATACTACATTCAGATGAACAAAACCGAAGAGGGGTGTCTTTTGGTGTTGTTGGTGTGAAGTGAGTGTGGCAGCAAAAAGGATGCATGTACCCCACCATTATCACACATCCAAGCCTTATTTGAAGAGGGAGGACACGCTTTATGAGGAGGTATAAGCAGCAAGAGCCGAAATCATAAGCTTTCACACACCTTCACTCGTTTTGCATTAAATGCATTCACATCAGCAGCAACCCCAACTTCAAACAGGCATAACTCTCTGGTTTGTGATCCAAATGCGATGATTCTTGATTCATTGGAAAGCTTAGGATGTCTAGTTTCCAGGGAATGTGGTTTCATCGCATTTGGACCATCCGTTCAAACGTTATGGGCCAAAGAGTGGAGACTATCCAAAACTGGCCTGCATTTTGATATCCGAATTTGTGGGCTGAACTTGACCTAGAACATGAACTCCAATTTAAGTGTGGTTCGTCTTGTTAGAAATCTCTCTTCCTAAACTTAAATTTAGGCCAGAGAAACCTTGGCTAAATCATGTGGACTTTAGATGAAAGTTGCCTCAAAGTTGGACTAGCTGATTGTTCCAAACTGCCGAGTTGTTGAACTTGCATATTATGCCCATACTTAGTTTTCCTTATGCATTTATCCTCAAAATGACTCAAGGGACCTTTAGAGGACACCTTGGGCCTCCCAAAAGATGGAATAAAAGCTCCTAAAATGCATTGGATGCACCTTTAATTTATTGTTCAAAATCACCCTCGAATCTGATGCTTGAGATCAACCCATATATACATTACTATGATTCCTAAGATTGCTTAAAAAGGAACTACCATACCCATTTGGTCATGGATTTTTGTCATTACCAATTGTATGCATAGCTTGCTTAATTCATGCTTTAGTAATAGTAGTGGGAACTAACGTTTTTTTGTTCTTCAGTGGGGGATCTTCCTTGTATGATGACCTCAAAAGAAGGTGTTATGTCTCAACCTCTAGAAAATTATGAAAATACTTAATCAAAATCTATCCTATTTCCTATTTATCTAGAGTAAGACTACCTTGGGCATCTTACACTGCTACGACAGAACTATTATACTATCGGTTTGCAATGCTTGCATAGAAAACAAACTACTATTTTGATCACTCAGCATGAGTAAACTCTCCTTGGACTCTTCGTTTTAGGAATTCCCTTTCAGTTATCACTAGGAAATTATATCATGCAACAATTTACTTTTCCCTTTATGGCAAACCAACCTTGTGAGAATCTGCATGTATCTCTCTTTGTATGTTGAATATCTCTGCCTGAGCTTTGTAACACTCCCTAAATGCCACCGAAATAATTCTCGTTCATGGTCCTCAAAGGTTTCTTCAAAGCATACAACTTTTTCACTAGCATGTATATAGGAGAGCCACTAACTTGCATGTGCCAAATTGATCTCGCCACCTTCTTAAGCTCAGATATCCTCATCCACATTCTAATTTTTGGTTTTGTCTTTTGTTGGGACATGGTTAATAGAATGGGCATACTGAAATAATAACTACTCACGAATTCCCTTAAGAACTAAACCTCGACACTATCATAATGCCACCTTCAAGCCAATCAATCAAAGGGGACCATAATTCATTCACATAAGAGACATAACCATCGGAAGGCTAAGGTGGTGCTCCACTAGACTTGGCCCAGGTTAGAGATGTGTTTTGGCCAAGGATGAAGTAGATAGGATTACAACAAAAAAGAATGCCCCAATCATTTTGCGTATGCATATGCCAAATGTAGTTTTTAAGGACGACAAAGCAAGTTCTAGAAGATATACACCATTGGAGAATTGCAAATGAAATGAAACAATGAGATAGGAATTAATGAATTATTGCAATGCTCAAAGTCTCATAGGTCTATACCAAGTTTAATCAACTAACTCTAGAAGAGGTCCTACTTGGTAAGGTTCAGCAATAGTGCCATAGCACTCTCAAAAATAATTCGCTTGCACAGAAGACAAATGCAATTAAATAGAATGGTTGCATTTTGGAAAAATGAATTTAGTAAAAAATTTACTTAGCTGGGACACACAATGATACACACACATGCTATTCAATCAAACATAACACCTTGAAGCAGCATCATCGAAGGGGGTTTTCCAGCTCTTTTTCAAAGTTTTTTCCTCTTTTTCTTATTTTTCGACAAATTAATAAAAACCACCTAAAGAAGAAAAAAAACACATAAAGAACATAATGAAGAGGAGGGACAAAGTGATCACCTTAAAACCTTGTGAAAGCTTCACTCGATTATTGCTCTTCGCATGATCAAAGACAAAAGAAAATATATGCTTGCAAGATGCATAATCTAACCTATATGCTCAAGTTAATATGAAATGTGAATTGACCTAGTGCAACTAAATGGACGCCAATTGCGTGAAGAATATGCATTAGCAATAAGGGATGGGAAAAAAACATAAGCACATATGACGAAATTGATGAAGCAAGGAAGGGTGATATGGCAGTGTCAAATGACATGGATTCCTTTGTCACTCTCTTTTTTGCCAATAATCCAAACTTCTTGACTCTTCTCTTTTTCTTGTCTTTTTATTCTTTTCCTCTTTTTCCTCTTTTCTTTCATTTTTCTTTCATTTTTTTGTCTATGTTTTTTCACAAGATAAGTGAAAGCTTTGGTTACCTTACAAGAAGTGCTTGTTTATGGTCCTAAGCTTGATGCTTCCCTTAGGTGACATTTGACCAATGTATAATAGGTGGATGAACTGAAGAATTAAATGATTTTGTGGTGTCCACCACCTCCTTATGATGCACATACATTCCTTTGTAGCTTACTAGAAATGGTATGGGGTGAATATCATGGGTATGAAACCATACCATGTGGTATCCCTTCTTCGTCAGTCACATAAGGCAAGGACATTGCATTGGAGAAGGGATGTGCAAACGGTTGGTGACATAAAAGTCGACCTTTTGACAATAGATGTAAAAGGAAGTCTTTTTCTTAAATACATTAATCATAGGCACCCCTAGTAGCAAGAAAAGACCTACCCAAACTACATGAAGTTGTAAATTCTAATCCATATCCATGATCACAAAATCACACAGGATGAAGAACTTAACCTCTTGAATAGAAACATTCTCCAAAAGACCACTAGGTACTTGACGAATCTGTCAACTAACTTTATGGAAATGCTTGTGTATTTTGAATGACCTACTAGATCTTTTTGCATAAGGAAAGTGGTATTAACCCCTAGAACTTACCTACTTGATTAAGCAATGGTGCTCTTATAAGAGAAATTAGTGATTTCTCCATTCTAGATTGTAGTTGTTGAGATAAGGATTACTTAGGTTGTGGGTTGTAGTTCTATATGCGATTAATATGTTGAATGGTAGGAGGACCATTTCACACCACTAACCTCATATATGACATTGACTCCAAGCGGCGAGGTGGAGGAACGGCCCGGGGTATGAGTAGTAATGAGTCGTTGACGTTGTTAACCGAGAACACCTACCTCGCTAGCTTGGAAGGTCATTGCATCAGCCTCATACTTTCTACCACTTCTCTTGGGTCTTGTCCTTGTGTTAGACTAGTTGTAGTTATTAGAGACTGTCTTCTCCAAGAAAGCCTTAGCTGTTTCTGTAAAATTCCTTTTTGAGAGCACAACCGGCTATGACAAAGAAAAAATTTCATCAATTGGTTTAACTCAATGCAGAAGGTTTGGATTAAAAACCATTGCATTGTGCCGAAAAAGGTGATGTTCATCCTCAATTTTACAATTTTTTTTAAAGGAAATACTTAGTTAAGAAAGTCTTTGTCAATGCATCCCATGTAAGGTATGCATTAGCCTCCATATTCTTTTACTTTTGGCTTTGTCCTTCAAAGAGGAAAGGAAAAGCCTAAGATAAATAGCATCAGTAAGATCTCATTATGCGTTTTGTATCACACTTCTCCAAGAAATTACAGATGTGATCATTTGGATTCTTCTAGGGGAGCCATCGAACTGATGTTATGAACAAACTATATAAGGGATGACTTAAATTGAAAGTTGTTAGCTAGCACCACTGACCTCATAATAGATGGGCTTCATCCTCTTGTACTTGGTATGACAAAGTTAGTAACAGATACATCTGCCTCTCGTGCGGCTTTGGCCTTCCTTTTTTCCCTTCTTAATGCACCATTTCATGCTTGTGTGATTGCTTTGATCTAAGGATCAAAGGGGAGAGGATTATAATCTCCTTGGCTTCTATTGTGCGTACATAACAAGCACTACACCAAGCATAAGCAAGCCTAAACAAATTAAAGGAAGAAAGCTATGGAAAAGGATAAAACCAAAAAGTATAAAAATAAAAGAAGGCCTAGTCTAGAGAACTCAAGTAGGCTTAGCTTTTGAAAAACACTAATTTCCTAACAACAATGCAAAACTTGATAGCTAAACTCTACAAGTGCACGGTGTAGTTAGATTTAGCAACTAACTACTACATGTATATCACATGGAGAACTTGCTTTCAAGTGCTAAGTTGACTCAATTACACAAGCTAGGCAAATTATATAAAGGATTCAACTGAACACTATGGAATGTGACATTAAAATTAGAAACTAAGAAGTTTTAGGTTGGAATTAACCTCACTGTTATCCTCAAATCAATTATCAAGCCTATTGAACTTATCCATGCATGTATATAGAAGGGATTGATTACAAATTCACAACCACCGCCCCTCCTCCTTCAATGGTTGAAGACTAATCTAGTCACACATATTAGTAATTAGTCACTTATTTCATGAGACTATTAATCAATGGATTATAAGATAAGGAATCTCTAAATCCTAATTTTAGACTAAAAAGTTCGTATTAAGACCTTAACCACTCACTAGGCTAAACTAGGCAAAGATTTCATCTTTCACTACTCTTTATACCCAAATAAGAATTGGAAACTCTTCTGACCCTTTCATTATCACTACAGGAAACGGGTTTGCTTTCCACGCATAAAATCATCTCTTCCCACGAATGGAAGAGTGGTGATGTATGCTCGTCACACTTAGGTCAAGCGTGCCTAGTGCATGGGTGGGGAAATGCCTGTCGTGCTTGTCAAGCGTGGTAGCGTTATACATGTTTACAAACTTACATTTGGGGGGGGAGGGGTTACACCTGTTTGCACGCTTCAAAACCGTGGCTACATGTCTACGCTTATATCCATGGAGAACTTACACCTTGAGCGAAAGCTTGTAACTCTCATTTCCACACCTGTAAGTGTTGTTATGTCATTTTTTAACTAACTTTTGAACGATACCGGGAAATAACTAATTTTGGAGCACAATATTGATTGTAATATTTCTGTATTATTAAAAAAATGCATTGCATTAATTAATTAACGATAATAATTTTATTATGCAATGTATATATGTGTGTGTGTGTGTGTGTGTGTGTGTATATATATATATATATATATATATATATATATATATATATATATATATATATATATAACGTGTCAAAATTAGAAACTATATAAAAGTATATGATAATATTAAGAAAATAGTGCTGGCAAGCATAATTGAAAACAATAATTCAACTATCGTTGAGAGGTTGAATGGCAACATCCAAAGTTTCGACATAATTCCAAATTAATGTACCTGTAAGTAGGTACAAAAGAAAAGTACGTACGAGACATGTCCAATAATTTAGTACATATTTAGTCTAATGAATTGTATATCTAACACTAAAAAAGTGACTCTCCTTCTAATACATATGAGGTTTATGCTAGAAAAGCTAGTCTGATGCGGCAACATTCTATATATAGTTTGAAGACACCACTTCAAAAAGGTCCATTTTCCATCTCGTTGTGTCGCACCTTGGACTTCATTGCAACCTAAAAACATTGAGCCAATAATACATTGTAAACATATACGTACATACGAATTACAAAAATCTTGAAGTAGCACCCGAATAAGTTTCCGACATTCGTTCTAATAACAAATCCTGACAGTAGAATATTGCTAACATTTGGCATTGACAATAATGACCATAAAATAAGGAAACTAGAAGGAAGCACACTTTCTATTCCTCCAAACACAACTTCCAAACATAATTGTAGCTCCAAGAGTCAGCACACTTTCTGATCAAGAGTTGCTAAAAGCTAACAATGCATACGCACTTTTTGTTCCTCCAAAGACAGGTTACAAACACCAGAAGGAAAAACACTTTTTGATCAAGAGTCAGCATCCAACAGTGCTGATCCCGCCAAAAACATTCCTTAGAACAAGTGTGTATTTACGTCACAGAGTATAGATTGCAACGTTCTGGCCTAACCCAATTACATCGTAGTAGAACAGTAGAATTTAATAAATCTACAACAAATTTCCTTCATTTAGAAAAATAAACTAATTGCAGCATCAAGTTGTATGTTTATGCGGATACGAGAAAATTTCAAAATAATTAAATAGGCCAACTCACAGTTTTTGTGTTGGCCAATTTCTTCCATAACAACTTGTCTATCAGTTGTGGATCACCCTTGTAGTCACAGGCATTTAAAACCTACAATAATAATGTATAGCTTGTAAGTATTACAATCTGAATCAACCTCAAAGCCTGGAATAGAGAAAAGGAGGAAAACTACACACCATGCCTGTAAGAAGACAATGTACCAGGACCTTTCTCTCACCACGAATGTACTGTCTTACTGGATTAGGATTATTTTTGAGTATCTTATCAACAATCTTCTCCACATCATCATGACTCAACTACGAAAATAAATGCTTTACTGGTGAGGGACTTGAATTAAGAAGTACACGATGCCAACAACAAATTCTTAAATAGATTAAGGACTTGAAATTAGTAAAATTTGAAACCAAGCTCACCGGATACACAACAGTTTGTTTGCCACGTTTGGTATGTCCTTGCATAGGTTGAACTTGATTGTTCATTTCCATGGAAGCCCTCTAAAGAATATATGAAAACAATCGTCATATATGGAATTAAAAAAAATTATAGCACTTATTGAGTTATGGAGGGAGGATAAACCTTTTGGTTATCTGATTGAGAAAGTCTTAATGGTGCCCTATTTAGAACTATGATGCCCCCTAACGCAGGATTTCCATTTTCTTTAGGTATAGGATTGGATGTAGCTCTACCATCATTAAAACAATTTGGGTTGGGTTGTGGTGGTTGTTGAGGAACACCACATTTAACAGACGCAGAACCATGCCTATGTTGTTAAGGAGTAGCATGTTTAGCTCCATGATGAAGAGATCACAATTTGACTTGATCATTGAGTGGCTTGGGAAAAGACTAATAAATGGTTATGTTAGAATTTTAATGCATAGGAAGAGCCGAATAAGGTTACATGTTATATACTGACTGGTATTTTCTTTGCTTGACTTTGTTTTTCATCTTGCACATGATTGATTTGGTTTGCTAAAGTTCGGACCCTTTGAGTCTCATTCCCTACATACATGTGGTGATAGAGTATTTAGCTTAGAAAAGCAACAGTACTTTGAATACACTATTTGAAATGTACCTAAAACATGCGAGATTGACAGAGCATCTCTAGACATGTGTGAAGGTCGACTCTGACTTTGATCACGCGGTGTGTCATTGCTTGAACCATCTGGCGACCCAGTACTCTGCACACATAGTACAAACAATTCAACTTGTATTAGAGTGTGTCATAATTTGGCAGTCATAATTCAACTTCAAGGGGAAAAAAAGAAGAAGTGAAGGACCTAATGTTGTCACACCACAAATTTCTCTAATTTTGTACAAAATATTTACAACAAAACACCTAGAACTACACATAATCAAGCATAAAAGATTTTGAAGATGCATTACTAACAATGAAATTAAGGGATGAGGCTAGAAGAACAAAGAATCCATGTAAGTTGTGTGATTAACTAGCAAGGCAAGGTTTAATGATCTCACTCTCTAATTTTCTACTACCTTCTGAGTATGGACTATATTAATGAAGCAATCAACTTCCTATATATACATGTAGTATTTGATTCAAAGAACTCAGGGTGCTGGGATAGAGAGTCATTCAATGAAGTAATTACAACTATGATAGAAGAGTGACCAGCTCAGCATGTATCTTATGATTGTCACATGAACTAGATAAATGTGGTATAATTTAGTTGCCTCTGTTATGCTATGTGAACCAAATATTTATGTCAAATGCAATCATAACAAAAGAAAATCAGCAGCCAAAAAGACAAAAATAGAGCATAAAACCAGAATAAAAGATTTTCTTAGATTACACTCTATCGCAAGTCTGGCCTGTAAAGTGAAAAGTGTGCAGAATTCCATTCTCACTATCAGCATCTAATAAGTTGTCCCTCCCCCCCCAAATCAAATGAATAGTAAATTGCTCTTTTCATTCCATATCAGCCTGGACAGTAGTTGTTATTGTTAAGACAGCCAAATTATGCCCTTTCCAATTAACATATGCAAGAAAGTCATTAGTGGTAGAATGAAGAGCCCCCTGCAGCTTAAAGTGCGTCATGGTGTATGCATCAAATGCATCTACCCGTTCCCATAGTTGCAACAACTCTTTGGTAAGAGGTTGAAGGTATACATCAATATCCATGCCAAGTGCCCTTTCACGTGGGATGATCATAGATAAAATAATGGAGGGTTGTTTCATACAGAGCCATGGGGGAAGCTTATAGGGGATTAGCAATACAGGCCACGTGCCATGAGTACTACTCATAACACCAAAAGGATTAAACCCATCACTTGCAAGACCTAATATGACATTCATGGATCAGCCGCAAAATGTTGATATTTCTCATCAAACTCTTTCCACACCTTTGCATCCACTGGATGCCTCAGGACTCCAGCCTTTACCCCATGTTCGTGATGCCAAACCATGTTTTCTGCTATTTTGGATGACTTGTACCTCCTAAGTAACCTCGGAATAAGGGGAAAATAGCGTAAAACCTTGTTTGGCAATTTTTTATCCTTGTCCTTCCATCGTGAAGTGTGACACTTGTCACACTCATCTTGGTTTTCTTTGCCATCCCAATACATGATACAATCATTACGACAAGCATGGATTTTTTCATAGTGAAGTCCCAAATCTTTGGTCAACTGTTTAGATTTACCCATAAAGATGGAAAAGGATCAATTTGAGGGAATACACTGGCTAAAAGTTGAAGCAGCATATCAAATGACTTAATAGACCATCCATACATGGATTTCAAATGGAATAAGTGCAAAAGGAAAGAAAATTTAGAAAACTGTGACCCTGGATATAATTGTTGTTCAGCTTGCTCCAGTAACCGTCTATACCCCGCATATTCACATTGTCCTGCCTTGCTCCTTACATAATTAGAAAAAGGCTCATCATCGAATTCATCATACTCCCCAACCATAAGATCTCCAACATTATACATATTAGCATCATCCTGAATACATCCTTGCTTATTTAGCCCAAAAACATCGTTCAACAATCCCTCAATATCAATGTTACCCAAATAGCTAGCATTAGTATTGGTGTCTATGCGGCTTCTAGTATAGGGTATTGAAGAAGGTGATTGATGAGAAATTGGCTTTGCGTGATGCACCCAATCAATGTAGCTCGGCAAAAATCCATAAAACATAAGATGATATGTCACAACATTTCTATCAAACCAACATTTCCATGCAAGCTTGCACTGATTACATGGGCAAAGTATCACGCTACTTTCCTCAGCGTTAGCAAATGCAAAATCTGAAAATCTTTCAATACCAGTTATGTATTCCCTGGATCTCCTGTCCTTATTAATCCAACTTTTTTCAATTTGTAAGAATACAAAATAGTAACCTAAATAGATAAAATTTGAATCAGTAACATTTACACATATCGTATATGAAAGGGGTAATATGTTATCATAACTACATGAGAAGGAGTGCAATAATTATAAGCACTTAATACCCCGACTGTAATACATGTCTATAGTTAATAGTTCAAACATGGGGAAAACATTGTTTATTTTTCATGAGTACGTGCTTTTTCACTTAAAGACAAAAAAAAATTAAATAGAGGTATGAAGGTAGTGCATGAATGTGAATTTTCAAGGATACAACTTGAGTAAAAGAGCAAGTTCTGAAAATGGATTTAATAAGATCATTTCATATATGAAATTGATGAGTTTCTTTTATTTAAAATTTAGAAGTAGACTAGGCACATTAAAATGGTGAGATAGACAAATTACATTTAGAGATTGAATAAGCTATTACATTATCCAAGGTTAAGTAAACACGGTAAATACTAGTCCATGAGCTTTGTTTAATAAAGCTGTGATAAAATGCAACTAAGCAATTTTTTTTATTCAATGAAGTTTATAATAAATTTGAAAACTTAGAGAAGATATATAGGTACCATTCTTGATGGATTGCGTATTGTATATCAGCATTGTATAATAAATTCGAAAAGTTAGAGAAGCTCTTCAACAATAATAAATTCGAAAAGTTAGAGAAGCTCTTCAACAATAGGATCAATAAAACATAAAAAACCCAATAAAATAAAAACCAAGAACCTTATCATCTTCTTCCAATCTTCCCAGTTCCCAACATCCAGCCCACCATTGACATAGCCTTTCTCACTCATTACAATCATCACTCTCTCTCTAACTTTTATACCAAAAAAGCTTTTAGCTTTCATGAATGGTCAAAAATCAACAAAAAAGAAAAAAAAATGTGGCTCACAAATGCTGACGCTTTGCCATAGAATTGGCCACGAATCAAGGTTGGAGCTGAATTTTCATAAGACTCCAAATATTGATTTCTCCTATCCAAATGTTTAAAAACATTGTTTACTTTTCATAAGTAGCTTTTACAGAAGATATTTCTTACAAATAGTTAAAGCATTTCACCAAATTTATACTATGCCATTTTTTCAAATTTAAGGTGTTCAGCTGATAGTCACAAACTCACAATACATAAGGTTTTGCGAAAGTAATGAAATGACAGTCACAAACTCACAGTACATAAGGTTTTGTGCAACTAATGAAATGATAGGCAATCTAAAGCATTCAATCTGATAGATATTGTTTGATACTTTCCCTCATGAGGCATGCCCCTAGATGAGAATGTAGAACCTTCTAAAGTGCACTACTACTATGAATAGTTAATCCACAAGGGAGCAAGGATCAAAATAACCCAGGTCTGTAGAACTATACACAAGCTCCAGACCTCCAAACTTAAGATCAAGACTGGCACTTTTAGCTTAGCCTTTGACGTAAAAAAGGCTCGAGATGCTCCAGGACTTCATAGTATGAGATTCAGACAACATAAAAGAGGTGAGCTAGAATTGGAGGTGAAAAAATGTTTAAACTCATTTACAACAACGTAATTTTCTCAAGTGCCCACAATATCATGCAATAGACTACGTACCAAAGATTCAAAAATAGGTCATCAGTTATCTTACCTGTCTAATTTTTTCAATGCCAGTTGCAGCAATAAAATCTGGAAGCTAAAATGGTTGTTTTTTGATACCACGCTTCCCCTGCAAATCATAGGATAACAATATGATGGGGTATGATTTCATAATGCAATGATAAGAACATAATAAACTAATAACAAAGTAGATGAAGAATCCCAATGACAGTATTCCAGAACCATCACACAAAAATACTTTCAGCCAAAGCAATACTCTGAATTGCTGAGCCGCTTAAAAATTAGAAGCAGATAAGTACTAACCCTGACCCCTGACATACCCGATTATGCATAATACGGCTCCAAAGATGGAGGGTGAGAAGGGGCAAATAGCATTACAGGTCCAATCAAATACATATATTCAAATTGAGAAATAAGAGTGTTAGTTAACATATTTGCAACATGCTTCGTTTTCAACTCACACACGATACACTCAAAAACTCATGCTAAACTCTTTGAAGCCAATGTTGGTTAACACTTAATTACACAAATTTAAGTACGAACAATAACATCTATTTACAATGCATAGCAGAAAATCCGTACATATATTCAGGGGTTTATGAGGGGAAGAAAACAGAGCATACCCTCAACTGGAGAAACATGAAGCAATTACGTCCCCAAAGCCAGCGACTCCAAGCCTATCTACCAGAATTAAGTGCCCACACGTGAAAAGCAACATAAAAACAGAATGTTTTGCACACAAATACTATAATTAAAAAGCAAAATTAATACTACTAAAGACACGGAGGGTGAGGGGGGCACATCACCATTGCAGTCACAATCCAATTGAGTATACATCGTACTAGCAATTCTTATTTAACTCAATATTAAATAAAAATAGGAGAGCTTCCTCCTACCCCCAAAAAAGGTGATCTCATTAAGATTTTAAACTCCCATCAGCTGCTCTACGGAACACTTATCTTCATTCTCAAATCTATGGAACACTAAAACTAGAAAAGGGAACACTGGTCTTCATTCTCAAAAAGTTGTCAAGAGAAGGGAGACAATTTAAAACCCCTTACACCCAACCATCTACAAACACTACAAATTAAGATTAGGCGAACTGATTTATAAAAAAAAATAAAATATTCAAATCAGTTATGACTCCCATCAACTGGTCTTCATTCTCAAATCATTAAAACCGAAAAAAAAAGTTACAAGAAAAAAGAACTTCAAATAATGATCAATTTGTTGTATGATGCTGCCCCTCTCCCAAAATTGGTTCTGCAATAATCATCGATTTACCCACACTCATCCTAATAAACCACATGCATTCTGCAATCTACCTGTTAAAACAAACTGACAGCAAATTGAAGACCCCATCCCAGAGCACATATACTCCCTTAAAGCCCTCAAACCCTTTTTCAATAGCACACCATAAACCCACATCGATTCTGCATCCCAACCAAATTTACATCAATTTTGCATTAATCTACTTAATTTACATTGATTCTGCATACCATAAACCACATCCAAGAGCACACATACTCCCTTTAAGCCCTAAAACCCTTTTTCAAGCATCCCAACCAAATTTCTACAATCTAAAACAAAATCATCCTAATAACGGTTGGACTATGAGACAAAATATTGCAAACTACCTGTTGAAATACACTGGCAGCAAATTGAAGACCCCCCCAACAATCCCAAAAATCCTCGTGCACAAAACCCACAAAAGCCCTAACAACAAAAAACGTAAAACCCATATACACAATAAACCAGCAAACTCTTCAAAGTCTGCGTTTCAAATCCAGTCCATTGCATCTTGAATTGCTCTTTGATGCAGGACTTTCTATATTTCATTTTTCATTGTTTCCGTTATTGCTTTTGTGAGAGTTAGTTAAGAGCTATGCTGAGCTGGCTGTTAGTTGGGGTGTCAGCGGGAATTCAGGAAGCTTGGCACTGTAACAGTGCCTATAACTGGGCACCTCGCACTAATGGAAGATGGATGAAAAATTTGATTCCTCATCTCTCTCTATATCTCTCCCTTTCCCTCTTTCCCCCTTTTCCCCTCTCTGTGTTACTCAATTTCCTTTTCCAGAATATGATCGGGCATTCATCGAACTCCTCTAGCTATCCAAAACTCTGAGTGAGTTCCTTGTTACTGCATCATTTGGTATCAGAGCGAATCGATCAATTGGACTTGGTAGTTGATCTAAGAAGCTGGCCCCAACAAGGAGCGTGACAGCCGTGGAGGAAGCCATGAGAGCTATTTTGGAGGAACAAAAATGATGGTTACAGCAGCAGATTCAAGAACAAAATGACAACATTGCAGCCTACCAACAACGGATGCTAGAGCAACAACAACAGCACATGAAAGACCAATAGCAGCTGATCCATCAACAAAATCAATTTATGATGACCCAAATTTTGGCACAGTTGGAGCAGGATAAGGAGAAGAGTGACTCCAGGCAAAACCTTATCAATCAAGGAGGTAATAATGCACAGTTTAATCCCAAAATTGAGTTCCCTATTTTTGAGGGGACTGACCCTAGGGGTTAGATAAAAAAATGCACTAGATATTTTGGGTTATGCCGAATCAATGAAAATCAAAAGGTTGATTTAGCTTCTCTATATTTAAGAGGGCCTGCAGAAACCTGGTTTGTAAGCTATATCATAGGAAGAAGAAGGGTGTCTTGGGAGGAATTTGTGATGGATGTGTGTGCACGATTTAGGGATAACTTGGACAGTAAGGTGGTAGAGGATTTCAACAGATTGCTGCAAACTGGTACTCTAGATGAGTATTTGGCAAAAATTTGAAGAGCTTAAGGCCCTGTTATTAATCAGAAATCCTAATATGCCTGATACTTACCTCTTGGAAAGCTTTATAGGAGGGTTGAAACCTGCCATTAAATCCTTGGTGAGGGCTTTCAAACCCCAAACACTTGAATTATCCATTGAGCAGGCCCGACTGCAGGAAGAACATATACAATCCCTAAAGCTCCCTCCTGATCGAACCTTCAGGTCTAACTTCTCCAACCCCAAACCACTGCTGCCTACTTCTCCTCCAAACTTCAGAATCCCATAAAATTCCACAACTAGACCTCCGCAAAATAGCCATGTTAATTCTAAATTTCCAGGCCAAAATTCTCAAAAACCATATAGGTTCATTCCTGCAGCTGAGAGGGCAGAGAAAATGGCCAAGGGATTGTGCTTCTTATGTGATCAACCATTTGAGAAAGGGCACAAATGTAGTAGCCCTACTAAACAATTGTTCCTAGTAGAGATATTAGGAGAGGAAGAAGAGGCAGGGGAGACTGGCATATTTAATGGGGAAATAGAATTTGATGATGATGAGTTGGTGCCACAAATATCCATCAATGCTATGTGTGGTCATCCCGACTTTAATACCATGAGGGTGAATGGTCACAAATGAAAAGAAAACCTTGCATATATTGATTGATTCAGGAAGAACTCATAACTTCTTGGATAAGCACTTGGCAAGGAAGTTGGGCTGTAAGTTAGAGCCCATAGCTACACAATCTATAGCAATTGTTGATGGTAATACACTGCAGTGCCAGTTTATTTGCAGGAAATTCACTTAGACCTTGCATGGTGTTGAGTTTACATCTGACATCCTTCTCCTACCTTTGGGTGGATGTGACCTAGTTCTTGGAGTGCAATGGCTCTCTACCTTAGGAGTCATTAAGTGGGACTTTAAGCAGCTTCGGATGGAGTTTACTTATCATGGCCATCCTCTCACATTGAGGGGCATCAGATTGCAAAAACCTCAATTGATGCCTCAAGGATAATTATCTAAGGCTCTTAGAACTGCCTCACACTTGTGTATGTTACAAATGATTCCAGAACAAGATGGTCAGACCTCACCAGTTGAAGAAGAGCAGAATATCCCCCCAGCATTGCATAAGCTATTGGCAACCTATGATGATTTGTTCTAAGAACCCACCACTTTACCTCCATCTAGGGGCCCTTTTGATCACAAAATTCCCTTGAAAGAGGGTACTTCACCTATCAATCTCAGGCCTTATAGATACTCTTTGAGGCACAAGGATATCATTGAGAAGTTCGTAGAAGAATTGTAGGATAGGGGTGTGATTCAGACCAGCTCTAGCCCTTATGCCTCTCCTATGGTGTTGGTAGGGAAAAAGGATGGAACATGGAGACTATGTGTGGATTATAGGGAGCTTAACAAGTGTACTGTCAAGGATAAGTTTCCCATCCTAGTAATTGAAGAATTATTGGATGAGCTTGTAGGTGCCACAATCTATTCTAAGATATACTTGAGGGTTGGGTATCACCAAGTCAAAATGGCTGCTCAGGACATTTCTAAAACTGCTTTCAAGACTCATTACGGGCATTATGAGATTTTGGTAATGCCATTCGGGCTGACTAATGCCCCTGCTACATTCCAGGCACTAATGAATGAGGTTTTCATACCTTACTTGAGGAAATTTGTACTGGTCTTCTTTGATGATATTCTAGTTTACAGTGTCAACATGGAGGATCATCTGCTGCACTTAGAGAAAGTTTTCATTCTTATGAGGCAACATGAACTTTATGCCAAACTCGGCAAGTGTACATTTGGCATAGCTAAGGTTGAATATTTGGGATATTTAATCTCAGGAAAGGGGGTGGAGACTGACCCCAAGAAGATTGACGTAATTGCAAGTTGGCCTGAGCCTCAATCACAGAAAGATGTGAGGAGTTGTCTGGGGTTAGCTGGTTATTATAGAAGGTTTATTAGGGGTTATGCCACCCTTAGCAGACCTCTCACAGATCTTTTGAAGAAAGATGGGTATGAGTGGAATTTGAAGGCAGCAAAATCCTTCCAAACACTGAAGTTGGCATTAATGACAGCCCCTATACTAGCTCTACCTAACTTTGAATACCAGTTTGAGGTAGAAACTGATGCTTCTAGTTTTGGCATTGGGGCTGTCCTGCAACAGAAGGGGCATCCAATAGCCTTTATCAGCAAAAAGTTGGGGCCCAAGTGACAAAAGCTTTTAGTATATGAAAAAGAATTATTGGCAATTGTATTTACAGTGCAAAAATGGAATCAATATCTCATGGGGAGACCCTTCATCATCAAAACTGACCAGAAGAGCTTGAAACATTTGCTTGAGCAGAAAATAACCACCCTTTTCCAACAGTTTTGGCTCTCCAAGCTTATGGGTTTTGATTACACTATTCAGTACAAAAGTGGGGCTGAAAATGTTGTGGCTGATGCTCTATCTAGGGTGACTAGTGCTACCCTGCTGCTCATGCCCATTTCTCATATGCAGTCTGACTTCATGCAGCTTATTGAACAGTCTTGGCATAATGATCCCCATCTGTAGCATATCATTCAACAAAAACAGCAAAATGTTGATTTATTTCCCAAGTATCAATTGGTGAATAGTCAACTTAGAAGGAAAGGAAAGTTAGTGGTGGGATTGGATGCTGAACTCAGGAGCAAACTTTTGAATTGGGTACACACATCAACTCAAGGGGGGCATTCAGGTAGAGATGCTACACTTAAAAGACTCAAACAGCTATTCTACTGGAAAGGAATAGCTAAGTCAGTACAAAGTTACATCAGACAATGCACTGTTTGTCAAGCTTGCAAATATGATAATAGTGCATATCCAGGCCTACTCCAACCTCTACCCATTCCAGAAGAAGTGTGGCTGGACATTTCCATGGATTTCATTGAAGGTCTGCCACGGTCTCAGGGGAAGGAAGTTATTTTGGTAGTGGTTGATAGATTCAGTAAGTATGCTCACTTTGTGTCTCTCTTTCACCCTTATACTGCAGAGATAGTAGCTCAGGCTTACCTTGACAATATCTACAAACTGCATGGTCTACCAAGAAGCATTGTAAGTGATAGGGATACAATTTTTCTTAGTTCTTTTTGGAAAGCACTATTTTCAGTTTTAGGGGTGGAACTTCTCTTGTCATCTTCCTATCACCCTCAGATAGATGGGCAAACAGAGGTGCTCAATCAATGTTTGGAGCACTACTTAAGGTGCTTGAGTGTACAAAATCCTAAGGCATGGGCTAAGTGGCTACCTATGGCTGAATGGTGGTATAATACCACCTACCAATCTGCCATTCAGAAAACTCCCTTCGAGGTATTATATAACTAGGAGCCTCCACTTTATTTGCCTTATCTCCCTGGGGAATCTCATCATAAGGGAGTGGACAGAACAATGCAAAGGAGGGAGGAGATGCTGAAGCAAGTACGCCAAAATTTACAAAGAGCACAAGAAAGAATGAAACAGTTGGCTGACAAAGGTAGGACTGATAGAGTTTTTCAGGTGGGAGATTGGGTTTGGTTGAAGCTGCAACCTTATAGGCAAATGAGTGTGCAAAGCAGGACATGTGTGAAAATGGAGCCTAAGTACTTTGGTCCATTTCAGGTGCTTGACAAGATAGGGCCTGTGGCATACAAACTAAATCTTCCCGAGCCAGCTCAAATCCATCCTACTGTCCATGCGTCTCAGATGAAGGCTTTTGTGGGCACATTACCTGCTCTACCTTACATACCAGCCTGACTACAGGGGAATAACAATGCTGAGGCCAGGATACCTATCAAGGATTTGGCTAGAAGAATTGTGAAGAGTAGAAATGCACCTGCAGTGCAATATCTGGTTCAATGGGATGGTCTGGCTGAGGATCAAGCTAGTTGGGAGTATGCGAATGTGTTTGAAAACAAATATCCTGACTTTCAGCATTGAGGACAAGGCTCTTAAGGAGGGTGCATTGATGCAGGACTTTCTATATTTCATTTTTCATTGTTTCCGTTATTGCTTTTGTGAGAGGTAGTTAAGAGCTATGCTGAGCTGGCAATTAGTTGGGGTGTCAGCGAGAATTTAGGAAGCTTGGCAATGTAACAGTGCCTATAACTGGGCACCTCACACTAATGGAAGAAGGATGAAAAATTTGATTCCTCATCTCTCTTTCTATCTCTCCCTTTCCCTCTTTCCCCCTTTTCCCCTCTTTGTGTTACTCAATTTCCTTTTCAAGAACATGATCAGGCATTCATCGAACTCCTCTAGCTATCCAAAACTCTGAGTGAGTTCCTTGTTACCGCATCACTCTTCAATCACAAACATTGATTATAGATAGAGAGACATACCTAATAACCGAACAGGGGTTGATGACCTAAAATTGGTTGTTCACGTTCACCCAATCTTGAATCCGTGCTTTGACAAACCGTTTCTGGGCAAATGAGTCTCCAGTAGTTCCCAATTTGATGGTCTTCATGCCTGAGAGTTGAGAGAGAAGTGATTAGGGTTCAGGGTCGAGCAAGCGAAAAAGGCATGTTTTGGCGGTGAAAATGAAAACAGTACAAGACAAAGCCTGCCCTTTGTTCTTTATTTACTTGGTTTTTTTTTAATACAAATCTTCACTTGGTTAATTAGAAAAGCATGTCATTAAAATTTTAATTATTCCAGAAAATGGGGTCTCCACACTTAATATGCGTGGGAGTTAAGTGTATCTTAAGGTGATAAATATGTGTGAGCACATGTTTTTAAGATACTCCCACCCTTGTATGAGTGGGTATATTTTTCCACTCTTATTTTGCGTGGAAATAATTCTGAATACTTAATTCCCTTATTTTTTGCACCACACTTAATTATGCATAGTTCGATAAGTGAGGAAGTATGCCATTTTTTTTGGTAGTGTATGCATATAGATACTCACTTATATTTAGTATGAAACAAGTTCAATAAGGACTAACTCATGATTGTCGAGCATAATGAGAGTCGATCCTAACCCAAGTGTGAATTTTAGACATCATGCCTTGGAAACTGTGTCACTTTAAGACAATCAGGTTGGCTGTTGTGACAAGGACATGCCATAAGGCACTAACGCTAGTGTCACACTGACAATGGCATGGCCTATCATGTCTTGCCATAGATCTTGACCTCATATACATTAGTCTCTTTCACCTCCTCTTGCCTCCTTAACTTATTCTTCATTGTGCTCATCCTTTTGTTCGCCATCCCCAAATGCCACAAATCCATAATGAACACATGCAATAATGAAAGATTATCAAAGTAAGCTAAATTATAAATACAAGGGGATAAGCATGATTAAATCCAATGGAATTAGTAAGTAGTGAAAGAAGTGAGATCCCAGGAAAAATCAACTTAAGCTAAAGTGTTATCATAAAATGTTGATGGTAGTTAAGTTAAAACTTCTTCTGTGGAATGACATAAAGTTCAGAAGATTGAAGAACATAATATGATGTAATGACAAAATGATTGGAAGAAAAACTAAAACATCGATATTTTTTTTAAGGCAATAATGTTTTTAAATGGTTAAGGTGAACAATACAACAATTGGAAATATTTTTCATAGAGGGTACTAGTTAAAGCCTTAATAACAAATGGTTTTGGAATTAAAGGTCGCAATTACCTCAGGAGTTATGATTAAACGCCATCAACTTACTCTTAAACCAAGAGCTACTATCAAAGACAACATGGAACGAAAGAAATAGGGGAAGCAACAATAACTATCTGGCATCGAGAGTTCCTCTTTTGGCAATGAATATAGAATTAGAGAAACTGAACGGTCATATTGATTAGAGAAAACACATATACATTTAGGATTAGTGATTCATGCTATCCTCAAAGTAAATGCAACCAATTGCATTGTCAAACTACGAAATTCACTTCGAATTGATCAAATTGGAGAGAACATACCATATTAAAGGAGAAGGCTAGTCTGATGCATTTGACTAAGATAGAAAAAGAGAGGACTTCCGGCTGAGGTGCCAATGATCAACAAAAGTATTCATAGGAAAAATATGTAGAGTTTAAATTGATTAAGAGAAATCAAAGAGGGATTATGTGTATGGAAAGCACTGCAAAGAGGCAATCTAGGAGGGGTAAAAATGAACCAAACCTAGCAAGCTTAAGGATCGGCTTGTGGCTTTTGTTTAAGTCTACCTTGGCTTACCACCTTGTCGAGCTACGATGAAAATGTGAATTAAGGGCATCGCTCATAGGAGCTTATGAGCGCCATGATCCTAGCTCTCTATGTATCAGCCTATTTTGCCATTTCTTACTGACTTGTTTATATTATTAAAATGACAACTGATATTAAAGTTAAATATTAAGAAGATGAAGATTAATACGAGTATATGTATCAAGATTAGAAAGTATATTTAGTTAAACTATGTGATATTATATTTAAATATGATATTTTTCCCCCCAAAAAAAACTTTGTGATATTCGAGACCAATTAATTGATGGATGGAAACATGATGGAAAATGGGAATGAATAGTAGTACAGTGACAATGAGCGTGGCAATGCCTTGACATTTTTTGGTATGTCATACGCCTGGTGATTTGATGTTGAAATTTGTTCTATTATGTTATTTGGTACAATTAATTTTTTTAGATTAAATTTTAGGTCAATTTCATATACTATTTTGTCCCTTAATTAAAATTCTCAACAACTACTGTAAGCCAAACTCCTCTACGTCATGCTTTGGCCATTTTTATAACGCACTCAAGTTCATTCTTAGCTAAGCCAACTTGTTTTAAACATAATACTGAGCTAGCTAATGAGCCCTCATGAGTTAAGTCAACTTATTACCTCCCTTGTAGCAAAGTTTTGCCTTTTTTCTTTGGATTTTCAAGGCCCTATGTTGAATCTTAAGTAAATGGAGATTGCAACAATAATAGTTGAGACAACTTAGAAATGTTAGTTTTCTTGGAATGCTGCTGGAAGACAATTTTCATATAGAAAACCAGAGTTACAAAGAAGAGCATCGATTTTTCTCTCTTTCTGTATCTTCCCAACTTACTCTCTCTAGAGAATTTAGGTCCTAAATACCTTACCATTTTTCATTTGATGTGAATTTTAAAATCATGATCACAAATGGTACCATTCCACTTTAACAAATTTTGAACTAAGACTATAACCATTGACTGATGATATGTTATATTCTTATAGAGTATTTTGATTTTTCCCTCTCTTTTAATAGAAAAAATCATGATGTCCCTAACTTTAAATCATTGGCCTTTAGGCCTAACCATTGATTGCACTATAATCAATAATTAATAATCTCTCCAAAACCCTTGTCCAACCCGTATTGCTCATTTTCCTTATAGGATGTAGCCACATTCAAGAACTACTTTTGCAAAGTTTTGGTACTTTAAGGATTTTTTTGAGATTTTGTTTTGGTTTTGAGAAAGACTAATGCAAGTAAGATGAAAAAAATGAGGGCAAAATATCGCAGTTGGTTTGTTCAACGGGGTTAGATGAGGAGGAGGGTAAAGGGAAGGAGAGGAAGTTGCGAGACTCGAATGTGGAAAACCTGTCAAAGGGAAGGAGAGGAACTTGCGAGATTCAAATGTGGAGAATGTGGAGGAGGATTAACTTTGACAACAAAAGCATGTGCAAATAATGTAGATGATGTTAGAAAGGCGTCACCATGACTTGGGCTACTCGTATTTTCATGATTAGGTCTTGGATTGATTCTCCACATACACATTCAATATGCTATCTATGCCCACAGTATCAGAACAGCTATAGAGAAGGTGCACTTTTCCAATGCCAAGATCAACAGAATGGAGACTTTGTAAGCCCGCATCTTCAAGACTATTTACATGGGAAAACTATGCAACTCAAGTCCTTCAATGAGTCCATTTAGAATACTATGTA
Source organism: Selenicereus undatus (assembly GCA_017589665.1). Classification (NCBI taxonomy): domain Eukaryota; kingdom Viridiplantae; phylum Streptophyta; class Magnoliopsida; order Caryophyllales; family Cactaceae; genus Selenicereus; species Selenicereus undatus. Next base: position 86,334,755 of record JACYFF010019584.1, read on the forward strand.
GGAAATTCTGAGTTCTTGCCCAAAAATGCCATTAAACTTTCTAAAAAAGTACACCCAAGCTAAAGCCTCTTGAAATTCATTTAGATAGAGGTCCATGGAGCATCAGTCACTCCATATCTAGCGGAACATTTCTACTCAAATCAAAACTCATTAGCACACGAAGTAGCTTATCAAACTGGCAAGAACAACTCTCAATAAGATAAATGCAGTAAAGACCAGAGACCTAGCGCCAAATAGAGTGCATCCACAATATCAATGTAACACAAGTAAGGGTCCGCTTTAACTAGTCAAATTGTTGGGCCCAATCAGAAAATAGATAGACCTATTTAAAATTAGTCAGCAAATGAATAAGTGGACTAGTACGTTTATGATTATGAACAAGCACTTTAGGCAAATCAGTGGGTCCAAAATCTGCAAGTCCCTTCATATCAAAATGTGCAAGAGTCTGGTTTAAAGCAAAAGTCATAGGCACAAAAGTCTCAGCTCTAAAAGTGCAAACTTGGGAGATTCAAGAAGGGTTCGAATGAGAAGGATTTATATTCAACACACAAACCCTCATCAAAACTTTTATTGATGTCAACCCCACATGGAAAAGATTCATATTTCACAGAAAGAATATCATCATCATATTCCAAATGAGTGGGTTCAACTTTCCCCTCACAAGACTCCTGGAAAGAAATAGCTTCTAATTCATCTAAATCATGATATTCAACTTCAGTCGTGTTGGTTACATCTAACTCAGTAGCATTCTCAAATTCTTCACTGTCTGTAAACTCACAAGAATGATCTGAAGGGATGGTTGGGTCAGTAAAAACTAGGACATCCCTAGTGACATCCTTAAGTAAGCTAGTGTGACGCGCAAGGTTAGGCAATAGAGACATAGGGAGGTTATCCTCTCATTCTAGGCTAGGTAAAGGCATAACATCATGCAAATTAGACCTAGATTGATAAGATGAATCAAAATCATCATAAAGACTATCCTCAGGTTTAGGAGATCCTAAAGTAAAGTAAGTCTCATGCAGATTATAATCCTCCTGACTATGATTAAAATAGTGAGAACATTCAGTAATTCTCTCTTTCATAGTCTCTACCATTTTATCAGTCATTTCAATTAACGTCCTTTCAACACTTATACATGTAGCATCAACAAAATCACGATGTGGACAAGTACAACCATCATGATCATAAGGCTGGCAATAATTGCACAAAATAGGAAGCACAAAAGAGTAAGGCGGGTCATATGAGTTCATAAGGTGATCCCCGTGATAAGGATTAGCATGAAAAGCAAACTCACAATGATTGGCGTATCCTACGGTGCTTCTAGCTTGTTCAAACTCATATGTATCCCATGCTAATTTATCAAAGAAATCGCAAACCTCATCTTGAGTTCAAGTTAATAATCCTGTTGCACATTCACGACCCATAGACTCAACATAATCTCTACATTCAGAATTTAGATCCACAATGATGACCTCACAAGTTTTCTATTTTTCAAAATATTGATTTAATTGAGCACGATAATCATTAAGTCTCAATAAATAGCTCCAAAATTATTCATGCTCAAATTGTGGGAAATTAAAAATTGGCATTCCTGTAACTTTTTTTTTAGTTTTAAGAATTTTTCACTTTTTTTAGGGTTTTCAATTTTTTCTCTTGTTTTTTTGGGTCAAATTTTTAGGAGAACTAATTATAAACTAACGACTGAAACAAAAGCAAAACACTAAAATAATTAAGTGAACAAAATAAAATGAACTAACAAAAATAAAACTAGATGACCAAAAGAAAAGAAAAGGCAAAAGACTTGAACAATAAGAAATGAACTAACACTAAATACTGAGAAGAAGCACACACAAATAGCATGTACACCATTTTATTTTTCTGATTTTTCTTTACACATAAAAATAGAAAATAAAACAAAAAACATAAAAAGAAAAAGCTAAAAATAAATTAAACAGAAAATCAAACTCTAAAATCATAACACTATACACAAGAAATTCAGTACAATCACAAGAAATATGAATATATATTTTTTTGGTCCTCGAACAATGTAGAAGATTCCAAACAGAAAATTATTTCTAGAAATAATAGAAAGTTCTAGAAGAGCCTAAATATTCTTAAAACATTCACCTAGACTCTAAAACTTAATTCTTCAAAAATTTGCCTAGACTCTAAAAATTATGGACAATCCACTAAAAATACCATATCAGAAAAATTCATACCATAACTGCTCCGAAAAATTTAGACAGTAACCAAAAATCCTAAAAAACATACACTATTAGTTTCTTTTTTTCCCTGTTCTTGCAAAAATCCCAAAGTTGTCAATACTTTTTTTTTCAGTAGTGAAATATAGTGGAATAAAATTGTCCAAAATAATAATGACAATAAAAACACTAGTAAAAAATTAAAAACAAAACAAATCTAAACTAAACTAAAACAACTAAAGCTAAAATAACACACAAAATCAAAAATCAAAAATGTGAAATAGGAAATCGACACAAACGACTCTGTAGAAGGCAAAAATTCTGCAACCAATCAGATGGTGCCACGTGTAAAAAAAATATAAATAATAAAAAAATCAGCCAATTACAAATTGGCATGTGTCACGTTGACTTTGGTGGACACGCTTGGTCAAAATTAAGTTCAGCCAATTAAAAGCCGCCACATGTCATCGATGATGCAGAAATTAGTAATTATTTTCTTTATTTAAAAATAAGAAAATAATTACTGGGCCTAGGCCCAAAACCCAGCTCTAACCCTAACTGGCAGAGCCTATAAATAGGGATTCTCTCCCTTCATTTGGAGGGGGGAGCATTCGGAAAATTTAGAGCTCAGATAACAAGGAGCATCCAGCTACCAAGCGAGAAGGATCAAGACTTTCAGAGCTTCAGAAACTACAATCAACCAGTTGTAGATCAAAATCAAGAACAGTGTTCAGAGTTCTTCAGCTGATTTGCATCAACCGAGATCAAGCATCAAGCCCTCGGAATATTCAAGCCATTAGGAGATTGAATCATAGGATCATCTCAATGTATTAAATTTAGAGATTGTACCAATACATACAACATTAATACAAAATTAAATTTGTTTTCCAATTTCTTGTCTAATTTATTTTAGGCTTGAAATTTGTGTTTACAAATTTAGCACGCTCGGTGGGACATCTCTACCTCTCATCTCTTTCTCCAAGCGAACAAGTTCTAAACTCCTTTAAAGAAGAAATGGCTCTCAAGAATGTCACTCTTCAATCTTCGAAAAGAGAGAATATCGGATCTACATCTGAAGGATCCGCAAAGGCTAATATTGCATATACCAATCGAAGAACCAAGGTGATGACTAAGAGCATGACCAAAGTCGCTGCCTTCATCACCTCAAAGGAACAAGTCGTGGCTCCAACTTTGCAGTCACGCAAAACTCAAAAAATTGGCTCCAACTTGCCTTTTGATGGAGTCAATCAAACTGCTTGCCTACCTAATTTGAAGCTAAAGCCTCTTACTACGTTCAATATTAGGAAGACTTTACCTCGTGGAATTGACGAATTCCAAACCTACATCAATCCTGGCTTTCAGCCTTTCGGTGCAGAGGATGACAACTATGATAACAGTAATTCTTCAGCAACATCTCCAAGGGATTTCCATTTTCCCAATTAGAGACTGAGTCTTCCAACATAGTCATCATGTCAGTCATGGTGATAGAAGCTATAAACTTAGAGGAACAACTGGCAGACATGAAGGCGAAGCTCAATAAGCTCTCAAAGGAAAGCGTAGAAAAAGATGCCCAAATTAAGCGTCGAGACGAGCAGATTGCTAAGCTGGTGAAGAAGCTGGAAAAGAAATGCTTTGAAGTTTCCGACAAAGGTTCAGGCGCTGAAAATTTTGATAAAGAGTCTAATCACAGTGAAGAACCTGACGATAAGCGCAAGGCAAAGAATGAGCGCTCTTTAAGCTCAATGTCTGTTGAGCAGATTCAAAACTTAATAGTAAATGCAGTCAAGGCCCATCTAGAAGGTGGTTCTCATAAAACTCATTGTTATAGCAAGCCTTCTACAAAAAGGATTGATGCACTGCGGATGCCTCAGGGATTCCAACCTGCAAAATTTCATCAATTTGATGGCAAAGGCAACCCGAAGCAGCATATAACGCACTTCATTGAGAGTTGCAGTAATACTGGCACAGGTGACGACCTCTTAGTGAACCAATTCGTGCGATCTCTTAAAGGTCTTGCATTTGACTGGTACACAGACCTCGCTTCTGCATCCATTGATAGTTGGGGGAAAATGGAAAATGAATTCTTAAATCACTTCTATAGCACGCGCCATGTAGTCAGCATAACAGAGTTGACTAACACTAGGCAAGGGGATAAAGAACCAGTCATAGATTATATCAATCGCTGGCATGCCCTCTCATTGAAGTGTAAGGATCACTTTCCGGAATCTTCTGCTGTTGAGATGTGTACCCAAAGGAATGGATTGGGATATACTTTATTCCTTACAAGTAAATAAGCCCAAAACATTCCAAGAATTGACAACACGAGCGCATGTTATGGAGCTTACGATTGCCTACTATGGAAGACAACTCAATGAATCGGTGGCATCGTCAAGAAATGAAAGCTCCGTGCTTAGAGACTCCAAAGAGAAAGAATGCCCTTATTCTGAGTCTGATGCGCCAAAAATGGTTGACAAACTTCGTAAGAAAGGACTTATGAAACTTCCAGAGTCATGTCGTCCTGAAGAAATTAGAAGAACTAATGATCCCAAATATTGCAAGTATCACAGGATCATCAGTCATCCTACAGAGAAGTGCAAAGCATTCAGAAGACAAGTCATGCAACTTGTAAAAGAAGGAAAAATCACATTAGATGAAGAAGAGACCGAAGAATCCGATTGATCGTCCATTAAGATCATATTGGAAACTTTGGAAGAAAGCGATCCAAAATTTACGGTTAGGGGGCAAACTTCCAAGTCAGCCTCTATAGACTTCTAAGTCATCAAAGAATTTATAGACTTTCAAGTCACTCATGTTGGACTTTCAAGTCGTCCAAACTTTAAGATTTCTTAGTCAGCCTCTACAAACACCTATGTCATCGAACTCTCTGACTCTGAAGTCAACCATACGGGACTCTGAAGTCAATTCTGCATTCAAAGTCATCAAATGTCGAAGACTTCCACGTCAATACTAGCAGACTCCCAAGTCACCAAACTCTAAGACTTCTAAGTCAGCCCTTATAGGCTTCTAAGTTGATAAACTCTAACACATCCTAAGTCAAACTTTTAAGACTCCTAAGTCATCAAATTTCGTAGACTCCTAAATCGGCAAACTCTCACAGACTACGAAGTCGGCAAACTCTCACAGACTACCAAGTCATCAAAGTTTCAGAATCCTAAGTTAGCAAAGTAAGAGACTACCAAGTCATTCAAATTCAAGACTCCTAAGTCATCAAATTTTGTCAACTCCCAAGTCATCAATAGCTTTGACTGTCAAGTCACCCTTAAGACTTCCAAATCCAAACTTCTAGAATCTCAAGTCAGCACAGACTATCAAGTCATCTACATGATGCTTAAGTCATCAAAATCAAAGACTCCCAAGTCGCCTAAAGACTATCAAGTCGATAAGATTGTAAACTTTGAAGTGAATTCAACTACTCTTAAGTAATCAACATCGTAAACTCTCAAGTCATCAATGACGTAAGCTTTCGAATAAACCTTAAAGATTCTTAAGTCATCTAAGTTGTGGGCTCACAAGTCAAACAGAGTTGCTGACTTTCAAGTTATTGAAGACTTTCAAGTCATCTTTAAAGACCCTCAAATCATTGATATAATAGACTCTCAAGTCTTTAAAGTTGGAGACACCAAAGAAACAAACTAGCAAGTCGGTAAAATACTCCTAAGTCACAAATCTCGTAGACTTCCAAGTCGATCTTTTTTAAGACTTCAAAATTGTTTCTTCAAGACTCCTAAGTCAACAAAATTACTGACTCTGAAGTCACCAAGTGGATTCTCAAAGTTCAAGACTCCTAAGACATCGAAATTAAAAGACTACCAACTTGTCAAAGCTCAAGACTCCAAAATCAAGAAAGTTCTAGGCTCCAAGTTATCAAACTCAAAGACTCACAAGTCATCAAGTCCTAGGCGCTAAGCTATCAAAGTAAAAGACTATCAAGTCATTTTATCGAAGATGTTGACTCCTAAGTCACTAAGAACATTTTCAAATCATATAAACAAGTTTCAAACAGTCACAAACTTGTTACAAACTTTTAGAATGCCTTCAAGTTGGGGGCAACAGTAAAGTTGTATCCTTCTTCATATTAGCGAGATAGGCGTCTTCTTTTAAATTGGCAGTATTTTTGTTCAAGTCAGGCACTGACAATGTGTAAAATCAAGCGTTTGGTATCTGATCGGAACGGCCATGTATTTCCTGTCTGACCGGAAGAGTCAAGCCTCTGTCTGTTCGAAGAAGTCAAGTCTGCACTTTCTGATTGGAAAAGTCACATTCACTGTCTGATTGGACAAGTCATGCCTTATCTGTTTGATTCAACGAGCCAAGATGTTGCTTTCTGATCGGGATAATTGCGTTCACAGTTTCATCAAATGAGCCAAGCATTCTCTTCCTGATCAGAAGAGTCACCTTCGTTGTCTGATAGAAGAAGCCAAATCTGCACTGTCTGATCGGATGAGTCACATTTGCTGTCTGATCGGATGAGCCAAGAATTTGCTTTCTGATCGGAAGAGTCGCCTTCACTGCCTGATAGAAGAGGCCAAGTCTACATAGTCTGATCGGATGAGTCACCTATGTTGTCTGATTGGATAAGTCATGCCTCATCTGTCTGATCGAAGGAGTCAAGCTGTTACTTTCTTATTGTGATAGTTGCGTTTGCTGCCTGATCGGATGAGTAATGTCCTTCCTATCTGACCGGAGAAGTTCTGCCTTCACTATCTGAGTGGAGAAAGCCATGCCTTCGCAAATCTGACGGAAGAAGTGCAAATCGACACCAATTAGATTAAGTGAGGGAGTCTCCTGTGAAAAATCGAATCTACGGGGAGAAACGATTCCTCGTCTTAAAAGTCCACCTCACTTCCCAATCTAATTGGAGGAGTCGCGGCTGAAAGAGGGAAATTCAAGTCGACCACAATCAGATTAAGTGAGGGAGTCTCTGTTGAGTGATTTTTGAGGGGGAATGGAAAAATAACTAAAGAAAAAGGAAAATGATGCCTCAAATGCTCACGATTGTCAGTCGTAGTACTTGAGGGTCGGTCCACAGGGAAAACGTGAAATTATGGTCATTTTAAAACTAAACGATTAAACTAATTAACTAACCTAAGTGAAATTATTTAAGACAATCTAAACTGATTCAACCAAACTCATCTAATCCTAATTCATAAACATTAAACAAACTAATTTACTAAATCGACTAAACCTAAACTAATACTTATATTAATTGACCAATTAAACCAAATTAAACAACTAAACTTGAAATTAACCAATTAAAAACTAACAACCTAATTATTTGTTATTCCAGAATCAAATTCAAGGCAGATTTATCAAACTAATTAACAGTAGGGGAGGGGGAACGAAACCAAAGCAAACTGAAATTGGAATGAAGTAGAACCGAAGCAATTCAGGGGAGGGGAACGAAACCAAAGCAAACTGAAATGAGGAACTGGAAAATTGAAGAACAAGAACAGAACTAGACATCAAGGGAAGGGGACGAATTGAACAACAGAAGCAGTAGCATGGGGAAGGGGAAACAGAACCGAAACAGAAAGAACGAAACAGGGCAAGGGAGAAATCGATTCATCACAAAGCAAGCGTAAATTGATATACCTAGCATGAACCATCAAACCCAGATTCAGTGTCCTCCATTAACGCGAAGAACCATAAACCAGCAAATCGAACTCAGCAGATAACCATTGTCCAAGTTGGAACCAATTTCATAAAATTCAAGCCTAAACTGACCAAACCTTGCAATTACAACTCGGTACTGGTGAAATCAACCCAAATTACACGAATTCAAAAGCTACAATTGAATCTAAAATCGAAACCTAACTCGAAAACTAACCCTAATTCGGAAATTCAAAAGCAAGAACACGAAATTAAACTCGAAATTGAAACTGAAATTAAACCGAGAACTGAAATTAAAATCCTAATCTAACCTAAATTACGCTAACCTAGCTCGACTTCTTCAATCGTTCCTTCTTATACCCGAAACCCTCTTCACTTCTAACCCATCGATTTGCTGCTTGCTTGGACGGTGGTGATGAAGCTAACGCATGGGAGTGTACTGGCTTGGTGGTTGTGGTGGTGGATGAGTTGGTGGGATGGGGTGGTTTCCGTTTTTGAAGAAAATCGTGGGTAGAGGGTGTTATGGGTTTCGAGAATTCGGTGGGCTGGGGGTGTACGTGGGGTTGTTGTGCTGGAGGAGAGAGAACGGGTAGAGAGAGAGAGGAGATGAGGTGGGTCGAAGGTGTTCTGGGTATGGCGAAGCAGGGTTAGGTTTCTAGGGCTTTCTGGGAACGGGGTCGGGGAGAGAGAAGATGAAGAAGAGAGAGAAAACCCAAGGGGAGGGGGGAGTTTTAAGTGGCCGGTTCAAGTGAACCGGTTTGCTGAACCGGGCCGGTCCGGTTCAACTGGACTGGTCTGGTTTCTTTAATTTTTCTCTTCTTTCTTTGGCCGATTTTTATCGATTTTTGGCCCGGCTCTTCAACCTCCGACATTTCTTCTATTTTTCTCACTTTTTCCGCCATTTAAGCCCTTTTTCCGCATTTATTCAAAATCTGCAAAATAAAATAAAATCAATTAAAAACCTAAAAAATATTATTAAAACGAGCATAAAATCGGTGAAAAAGTACCTTAAAAATATCACATTTTTAGCTCAAACAGTCTCCTGCAAAAAATTGAATCCACAGGGAGAAACGATTCCTCGTCTTAGAAATCGATGTCACTTCGCTATCTAATCAGATGAGTCGTGGTTGGAAGGAATAAATTCAAGTCGACCCCAATTAGATTAAGTGAGGGAGTCGCCTGCGAAGAATCGAATCTACGGGGAGAAACGATTTCTCGTCTTAGAAGTCAACCTCACTTTGCAATCTAATCAAGGGTGTCGCGGCTGGAAAGAAGAAATTTAAGTTGATTCAGCAGCTTCCTGAAAAAAAAAGAAAAAAAAGAGGATAAAGAAATATTAATTTAAGTTCTCCAAAAAAAAGGGGGCGTTAAAAAAAAAGAATCTTATTGTATTAGTCACACCAAGCAAAACGCCATGGCCTACTACAAAAATGACTTTGACAAAAAAAAGAGACAAAATCAAGGGGCTCAAAAAACAAAAAGAAAAAAAAAGACAAGGGAATCAGAAACACCAAAAGCAAACTGGTTAAAGCATCCAAGGGAAAATCAGAAGGTTGCACGGCTCCTGGCTGTCGCACGGAGAAAAGGAGCACAACCAGCAAATTTTCCATTCATTCAACGTATCCGTGGCCAACACCTTATCGTAATTCGACGCTCCTGAGCAACACCTTGTCGTAATTAAACGTTAGTTTGCAAATAAAGCTGCGCTCTGTTCGTTCCTCGTTGCTGCTTTCCTTCCTCTGTTGTTTCTCTCTCCTTCCTCTCCTTCTTCGAAGTAGTGGTTAACAATGGAGAAGAGAATTGAAACCAAAGGAGATATGAGAAGATGAAGGGTTTGCAAAAAAAAAAAACCTCAAGTTGCAACGGGGTTGAACAGAGGAGAATAAAATTAATGAATTGGAGACAGCTGCATAGAGGGTTTTTTTTTATAGCAACAGGCAATTGAATATTCTATTGTGTGATTAGAATCTTTGGAAAAATATAGCGTTCATAAAACTTTCCTTGTGTATTTAATTTTATCTTTGCACTACCCAAATATTCATACTCCAATATATTCGGTACATGTTATGGCAATAGGAGAGCACCGGCGCCCCCCAAAAAAAAACCACCAAAACGGGGGGATTTCTAAAAAAAACAAAAGAAAAGAAAGGGGAAACGAAAGATTGAAGGCTAGGTTGCCTAGGCATGGGGGACTGGAGCAAAATCTTCCATCAAAAAAAAAGAAGAAGAAAAAAAAGATGGGTGTTTTTGGGCCTCTAAAAAAAAAGAAAAAAAAAAGAGAGGTTACCCATCAGATTTTTCATCATCAGCATCGTCGAAGTTTTCGAGACTCAACCGCTTCAAACACTTCAAATTCGTGTACGCGGCTGACTCTCGAGGGGGCATTTGTAGAAGGCAAAAATTCTGCAACCAATCAGATGGTTCCACGTGTAAAAAAAAATATAAATAATAAAAAAATCAGCCAATTACAAATTGGCATGTGTCACGTTGACTTTGGTGGACCCGCTTGGTCAAAATTAACTTCAGCCAATTAAAAGTTGCCACGTGTCATCGATGATGCAGAAATTAGTAATTATTTTCTTTATTTAAAAATAAGAAAATAATTACTGGGCCTAGGCCCAAAACCCGGCTCTAACCCTAACTGGCAGAGCCTATAAATAGGGATTCTCTCCCTTCATTTGGAGGGGGGAGCATCTGGAAAATTTAGAGCTCAGACAACAAGGAGTATCCAGCTACCAAGCGAGAAGGATCAAGACTTGCAGAGCTTCAGAAACTACAATCAATCACTTGTAGATCAAAATCAAGAACAGTCTTCAGAGTTCTTCAGCTGATTTGCATCAACCGAGATCAAGCATCAAGCCCTCGGAATATTCAAGCCATTAGGAGATTGAATCAGAGGATCATCTCGTTGTATTAAATTTAGAGATTGTACCCATACATACAACATTAATACAAAATTAAATTTGTTTTCCAATTTCTTGTCTAATTTATTTTAGGCTTGAAATTTGTGTTTACAGACTCAACGCAACCTAATTTCATAACTCTTCCCCTGCAACGGCACCAAAAACTTGCTCGGAATTCCGCAAGCACACGATTTATCGTCATCATACTTGTGGGTGTCAATCCGCAGAGATGGGTTACGAAATTAGATTACAACTTACCATTGAAGCATTCGTTATGAGTATGAAATAGTAAAATAAGCAGAAACAAAAAAAAACCTAAGTAGCCTAAATCACTAACATACACTAGTGAACCCTAATAAACAACCGTGTCAATAAAATCCAAAAGCAGCACCAAAATACGTAAATCATTCATAGTGTATGTGCACATTTGATTCGATTGATACCATACTCGAGAACCCAGATTGTCAAGTACTCAAGGAGTAGATGAAGAACCAAGCTTGGGTCACTCACATTAACCCACAATGAACACAAAGGAAAAAAGAGATGTGGGATTAGGACAGAGAACAAAGCAAGCAAATATCGAAATAGAGACCAAAGTTCAAACCAAAAGCGTAGCAAAAATTGTTCACTCAACAATTGAAACCCAGAATCGATTATAATTGTTTGTGAGTCTAGAACTTCATCTAAAACTGAAAATGAAAAATGAAAAATGAAAACTAAGGACCCTGCTCTTTGCTCCTTATCTACTCCTATACTTTCAATCCATTTGAAGACCCCACAAAATGCAGCTCTTCCCCTTGATTAGCGACATTAAACTTGAGTTAATCTTCAACCCATAACCGCAAACTGATGATTGATGCCAAGTAACAGATGGTAGAATTAATGTGCTAATCGATGAAAGAGGAGAGAAAGAGAGCTGCAGTTGTGGGAAGATGAAGGAGCGGGGCATGTGAATTGCGGACTTATAGGGTTCTTTAGGTTGAGAATGACGAGAAAGAAGAAAAGGGTAGGGGAGGGTTCACTCATGTGACTCACGTGTGAGAGGAAAATAAAGAGAAGAGTTAGACTAGGGAGAGTGTGGGCCATGGAATCAAACGGATCTAGTCACACAGAGAGAGAGAGAGTGGGAGAAATGGAAAATGGGTCATCTGAGGCACACATGCTGTTTAAGTGGAAGAGAAGAGAAAAGAAGTTGGCCCAGGGTGGGTGTCAGGTGGAGGAGGTTTGGGCCAGGCCTAGAGGAAGAGAGGGGAGGGATGCTGCTTATGTATCAACCCGTCGAAAGAGTGAGAAGGGAGAGAGGAGGTGTCTCAGCTTGGCTTGGGCTCAGTCTGCTTCACTTTCTTTTTTTTTCATCTTCCACTTGATCCAAAGCTGTATTTGAGCTAATTATTTATTTCTAAATTTTCCAATGCCTCCAAAATAAACAAAACAATATTAAAACCCTAATTTAATAACTTATTTTGAGCAATTATTAGATAATATCAGGGTATAAAATATCATAATTTCTGGTTGAACAGGAAGATGATGACTTCTCTTCACCCTCTTTTGTATATGCATATCCCATTGAGATTGTTATACCTTTGGAATCCCATAAAGATGTCTCGGTAATTCCCATCCCCCTTACTTCTTCTCTAGCTCCTTTAGAATACCCCAAAGAGAGTAAGGAATGTGAGGTTGAGTCTATTCTCTATAAGTTTAATGTGGTTGGCGAGTTGGAGGATATTTGTGATAAGGAACTTATACCTAAGCAGGCACCTTCAAAGGAGCCCCCTCCTTCTGTTGGGCTTGTTGATCATATGTCCTCCACCCCCTTTTATTTGATCTCTACATCCTCTATTAGTTCACCACCCTCCTTTCCCCTTACTATGACTTTGTGAAGGTCGTTGATTATCTTGTGAGCTATGTTGTTAATGTGGATTTGAGTCATGTAGATTGCTCGTTTGATATGCTTAAGTGAAATATGATTGCTTTTGATGTCTGCATAGTAAGTTTAGAGGTTGCAATTCCTCCCTTGACCTTTTCATGCACGCCTAGAGGAATTGCCTAGAAAATTCATTTGGACCACCTTTTTTGATTACTCTTCTGATTTTTCCAAGGCCTTTGATAAGTTTAAGAGGATACTGAGCA
>JACYFF010019584.1:86348019-86435025 GCA_017589665.1 Selenicereus undatus
ATATATATATATATATTAGTCGTATGTTCGTTTTGTGGCACCTTGGTTTGCGTAATGCGGACATTGTGTGATTTTAGAGTGGGGGTACATTTAAGTTTTTGAAGAAGAAAAAAAGTGGAAAAACTTTTGAAAACCAAAAAGATTTTTAATTTCTATAAATAGTGCCTAAGGAGTTGGCGCAACCTTGATCGATATTGATTCCTTATGGTTTTGGTGCAAGTTTTTTTTTAAATTAGGGTTCGCATGATAAGTTTTTGCCCAATTCTTGTCAACCATGGTCCAACTTTTACCTGAAGATCTTTAGCGCAAGTGTCATAGGTGAGTTTGTGAAATTTTTGAGCCACAATACACAAACTCAACACATTGAGTCCCATGTTTCCTTATGAGTGTCTCTTCCATGATTGGCATTCTCTAAAACATGACTTAAGCTTTTTTGAGGCTACATGTTGATGAAATGATAGAGGCATTCCTTGTGTTTTTTTTTTTTAAAGCTACAATGGGTAAATAGCCACCCTTCAATGAATGTATACCCCTTGGCCCTTGGTAGCAATTTTGGGCATTTAATCAATCTTCTTTGCTTCGAACCTTTCCAATTAGCCTTCGGCCAGACACATTCTTCTATACCCAAGCCAAGATTAACGGAGCTTCATTTGATTGAATTATGGGGGGCAGTTTATAGGTAATGAGAGCAATCGGTGGTTTATGAGGTTCTTGTTAGAGTGATGGGATGATGACAGTGCAAATAAGAAAATCTTTCCCATTGTTTAGAGAGTTGGTTGTAGATGCCACTTGATGAGACTTGAGTTGAAGCATGCATATTTTTGATTATCTCCCATGCCTATTAGTAGTTATATTGCATCAATCTTTGAAAAAAATACAAAAAAGAAAAAAGGGGTTGAAAACAAAAGCATTGGCTTGATAGTTATGCTTGTAATAGCCCGAACTCATCTCTTCTGAGTGCATTTTAGGGATGCTTTTTGAGACTTACAAATGAGGTGCGATATTTTGGTGTGGTTATATTGGATGGCATTGATTGTTGCTACTCTTTAGCCCTTTGGCTACTAAGCTCCACATTTTCCTAAATCGCTTGTCCACTCCTTACCTTCTATCTTGAACTCTATTGCAACCCTTCTTAAGTACTATATTTGTCATCATGTGATTGCATTCAAGTGGTGGGGAATTAGGAGTTTTGGCAAACTTATCATAGAGTGCTTCATTGGAACAAGTTTTTGTGCAAACTCTTGCTATCATCTGAACAAATAATATCATCTGAACAAAAAAGAGAAAAGCTACACTTTCCCTAAAGTGAGGCTTCACAATTGGCTTGTTCATTGTTTGAGTTGGTTTGATCTAGTTTGTCATGGCATTAGTAAGGATTGAGATTATTCTTGATATGTGTTTTTATGCACGTATAGTTAGTGTCTTGGTTGCTTTGGGTAAATTGGATGATTAAAGGTGTAGATTTCTTCCCCCTTGATGTTGCTGTGTTAGAGTTTTGAAAACCCCACAAAGATTTTCCATTACCATTCTCCTTTTCTATTTCTTCTTCAAATTTTGGGGATATCTTTTGAAAACCTTCATGGATCACATTAATCAACGTAGGGGAGCCAATAGGTTTAAAGGGCTCATTGTATACGCTAAATGCAACCGTGATTCCTATGAAACTGTGTTAGGTTTTAATAGTTTTACTCAAGGAAGAGCAAAGTCTTAGTATAAGGGTATTTGTTGGGTGAAAAATGTTGCATTTAATGCCTGCTTTTAATAATGCTAATTTAAGATTTTTATTTATATTTTCTGTTTCTCTCATAAGAAATAAGTCGAGCCAACAATGTTAGAGCTTTTGAGGCTTAATGGAATATAAACATGCAAAAAAGAGGCTCGAGATTCAAATTCAAGAAGGTTGGTGAGAAGATCAAAGCAACCAATACTAAAGATCACTAATAGTGTCAAAAGCAGCACTGCTAGTGCCAGTTAGCACCGGCTGCCTGTACCTATTAGCATGATTGTGCCAACCACTTTCCATGTATCTTTTCTTCTTTCAGTGACTTGCCATGATTAGCTTAAGCCATATGATACGACAGTGCTAAACTTTCTATTCGAGGATAATCTAAACCCCTTTCTCCCCATTTGTAATCAAGTCGATTTTAAGTAGGGTTAGCTTTGGGTTTTTAGGAGTAGTCTAGAGTGAGAGAGATTTGATTATTGTAGCCACACTAAAATCAATCAAGTCTAATTTCAGGCAGTTTTCAATCTTTTTTCATTCTCCTACTTTTATTTGCATTCAATTTCTTTTTCTTTCCATTTTTGTCTACTAATTTTCATACTTAAAGTTTGTTGCTTTGATTAGATTAATGCTTAAAGTTGATGTTTTTGTCCTTTAATCAAGCTTTTCACCCATTCTCACTGTTAATCTCCCCTCTCTTCTCTTAAAACTCCATTCCAATGCTTTCTTCTCTATCTCTTTTATGTTAGGGTTCCAAAATTCATTTATTCATGTTTAAGCTTTCGGTTAACTATGAATTAGATTAGGAGCACTTTGGGTAGATTAGTGCTCAGTACATGGAGACTAGTTGCAAACTAGTTCTCCTATGCACCAATCATAGCTATTCAAGCTCCATGGTTTGGATAATGTTGAGTAGTATTTTTAACGAGAAGGGTGAAATTTGTTGTTCTTAATTGGGGACGATGCTGAGTCAAGTCATTTCTAGCTAATCTAGCATGTACCAATGCTAAAAAAAAGTAATAGAAAGCCAAACGTGCAAATAAACATAATCTAGCACTAATTAAGCACTAATCCTAAACCAATCATGATTGTTTTAACTAATCTAGGAAAATGCATGATTAATAAAATCTAAGAAAGCATCTAATTTTTGGTATATAATAGGAAGTAAATTTAATAGCTAAGAGAAGAAAGAGAAATGGGAGTATCTCAAAAGCTTAAAAATTTAATAGCGGTGTTTAGATCTCTATTGAAGGAGAAAGAAGATGCAACTGGTAGCTTGTTTCCACTTATCGAGCACTAATCTATCCTCACTAACTATAATATAACTCATACCTAACCAAAAGTTCAAACTTCCAAAAATAGGTTTTGAAACCCTAATTTGAGAAGAGAGAAAAACTTATAAAGTTGCAACATTTCAAGAAGAACTAAAGACAAAGAGTAGAAAAGGGAATAATAATAAGATTAAAGAACAAAATCATCAATTTCAAAGTATTATTCAACCTCAATGCCTAACTATCCAAAGCATTAAACCAAGATCAAAAACATAGCAAAAGATGACATTGAAATAAGAAGATTGTAAAGAAGGGAGAGAATGAGAAAACACTAAATCATCAACATGAATGCATACATGAGTTTAATGCGGTTACAAATTAAACTAACTTTACATTGATGACGCCTTTGACCAACATAAGAACCCTAAAATCCTACTTACGTAAGAACCCCAAAATCCTACTTACTATCTATTAATTAATCAAATAAGGAACGTGGGTGTATATTGCATTAACTCTGTGAGTTTGGATTTGTTGCACCATGTGGCACGAGTAGGCCACCCAAACTCTCTAGAATTCCACACGACAACTTTGTAGGAGCATGGATGGCACACGTATGCTACATGGCAGGGCAGCCTATGCTAACTATCGTTTCTCTTTTGCCTATTTTCCTGGCAACTTTTGTGACGGTTACCTCGACCATGCTTCAAATTATCCTGGGTTGTTCTTCTCGGTTATTATGGGTTTCATACCTAGCTTTTAGTGTGTCTTGTAACCATGATCCACCATTTAAGTAATTCTCTTTATTACAGTCAAAATTAATAAAAAAAACTAATGAGCAATCTAATTTGGAAATTCACGGGCTAAAATCCAGATGAAATGAGGTATAAAATAAACACTTTTGGAGCTAGAGAAAATACCTTTATACCAAAACTTTGCTCATCCTTTATTAAAACAAAATAAAACTACTAAAAGCTAGTTCACTTTCGCAGGAATCACAATTGCATTTTACTTATGCAACAAACCCTTTCAACCCCTTGGTTCCCCCAAGTGGACAAGTCGGTCTTCTGAGAGTTTCCAAATCATTTACTCCCAAAATGGTACAAAAACAAGGAAACTATTTTTTGATTTGCAAACATTATATGTGTACAAGCATTAAGGAGAACATGTGCATAATCAAAGCCAAAGAATCACCTAGCAACCATGTCACCAAAGTATATTCAAAAGAGCATAAAATCTAGGGACACCTAAGCCAAAAGTTGCACTTCAATTCACTTTTTTCATCAAACTATATACAAGTAGAGTATCATTTGCCTGTTTGACTTCTTTGCTTATTTATTCAATAATCCAACATTAAGGTTAAAATGCACACACCCAAATCTACTTGATTTATTATGTTCACATTCGACCCTTCCTTTATCCAAGAAGTATTACTAGATTGTGCAAATCACATATTTCATTGCTCAAAGAGAGATGTAAGTAAGCACAATAACGTATATTCAAAAGCCAATTAAAGATACGGAATAAAAATACCAACTTTGAATATAGATGTTGAGTTTTCAACACTTTTATGATTTTTTATTTCAAAAAGGGTATGTGCTTTGAAGGCAACTAGATAAACAAATATTCATGTGCCTACTTAGGAATTAAACACAAACATTGATCGGTAAATGGGCAAGGTAAGGAAAAATTAAACACATAAGGAGTTATTAAGAAAAATCAAAAGTACACCCAAGACTAAGCAGCATGTCATGTGTACTCTATTTACATATTGCTCAACAGCCTGGCTACATATGACGATACTAACCTAAAAAGGTACACAAGTCAAAATACTTTTAGATTTTCAAATTTTTTTTTAAAATTTGCACAAAACTTACTACGTCGCTCCCACACCAAAACTCCATATTATCGTCACCATGAAAAATAAGGTGCCACAAAGCAATAACACAACCAACCAATCCAAAAAATAAAAAATATAACCAACATATATTTACAAACAAAGCATAGCCAACAAATACATATAAAACAAATGACACATCAAACAATCACAAAGCCCAACACATAAGGCAAACAATTATGACCATAGCTATCTCAGCTCAACAAATCTCAAATTACTTCTTAAAAGTCAATCACCAATAAAAGAAAAATCCTAATTCCACAACTATGTACAAAAGAGAAAAAAAAGAAAAGAAAACGGAGAAAAACAGAGAGTTGGAACAATCATACTCAGTTAGGTGCTGAATGGGCCCAAATTGTGCTGCACTAATGTGCTATAGAAAGCTTGAGGAGCATCAACCACACCATCTTATCATCGTCTTACGCTTACATCAATCCCTATCAAGGCCCATAGAAAAGTTTCAAATGGATTGAATAATTCTCACAAATATATGGCAATGATGTTGTTCTCAGCCTATAATTAAAAAAGTAGAAGTAAAAGAACAGTTACGCAAATATGGCAATGATGTATAGTGCTCTTTTCAATTTATCAAAAGCCCTAAAGGAATCAACATAATGACGAGCCATGGTTTGCCACACAACTCCCCTAGGCATGGCCTTCAAGTAAGCAAGATAAGGGTCAAAGGAGGTCTAAAAGTGCTTAGGGACCTAATAACATCAACCAAATTACCCTTAAGCATATCAAGCAAGAGGTCTACAAAATCAACCTTACTGGAAGGGGAGGGTAGTGACCTAACAGATGAAGTGATGATCAAATCAAGGGCATCAGGGACACATGATTAATAAGCTCAAGACTAGGAAGGGACACCTTATGCACAACCTACTCATATGACTCTTCTGTAGGTACCTCGTCAAGTATAAGCTCCTCTACACAAATATCCACCAACTTACCAACCACATATAACTTATCAAGGCTAGATTGAAACTTACATTCCTCACTCTCCTCGGGCTCTCCTAAGAGACCTCAAGAAGCAAAGGGGTCGAGGGTAATCAGATCATCTTCATGGAAGTCTAAGGTAAGTTAGGGTTAATGGGAGATGCTCATGCAAAGGAAGGTGAGCAGAAGTGATCATCTCTATGAAAGTCACACAAAGAGGCATTAAGTTAAAATTCGGTGCTCAAAGGGAAAGATGATTCAAAATCACCCAATGAGCAATCCTCCGAAGGGAAATGTCCTACCCTAAGGTTTGACTCATGCAACACCAGTATAGTGTTCCTCAATTGATGTTTAACCGACTCTTGGAATAGGTTTATAAGCGTATTTGCCATGTTCTCGATAGACTCCCCCATAGTTTCTATTTCTTATCAATTTGCTCAAGTGTTGAGTTCATAAATTAATATGAAGATAAGAATTGGTGAAGTGGTAAGATGTTTAACAATAACCATGCACAAGGGAACCATATTCAAGTAATTGAGAGGGATGAGCACAAGACTGCAAAAATTGTTCCTTATAATATGATCTAACATGAAAAGCACATGGATCAGGGAAATACATTCTAGTGGCTTAACCAATCACCTCAAACTTATAACTATCACCAACTAACCATTCAACCATATCCTTAGCTTCCTTCACACTTTTAGAATGAAAACCCCAATACTCCAAAAGAGCATGGGCTCCATAACTAACACCATCGTTAACAACACCCAAGATTTTCCTTATCCCATATGAATAAACATGATGAAAACATTGAGAAAGATAAGCATTCAAATGATCCCAATAATGGTAAAATAGTTCTTGCTTATATCGGGGAAAATAGAGAACCACCATCTTTTTCATTTTTCAAAACTTTTAATTTTTAGAGATTTTTGGAGTTTTAAACACAAATGACCAATCTAAGACATAAACATCACTAAGGTAAACAAAAACTGTTAAGACAAACACAAAGTAACCTGATTTCAAACCCCATCACAGGCAACATCCCAACTTGTTCGGTAGTATTTTTGGGAGATGGGAGAAATTTGTCATCCTCCAGGGCCTTGTCAAAATTAATCACTTAGTAGCTAATATATCACAAATCCATGTTAAGGAAAACAACAATCACTAATCTAACACTAATTAAGCATTAATCCTTAAACTAATCACGATTAGTTTAAATTAATATAAAACCAAGCATAATAAACAAAATCAACATAAAACATGATTCCAAGTAACAATAAACTAAAAAAGCATCTAATGTAACTAGAAAAGCACTAATTTATTAGACAAGAGATAGAAAAGGGAATACCTCAAAAGTGCAAAACTCCAACAATAGAGGTTAGACCTTCACTAAATGAGCAAAGGGCGTGGAATTTTTGGCTTATTTCCAGTTATTAAGCACTAATCTATCACAATTGCCTTTAATTTAACCCATAGTTAACTAAAAGCCATAAGTTGCAAAAATAGGTTTTGAAACACTAACTTCAGAAGGGAGAGAAAGTTAAGAATTTGTAAAATTTAAAGAAGAATTAGAGAGATTAAGAGTATAAACGAGGGAGAAATGAAATAGAGAACCAAATCATCAAATTCAAAGCATAAATTAATTCCAATGCTAATGTTACAAATCATTAGACAAGAACATAAAGGCACGAAAATATAAAATTACAAAAAGAAGATTGTAAAGAACATAGACAAAGAGAAAACACTAAATCATTACCTGAATGCATAAACAACTTCAATGTGGCCACAAATTAAGCTGGCACTACGATATTCTGCTCCTAAGCTAATCTAAGATCCCCAAAATCCTAGTTGAAATCCAGATAATGTCACAAATGGAGGAAAGTTAGTGTATATAGGGCCAAGCGTGCAAGTTTGGCACGGTCGTGCAATGTGGCATGGTAGACCATGCCAACTTTGCAGAATTCAACATGATAAGTATGCAAGGGCAGAGGTAGCATGGGCATGCCACTTGGCACATACAACTTGTGTTAACTCTCGACTTTCTTTTTCTTCCTTGTTTTTCTAACAACTTCCTTGATGGCTTACCCTAGTGTACTTTAATGTTATCTCGGTCGTCCTTCTAGGTCATCCCAGGTTCTCGTTCCCATTTTTTGTAATAGTTGAGGATTTTTGAGTTCTAGTTAACTACATGCATTCATACTTTTAGTAGTCGTGTCTTATTATATTAGCTATGTTAGGTTAAAATTCTTGCGCATCAATTAAGTGTGCTAGTTTATGTGAATAAGATTTTGTAATTTCCTCAATTTATTACATGATTATGTGAAGTCTGTGAGTTACCTAAAATGAGGCCGAAGTATAACTATGCAAGATTAGGTAAGTTGGATTAGGCTATTTGATGCTGGAATCAATTGGACTTGGTATACTTGGCCCAAGCTCATTGTGAAACCAAAAAAAAATAAGGGGGGGGGGGGGAACCCCGTTTCTTTCACGCAAAAGAAAGAAGAGATGAGCTCCTTTATTCTACTTCGCCAACAACATAGAGAGAAAGAGAGGGTGCACAGGAAAGCGGCGATGATGGCGGGTTCGAGGGGTGGCCATCCAAGTCGTGGTGGCTTAACTGTCGCTGTCGTCCTCTAGTGCCACGCGGGGTGGGGATTGGCCAGCTAGGGTTTTTGACCCCTGAGTGCCACTACCACGACCACCACCATTAGTAGTTTGACCTAGATTTAATGCCTTAAAAAGGAGAGGGAAGGAGGTGGGAAGAAGAGTAGGAGCAGCAACAAGAAGGGGCCCACGAGCAGTAGTAGCGATGCGGTGCAGGGGAGACGCGAAAGTGAATAGCAAGGGCCACCTAGACCTAGGTTTAAGTTAATCCAATTACCCATTAATCTTGTCTTATAGCTTAGAATCAAGGCAAGTGATTCTCAGCCTCTAAACTTAGTAATTAATTCAAAAGTTTTATTGCCTTGGCCATATGAATATCAGTAGAATTATCGAAGTTTGGGTTAATTGAGAATTATTAAGTTCTTGGAATAATGAAGGATAAAATGGGTGATTAGGACTTTTATAGGTTGTGGTTGATGTGAGTTTGAGGTATAATTTGTGGGTGATGTTGTCTGAGAGAAATAGAGGAATTCAGATGATGAGCTCATATAGATCTCTATGCTACGGCACGAGTTTTGTGTGTTCAATTGATTGTTTAGTTGTAAACCTCGAACGCAGCTTGTCAGAAAACTTGAATGGTAACCCTATTCTACCCCTCTATTTGAGCTTAGCTGATCATACATGTGTTTGTTTCTTTCTGTGGGTTGAAAGAAGGGTGTTGTTGCTGACCAAGTTTAGCAGCATGAGCCATTGTGGTCCAGCAATGGGAATCGAGGGTTAGCATGCACCTGGTTTGATCTTAACTCGATGTTGTTGGGTTTGTACATATGGCATGCGCTTGGTTATTGCCTTAATTGGAGGACTTGTATTACATTAAGCCCATCCCATTGCTTTTAAAATCTTCAAGTGAATGGCCTTATAAGTTGTGAAGGTACATGCATTGGGTTGATAAATGGCTAGATCGACTTTATTTTGGGGTCATTTTGCTGCATTTTTAAGGAGAATTATGAAATTTATTTTGTAATCTATACTACTTTTTTCAGTTTACGCTTCGGTATGATTCTTTTTTGTACTTTGTAGGTTTTTGGACCTTTTCCCCCTCACTAATTGATTTTGTTTTGACTTCCTATAGATGCCCTAAGTCACTATGCCCATGGAGAAGAAAGAAAAACCTGAGAACACAAAACAGAGCTCACCACAGACCCTCCGTGGTGAAGGCCATGGTTCGTGGTGAGCTTGAAACTGCTTGCCTCTTTGTCTTCCTTCATCTTATGCCTGAGGACGGCTAAATCCATGCTTAAATAGGGTTTTTTTAGCTATAAAGAAGGGACAGGATAGAAAGCCAAGACATTTAACGTTCACTTATATCATTAGTTTTATGATTTTTCAAAGTTTTCTTTGGAGTAAGAGAGGGAATCGAATTGGAAGATTGACACTAGGAGGCTTGGAGTTTCGGAAGCCATTGAAGACCACCATAGTTGCTAAGTTTTCTTCGCCTTCTAATCTCATCTTAAACTTTTATTTAGATATTGATCATTTCGATTATGTGTGAGTAGTTTTTCTTAATCTAGGGACTTGCTAGATAAAGTATTGACGCTGGATCTCTAGTTTTTAGTATTTGCACAATTATACTTTATCAAAATTGGTTTAATTGAATTCTATCTTGTGGATGAACTGTGTGAGTAAATTCTGGCCAAATTTTCTTGCACATACTAAATAGTTGAGAGATGTACCGAAAGGAGAAACTAACTATTAGAACAACAAGTTAGAACTTAATTTAACGACTACTTGATAGAGACATTGTTTGCATACCTCAGTTTGTTAAGGTACAGTATCTCCCTCTACCTCATTGCACTTATGGTAACATAGTTACTGCCACCTGATTTTTTTCGTATTTTTTAATTTATTTCCTGCGACTTATCCATAAAAAGGTTTTCAAAAAATGTTTTCTATAAAATGTCTTCACAAAATCCTTCTTCTATAAAATGTTTTTACAAAATCTGATTTTTGTGAGTATCTTGGAATCAGTCTCTCTACAGGCAAGATTGCTAGTAGATGTAAGGTTGCCTGCATCTGGATCTCTCTAGACCCTGCGAAAGCGGGACCCACACTGGGAGTTGTTATTGTTGTTGTTGTTGATAGAGAGTTCTTTGTTGAGAGGAAAATTCTAGCAATCAAAAATCCATAACCAAGACTAAACCAAGGATATTGGAAAGAATGTTAATTGGATTAGATTACGAAATTGAGTTTGTTTCGAAAGAAAAGATTGATTTCTTAGTTTGATTGTGCTCCTTTGATTTATCCCTTGCAGCTAACTAATGGCAACCCCTTTGAAGTTCCTATTTATCGTATTATTACTCTTCCACTGGAGGATTGGTTAGACCGATTGGACAACTTTCAAAGAAGGCTCTATTTTGCCCTACTTTGAATTTGCCCTCTCTTCTCTATGGGCATCCTTAGATTATGAGGCATCTTGAGAAGAAATTATCTACATAGGTACAAAGATCTAAACACTAACAAAGTTTAGTACATACGAGTGCGACTAAGTAAGAGACAATTATGTTGTTACGAGTCCGTTTCCAAATTCTCATTTTCATGGTGATATTCAAAGGGTGCATTCAAAAAAATATCTTGTTCCTGCGGTATCAAGTCAGGTGTAATAGGCAATGCCTTTCACCTCTCTTTAGTAGTCCTTTGTACCGCGCACTCACATAGCTAAGGTGAAGAGCGAAAGCCCTTTGTATCCCCCATGGCAGTATTAACTTTGTCCCTTCTCGTCATTCTATTTGTGGTCGCGTTGGTAATAAGTTTCGTCCTTTTCTTTTGAAGTTCAAATATGGTTGTTATCATTCTTTAATCTATAACAAATTATGTTGTTGACTAACCGGCTGTCTATCCAAACTTTTGATAATCACCATGGCTGAGAAGGTTATCGAGATAGTAGGGAAGGCGGAGGTAAACGGCGCATATTGCTATGGGTAACTATGTCAACCGAGGGTACATACTTACTGTAGCAAAGCTACAGGAATGTAGTTGCTAGAGCAAAGCTTTTGGCTTTTACGCGCTCTTTTTGAGTGGCTAGTTCCGAGATGTAGGTACGAATACGAAGCCAAACGAGCAAAGAGACAGGAACTACTAGTTAATAAACGACAAGAAGATTTTGAATTTCTGTCTTTAGTTAACCCACTTTTTTATCAAAGTGCTTGTAGTAATTCTGGGAATTAATCTTAATTAATTATTCTATTAGCATTAAGCAGGAAACATCTTCCATGTTGGCTTTTCCCAGAAATGCAAACAGAACAAATAAAACCAAACTTCGATAGTTAGCATAGATAGGAGTCTATCTCAAGTAAGCACCGTAGGAGATCCCCACTAAAAAAAGACAAAGAACACCAGACATGAAAACAAACGTCATAAGACACTTATTTAATTTCAACCTTAGAAAACTAAAAAGAGTCGACAGAGCCTTCACGCCTCTACGGTGACCTCAGGTGACAGCAAGCACAATGAGATCTTCCCGTTCTTTTAGCGGTATTATCAATCTACTCTCGAGGAACCTAGTTCTCTGGTCCGTCGCATGGATGTGATTTTCCACGATGGCAGGGTTCGTTGGGAGCTAGTGTCTCCAAAAAAGGGCAATTAAGGTTCTCCGGCCTTAGCGCAGTTCGTTTTCTACGTGCTGTATTTCTTGTTTACAATTTTAGCGAGCCTTACTACAACTACAGTAGTAGCCATACGTGCTATTACTAAATTTCTTTTCAAAGAATTTGATGAAGAAGACATTTATTGAGCCTCCATTTCTCATTTATAGAGTAGAGTAATCCTGCCATGCAGCACGAATTAGATGATAGGCACAATTCTGACTAGTTCTTCGCACTACTTTTCTGTGAGTGAAGATTTGAATGCCTGTTTAATGAGCAAACTAACTACAAGGTGAAGTAAAGAAACCCTCATAATCACATCACACTACCTGTGTGAACAACCTAACCAACGAAGCATAACTAGCTTCAACAGTTACGCCTAATCAATCACTGTTGGGATGAGCGAAATCAAAGAGGTTAGTTAGAAGGTAAGGATAGCATGATTAACTTCAAGCGGGTCTTTTGGATCATGGGCCACAACTAAAAGGGTTTAAACCACCAAACTTTTGGCAGGCCTAAGCCCATATAGCCTCAGATTCGTTGTAGCCCCATAGAATACTAGTATACGGGTAGGCCACATCACTTTAAGCATCAGCCCCAAGCAATCTTTCTGGTGTGGGCAGTGGTTCATTGGAAACTCTTTTAGGTTCCGGCTCATCAACCTAAAGAATGGTTTAATAAACTTCATGGAAAAAGGATAGCATAAACGAAAGAAGATATGGCTTAGCAAGAGAAGAGACATGATATGTTTGAGAAGGGATAAGGTACATAAGTCACTCATGATGCATGTATGAGGCACGAAGTGACTTTTACGAAACAGGCTAGGCCTAGCAGTGCTTGTCTCCCTATCTTGATCAGGCTATCCACGTATCTGATCTTAGCCTTTGGTTAACCCAGTTACCTATGGAAAATATACGTCTATTCATAGCAGACAGGTTTTTCACATCTGCTGCAATTCATTTTGCGGAGTAACCTTTTTTTACGTAAGTCACTAACCCACAGTAGGTTATAGGCTATTATGCATGTTGGCCTATTTGTCTATATTAGTTATACTCTAACTAGATCCATGTTTTGGAGGATTCATATGGATTGTATTAATCAAAGAGAATTATACCATACATATATACAATACAATAAAACTGGATGGTCTTTCAAAGACCTCATTAATGACATTGATCAATTAGAATTGCTGCCTATGATAAGCAAAGGTCCGTGCTAGGAGCAAAGGTTCGTGCTAGGAGCAAAGGTCCGTGCTTATACTTCTGTAACTCAAGAATTCATTATCCGAGATGTCAATTGTATTATTGATGATCTCTTTGTCCCTCTTATACTCATTCAATAATATCACAACCTGCTCATTATACCTAGTTGTATCTTCTTTTTCTCTGCTTTTATCTTCTATTTTCCTGTATAAATTATCCCAAAACTCATTAATGATAGTATGATTAGATGTACGATACTCCTTTCTACCAATGATAAAGCTAGCCCCAATAAATATATTCTATGACCTATTACATTTAAAAAGACCAGAAATCCTAAATTTATAAATACCTAGATCCGTTCGCATCCCATATTTCCTTATTACAAAACACCCTATTGATGGTATGATAGTCATGATTTAAGTATTACACTTATAGTATTGGGTAAGCTTTTTTTACCCTAAAGGGTGGAAGAAGAAGTAGGTGCATTTTTTATGCTTCTATGGATTTTTTTATAGCCTTACCCTAGAGCTATTGATTGTGATGTTTTAACATTAGCATTCATACAATTACTCGAGCAGTATGCTTACAATGTAGATTCAGCGTATTTGAAATTTAGTGTTGGATATACAATGCAATTACCTTCATCCTGTGATATCTCATTAACTTTAGGTAAGGTTATTCCTTTGTGTGATCAAATTGGTAATCGTGTTCCAAAAAAGAAGATATATGACATGATTGAGCAACTAGTGAAGTTATATGGCGAGTAGTATCAGGATGCTGTGATTAAAGGTCTCTTTATTCGTATGTATTATGATAAAAAGGATTCCTCTCAATTAATAGACTTTCCTAATGATATATCATCTTATATTCTTACTCATATTTACTAAGTTATGGAGTCAGAAATGGCAAGTTGTGAACTACCAGATGTTAAATCACTTCAGTATAAACAAAGTCGTATTCCCACTAAAATAAAGGCAATCAAAGGTAAGAGAACTAAATTTAGTTCTTTCATTGTAGCCGATATAGAGACTATACTAGTCAATGCTGTTCATGTACCTTACGCTGCTAGTTACTTAGTGGTGAATCCTGGTGATGATTTGACTTCCATACCTGAATATTCTATCCAAACCTTTTTCTGTGAAAATCACATTCCTTTCTATCCTAACCTTGAAGATAGGAGTAAAAAAATGTTATTTGATTTTCTATCATATTTGGAAATATGTGTGAAGAAAAATAATAGTCTTAAAACAGTTTATTTCCATAATTTTGCCGATTTGATGGAATTATCATTCTTAGATATTACGCTGATTGTGGTAATAAGTATAGAATAAAAACATTGATGAGGAATCATAAACTTTACGAGTTGAAAGTCTATATTGATGGTAAGCTCTTATTATGTTTCAGAGATTCATGCACATTGCTCCCTAGCACTCTTGAAGCGTTGGGAAAGACATTATGTCCTGAATTAGGTTCCAAAGGTTCTATCCCACATTGTAAATTGGAAGTGTCTAATCTTCAGGGTTATAGTGGGGATTTGATAAACTATCTTTGACAAGATATCCTTCTCTTAGGTGGCCTGATGTTGAAGGCCCAAGAGATTATTTGGGGAGACCTTTTTACTAGACGAAACAATTCCCTAGATGCTTTTAATTTGATTGAATTTTCGATAATTAAATAGTGATAGTTGAGACAACCCATTGAAAATTTGGTTGCTTAGCTTTTTATAATAGGTTAAAGCTCGATAGATTACACTTGATCACTGTGGGATCAATATTAAAACCACACTACAAACACCGTGCGCTCGCAATAGCAATCAAGTTTTTGGCACCGTTTTCGGGGACCAATTTGTGGATATTTCATTCTCCTATTTAGATTGACTAAGAATTTTTTGTGTTTTCCTTTTCCTATTTCATTGTATTTTCTTGATTTGCGTTGGCATTGCATTGTGTTGATTTTTGCAAGATCTTTCCACTTATAAGTGAAGTTCCTTAGCGTTTGAATTCGATCCGAAAATAGAAAGGACATTTTATTCCAGGGGGAAGAAGTTGAAGTTAGAAGAGCAAAGAGCCAAAGCTCAATAAGCCTCTTCAATGATGGCAAGACGAGGAGATGACCAAAGAAGTATGCTTCTAGATTTTGTCATTATAGGAGTCCAAGGCATTGCCTATAGTGTTGCTCGACCCACCGTGGAAGCCCACAACTTTGAGCTTAAGTCGTCTCTTATTTCCATGATGCAATAATCCCAATTTGGAGGCACCCCGCTAGAAGATCTCAACTTACACCTCTTAGTATTTTTAGAGGTGTACAACACGTTAAAGTTCAATGGTGCTTCTACCGATGCTATAGGATATGATTGCTCTTATTTGCCTCTTCATTGTGGGACAAGGCAAGAGCATAGCTACATTCTTTGTCTTGAGGATACATTACAATCTGGGATGAGCTCACCAAAGTCTTTCTTACAAAATTCTTTCCACATAGCAAGAAGGTAAGTTTGAGAAACCAAATCACCACTTTCACTTAAAAGGAGGATGAATCGTTATATGAAGCCTGGAGTTTTTTAAGGACTTATTGAGGCTATGTCCACATCATATCCATCAATGGTGGATGTCAATACAAGCCTCCCATAATGGAGTCACCCAGCCAGTGAGGTCTACTATAGACACAGTAGCATGAGGTATACTTATGAACAAGACTGAAGACATGGCCTACAATCTTATTGAAGAGACAACACTAAATAACTACCAATGGTCCAATGAGAGAAGCCAACCCAAGAGGATTGGAGGTAAGTTAGAACTTGATGCCCTCTCTATGCTTTTTGCTAAGGTAGATGCCATGTTCAAAGATTAGAATGATTGAATGTTAATTCTATTAGTTTAAGTACCCCTTCCCTATCATGTGATATATGTGGTCAGTTAATCATTTGATTTCGAATTGTCAAGTGGGGAGTCCATTTTCTTAAGATGTTAGTGAATTAGTTAATTATATCAACAATTTTAATCCTAGATCGACCCATGACCTATTCTCTAACACCTATAATCCTGGTTGGAGGAATCACCCCAATTTCTCCTATAGGTCTAATGCCCCTTTTATGCCTCAAATGAATTCTAGACGACCCCCTGGATTGCAAAGACCACCTCATCCTCAACAAACACCTTAAAAATCCAACTTAGAGACCATGAAGAAGAATATGCTTTTGGCCCGACAAAAGCAAGATGAGTATATTAAGTAATTAGCCTCTAAGGTTGATGTGCTTACTACTCATAATAGGATGTTAGAAGCTCAAATTGCTCAACAAGCTAGCTCTTCATCTACACCCTTGGGTAGATTTCCTCGTAAGAATGAACTTAGCCTTGGAGAACAATGTATTCCCATGATTTTAATAGGGGCCAAGCAACTTGAGGGACCTAGGGGGGTGAGCAAAAATGAGCATTGGCATAATGGAAATGATGAGCTTGTTCAGAAGGAGGTCCACTTATTCTAATGATGTCATAGGTGATGATGCCCATAATTCTAATAAGATTCCTAATGAACCCAAGAAAATTTCCCTCACATGTACCACCTTTGCTAATCTCCCAAGAAATGGCTAAGGCTAAACTTGACCAACAATTTGGGAAGTTTTTAGTGGTCTTTAAGAAATTGTGCATTAACATTCCATTCACTGATGCCTTGTCGCAAATGCCTTCTTATGCTAAGTTTTTAAAAGAGATTTTGTCTAATAAAAGAAAGCCTGAAGAGCATGAAACAGTGGCATAGACCAAATAATGTAGTGTCGCGATTCAAAATAAGCTCCCTGCTAAGCTTAAGGATCCCAGTAGCTTTTCCGTTTCTTGTCTGAAAAGGAATGTGTCAATAGATCGTGCCTTGTGTGACTTAGGGTCCAATGTAAGTTTAATGCCATTGTCTCTTTACAAAAAGTTGGACCTAGGAGAAATGAGACCCACCACCATCGCTTTACAATTGACGGACTGTTCTGTAAAGTACCCTGTAGGTATTTTAGAGGATGCCCCCATTAAGGTAGAAGATTTATATGTCCCCATAGATTTTATAATCCTTGAAATGGATGAGGAGACACGCACCCCCATTATTCTTGGAAGGCCAATCTTGCCCACAGCTAGGTGTCGTATAGATGTCAAAAATTGTAAACTATCTTTTGATGTGGAAGATTAACGGAATTTAACTTGATTAAAGCTTCTAAATTCCCTTTTATCTCTAGTGAGCATCATCAGATTGATGTAGTGGATAGTTTAGCACAAAGGATTGTTTCTAACAATGCGTTTCATGATCCACTTGAGCATTGTTTATTAAATGATGGTACTACTGAAGATGAAAATTCGAAAGTAGCAATGTGTGCTCAATTCCTGGAAGCTTCTCCACCAGTTCACCCAAAGGTTTCCAAGGTGGAAGCGCTGCTGTATGAGGATGCGCACTTATTTGATGAGAAGTATGCCCCCAAGGTAGAACTAAAACCTCTCCCTTCTTCTTTCAGGCATGAGTTTCTTGGCCCCAATTCTACATATCTTGTGATTGTGAATGCGAGTCTAAATACATCTCAAGTTGACTCTTTGATAAGAATACTTAGATTGCATCGTAAGGCCATAGGATATACACTTGATGACCTTAAAAGAATTTACCCTTCGGTGTGTGTATGCATCGTATTTTAATGGAAAATGACCATAAACCCTCAATTGAACACCAAAGGAGGTTGAACCCTAATATGCAAGATGTGGTCAAGAAAGAAATTTTAAAATTGCTCAAGGCCAACATTATCTACCTTATCTTTGATAGTAAGTGCGTAAGCTTGCTCCATGTTGTGCCCAAAGGGGGGGGGGGAATGACAATTGCAAAGAATAAGAATAATGAACTGACTCCTACTATCAGAATTATAGGTTGGCATATGTGCATAGAATATAGGAAGTTGAATAAGGCCACAAGTAAAGACCATTTTCCCCTACCATTCATCGACCAATGCTCGAGAGGTTAGGAAAAATTCTTATTTTTGCTACTTAGATGGCTATTCATGGTTTTTTGAAATCCCTATTCACCCTAGTGAGCAAGAAAAGACTCCTTTACTTGCCAACATGGTACATTTGCTTATAGGAGAATACAATTTGGGTTGTGTAACACCCTCTCCACATTTCAATGTTGCATGATGGCTATCTTTTCTAACTTTATTGAGGACATAAAGAAAGTCTTTATGAACGATTTTTCTGTGTATGGTACAACGTTTGACCATTGCTTGAATAATTTATCCAAAGTTCTACAAAGATGTGAAGATATGAATTTGGTCTTGAATTGGAAAAAGTGTCATTTTATGGTACAAGAGGTGGTTGTTTTATGCCATATTGTTTCAAATAGGAGCACTGAAGTTGACAAGGCAAAGGAAGATGTAATTGAGAAATTACAGCCACCTTTTTCCTTAAAGGGTGTGAGGAGTTTTCTTGGACAAGTTAGTTTTTACCGACGGTTCATAAAAGATCTTTGAAAAATTGCAAAACCTCTTACAATTTGCTTATCAAAGATGTGCCCTTTGAGTTTAATGAAGAGTAATTAAGTGCCTTTCATAGGTTGGAGGAGGCTTTGATTTCCGCTCCAATTATGCAAGTCCCAGATTGGGATTACTTTTTGAGGTGATATACAATGCTATTGACTATGTAATGGCAGCAGTTTTAGGGGAATGAAAGGACAATAAGCCCTCTTCCATCTACTCTGCGAGTCAAACTTTAGATGATGCTCAAATGAATTACGCCACAATTGAGAAAGAGTTTCCTAGTTGTTGTGTTCGCCTTAGAGAAATTCCATTTATATTTGATCAATTCCAAGGTGATTATTTTTATTAATCATGCCACATTAAAGCATCTCTACTCTAAGCCTCGTATCATTCATTGGGTGATTCTTCTCTAAGAGTTTGACTTGGAAATTCGAGACAAGGACAAACATGAAAATTTAGTTGCATACCACTTATCTTGCTTGGGTCCTGAGGCCACTCCAATAGAGGAGCTTCCGATAGACGACTCTTTTCCAGATGACCAACTCCTTGCAATATCTCACCAGGCGGCACCATGGTATGCTGATTTGGTGAATTTCAAAGTGTGTGGAGTAACGTCACTTGGGTTATCTTATCAACAAAGGAAGAGATTTATTTATGATGCAAAATATTATGTGTGGGAGGAGTCTCTCTTCTAAAGATGTGTGGAGATGATGTTTATAGAAGATGTTTACCGAAAGATAAGCTTCCTACTGTCCTTCACCATTGCCATGCTTCAACTAATGGTCGGCACTTTGGACTAGCAAAACTATTGTTAACGTGCTTCAGGCCAGCTTCTATTAGCTCACTCTCTTTAAAGATGCAAGAACCTTTGTTATGACTTGCGATAGATGCAAACAAATGGGGAACATTTTCACAAGGCATAAGATGCATCAATATGGGATTCTTGAGGTAGAACTTTTTGACATTTGGGGGATTGACTTTATAGGTCCAATTCCTCCTTCTCACAATTAATCTTTAAATCCTCATGGTGGTTGATTACATTTCTAAGCGGGTAGAAGTTGTTGCCTCTTCTACTCATGATTCTAAGCTGGTAATCAAGTTCCTTAAAAAGAACGTATTCACAAGATTTGGCACACTGAGAACTCTTTTAAGTGATAATGGGGCTCATTTTTGCAATAAGCCACTTAAGTCTCACTTAAAGAAGTATGGGGTTTTGCATAAGATTGCTACGCCTTATCATCCCCAAACAAGTGGTGAAGTTAAGTTATCTAGTTAAGAATTAAAAAGCATTTTGGAGAAAATGGTCGATTAGTCCCGAAAAGATTGGTCTAAAAAGCTTGATGCTCTTTAGGCTTACCGGACTACTTACGAAACTCCTCTCAGCACTACTCTATACCGCTTAGTATTTGAAAGTCTTGCCATTTGCCTGTTGAGTTAGAACACAAAGCATATTAGACTATTAGAACTCTAAACTTTGATCCTAAGGCGGCCAGCAAGAAAAGGCTTTTGTAATTGAAGAAGTTAGATAAGTTACGTCTGGAAGCCTATGAAAGCTCGAAAATTTATGAGGAAAGGATCAATCATCGACGTGACAAGCATATTATAAAGGTTTGAGGCAGGTGACTCAGTCCTATTGTTCAATTCAAAGTAGCGGTTATTTTCGGGCAAGCTAAGATCCCGGTGGTCGGACCATTTAAAGTTATAAAGGTCTTCTCTCATGCAGTTGTGGAGGTCTGGAGGGAGACAACTGATACATTTAGGGCTGGCAAAAATCTGTCCGACCCGATTACCCGAATTTGTCCGACCCGGAAAAAACCGGGTACGGTCACCAAATTTATGTCCGAATTTAAAATTCGGACAATCGGTCATGTCCGAATTTAAACCGGGTCGGGTTCGGGTTTGGACATTCGAGTTCGGGTTGTTCGGATTTTTGAACCATTTCGGGTTCGGACAAATTCGGACAATCGGACAACCGGGTTCGGACATCAGACAACTATGTTTATATGTAATTTTAGTCCAAATTCTTTAGAAAATTTTATAAAAATAAATTCGGACAACCGGGTTCGGACATTAAAAAATCGGGTTCGAGTTCGGTCACACAAAATTTTGGTCAGAATCTCCTAAAATCATATTACAAATTCGGACATTCGGACAACCGGGTCCGGACATCGGACATTCGGGTCCGGGTCCGGGTCTGGTCAAAGTGTCCGATTTGTAATCCGAACAGGGTCTGGGTATGAAGTTTTTGTCCGAATGTCCGATTTGTTCTGACCCGAATTGACCCGGACTCGAATTTTTGCCAGCCCTAGATACATTCAAGGTCAATGGGCAGTGCCCCAAGCCTTATTATGTGGGGGAACCCATTGACAAGCTTGCTATCCACCACTTTTCTTATCCCAAGCCCTGCTAGAAGAGACGGTCGAGGCCCCGACCCTAAAAGAGTGCTTCTTGGGAGGCAACCCAAGTTTTTCCCCTTTACTTGTTTTTATTTTCTATGATTGTATATAGTGTATTATGTTTGTTTTATAGATGAAAAAAGGGGGGAAAAGCAAAAAAAAAAAATAAGTAGAAAAAAAAAGAAAGAAGAAAAATAAGCAAAGAGATGAGTGAAAAATCATCCAAAATCACAAAAAAAATAAGAATAATAACAATAGAGTTTTAACAGCTATACTAAAGCCCTCCACGAACCCTAGTAGTGCACAATCTGTTCGTGGAGCTGCTGCCAGGGAAACTAAAGAAACATACAACCAAAGCTCACCACGGACCCCCGCGGTGAGGGACTCTGTCCACAGTGAGGGGTTTTTCAAGCCCTTTGACTCGAGCACACCTTCACTTTGTTCTGCCTTTCATCATTCTGTCTCTAAACTCCCATTCTCTCTCTAAAACCTCCATAACCACCCACCTCTAAACCTTCAATTTTTCATCTTTTTTCATCAAATTTGTTCCCTTTCTTCTTATTTTCTTCACTTTTTCCGCAAATCTCCTTGAAATTTCTCTTTTCTTTCCTTTTTTCTCTCACACTCTACCCATCTTCTTACCCAAAATTCAACAACTCCACTTCACCTTCCATTCTTCCAAATTCTCCCTTTTTCTTCCATATTTCTTCCCATTCACCTTAATTTTCACAAATTTTGCATTTTAGTTATTTTCTTTTCCATTTTCCCTTTGGTTTGAGTTTAAAGCTTTCACCTATCCATTTACCATTACAATGGCATCCAAGAAGAAGGCAAGAACAAGCCAAGAGGTAGGGACATCTAGTCAAGCACCTCAACGAGCACCCTGGACTTCTAGCATCACAACCAACGCACGGAACTGAGGTAACATCCCTGATCTCCTTGACTTAACATATCCTGAGCATATTGCTAGATAAAGTAATTTGATTAGTAAGCTAGTAGTTGCTACTCGTTATTATGATGAGGATTTCTTAACTAGATTGAGTTTGTTAGATGACATACATTGGTTGTTTGCTAAGGGAGGTGTGTGGCAATTTTTAGAGATTATGGAACGACACTTATCGTAAACTTGCCTTTGCATTTTTGAGCACGTTACATGTGGAGGTCACGAGTGGGCCTCGTTGTCAAGAAGGATACATTTCGTTCTATCTAAATAGGGAGTTTTATGAAGTAAACTTAAGTACCTTTAATAGCATATTTGGTTTTTCACCAAGTATGGACTTGCCTTATCGACATGTCCCTAAAGAATTTAACCCAAATTCTTTTTCTATGAAATTTCTGGGGATCATCGGTATGATACAAGTAACTTTAAAGGAACTGTTATTAGAAACCCCCTATATCTGGGTGGCCCAACGATCGGTTGCTAGTGGTTTGTTTGCGAGGGAGGATAGTATGAATGTGTCTTGCTTGTCTAAATTATGTCTTGCTTGTCTAAATTATATTTCTACTATATCATGCTCTAAGGTGATCCCCTTGACCCCAGTTCATCCTTGGTTAATCAGTTGTATGATGCGGCCACTAGTTCCGCACAAAGGATTATGGTTGGGGGCCTTATTACCCCCATTGCTAGGTTTGTTGGGATAGAACCGAACCCCGATGATAGAGTTACCGGTTCCAAGTGGTTGAACTTAACCGCTTTTGAACAAACGTAGTTCTGTAAGGTAGAGGCTAGGCATGTTTGTTGGATTTATCTCGGGAACCTTCTTATTCCTTTCCCTAATGTTGCCTAAGCCACTCTCTTTAACAGGGCCAGTCTATACTTTTTGTCAGGTGATGAAGAGTTGGCACAGCCCGCACCGCCTCCTCCTCCGCCTCACCTAAGGGCCTCCAGTTCATCCCAACCATCATCCTCTTCTGATTATGGGGGTTTGCATGCTACCCTTTAGTCCATTCAAGAGGAGCAAGCATCCCTCTGAGCTTATATTCAAATTGAACGTAGCGTGCTCCGTGACTTTGTTTAGAAGCGATATGATGAGCTCAGTGGGATAATTGCCTTCCAAAACCAATATTTCTAAGACTTTAGGGCATGTTTAGAGGCTTGGCACGACTGGAATATTTCTCATCCCCACCCTCCTTCTTCTCCCCCTCATCCTTTTTAGTTCTTCTTTTTCTTCCCCATTGATTTTTATGTCCTTTCATGGAGGACATTGATTTGTCCAAGTAGGGGGGAGATATATGTGAATATGTGTATGTAATATGGATGTGTGAGTAGTTTGCATTTGAGGTGTTGAATTGACGAGTAGTTTGGATTTTTAGTTAATCATTTCATTTTTCTTTCTATTTTTAGGTTTGTTTTCTTAGTTTAGCTTTATTTTGGTATTTTCAATTTTTAGTTGCATTTTAGAGTGTTACAAAAATAGAGAAAAAAGAAAAATTCCAAAAACAATAAAAAAACAACAAAAAACGAAATAAGAAAAAACAATAAAATCCTTCAATGATGCGTCTTACACTAAGTAGCTTTCTTTGGCTTATTTTACCCTTTTTGCTATGCCCATTTGTGAATAAAATGTTTGATTATAAGTTTTCGAAATGTGCTCCATATTTTGTTTGTCATGTTGACTGCAATTTGATTACTCAATAAGTCTTTGCATGAATATTTGCCACGTATGGTCTAATGAGCTAATAAAGCTTTGGTAGTTATCCCATGAGACTTTGACCCTTATTTGGAATAATTCATCATTTTAGTCTCACATTCTATTTCAGGTGTAGCTCTTCCTAGATTTCAAATCTCTAGAATCTCGTCCAAAATTCCATTTAGCATGCATGTTTAGGCAATATGATTGAGACATTATTTGAATTTATAAGCTACACCGGCCAAATAGCCGCCTTTTTTATGATTTATCCCTTGCGACCCCCATTGAGCCTTAACCTTGCATTCTTGATGCAAACCTATAATATGGAACCTTGGCCAAGTACATATTCTACCTTTTTAGCTAAGACTATAGAGTTTCATTAGTGATTGGGAGTAGTTGATGGATAATGATGTTGTTTGGTGTGGTTTGCGATATTTTCCTTGGTATCATTTGGGTTGAATTTTGTGAGTTGTTAGAAAAAGCATTGAAAAGTTCTCAATTTCTCTTGCCATAATCCTTCTTTAATAAACAAAATGAATCAAAGAAAAAAAAAGAAAAATCAAAAGAAAATCAAACAAAAACAAGAAAAAAAAGATTGTTGAAAGGGAAAAAAAAGAGAGAAGCAAAATAATACAAGGATTTGGTTTAGATTTCATATTACATATGCTTCAACAGTTTTTTGCATTGTAGACCAATTCGTGGTTATTTTGTGTATTTGAGATGTATTGGTGTTTGGTGTGAGGAGTATTTTTGTGAAAAGTTGGGTGAAAATGATTTATACTCATAGCCTTTGGCTTTAAGCTCCCTAAGTCCTGACGTATTTGTTCCCCTTTTACCTTTACCTATAGCCCCGTTAGAACCCTATCAAAGTCCTCATGATTGCCTAGCATGTGTTGTATTTTAGTGGTGGCAAATTGGAGAGTCTTGTCAAGCTTATGGTAGATTTAATTCTTTGGAATGAGAGCTAAGAGAATTGCATTATGTTTTTAAACACATGAGTGATGAATGCTTCATCCTTAAACTGAGGGCTTGCAAGTTCTTTTAGCTCTCGCTATTATTTGTGCCAATATGATTGTTTAAGTTGATTTAGGTGATCGATTCAATGTTTGATGTGATGGTACTTGTTCTTATTTCACAAACCTCATTCTATCATCTGTTTTGCAATATTTTTCGTCAGTTTTGGGCTAGCTTCTTGGGTTGATAGGCTAGTGATGTTGCCACTTATGTTTACCTGAGGAGATCTTTCATTTTAGTTTTGGCTTTCATAGTTGCTTGGGGACAACCAACAGTTTAAGCATGGGGGAGTTTTATATATGCTTAATTAGAATGCACTTCATTTTAGGATCATTTTGCCGCATTTTTGGGGAGAATTATGAACTTTATGTTATAATCTATACTCCTTTTTTCGTTTTATGCTTGAGTATGGTTCTTTTATGTGTTTTACAGGTTTTTGAACCTATTTGCCCTCACTTTGACCCCAATTGAGTGTGTTTTGACTCCCCACGGATGCCCCTAATTCATCATGCCCGTGGAGAAGAAAGGAGAACCAGAGAACATAGAAACAGAGCTCGCTGGACTCTCCATGGTGAGCTTGAAACCGCTTGCCACTTCGTCTTCCTTCATCTTATGCATGAGGATGGTCAAGTTCATGCGTAAATAGGGTTTTTTCTGCTGCAAAGAAGGAATACGATAAAAAGTCAAGACATCTAACACTCACTTCTATAATTAGTTTTATGATTTTTCAAAGCTTTCTTTAGAGTAAGAGAGGGAATTGAAGTGGAAGATTGACACTTGGAGGCATGGATTTTGGGAAGCCATTCGAGACCACCAAAGTTGCTAAGTTTTCTTCCCCTTCTAGTCTTTTCTTAAACTTTTGTTTAGATGTTGATTATTTCATTTATGTGTGAGTAGTTTTTCTTAATCTACGGACTTGTTAGCCAAAGCATTGATGTTGGATCTCTAGTTTTCAATATTTGTGCTTATCAAAATTGGTTTGATTGAATTCTATCTTGTGGATGAGCTATTGTAAGTAAATTTTGGCCAGATTTGCTTGCGTATGCCAGATAGTTAAGTAAAGTACAGAAAGGAGAAAGTCAATACTAGAACAACAAGTTAGAACTTAATTTAACGACTACTTGAAAGAGAGTTATTTGTTGAGAGGAAAATTCTAGCAACCAAAAATCCATAACCAAGACTAAACCAAGGATATTTGAAAGAATGTTAATTGGATTAGATTAGGAAATTGAGTTTGGTTTGAAAGAAAAGATTGAATTCTTAGTTCGATTGTGCTCCTTTGAATCATCCAGTCTAGATAAAGTGCATATTTAAATCCAACGATCCAACTTTTTACTAGATGAAACAATTCACTAGATGCTTTTAATTTGATTGAATTTTCGATAATTAAATAGTGATAGTTGAGACAACACGTTGAAAATATGGTTGCTTAGCCTTTTATAATAGGTTAAAAATCGATAAATTACACTTGATCACTATGGGATCGATATTAAAACCATACTACAACAACAGTGCGGTCGTAGTAGCAATCATGGGTCTTGATTGAGTCACCGTAAATATTGCTGATTTAGGACAGTCTGTGATTGCGGGATTACTTGAATTGATATGTGTACTATTTGAGTACCCTTGAAAGCAAACTAAGGAGAGTTTATTTGGCTCAAAGCTCACATCAGCCTTTTTATTCTCAAGCACTCAACTCAGGTTAAAGTGATTTCATGGACATCCCACATTTGGAAATGAATTTAGAAGCATGCTTTGGACATGATCTATTTGTGATTGTTTTTAGTTAGTTCATGTGATTGTGAGCCTTTTGTGGGTCCTTTCAAGACTTCGTCGTTACTAGTTTCTTATAATCCATCCTAGACAAATCCAATTTCACTAGATTCCTTCATGTGTAGTGGGTATGCTGTATTTGCATCATTTGATGCAATTTTGATGGTGTTTTTTATGCTTTGGTCTGAAGCGATTTAAATCGTATTTAGAATCTCAAAAATATATTTTAAAAGTGTCCTCGAAAACATATTAGCGATTTCTTTGATAATTCTTGCGCTGACAAGTTGCTTGTGAACTTCTTTTCGCTACCAGAGTGGTGTAATCCTTCGAAACTAAGGTTTGCTAATAGTAAAGCTATTTTAACAAAACTACAATTGTGATCACATTTTTGAAAGAAAGTTACACTTGAGATGTTTTGGGCTGGGAGGATAGTGCTCTATTTATAAAGGACTTGATCTTTGTAGACCTTAAAATCTCGAATTGACTTTTGGAGGCCTCGGGGATGCAAAAATTTGTGAGTTGTATTGGTCACCTTCAAAGAGCACCAGCTCATGAAACCAATGCCCTAAAAGTAATTTTCTTACCCGTGATGAGTCGGAGATTGCCTGTTTCTT
This sequence comes from Selenicereus undatus, assembly GCA_017589665.1. Classification (NCBI taxonomy): domain Eukaryota; kingdom Viridiplantae; phylum Streptophyta; class Magnoliopsida; order Caryophyllales; family Cactaceae; genus Selenicereus; species Selenicereus undatus. The sequence goes on from JACYFF010019584.1 coordinate 86,375,206, forward strand.
AATTATACTGGTGCAAGGTTTGAAAAGTGCAAGCGCTTCTTAGAAGGATTTTATTAAATCATAAATGACCTTTTTAATGTGAAATGAGTTTTATGATGGCTCAACTTGGTTTAAGTGTTTAAGACCCTTTTCAGTTGTTATTAACATTTTCATATCAAAAGAGCTTGAGTTGGTAACCATAGGTGAGCCCCTTTAGTGTTATGTTCTGTGTGGCTACTAGTTATAGTAGCATATGCAACTATTTTGTTTTTGGGATTGCGCATTAGCCACTTTTAAGCGTGTGGTAGCTCTCCCCCTCTTTATTTCCCACTTCCCTTGGTTCTCAAAAACAGAAGTAGAAGTCCTCAGTTTAGGTAATTTGAGTCAAAACCTCCTTGGTAGTTCATGTAGGTATACTTAGATTTATGAGATTAATGATGTAATGTAATACATTCGTAAGTTCTCAAGCATATGTAAGTTAAATATGTTGGCTCATGTATTGCACGTTGTCTAGCTGTCGCTGTGAATGGACATATAGGCTAACCATAGTGATAGTCAGTCATTGCTATTGGTTGGAGTTGAGTTGTTTCGGTATGTAAACCCCAAGGCTTCGGATGTGTAGTTTGTCGAGTTGTACCTCTCATTTCTTTATTTTATTTAATTTCTTAATTAGTGTACTTCGCATATGTGATCCATAGAGCTGTTGTCTAGTCGTCGAGCTTATTGGATATGTCCTTTTCATTTTTCTTTATTACAGGTGCCTAATGTAAGGCTATAGGTCTAAGTCATGGTCGATTTTTAGGCAGAACTCTGTCCGTTCAGTTTTAAATTTTAAAAAATCACTAATACCTCTAACCCTAGGGTAGAGGTGTTATAGATGGTGTCAGAACAGGGTCCCACTACCATAGGCGGCAACCTTAGTCTTGCAATTCATATAGACGTCTAAGTACTTCTCATGTAACAGTACAATATATGGTGTACCCTTGGGTGTAAATTTGGTGTATTAGTTGATTTGACTAATTGATTATTGTGTGATCAAAGGAAACTGATTGATTGAAAAAGTGTATTGTGTTTTAGAATGTGAGCTAGATGACTTACGCTCACATGAGTTAGATAAGTCCTAGCTTCATTCATAATTGTTCTTGTGCATACACCTTTGACTGCGTAGTCTAGAGTATGCTTGGTCTTGAACTCAAAAGGTTGGAAATGGTTAATCTGAAGCACATTCTTTGCCATTATGTACGATTTGCTTCTCGGGCCCTATAATAGAGACAACACATGTAGTAAAAGGTTGGCAGAAAAAGGGCTAAAACGGTTAAAACTCTTTATCCATTTTTTAAGCTCAAAGATTTTGGAGTGTTAAAGTATTTTCTAATTATTGAGTTAGGTTTTACTTTGGCATTTAAAGACTTGCATTCATTCTGTGATATTGCTTGAGCTTAGATTTATGAGTATGTGTTCTTATGCGTGACTGGATGTTGTCTGTGAGTATGTACATGTTGAGATGTGTACATCAATGGATTTGTTAATGACAAACTCCTAGAAACTAATTAGAGTTTATTTCCTATACTTGAAGACCTCACTAGATGATATCTTTCTTGTGGTAGTTTGAAATTGCTTAAGGAAATTAAGTGAGATTTTCATGTGCACGCATGCAAATTTGGGTGATAGTGATGGAGTCTTGTTGATTATTGCATAAGTGTTATCGCAATCGTTCCACACCCTTGTCCTTACGACTTGTATGTTGCCACTGTTGTGCTAATTGTATGTTGCCATTTTGGTCGGTGGCCTGATGCTGTTTGCATGGGTTATTTACCGCTTTTCATCATGCAATTGCCATTACTACCGACTTAATCATGTGATATGGTTTCTGTCATATGGGCTACTGTTCGTGTTGTGGGATTAGCAGTGTCTTGGTTATATCAAACTCCAACACACTTAGAAAGAAAGCAGAAGGAAGAACTGACAGACATTGGAATTATTACACCATGTATAGCACCTCATGTAGTGAATGATGCATACCTTACTAGTACCTTCTTAAGTATTAACACAAAGTTCAGAAACGATAACTCTCTACAAGAAGTTGAACCTTCCTTTCTATACTGTGAATCCTTGCTATTCCTACGACACTTGTGGGATAGTAATGTCCTAGAGACCATCTAAACATATCTACGAGGCCATTAATATAGGTGTCTTGATGTGATTGCTATTAATTGTCAATGAAACTATTAGCCAAGCAAGCTTTGACTCGGGTACCCTACAAGCATTGTCCATAATCATACCATGTTGGTCCCATAATTATCTCGCATGGTGGCACAAGCTGTGAGACACCCCACCAGCACATAAAGTTGTTAGTGGCAGCTAACTTTTCATCATTTTTAGAAAAGTCTCAACGCTTATCTTCGACCATAGGTTACAAACTAAGTTCCCATTTGCATATACTTATCTAGATATCTTTCTGTGTAACAATACAATACCATGAGTCTCTGCATGCGTTTTAGAACGCAATTATGGCATTACATGTAATGCTAAGCTCATAGGAGTTGATGTAGCTACTTGGATTCATTATGAAACGGTCATTTATGTGTTTTGGGAATGCATTGTTTAGTACATGAACTTCTTGTTGTTTGCTTAGCTTGAGTTTGTTAGGTATGCAGCTGAATTAGCCGAACGATTTGACTTATCTTATTTGTCGCATGTGATTTGTCGCATGCTCTAACCTCTGAGTCACAATTTATACTCCATGAATTCTCTTATCTCGTGTTATAGTTTGAGTGGCTGCATATATATGTATTTAATGCATGGTGTAGTGACTGTAAAAGGTTGTATTCCATGTTTTCACCTTTGTATCTTTCATGTTTAAGGAGGGAAACATGCTAGTGTATCCAAGGCATAGTTGAAGCTCTAAATTTGATGGGTGAGTCATGTAAAATATCTTGTTGGCATGTTGTCATAGCTAACCCAAGTGCCATGGCATGACATTATAAGCTATCTTATACTATACATTACATGATAAGCTTCAAGGGGGATACTTTGGCGCTGCACTTTTGATAGTTGACCTATCTACTATCATACTATCATTTTGCAAACTAGCATTTTGCAATATTAGAAACCTACACATGCATGAATATGGGCTTACCTATGTACTTCATATGACATAATGATGTGCTAGGAACACTTGCGATCGTATTAGGATCTTTAATGTATCACTTGATCACCAAACTATGAAGCATAATTGTTAATGTGGGCAATTGAAATGCATGATTTAGTGTGGTTGGGTTGTGTTAGTTGCAAATGACATGCTTTTTGACTATGGAATATGAATGTTAGCATGTATGATCTTAATGCTCGATATGATGTGACTCACCTGTCATGCATCACATACTTTTTGATTTGCTTTTGTGTGGTTTAATTAGTTGCAAATGACACAATTTCCTAAAATGATAGCTGAGCGTCATATCTATAAGTGTGTTATTTTACTTACCTATGCATATAATTTATATATGTCTAGTTTCATATGAAGGTCATGAGTTTGAGCTTAAGTTTCATACAAGGGACAAATGGATCGAGACTTTGTTAGCTATTGGGGTTCATGTCACCATCGTTGCTCAGGTTATTGTTGTGCAACAGCCCTACTGCTTCTGGTACTGCCTTTCTGGTTCTAATACTGTTTTGATGTGCTATTGCATGTTATTTTGTCGATACATATGTTTTCACTGTAGTTATGACTGTTTCCCTTAGCTCACATTGCTCCATGGAATCAATAATTGCTATATTAGCTGTTTAAACATCATATTAGAAGTTAGTATTCATTTACAAATGAATTTTGATATGGTTATCAATGCCAACTCATTTGCCCTCTTATACTCGATTTGCCCTCAATGCTGTAATAGAGTAAGTAGAAGCTTAAGAAGGGTTGGCGAGGAGAAGTTTGGATATCATAAATTTTCTCTTTCCTACATGAAAGTTATATTTCATTATAAAGTTTAGGATTCAACTGTTGAGTTTGTGTAGCTTATGCCATGTTTATGTAAATCCTGTGTTTTACTATACCATAGACTTTAGGATTTTGAGGACGAAATTCTTTTGAGAGGGGAAGAGTGTAATAGTCAAGGATTTTTGAGTTCAGGCTAACTATATTGATTGATGATTTTAATAGGTGTGTTTTATTATATTAGCAATGTTTGATTAAATTCTTGCATGTTAATTAAGTGTGCTAGTTTATGTTAATTAGTTTTTGTACTTTCCTTGATTTCTTGCAGGATTATGTGAAGTATATGAGTTGACTAAAATGAGACTGAGGTATAATTAGGCAAGATTAGCGAAGTTGTATATGGTTGTTTGATATCGAAATCAACTAGGCTTGCTACTTGGCAGGAGCTCATTGTTGTTTAGTGAGTTTAAAAAACAAAACAGACAAAAGTGGGGGTCAAACCCCATTTCTTTCATGCAAAAGAAAGCATAAGTGAGCTTCTTCACATCTGCTACGCCACCAGCTTGAAAAGAGAGAGAGGATAAGAGAGGGTGCAGAGGTAGCGACGGCAGTAGCGGGGTTGAGGAGTGATCATCCATGTCGCGGTGGCTCACCTAATCGTGGTTGGGCTCTAGTGCCACACAGGTTAGGGATTGAGCAGCGAGCGTTTTGAAGCCCTGAGTGGCACCACCACAACCATCACCGTTGGTGGTTTAAACTGGATTCGGCAACTAGAAAGGGAGAGCGAAGGAGTAGGGAAGAAGAAGAGGGGGAGCGGCAGCAAGAAGAAGAGAGGGCACGAGCAGCGATTACAGCGCGGACTAGGGCAGGCTCGTTGCTGAACAACAAGGGGGCTTAAAACATAGCTTCAAATTAGACCAATTAGACCAATTAGCCCATTGATCTAGTCATATAGCTTGAAATTGATGCAGGTGATTCTCTGTCCCTAAAATCAGTAATTAATTTCCAAAGTTTTGTTGCGTTCGCCATGTGAATATTGGTAGAATTGTGGAAGTTTGGTCTGATTGAGAATTGTTAAATTCTTGAAATAATGAAGGATGAAATGCGTGATTAGGACTTTTGGGTTGTCGTTGATGTGAGTTTCAGGTGTAATTTGTGGGTGGTGTTGACTGAGGGTTATATGGGAATTCCGGTGATGAGCACGCATATATCTCTATGCCGCGATGTGAGTTTTGTGTGTCCAATTGATTGTTTAGTTGCAAATCCCAAACACGACTTCTTAGAAAACTTGAATGGTAACCTTGTTCTGCACCTCTATTTGAGTTTGGCGGGTTGTATGTGTGTTTGTGTGTGTGTTATACTGGCTGTGGGTTGAAGGATGAGGAGATTGTTGCTGACCAGGTTCAGTAGCATGGGCCATTATAGCCCAGTGCGAGGAACCGGGCAGCAGCTTGTACCTGGTTTAATCTTGCCTCTATGTTGTACGGTTTGCACGTGTGGCATGTGTGTGATGTTGTGTTAGCTACGGATATGTACTACATCATGTCTTCTCTGTTGCTTTTAAAATCATTAAATGAATGGCCTAATCAGTTGTGAACCTACACGTGTTGGGTCTTGATTGAGTCACCATAAATATTGTTGATTTAGGATAGTCTGTGAGTGCAGCATTACTTCAGTTGATGTGTGTGCCATTTGAGTATCCTCGAAAGGAAACTTAGAAGAGTCTGTTTATTTAAAAGCTCACTTCGATCCTTTTATTCTCAAACGCTTGGCTCAGCTCAAAGTTATTTCACAGACATCCCACATTTTCAATTGAATTTAGAATCATGCTTTGGACATGATATATTTGTGATTGTTTTTGGCTAGTTCATGTGATTGTGAGCCTTTTTGTGCATCCTTTTAAGACTAAGCCGCTGCTAGTCTCTTGAAATCCATGCCAGAAAAATCCAATTTCACTCGATTCCTCCAAGCGTGGTGGGTGTGCTATGTTTGTATTGGTTGATGGCGATTTTGATGGTGTTTTTAATGCTGCCAATTGATTTAAAAATACCCGGTTTATCCCATTTAAACGAATCACCCGATCTCAACTAATTTAAATCGTGTTTAGAATCTTAAAATTAATTTTAAAAAGTGTCCTTGAAATTAGATTAGCAATTGCTTTGCTAATTCTTGAATCTGCAAGCTACTTGTGAACTTGTTTTCGCAACAAGAGTGTTGTAATCTTTGGAAACTAGGGTTTGTTAATAGCAAGCCCATTTTAGCAAAACAAGAGTTGCCATTACATTTCTGAAAGCACAACACACTTGAGATGTTTTGGACTAGAAGGACAGTGCTATTTAGAAAGGGCTCGATCTCAGAAGTAGACATTAGGATCTCTAATTGGGTGAGAATCGCAATTATAAATTACTCTAACGAAGGTAGGAGTCCGTTGACTTTGGGAGACCCTGGGAGCAAAAAAATCATGAGTTGTATTACTCACCTTCAAAGTGTGCTAAAGTGTCAATCCACTGTTGTAAAAGTGATTTTCTTACCTGTGAGGAGCTGGAGAATGTTGTTTGAATTATGCTAGTGCATGGGTTGAAAAGTCCTTGTACTCCTTCGAAGGACTTTTATTAAATCATAAATGAACTTTTTAATGTGAAATGACTTTTATAATGGCTCCACTGGGTTTAAGTAAGCATTTCTAACCCTTTTCAGTTGTTATTCATGTTTTCATATTAAAAGAGCTTGAGTTGGTAACTAAGTGAACCCCTTTGATGCTAAGTGTTAAATTAAGAGCCAAATGGTCTACTATCCTCTAATCTTAGGTCTTGTCATGAGCCAAGTAGTTGGTGTGGCCTTGTATGCTTAATATATTAGTATTAAGTAAAGTTCTGTGTGACTGCTACTTATGGTATTATATGCAATTGTTTTGGCTTTGGGATTGCGCATTTTCCACTAAACATATGGTAGCTTATCTCATCTCTACTTCCCTTTTCCATAGGTTTTGGAAAAGACAGGTAGAAGTCCTCCATTCACGTAAATCGAGTCAAAAGCTCCCTTTTGCTTGGAAAGGGGTCATACATATGTATATATGGATTCATGAGTTTAATAATGTAATATGATGTACTCATAAGTTCTTGAGCATATGTAATTTAAATATATTGGTTGTGTTACACATTGCATAGCGATCGCTCTGAATGGTCGTATGGGCCAACCATATGGATAGTCGTCAGTTGCTTTTGTTGGTTGGAGTTAAGTTGTTTTTAGGATGTAAACCCAAATGCTTCGTATGTGTCATCCGTCGAGCTGTACCTTTTGTTTATTTGTTTTATTTAGTTTCATAGTTGTGGTCTCCAGTGTGTATCTATCCTGCTTGCTGGATGTGTCCGTTATGTTTTTGTTTATAACATGTACCTAATGAAAGGCTATAAGCATAAGTTACGATTGATTTTTAGGTGAAACTCTATCCATTTTGTTTCAAAATTTAAGAAATCACTAATCCCTGTAGCCCCAAGAGATAGGCATGTTACACTTTCAGCATGTTTTGTATCTATGATGCACTATTTAAGCAATTCTCTATGTTACCTACCACATCAAAAAAACACTAATAAACAACGTAGTTTAAGAACTATTATGAGCTAAAACCTTGATGAAATGAGGTGTAAACTAAGCAAAATATGAGCCTGAGTAGATAAGCCCATTTGCTAACCTCATTTTCTCTCTCCCCTCTCTCTCTCTCTCTATTAGTTTTATTACTTTCTTAGTTGATTGTATGGTTTTTTGTTATTTGTTCATTTAGGCTCTGCTTGAACCTTGAAAAATTTGGTGGAAAGAAAAAAATTTAGGAAAGTTACTTTTTTTCTTGTGTTTGGTTTAGAGAAAATCACAAAGAAAAAAATATGGAGGAAAGTTTAGTGGAAAAATTGTTAGAAACAAGTGACAAAATTTTCCGCATAAAATTGTGAGGAAAGTTTGAGGAAAATTCTCAACCTTCTCCAACCTTGTATTGTTTAGATGGCATCACAATGATTTAAGTAATTCATCAACATTCAAACTTCTCATCCAAATTATTGTATTTTTTCCTTGATCCAAACAAGAGAAAAAAAACTCATTTTCTCCCAACTTTTTTTTCCTTCACATTTTTTTTTTCTTTCAACTTTTCTTTCCACCAAATTTTCTAAGGACCAAACGGAGCCTTAAATGATGCTTTTATTTTAACTATAGTAGTCATGCTATTACATTCATTAGTTTTGATTAAGAATGCTCAAAGAAGGTATTATGAGCCTAATTAATCATGATTATGCTAGGATTAGCATTTGATTAGTTCTTTATTGACATGTTTAAGTTATTGCTTGCTTTTCTTAGTTCAGATATGAGCTAAATTAGTTACTAAGTGGCATAATTTTAACACTACCCCTAAGGAAAACATATGAAGATACTACATAACAGATGCTAAGGGAAAAATATACTAGGGACAAAGGTCAGGGTCCTTGAACCAGCTACTAGCCGTTGGAGAAAAGGATTCTGGAGAATATTCTAGAAGTTCTAATGACTATCTTTTTTAGTATCAATGGTTCTATTGTTGTGAGATGCCTATAAAGAGGACCAAGCCAAAAATGAAGAGTGGAACATTTAAGAACATTAAAGAAATATTCTAAGCTAAAATGAGCGTAAAATGAATTTTATGCTCTTATTAATTGCGCCAATTAGATTAATGCTGGAAATTGTGTATTTGATCATTGTTGATAAAATTATGTGTTCAGATACAATTTCATGATGGGTAAACATAACTCAAATTACTGTCTTAATTTGTTCATCATTTGATAAATATTTGACTAAGTATTTCGCCATAAAAAGCAACTTGTCACGCTTGTTACAATTGGTTAATTAAATAACTTTGAATTTAATTAACTAATAATATTGCTATATATTTGCGGTTCAATTTTCAACAAGTAAGATTAACTTTGTTGTTTTCATTACATAACTGTTGCAACCCTCCAGAATCGAATCTTAAGTTAGAGTATGTGAAGGAGGGCTAATCTAACTAAACCGTAGCAAAGGGACAAACAACAGGCTTGCACAATAGTTTTGACTACAAACAAAAAGGCAAATGTTTGAGAATAGTTAGAGAGTAGGAATAGTCTACTGCCACAGATATGAAGTAAGAGTCGCTATAACGAAACTCATGTTAACATCATTAATTAGGAAGTCCCACTCAAGTCAATCTAATCAAAACACGAATTTCGTTAAGAACATTAGAAAAATTTGTTATTGAAGTCATTTATTTCACGTTGAATTCGTAATGCTTGAGACCTCATTGAATATCACATGGTGCATCATTCTCTTGTAGAAAAGTATTCTCTAACACACCATAGTCAATTGAACTCTCAATCCACTTGTCATTTATTAAGGAAAATATGAATTTAATTTAATCACTTTCATCTCATAATTATTAAGATTAGTCACATGATTATCCTTTAATATGTTTAGGAACTATATTGCATCAAGGTAAAGGGATAAACTCAGCCAAAAGCAATCAAAGAAGCTAGAATTCAAAATGCATCTGCAATGGCTAGTAGTGGACATCAAACATTAAATGTTGCCAGAATGCTTTTCAGCCGCTCGTTAATTAGGTTGCTAATAGTGCAATTAGCAAAATAATTTGGACACAACAGCTATTTTAATGGTCATCTCCTTAAGAAGGGCTCTGATAGTTATTCTTCCTGTAGAAACAATGATTAAACTTAAGACAAAGGATTTGCCAAAGAAGGAAAAAAAAAAAGCAAACTATCCAAAGCAGCTATAAAAGTCCTTGTGCAAATATTTCCAAATTTTAAGATCCGGGTTGTATTAAATGAAATATACTATAGCTACATTACTTACTATGATTTTGAAGCTTTAAGGAGATCTATGAGTAGAAGAACTTTACACAGATTAAGGGTTACAACACTTGAATGAAGGAAAGAACACAATGTGTGATAGCCTATAACCATTGTACTCAACTTATATATTTGTATTCTCCATGTTACTAGTGTGGCAGGAATGAGAGAGAGTCACTACTTCTGCATTGAGAGTGTTGTCCTCCTCTGAGTGGTGTGCTGTAGGAGTTAGGATTGTCTGGGTATCTTGTGGGAACTCCATTTGCTGACAAGGAGCTATGCTGCCCTTGTTGGATGGTGCATAAACTATTGAAGAGTGCTTTGAAAAAACATTGTAGACAACAAGAAGTAGTGAGACTTTTTTTGGCTAGTGTAGTTTTGGGAACTCTAGAAGTTGGGCTTGTTAGAGTACCTTAAAAAAACTCTGATTGTATCCAAGCACACTTATTGATCTATCCTGAGAAGGTACTGAATTGATTGATTTTGGTAAACCTCGTGAAAAATCTTACATCTTTGATCTCTGTATTTTTTGTATTTTGCCTGCTCCAAACTTTGTTTGCTCCTTGCTAAGTAGACCCTCTATCCGGTCTATTGGTATTACTCAAACTGAAAACTATATTTTATCTAACTCTTGTATTCAACTTTAGTGGAGAATTCCCAAAGAATCAAAGTTTATGGTTGCCACTATGTTGAGCCCTCTCTGGTGTGATTTACCATGATTAGCATGACCTACAATTGGTATAAGAATCTGCCACACTTATAGTTAAGCTAACAGTAAAAATGAGTAAAGATCATGGCAAACTTTGTCACCTCTGACATAGACCAACATGGATTACACACTGGACATCTTTTACTTAAGGGAATTAACTTTGCTTATTTAAAAAAAAAACCTCATGTAGATATTTCTAAAGGTTAAGAATTAGAGACATTATTGTCAACAAAGGAGAGAACATTTCAATGAAAGTTAAATAAGGAGAAAATGGAGAAGGGATGATTCAAAAAGTAGAAGAAGAGTTCACTGAAGAAGAAACAACCATATAGAAAAGTCATATAACTTTGAACATCCTCATCTATGCAACTAATCCTCATGAATTCAATAAAGTCTCTTAATGTGAGATTGCCAAAGAAATGTAGGACAATTTTGTTACAACATATGAAGGAACCAACCAAGTTAGAGGGACTAAGATATGCGTTTGTGTTCATCAATACGAACTATTCAAAATGCTACTCAACAAAGCTTTTAAAGAAATACATACAACGTAAACAACCATTGTGAACATTCTTAAATCTCTTTGAAAAAACATACTCAAATGATGAAATGGCCAGAAAGATACTTAGGTGCCTTTCCAGATCCAACTAGGGGCCCAAGCTAATAACCATTGAAGAGGCACACATCCCAGGACTCTTTGACTACGTGATTTTTTGGCAAAATTACCCACTCATAAAATTAATCTTCAAGAGGAATTAGATTATCCACCTAGGGAAGGAGCCGCCCTGAAAGAGAATAAGGTGAACTTTTTCGGACAAGATCAATCTTTTGGTGAAGAAGACAAAGCAATAGCCATGATAGCAAGACAATTCAAAAACCTTTTAAACAAATAAAATTTACAAAAAGTTCTCTAGAGGAATCCCATCAAAACCTGAAGGTAACAAATATTATTCTCATAGCTTCAACTCTAACATAAATAACTTTGTTTACGCTCAGTCAAGGGACATGATGAAGGATTGTCCACTTCTTGAGAAATCAATTAAGATAAGAAAGCCTAAAGGGAAAGGGAAAAGGGCAATGGTAGTCGCTTGGAGTAACAGCTACTCCAATGATAATAAGGAAAATGATGAGGTAGCCAACCTTCAAAATAGAAACTTAGAGCAACATGCTTGAGAAAAGGCTAGAATGGATGAGGAAATTGAGATGCAGTGGTTGATAAAGGATATGGAACCATCATCCTCTAAGCAGGTATAACTCTAAAAGCGCCCTTGTGGAACTTGTAATTCATGGCATGAATAGTAAATCTCTCATTAATCCAATTTTATGTCTTTTAGCCAATAAATTGAGTCCTTAAAGAAAGAAAAACAAGTTTTATACACCCAAAATTTCTTGGACTGAAAGTTGTTGAGGATGTTTCCTCAAGCTCCTATAATCAAAGATAACAAGGGAAATAATTAAACCAAAGGATGCTTCCCTTGGGTCGATTCTTAATCAACTGATAAGATTGTGAGGTTTGTACCCAAGGTAAGATACCAATGATAGTTTGTTTACTTTCTATCAAATTCCTCTTCTAGAGGCTCTTAGCCACCAAAGAAGAATCCTAAAGGAAAGACTCTACTCATCACTCTTGATTAAAGAGACAAAGATGTTGAGATTTTAGTGAGAGAAAATAGTCATTGGTCTTTCAATTCATAATTCAACTCAAACTGTATTTAAATTGAGGTACTAGGGTTTATAAATACCCAAAAGGGGGGGATTAGCTATAGCAATAGCAGGGCAAGTGTACCAATATGGGAATTACAAATTATCTTAGTAAAATAAATTAAATTATTAAGATAATTATAACCAATGTGAGTTATATTTTTTCAAGATTCTTCCCCCTCTTTCTAGGAGGCTTCTAAAAGGCTCTACACCTCCAATGGGGGTTGTTCCACTTGAAAAACATTGCTTGGTATGTGGAGAATTACCCCATACTAACTAATCTCAAAGATAACAGTTGCACCCTCCTCAATGAAGGCCAAATTCTAGATTGCTAAAAAACTAGAAGTTTGTGCACACTCTGGGTATTTGGGCCATTTCTCCTAATATTCGAAACCAATGCCAAATTTTGGCTCATGGGCCCAAAATAGACATCTTAGGGAATCATCAAAACTTGTTTTTCCTCATTTGGGGTTTGTTAGGTAGTATTTTAATGTGACCCAAATTCAGCAAATGTTTTGACAAAAACCTACACTGTATGACTTAGGGTTTTGATCACTTCAGGGAATTAAAATACAACCTAACTCAAAATTTTATTGCATCATCCTAAATTCAACTCTCTAAGCTTGCCAATGAAGCATAGATAGCCCATTCAACATCATTTGGATGGTGAGAAGCCATGTTGAAACCAAGTGAAATGCTGGAGTGGTGACCATATTGACCAAGGAAAGTTTACTTGGACTTTAGTATGAATGAAGGTGTAGCTAAGAGTTGGCATGGAACTTCATATCCATAACCTGCCCTCTGAGAGGAATTTTCCCTCAAATCCTCAATGTCATCCTTTACACAAGGAGCTAAGCTACCCACATTGAAAGTGGCGCTCACATGCATGTCACTTGGCAACTTCAACTTGTAGGCACTGTTCCCAATCTTTTCAAGCACCTTGAAAGGGCCTTCTCCTCAAGCTATGAGTTTGTTTTACCTCCTAAAGGGGAATTAATCTTTCCTTAGGTGCACCCAAACCAAATATCTCGGGTTGAAAACCATGGGCTTTCGATGTTTATTTGTAATAACCTTATAAGAGGCGTTGACCTTCTCTATTTTAAGCGTGAATTTGCTTATGGAGCTTGTTCATTTCTTTAGTTGTCTCTTAAGCCTCAAAGCTTACCCTATGCTCAATGGGAAGAGGGGGAAGGTTTATTTGAGTAAGGAATTAACTCCATAACAAGCTTCAAAGGGAGAGTGAGATGTAGCATAAGTAGGAGTCTGGTTATAAACAAACTCGGCATGAGGAAGCTTTAATTTCTATGCTTTAAGGTTCTTGCTCACCAATCCCCTAAGGAGGGTAGATAGGTTGGAACCTCCTTGCCCATCCGTTTAAGGGTGACAAGTAATGCTAAATAAGAGCTTGGGTCTAAAAAATCTCCATAAACACCTCCTAAAATGGGAAAGGAATTTGACGTCACTATCGGAGACCATACTCCTTGGCACACCATGTAGCTTGATGACCTCCTTAAAGTATAGATGAGCAATATGGGAAGCATCATCACTCTTATAACATGCAATGAAGTAAGCCATCTTGGAGAACCCGTTAACCACAAGCATGATTGAGCCATGCCCTCTTTGACTTCTAGGCAAGCTCAAAATGAAATCCGTACAAATGTCTTCCTAAGGGCTATTTGGAGTTAAAAGATGAGTGTACAACCCTTGATGGAAGGTGTTCTTGACCTTATGGCATATGGTACATCTGAAAATAACTTTATGAACATCACTTGTCGTCCGAGGCCAATAAAAGTGCTCCTTTAAGATCTCTATTGCTTTTTTATGCCAAAATGACCTCTTAGTGCACTCCATGGGCTTTTCTCATAAGTAACTCCCTTAGAGAGCCACCAGGGACACATAGCTTATTGTGCTTGAAGAGAAACCCATCTTGCAAGGTATAGGAGTCATGATCCTCGGGATTTGCCACAATTCCTTGGAAATCTTCATCTTCCTGGCAAAGTTCTTAGATGGTGTAAAATCCCAAAATTTTGGTCTCCAGAGGAGAAAGGAGTGTGTATGTTCTTCAGAGTGCATCGACCACCACATTTTCCTTGACATCTTTGTCCTTGTAAGTAAAAGAAAATGATTGGAGAAATTCCACCCATTTGGCATGCTTTGAATTGAGCTTGGTTGGCCCATTGATGAAGGACAAGGTCTTCTGATCCGAATGTATCACAAAGGGCTTTGGCTTGAGATGGTGACTCCAATGGGTAAGAGCCCGAACAATGGCAAAAAAATCTTTGTCATAGGGGGAGTGGTCGAGTTTGGGGCCACTTAACTTCTAACTAAAGTACGACAAGGGTCGTTTGGCTTGGGTGAGGAATGCCCCAATGCCAACAGCGCCAACATCACATTCACCTTTAAAGAAGAGATGTTGTAAAGAGCCAAGATAGGAGCCGAACATAGCCTTTCCTTGATTATTTCAAAGGCCCTTTGGATGGCCTTTGTCCATTCAAAGCTTCCTTCATTCGTGCATTCCTCATCGGATAGATGTGGAAATACAAAGAGGCAACCCATAAAAGCTTCGAATTTTCGTGATAGATGTGGAAGTAGGCCAACTCTTCATAGGCTCAACCTTAGATTCATCAACTTGAATTTCCTCATCGGATACAATATAGCCAAGAAAGACAACTTGATGAATGAATAGTTCACACTTCTTAAGCTTCGCAAATAACTTTTGTTGCCTCGACACTTGGAACACTTGAGAGATGTGTTCTACATGAGATGCCTCATCACGACTATACACCAAGATATCATCAAAATACACCATAACAAACTTCCCAATGAATGGTCAGACCTTATTCATGAGCCTATGAAAGAACTAGGAGCATTAGATAGACCAAAAGGCATCGCGAGCCACTCGTACAACCCTTGCTTGGTCTTAAAAGTGGTCTTCTATTCATCTCCTTCTTTCATCCAAATTTGGTGATGGCCACTCAGAAGATTAATTTTAGAAAAGACTTTGGAGCATTGTAATTCATCAAGTATATAATCCAATCCAGGAATAGGAAATCGGTACTTGATGGTATGTTATTTTTGGCCCTTGATTCAACACACATATGCCAAGTCTCATCTTTCTTATGTACTAATAGACCGAAAATTGAGCAAGGTTTCAAGCTCTCTCTAATGTACCCACAGTCTAAAAACTCTTAGACTTGTCTTTGTAGTTCTTTTGATCACTAGGATTGCATCAATAGGCGGGTTTGTTTAGTAAAGGAGCACCCAATAGGAGATTAGTTATTCCTCTCAAAAGAGTGAGCTCTGAGGGTCAATCATCGGGAAATACATCCACAGACTCTCTCAAGAGTGATTAAGATAGGGGATGCCTGGGTTTCACTCCCTCACATATGTTTAATTCTACCATAAGTAAGACAAATAAAGGCTTGCTCTTACTAATGACTCTCTTCACCTGTGTTTCAGTCATAAATAGGCTTTTCTCACTTTCCTTCCCCATTTTAGATTTAAGGGGTTTAGGTGGAGTTAGTGGTTTCAAAGTAAGATTACGAACCTTGTGTTTAAAATGCATATGTATTGGGATACCCATCATCAAAAACATGATTATCAAATAACCAAGGCTGACCAAGTAACAAGTGATATGCATCCATAGAAAGGACATCACATAGTACCTCGCCACAATATAGACCAATTGAAAATGCAATAAGAGCTTCCTTAGAAATGATTACCTCGCGTCCTTGCTTTAGCCATTGGAGATAATAAGGGGTGGGATGCACCTTGGTGGGTAATTGAAGCTTTTTAATAAGTGTTGTAGAAGCTAAATTGGTGTAACTCCCTCCATTGATAATAAGCTCCCACACCTTGTTGCAATAATGGATCGGGAATAAAAGATTTACTCCCTTTTGGCTTGGTTCACAAGGAGCCTCTTGGGCATCGATTACTCTTTGAATTACCAAGAATTCATCCACATCTGGAGTGATCAAAGTTTAATCCTCATCCTCTACTTCCTGCTCATTAGTTGCTTTCTCAGGAGCTTGGATTTCTTCCACTTCTCTAATGGTGAGAGTTCTCGGTTGGGACAATTTGCTTATAAGTGTCTATAACCATGACATTTAATACACTTTTTACCCTCCAATTTCTTTGGTGGTTCACTAGTGATGCCTTTTGTAACAGTCCGGGACCCCGCTGGCAGATATTGTCCGCTTTGGCACACCGGCCTCACGGCTTTAAAACGCGTCAACCAGGGTGAGGTATCCAGCCCCTTATAAAGAGGCCTTCGTTCCCCTCACCTGCCGATGTGGGAGACTCCTCTCCCCTTGGGGACCCCGACGCCCTCGTCGGACAAGATAAGGGGCCCACCGACCCGAGGCCTGGCTCTGATACCATCTGTAACGCCCCCAATAGCTAATATCTGATTATTCTAACATAACCACTTACTATTATAATTTAGCAACGGAAGACTTCTAATTTGATTGGAGGCATTACCGCCGTTCCATGATGGAACATGGCTGCTTGATTTAGTGAACTTTATGGGGGCTTTTAGTAAGGCCCCTAACTCTGTCCGTTTTGCCCCAGGTTTTAAGAACAAAATAGTAAAACTTCTGACTTTAGAGTTAGGGGCCTTACTAAAAGCCCCCATAAAGTTCACTAAATCAAGCAGCCGTGTTCCATCATGGAACGGCGGTAATGCCTCCAATCAAATTAGAAGTCTTCCGCTGCTAAATTATAATAGTAAGTGGTTATGTTAGAATAATCAGATATTAGCTATTGGGGGCGTTACACCTTTACCTTTGTTAAGGGCTTTGAAGGGGGTAAGGGCAGGGTTGACTTCGTTGTGAGATGAGTAACCCTTGGGGATACTTTAAGGGTGAATAGAGGGAGTGTTTTAAAAGGGTTTTCGACCCTCACGTTGTTTTTCAAATTTGATAGCTAGGTGGCATACATCATCAAAGGATAGGTAAGGTTGTAGATCCACCTTGTTAGCAATGCTAGGAGATAACCCCTTGATAAACCCAGCAATCTTGAGTTCGGGTTCTTCTTCCAAGCCAACCCTTATTTCGAATAGCTCAAACTCCATAATGTACTCTTCTATCTGTAGATTTTTTTGGTTGAGTGAGGTGATCTTGAGGTAGAGTTCTCATTTGTAAGAAGGGGATATCAATCTCTTGTCCATATGCATTTTAAGCTTGGTCCAAGTTTTGATTTTGGACTTGGCTTCTCTAGCCTTACTCTTCTTTAAGTACTCATACCATAGGGAAGCATACCCCTTAAATTTAAAACTGGCCAACCTAAAGGACTTTTCATCATTAAAATCTTTGAGTTCAAAGATCCTTTCAACAGCTTGAATACAATTAAGATAGTTCTCAGGGTTAAGATTGCAATCAAATTCTAGAGCCTCAACTTTGAGATCTCTAAGGTCATCCCTTGGATGTTTTCTTCTTCTAGGCCCTCATTCCTCATCATCAAAGTCCTCATGAAAAGAAGAGTATGCAAAGTCAATAAGGTTAACATGATAGCCTTATTGCTAAGGGTTTTGTTGTGCGGATCCCCTCACTTGTTCAGCCTCTTGAGTGAGCTTCCTAACTTGCTGTTGAAGCTCTACAAGGGCCTTAACTATCTTGTAGGCTTTCTCAGGTGGAATGCTCTTGGAGTGTGAAGCATATCCCTCACCAGTCATGGTAGTAACTTGTAAAGTGAAAACAGGGGAAAATACTGAAAAGAGGGGAAGCACAAACATATTAGAAGTGGCATGGGCAAGAAAACAATGAAAAGGAAGGGGGATGGTCATGCTCTGAGGCACGGGGTGGTCGTGCTCAATCTCTAAAACAAGAATGGGAGTGCAAGAAAGGCGGCATAGTCGTGCCAAGCAGAATGGGTAGGTCGTGCCAAATTTATGCCTGGGTATTTTTTGACGAGCTTTTCATGAAGGTTTTTTGTGGAGTTTTAGAGATGTGTTTAGGTCAAGGATTGTGTTTGGGCTATAATTAGGGTTCTTTGTGTACTCATGAGGATAGATTAAGGTATGTCAGGGAAGGAAGATTTTGAGGAGCCAAAGTGTGGATTTTTGGGGTGAAATTGAAAAGGAAGTTGGGTGTTTAAATCAATGAAGGTTTCGATTCAATAACCACACAAAAAAAGCTCTAGCTCTGATACCAACTTGATGAGGATGGTTCTGCAAACTCCCAAGATCAAAGATAACAAGGAAAATAGTCACACCAATGGATGCTTCTCTTGGGCCGATTCTCAATCAATCGATAACATTGTGAAGTTTCTGCCCAAGGTAAGATAATAATGATAATTTATTTACTTTCTATCAAATTCCTCTTCTAAAGGTTCTTAGCCACCAAAGAAGAATCCTAAGGGAAAGAGTCTACTCATCACTCTTGATTAAAGAGATAAACATATAGAGATTTTAGTGAGAGAAAATGGTCATTTGCCTTTCCATTTATAATTCAACTCAAGCTGAGTTTACATGTAGGCATTACGGCCTATAAATACCTAAAATGGGGACGGGGGGATTAGTTGTTGCAATAGTGGGGCAAGCACACCAATCGGGGGATTACAAATTATCTTAGGAAAATAAATCAAATTACTAAGATAATTACAACCAAGATGAACTGTATTTTTTCAACATTTTCCCCCCTCCTAGTAGACTTCTAGAAGTCTCTACACCTCTAATGGATGCCCCACCGCGTGAAAACCCTTCCTTGGTATGTGCAAAATCACCCCGTTCTAATTAATCTCAAAGATTATAGTTGTTCCCTCCTCAAGTAATGCAGCTTCTAAATTGCTCCAAAACTAGAATTTTGTGTACACTCCATGTATTAGGACCATTTCTATTATTACTAGAAACCAATGCCAAATTTTGGCTCATGCGACTAAAATAGCCATCTTAAGGAATCATAAGAACTTGGGCTCATGTTGTTCAAGCTTCATTAGGTAGGTTTTTAACCCGAACCTGCACTATATGAGTTGGGTTTTTAATCACCTTATGGAATTAAAACGCAACCTAACTCAGAATTTTTTTTCATCACCCTAAAGTCAACTGGACATCATTTGGATGGTGAGAAGCGGTGCCGAAACCAAGTGAAATACTAGAGCAGTGACCATCTTGAATAAGGAAAGTTGGCTTGGACTTTGGTGTGGATGAGGGTTTTGCCAAGAGTTGGCTTAAGGCTTGATATGCATCAGAAGTCTATGAAGAACTTTCAGCAAAATTCAGGGGCTATGAAAAACATATCAATGATTTAAAAGGGCATATACAAGCTGCCTCAAATAAAGAGCATCCTCTCTATGATGTTTATGGACATTTCATCGAAAAGGTCTACCTTACTAAAGATGAGGTGAACAGATTAAAAAAAGGAAAATGAAATGCTTTCAAAAACTTTTTCAGAGTTCACTATGGGTCAAGAGAACGTAGAAGGATTGTTAGGCTCTTAATGGGTATCCTTTAACAAAGACGGTTCTGATCCTTCAAATGAGAAAAAGGCTTGCACAGACTTCTTTGCAAAAGAAAAGCACACAAGAGAACAAGAAGGATAAACCTACAACTTCCAAGGTTGGTGAGCTAAGAAACTCAAGAAATCCCCAAAGAGATAAAAGGAATCTTAACTATCGTAGGAGATATAAGAATGGCAATAACTTCAAAAGAAGTGAAAATCACTCTTAATATCATAGAGGACATCATGGAGACCTAGATTTTAAAAGAACTCAAGGGCACTCTAGATGCCTTTGATTATATAAGAGAGGTTCCTACTTTAGAGAAAGATATAGGGTGTGTTTGGTAGGGGGGAAATCATTTTCCCAGAAAATAATTTTCCTATTTTACGCCGTTTGGTAAAACAAGGAGGGGAAAATCATTTTCAGGGGAAAATCATTTTACCCCATTTGAAGGAAATTGTTTTCCCTTGAAAAAGTAGGAAAAACGATTTTCCAAGCTCACTTTTCGTTGCCCAATTTTGTCTCTTGTTCTGTTTTCTTTTAAATGTGCCTAGAATCACTCTATTTTCATTCTCATTTTGTCTCTCATTCTTCTCATCTTCTTCATGTTCATTATGTTCATCGATGATTTCCATCGTTAATCTCTGTAATTATTTCTTGAGTTCTCTGATCTTGTTACAGTTGCCCTTGTGAAGAACTTCGCAATCTGAGACACTCATCGTCTCCCCGTTCATCATTTTCTTTAATCTGGATTTAATATCACTTAAAGTAAACTCGGTAATCCCTGGGAATAGTGAAAAAATTGAGATTCATTAATGTTGTCTCTCTCTTTTGTTGGGTTTGTTACTGGGTATATTTCTTACTGATGTTTTGGGTTTGATTTTGAAGAGGAAAGAGAAACAGAATTCGTTGGCTGGGTCGGGTCAGATTAGTAAACAGTGAAGGTGGTTGATGGTAAAAAGAAATGAAGTGAGGACGGAGGGTTCGTTCTAACAAATAGCAAAAAATGAAGTGGAAAGAAAATGATTTTCCATTCTACCAAACAGCTGAAAATGTAAGAGGAAAATAATTTTCCTTGGAAAAATATTTTTCATGGAAAATGATTTTCTGGGAAAATGATTTTTCCCCCTACCAAACACACCCATAGGCACTCTAAATTTTACAGAGGATATCATGGTCACTCTGACTCTAAAGTCACACAAAGGAACCTTAGTTACCCAAGAGGTGTTCCTTGTCACTCTACTTATGATAGTGCAATGCATCCAACTTAAAATCACACAATTAGATGTCATATCCATCAATAGTGAAGGGCTTGAAAACAAGAGGAGTTTATTGCCATTTCCATTTTGAAATCAAAGCATAACCAATTAGAAAAAGGAGAAATGTGCCCACTAATTCAAAAAATAGTGAACTTCATTCTATATTTATAGCAAAAAGGAGAAATGTACGCACCGATAGAGAACAATGACTAACACCGTGTATGGAACAATGACTAACACCGTGTATGGAACGTAAAAAAATAAAATAGAGCTTGCTTTCAATTAAATGCTAATAGAACTCATTTAGATGTTGAGAAACAATTTGAGAAGAGCTGTGAGCCAAGCGTTAATGGACGCTATGTCGAGAGTCACGATAAGCAACCAACATCACTTCTTATGAGCAACATTGTCCTTTTTCCTCTTTCAGGCTTACACAAGAACGGTTATGTTTGCCATGCACTTTCCTCCAAAAAATGAGAAAAAAAAAATAAAACAATAGAAGAATGATGCGGAGCCCTGTATGTTACCTTGTACAGTAAAATTAAGTTTAAAGGGCCAGTGAGTATGCGCCTACTAAAAATCAATTTCTATAAATCATTATTGGTAAAATAAACTTAACAATTGGTTAAAGTCATATGCTTTTATTAGCCAAGTTTAGACATATACATGAAATCAAAGGAACTTATGAATTTTGTGATCTCCACCCAAGACCTAGGTTCTAATAAACCACTCGACAATCAACATTAAGTGGGAATCGATAATTAGTAATTAGGGAGATGCACTGCTACCAAGCCATGTTGTCCAAGCATCTCTAGATCAACAACATATGAACGTATGAACCTTTGAATGTAACAATGTGTGATCATTGTAATAGTGAATGGGTCCTTTGGATGGCCGAACAGGATAAAATATATAAAAGCATGATTTACAATTGCATTGAAGTTTTATTTGATAATGGTACAACCAATAAAGTACTACGGTGAGTGAATTGTTGTCCCTTAAATTATAAATTTCGATCCTTCTTGTAGTATAATGCGCATCAAACTTTGTATTCATAAGAGCTTTAACTTTGAGTCACGGGACTTTATTATTCACATTTGTATATCTACTTTTAAAATACCTATACCTCTTTTTTTTCTTGTTCACAACCTGTTATTAATTTAGGAATGTTGTCATAAGGAATTTATTTTAAGATTCCATTGATTTATGTTCTAATTCCTCTATAGCTCCATGAAGTCTATTTTTCCCGGCATTTTGCAATTGCTTGTATAACTAACATGAAATGATCTCTTATTGCTCAATGAACTCACTGTAGATTAGATTTTCCTCCTAATGTCTTTCAAGGTTTTCTTATAGGCCCTTAGAGATCAAATGCCTAGGAATTTAAGGATTTTATTCTCTTAGCTAACTTCCACTTAGTTAATTCTCATTTACCTAAATCAATTCTTATATGAACAACAATTTAACTCCTTATTTAGATCATAGCGCTTATCTGTCTATTCTTTGACCTAATTTCAAACATAAGTCCTAAAGCTTAGCCTTTTGAGACTAGCCCAGAACTCATTTTCAGTTATATCATTCCATTTCTGTGGAGAAACTTATTTCCACTTTTCAAATAGGTAACTTACACAATAGAAGACCTAGCTATGCTCCATTCTCTTCTATAGTCTAAGGCACTCACTCACCTATTTATAAGCATATTCTAAACTGGATTTATCTTGAAACACAATAAGATTCCCAATATTCAAACTATTAATTCCTTTTGAAATCAATGATTAACTCCACTTAAATAAGTCAAATTATATAGCTCATAACCTCATTCATATTCATGTTAATGCTTTCTACATGATCAATTACATTGAATAGTTTATCTCTTTAGCGCATTAAAGGTAATAACGGATATAACTCATCAAACTATTAGTAAATTCCAAACACTCATGTACATTTATTAGGTCAATTAAACTAACATGATAACATATTCTTGCTCAATATCTCTCTAGTACACCAAATTTCTACAAATCAACCCAAAATTCACGTGTAATTACTCATTCCATTTTAGACAATATGCTTGTAGAAATAGACAATTCAATTAATTAAAAGCTTAATGCATGAATTTGGATCTACTTTAAAATGGGATAAGATGGATTATCTTTGTTTAAGTTAGGGGATGAAGGTGGCCGAAATTGTGGTGGGGAAGCATTGGTGGCAATCCCAGCTGTCGGGTGGTCAGATTCCACCTAATCGTAGGGAGGAGCAATGTTGGATAGGATTGGCAGTGGCTACCCTTTCTCAAGCATCTGAAGCAACGGGGAGAGGAAGATGAGAAGAGTAATGGTGGTTCAAGTAAGTGGTGAAGGGCAATGTGGCAAAGTCCCAGTGGCAGCTAGTAGGCAGCAACAACGACCCATTGGCAATTGGTGTTAGATCAGTGGGTATAGTACAAGGGCAAGAGAAAGATTGGAGGATAATATGAACGTTGATATAAGGAATTAAATTTATTGGGTGTGTTCCTTTAACATTGGGTTTTTTCTTTAAAAAATGAAACAACCCCCTGTCTTTCTAAGCACGCAACATATTCCTTCTTTTCCCTTTTCTTCATTTTTTTTAGTCTTGTCAACAATTTAATTTGTTCTTATCACTTTTTATTTTACCAAGTGGTCAATTTCTTGACTATACCTTTGGCTGTATGTGATTAGTTATTTTTATTTTTATTTTACATATATTTGTCATGTTCTTAATCATTAAGAAAATTAAATCAGCTGAGTCAAATCTCAGTATTACCCAGAAGCATATGCATATCTGTATACGAAAGTATATCTTCATGTAATTATCTGTGTTCAAATGTTGTTTAAAAATTTCCTAAATACGTAATTTACTCAATTAGAACATGCCCTTTACTCAAGACTTTTTACGGTTCATTGGTCCAATTGCTACTATAGTTATATGATTACTGTAGATTTAAAATAATTAAAAATAAGTAAACATTAATAATTGTGGGAGTGTTACAGTTGGGACACTGTTACTTGGATACTTCCTATGAAAGAAAAGAAGAGAAATAAAGTATGCTACCTAAGGGAAGCGGATACTGAAATCTACTCTCTGACTGGGGACTTAGCTTTGTATCAGAGGCTATAGATGGGTTTGGTTTCCTTTTATGCAAGTTTTCTTCAGAAAAGAGGATGATATCTGATATGTGGACAATGGATGCTCCAAACACATGATTGCAAACACATCACTCTTCATAGAAATCTAAATGAAAATGAAGGACAAGTTACATTTGAAGACAAACAAAGGATAAATAAGAGGTTCTACTAAAATTTATAAAAGTTCTTTAGTCTCTGTTGAAAAAGAGCATTTGGTTGAGGTCCCTAAGTTTATTTTGCTTAGTGTGTCATAAATGTATGGCAAAGGAAATAAAGTTATATTCACATATAAAAAAGAAATGTTACCAACTCTAGCACTAAAAAAGTCACACTCTTTTGACATAGAATTGGTGATGCATATGTTTTACGTTCAGATGAAGTTAAGACAGAGAATGTTGCATGTCTTAAGGTATAATATGATGAATGTTGGCTTTGACATAGAAGACTAAGTCATGCCAATATGCACACCATTGATAAGCTTGCTGAACATAAATTAGTCAGAGGACTACCAAAGCATAAGTTTACAAAAGATAGAGTCCGTAGTGCATGTGTCAGAGGTATGAAAGTCAAACGATCATTCAATAAATTGTGTGTCAACCACCAGACCCCTTGAACATTACGCACGGATTTGTGTGGTCCTATTAGAGTTTAAAGTCTTAGTGAGAGCAAATATAGTTTTATCATTATCATTTATTACTCTAGATACACTTGAACGTTATTTGTTAAGGATAAAACAGAAACCTTTTGACAGTTTGCTAGATTGATCAAACAAGCATAGGTTTTAAAGATTCTAACAGTTAGTACTCTTAGATATGATCATAAAAGTGAGTTTGACCACGAAGATTTCATTGAGTATTGTGAGAAACACAACGTATCTCATAACTTCTCAACCCAAGGAACTCTGCAACAGAAGGTAATAGTTGAAAGAAAGGATATAACCTTTGAAGACATCATAAGAACTATGTGTCAATGATCATCCACAATCATTCTAAGTTACAGCTACAAGCATAGAGAATTACATTCTCAATTGTTGCTTGATCTAACTCATTCTTAAGAAAACCTTTTATGAGTTTCCCAAAAGAAAGAAGCCAAATGTATCTTATTTCAAAACCTTTGTGTAACACCCCCAGCCCCTAGGACTAGGACCGTTACGTTTTCTTAACTTTCTACTTAAATTTCGAGGCGAAACGGACAGAGTTTCCCCTAAAAATAACCGTTTACAGGGTAAAAGCCTTACAATAGACCCCTACAAATCAACGGAAGCGTAAAATATTTTAAAAGAAGCTCAACGGCTACACGCTGGAGTTCATAACTCAACGAGCAACTCGCTCGGAGTTCATTAAACAAAATAGTTCATTAATACAAGAGAAATGAAAGATACAACTCCACGGTTCACGCAACCGGAGTACTGGGGCTTACATCCCAAAGCGTAACTGGTTTTAGCTAAAAAGACAACTGATAATTTAGATGGTTGGCACACATGGCCGTACAGAGCGACTCCTAAACCAAATACACTACATGAACTAGAATACTTGTTTACAAACCTTTGCAATCCTAGGAATACATTACATGACTTCATTCAACACGTAAGATCCCTTCAATAGGCACACCTGACACCTTACAAGCAAGAATAGATTCCATCTTAGCGTAAGTGACTGGGCTTCTGCTTGTCATAATGCCAACATGGGAAAAAGGGGAAAAGAGTAATGGGATGAGCAACCACACGCTCAGTGAGTATTCCCTAGCCCTCTTAAGACCAAAACCGTTGCAGACAATAATACTCATAATAGTCACATATCACGTATTCATACTTTACTATCATATTAAGCATTCTTAAATCCTCAAAGAAGGATCACTATCCATAAACCTCATTTTAGCAGTTCAAACATTTTTAGGCCCCTGAATTCCTTAACTAACAAGCACTTAAACACATAAGCAAGCATCGAGGGCTAACCACAGAAACTTTCTTTCATAGCTTAAGCATAGGGATCTTTCCTTTTCATAAACATAACTACTTAGCATTCCATTCAAACTATGCATGAAACCTCATTCATACGATGTGTACATAAGGTTCTCTGTTTTCATAATCATACTTTTCTTGGCATTTCATTCATATGATATGCATAAGACACAGACACATTTCAAGTCTCATTCAAATCTCATTCATATGGTATGCATGAAATATTCTCATAAGGCTTTCTTTTTTATAATCGAATCTTACTTCGCATCTTATTCATAAGTTATACTTGGAATATGCACATAACGCTTTATTTTCATCAGCATACTTTACTTAGATCTCATTCATATGATATGCACAAGTCATGCACAGGAAGCTTTCTTTCTTTTTACTGAAAACACCATAAAAACTCTTTTCTTAGCCTCTTAAGGCTCATATTCTTTAAAAGAAATCTCTTTCATATCGGTCGCATACTGACCCTTATAAGCTTTTCACATTTCATTCATCTGGCCTCTTAATGACCCATAAAAACTTTATTTCTGAAATAGTTGAAATGGCATAATGTCGATTGGTTTTCTTCGCTTATTAGGAAAATACATCTGGCATAAGATCATTACAGGGTGCTGATTGGGTGAGATATACTCTCAACCCATAGTGAGACCTAATGCTCAAGCTTAAGCTCTTACTCCCGGAACGGCTACATATAGCATATCAGACCATTACCCTTGTCAGGGTCTTCTAGGGTTGCTTAGTACCAGGACTTATCTCGTAGGCTAACATCATTCATATCATATTGTCTGAAGCACATTATCTTAGCAAATTTAAAGCGTATGAGCCACAATGGCTAATAAGTTTGCTGCCTCTCACAGCGAAATCCTTTATCATACAACTCACGCCTTTGTAAAACTCTTTAGGAATTCCCCTGTTCAAGCGAGTTCACTCCCAAAATTGTATTCATTTAGTTAAAATAGGCCATCATGCGCTAATAATTATGGCTACTATCATTTCAAAACATGAAACCCTTCTTTTTCAAAACTCACCCTTACGTAAATAATCAAACTTAATGACATAGAAAGGGTAGGGGTGCACATGTGCACATTCAAAAACTTCGTAATTTAGCTTAGCAACATGAGCCATGCATGGCCTCGCAATGCACATGATTGCGGTCAATCACAACTCAGGCTCCCTCCTCACAAACACCGCCCACAAAGAACCTCAAAATTCTCATGAGTTCAAGCTCAAGCCATCCAACTACCATCTCGATTTTCATTTCTTAAACTATAGCATATTATCATGAAGGTCTATAAGAAACGTGTAATAGGGCTTATGTACTTACCTGAGCAAGCAGCACCAGCCAGCGGTGCGTTACCGCAAGCATTTATATATAACCACATGTACACATACAGCTATATTGCCCTAACTTGAAATAACGCTTAATGAACCAACTTAAACTAATCAAAGCATGAACCTTATCACATTCGTATTTCACAACAAAAGGTAACATGTCATTTTCAAGCGTAACTTTTATGATCTTAACAAGCATCAATTACATGCACACATAGGTTGTTTTGAAGCTACTTATAAGCATGAGTTCACTAAACTAACTATTTCGATTCGAAGCATTATTTGGTTAATTCGAAGCTACTAATCAGATATACATTAACTAATTATTCAAGCATCGATTCAAATGCTAACGTGTTAATTCAAAACTACTTTTTAGGCATGAATTAACTTAATTAAACAAGCATTGATTCAAATGCTAACATGTTAATTCGAAGCACTATTAGGTTATTTCGAAGTTACTTCAGGCATGAATTAACTGAACTTAACATACATCGAATTAAAGCGTGCTTAAGTCATTGCAAGGCTACTTTAAACGTGATTTAGCTAATTTAGCAAGTATCGATTTAAGCATGAATTAACTAACTCAACATGCATAATCTGGGCCTGAATTCAATCGAACTAAACATACATAATCACTTCGCAATTTCAATCAACCTAATCAACCTTAAACTAACATGCATCTCATCTTAAGGGCTAAAGCGTTTCGAAATTACTAATACTTAGGAGGCGAGAAACACCCACCTGGACTCCAAGCTAGAGGACCTGATTTAGGATTTGATTGGGCTGATTCGAAGCTGGGCCACCACCCCTGCTTCTCATGCTATTTCTACTACTGTGCTATCCTTCTTTGTCCTTCTCTCAGTTTCAAATTCTGGTTGCTAGAGTCTGGCCAAATCGTCAATGGAGGTGATCGTCATAGTGGTGCTCACGGTCCAAAACCCTAGCTTTTTAGACCCTCACCTTCCTGAGATTTGGTGGTCGCCAGAATCGAGCCACCGGCCGAAACGCCTCGCTAATGACGCCTGGCCGCCTTCCCACCGACGTCAACCGTCGCTAGCAAAGGTCCCTCACTCCCTCGATCTCCAATCTCCTTTCTCTGCTCACCCTGGTTGAACTGGGTGCGGCCTTGCGGCTCCTGTGCGAGCCGAGTGACGGCCGACCGTTCGCCAGCATGATGGCACACCGCCGGCATCCCCCTTTCTCTCTCTCCCTCGCCTGGTGGTGAGCATCAGGGATGGGGTTTTTAGGAACCCCCGTGCTTGCCTGCGTGTTTGACGGGAAAAGAAAAGGGGTGCTTGGCCCCCTTTTTGATTTCTCTTCTTCCCCCTTTTTTTGTTTGTTCTCTGGTTAAAAGCTCAATCAACTAAAATCGCCAGTCCAACCTCGTACCTCTTATTCTAAACCCAATCGTTAATACAATCGTTCGTCGATTATTCGCTCCCAAATATATATAGGTTCAATTTAATAAACCACGAACTAATTCTAAGGTGGACAACCTAATTGTACTCGAAAAACGACTAAATTAAACTATTGATATAATTTAAAGGCACAAATAGCACGAATGAACCTTAAAATCAATAATAGTAATAATAATTCTTTTTAATAAAATTATCATTCACATAAGCACATCAGTAATAATTTAACTCGTATAGTTAATAAAAATACGATTTGTATAACGTAGAAGCTAAGACAGCCAAGTTAACTTAAAATAAAGAAGGCGGGTCTTACACTTTGGCAACAGATTTACACATCATGCAATGGTAAGAACAATCTTGGCAAATTTAATGCTAAGAGTATTGAGGAAGGTACTTTTACGGTGATATTCATCCCATAGAAAAGTCTATGCAGTTTATAGGAAAATACAATAATTATTAAACAAAGTATTTATGTTGTCTTTGACAAAAATAATAGTTGTTATATAAGCCAATCTTTATTCAAAGAATTTTAGTTAAATATGCTTAATAAGGAAGAAGAAGAACAAGAAGAAGAAGAGGAAGAAGAAGCTCAACCTCTATTTCAAAAACATCTAAGTCATATTCGAGCTCGAAAAGAAGATCACATTGCCAAAGACTCTGGCCCTTTAGCCACTCTGAGAGAATAATTGTAAGAACCAAAGAATTTGATGTCTGATATTCATAGTTGTGTAAGAACTCACCCTTTGTTATGAATTTATGTGCTTTTCATTCATTTATGTTGCTCATTAAACCCAAGAATCCTTAAAAGGCTCTAAAGAACCCTAATTGGACCATGATCTAACTAGACCTTAGCCATCAACAAGAACTAGATCATTTTAAAGAAATAAGGCATGGACCCTTATCGCCAAACCAAAGAATTAGTTAGTAATGGGAACCAAACAAGTGTTTAGAAACATATTAAAGGAACTTGGGTTGGCTGTTAGAAATAAAGCCAGGCTTATGGTAAAAGGGAACAATCAAGAAGCAAGAATTGATTGTGATGAGATTTTTACCCTTTTAGCTAGACCTGAAGTCATTGGACTCATTGTGGTTGCATCTTCTATGACTATCAATACTTATAAGAGAAAGTATATATTAAGCAGCCACCTAGCTTTGAGGATTTAGATAAACTTGACCACGTATACAAACTACATAAAACTCTTTATGGTCTCAACCAAGCTCCCAGAGCATGGTATGAATGATTAACTAAGTTCCTGTTTGAGTAAGGGTTCTAAAGAGGTTAGACAGAGAAAACCTTGTTTATAAAATTCAAAGGTAAAGATGTCTTACTCCTTTTAAGTATATGTCTATGAGGTTATATTCAGAGCTACTAACTGCAATTTATGCAAGGAATTCTATGATCTGTTAAGCAAGGGATCTAAAATCATTTTTGAGGGAGAATTAAACTTCATCTTCGCTTTACAAATGACATAACATGAAGAAGACATCTTTATCAAGCAATCCAAATACATCAAAGAATTATTAAAGAAGCTTAATATTTGAAGTTAGAAGTTGTAATTCCCCAACCCTATAACAACTATATTAGGCTAATTTAATCAACCACTTATTGGCTAATTGTAGACACCTAAAAATTACATCCTATTTTTAATTTCCCATTGACAAAAGTTATACCCCAATTTGTGTACTTAGGGGCCAGCAAAGTAACCCTTGAATTCGAGTCCAAAAGGCTATAGAGCCTAAAAAGCCCAAATAGGACAAAAATGACAGTGTTTAGTGTCCAGTTGAGATCTACCCTAGGAAGCATGAAATTATTAAGCTTAGGTATCAACATTATTCATTAAATGAGCTTCTAATAACATAGCATACAGTAAAGTCCAATAAGCAATGGGAAAGATATAAGTCCAATATTTGGGCTTTTGCTGAAAATGATACCTGTTCACTATTTTACTTATATCTTACCCGCCACTTATCTCAAAATTGTGAAATTAGTATTATTATAAACTAGACGCAATAAGCAGTTATGGAAAGAAGAATCACTCAAAAAGGAGTTTGGCCCTGAAAGTTATGTCCAAAACAAATTGGGATGTATACGGCGCAGCCTTGGAACCCGACTGGGTTCCTGCTTACAAGAACTAGGTCGGGTCCTCTAGTTGGGAATATAGCTAGGCACTCTCTCTCTCTCTGAGTCCTTTTCTATGTAAATGGATTAATTAACTATAATTCTAGGCCGATTAGTTTACCGAGACTAATTAGTCAGAATCCTAGCTAAATTAGTATACCTATTTAGATTAACCTTAATGAGACTGGGATTTGGTCTCCTTTCTCTAAACCAATTTGGCCTTTCCCCTCAACTACTATAAATAGGAGGCTACTCATAAGGGAAAGAGGCATTAGTTAATTGGCATCAAATTTCGATCAATCAAAGAGGCATTAATTAGAGTCATTAAAACGGAATTCCCATCAGCCAATTGGCATCATATGAAACTGATATCAAAACACATTAAAATATTAGTGATAAGTGCTTAAAGTGTATATCATTTTAGGTTCATTCTTCTGCATTTTTAGGGAGAGTTATCTGCTTAATGTCATAATTTATACTCATATTCTTGTTTTATGCTTAGGTATGATTCTTTGATGATATTTGCAGGATTTTGGAGGACCATTTGACATGACATTTGATCCTCATTTGAGTGTATGTTAATCCCCATTGATGCCCTTGAGAAACCATGCCCGTGGAGCAAGAAAAGAGCCAAAAAATTCGATTCCAGCGAAGACCATAGTCCAACTGTTGTGGCTGCCACGGACTGTGGTGAGCCTGTAACTACTAGCATCTTCATCTTTCTCCGTTGTGTAGCTGAGGTTAATATGTTTACTACTTAAAAGGCATATTCCAAAGCAAAAAAGGAGAGTTTTTTAGCAGCAACCACAACCTACTCTCACATCTCTCTAAGTTTAGTTTAGTTTTAGTTTAATTTTCTTTGAGATTAGAAGGTAGAAGCTTGCTCTTGGAAGCTTCAAGATTGCTGCACAATTCAAAGGTTGTCATTGTTGTAAAGTTTTCCTTCCTTCCTTTGAATTTGTTTTTAAACTCTTGTTTTAGTTGAATTTAGAAACATGAGTGAGTAGTTTTATCTAGTCTAGGGATTTGTTAGCCATATTATTGTTGTTGGATTCTTTATCCTTGAAATCTTGTGCTTATTTCATGTTTGGAATGATTCATGTCCATCTTGAAATTGGAACGTTGTGAGTGGAATTTGGCCAATTTTTCTTGCTTTTGTTGGGTAGTAGGGTGAAGTACTAAAATGTGAAACTCGCTACTTGATCATCTTAATAGAACTTGATTTAGTGAAACTCGATAGAGAATTGCTTGTTAACAGGAGATTTAGCATTCATAGATCTTTAACCTAGACTAAATCAAAGACACTTAAGAGAGTGTTAGTTAAATTTTTTTAGGCAATTTAGTTCGTTGCAAAAGGAAGGATTAAATTTAATTCGATTGCAATTCCTTGAATCGTTCTATCTATGAAAAGTGCATGCTTAAATTTATGATCCAACTCCTTACTTGGTTAATCAAATTTCTAGATGCTTTACTTTGATTGATTTCCAAATAGTTAATTGGTTCATTTAAATCGACTCTTTTGAAAAGATTGATTGCTTAGCAATTTCAATAGGTTGTTGACTCGATGTATTACTTTGGTCCCTAAGGACGATCTTTTAATTTATACTACGATACCCTTGTGTTTGCGGACTTGTCAATTAGAGAGAGAAGAGCATTGAAATTGAGGAAAGAACTACTCCACATATTGTAGGAAAAGAATTGGGTTAACCATTAAAATGCGTCACTCTAATTGGTTCCTAGGTAAATCAGGTGGGTTATGCTAAGACCAAAAACTCTATCTTTCTCTGCTCTTCTACTCTATTTCGATTTTATGACTTTTTGATATTTCGTTTGGGTTCCTGGATCAAACATATACCCAAACTTTGGGCTAGGCTGAGGCAGCTCTGCCCAGGGAACCCAACTGAGTCCCTTGACTAGGTCCAAGGCCTAGTTTCCTGCAATGGTGCAACCCAATTCTGCCCACTAGCTTTTTACAATAAAAAGTAACTAAATAAATTGAATCAGTTTATTGAAAAATATAAACTACCTAGCCCACCGGTCCGACCATTCGTTGAGGATCGCGCCCTCGGGGAGCCGGATCCTTAAGTGACAACTCTACTAGGGAACGTTTTTGTAAGAGGGTGAGATTTAAAATTCAATACAAGAAATTATCTTAATTGCACTTACATTAGGCATCCTTACATTATAAGATGCTGCCTATCGGGGATTGACGATATCTCTAGGCAGAACTCTGATTTTAACCCCCAGGAAAGTGGTTGGTCACTTAGTGGGCAAGCCCATTTAGACTTTCAACTGAGCAGGCTATTGCTTCACCCACTCACGACATGCTTTCCTAGTCCCTGCAACTTGAGAAAACAATTGAAACGTTCAATTCTTGTCATGCACCCCATGGATGGTGTACGAAGTGTTTGCTTCGTGAGAGGATTATTCTAAACTTGACTTGAAACCCCTGTAACATAGAACTCTTGTTTAAGTTGGAACCCATGTGTATGATTGGAATGCAACATATCCTTGTGTGATCTAACTTGTTTAGCCCAAAATATTATGCATTGAATTGTGAGTCTTATGACAGCATAGATTCGGGAAAATTGAGTCTAGGAATTGAATTAGGAATCAAAGCGGCTTCTGGGCTAATTGACTCGTAAAAGATATCTTAATTTAGAATCCGAAAAGGTTTTGACTCCAGTTAAGATTGTTTGTTTTGGTCCCAAAAAAAAGCAAAAAAAAAGGAGGGACCCAACCGAATTCCTAAAAAAAAAGAGAAATACAAAAAAAAGTGAGTTTGGTAATCTGTGGTTAGGAATAGAATTGAATCCATGATTTGTCCAATAGAGCCTCGGGGATCCATTAGGCTTTGGTAGTAAAGTTTGCCAAGTTGCATGTATAAGGGTTCAATGAAGAGTCAGAATAAGGGTGTAAGCTTTGAGCTTGGTTGGAATTCGATCGAGATCCATTTAGGAGTTCAGGTTAAGTCCACATCCCTTAAGGTCTGCATTCATAGCATAGGACAGTATTATGGGCTCTTAGTGTTAGAGTCACATCCATAGATTAGTTGATATAATAATTAACGCATATTGAAATATTTCAAAAGAAACTCTTAAATTTTCAATCAAAGATGATATGATGAACTCAAGAATATTTCTATAAAATCCAACATATATTCATAGATATAAGAAGATAGATTACAACATTCCAGGCATAACTCACATATTTAACAATGGAGCTTTCAAAAAATATTTTAAAGAAATTTCAATGTCATTTCACCTCATAACTTTTATATTTAATTAAGAAGATACTCTTATAATGTGCGGCACAATTTTTATGAACACATAAAACATATTCATGTACATAATAGAAAGTATATCATAAAGAATTCAATTGAAAAAAGAAAATATACCGAAAATATCGTAGAGTTTTCAGATGATGTTTTCACCCAAATTAATCACAATATTATCAAATAAACATGCATAAAACATAAGTGATCCTCAAAAATTCAAATTATATATCATCAAAAAGCCAAATATTCTATATTCATAACAACAACAATTGCCTAAAATTTAGAAGAAAAAAAAGTTTTGGTCACTCCTTGTCAACAAGCTTTTGTTCTTCTCCTTGTTTGTAAAGGGCTGAGGGTTATATGTCATAATCATGTGTGATCCTTTGTCATTTGCAGCTCACATAGGCTCAACCCTATGCTTATGCTGCCTTTGACCTAGAGGCACACGAGATGGGTCCTGTAACACACACATAAATTACGCCCAAGAAAATTTTGATTTAATTGCGCATGTTTGTTTCAGCTTAAACACTAAGATTTGTCCTAATAATATTTTAAGATTGGTTTAGACAATCAATTCTCAAACAAATTTGTCATAATGAACCCCAAAATCAAGTTCTATCGCTCAAATACAAACCCTATGTAGCTCCTGACTTTTCACGAAGTCCAACCATAAATCCAATCAAATTTTTCTAGGAATTGAGGGTTGTCAATCAAATTTTCATGGGCAACAACATTAACACAATAATTGCGGAAAAGCAATGATCGTAATTGATGGAACAATGAGTTCAAAACCATGAATATTACCATAGGATTAGCAAGTGTAGGTTTTTAGAGCATTTGTCCAATGAACAATCAAATTGGCTGGTAATGTTAGGGATTTCAATTGAATTCAACAGGGCAATTGAAAACGTGCATCAATTTGAAAGAAAAGTGAATAAAATCAACAACTCATAAATCGAATTCAAGTTTTGCATATTCAAATATATTCAAATAATCGTAGAACTTAGAATCATAAATAGTACTCGTAAATTGCATAAACAAATTATGTGAATAATATATCAAATTAAAGTTTTCTTCAAACTCTACCTATACTGAAGTTTCATGCAAATCCAACGAGAAATCACATATGAATTTATGGCATGAAGCTTCTAGCAGTATAAGGCAAACAAAAACTAAATTCAAATCATGTATGACTTATAAAAACAAGTATGGGCAATATAACTAGGAAACAGGCCGACATGGCTCTATGCCATTAAATTGAAGAAATAGAAACATAGATCAAATTTACAGCATTACCTTAATCATGCAAAGGAAAACAACCAAGCACCTAACTAGAAGCATTGATTGGAAAGGATCTCACTAAAGGGAGTAATCTAATCTTCAGAATCCTATAATCTAAGTGCTTTAAACAGTTTTGGAAAAACTCTTTCCATAGAGAACCCATGGTATTTCACATGCATACTCATCTGCCTTTTAGGCTATGTGCTATTTATAATCAAGTGCCCAATCATATGGTAAATTACCAAAATTTCCCTATGCCTGTTGCTCTTTATACAACTTAGGCTATCACCACTTGTGGATGGATATAAACCCAAGTCCAACATGAGTTATAATATGTAAGCACACAAGAATAACTACAACTTAATCTCCTATATCTAGTGTTGAGTTTGATATCACTTTTTCTTATACTAGTTGAGTTAATATGGTCGTCCCTTTTTGGTTCCTATTTGTAGGTGCTAACACATAGGAAGTACAAGAGCAAAGAGGTACACAACACTATAACTGTCTTGGTCAATAGGGATTCATACTAAGAATTCAAAACAATGGTTTCATCATAACTCAAACCTATGAAATTGAGACCCATGACAAAGTTGGTTTTTTAGAATGTACAAACTTACTAAATAGGGGGCTTTAGCAATTAAGGGGGGGATGTGTGTTGGGGTGTAACTCGCTAAGATAGACCTTACAATAACGACAACAATACCTTCTATTATGGGTCCCGCTTTTGCAGGGTCTAGGGAGATCCAGATGTAATCAACCTTACTTCTATAGGCATTCCTGGCCATAGAGAGGCTAATTCCAAGAGACACACACAAAAATAATTTTGTGAAAACATTTTATAGAGAAAAGGATTGTGTAAAAACATTTTATAGAAGAAACTAAAGATAAGCATCAGGTGATGAACTAAGAAATACTAATAAAGTAGGTGACAGTAACTATGTAAACACAAATACAACATAGCAGGGGAAAGTACTACACCTTAACAAATAGAGGTAGACAAACAAATATCTCTTCCCAACTGTATACACTACTTGCACACAAACACGACATACGAAAAACCACAACCAAACCTACCCTACTACAACCTAATGACATCTACGAGACCATCTCTCTGTGATGTAAGGCCTTAATCGCCCCCCCACCATAGTCACCAATCCTGGGCCATGTCCTCCGCCAAACCTACAACTTTCAAGTCCTCTCTAATCACCTCGCCAAATCTCTTCTTTGATCGTCGCATACCATTTCTATCTTCAGGGATGTTAATCCTCTCACATCTCCTCACTGGAGCATCCACACTCCTTTTCTTCACTTGATCAAACCATTTGAGTCTAGTTTTTCTCATCTTATCCTTGATGTAAGTCACTTTAACTATGTCTCTAATTACTTTATTTCTAATTCTATCCATCCTTGTATAACCACATATCCATCTAGTCATCCTCATCTCTGCCACCATCAACTCTTGAACCTATGTCCTTTTTATAGGTCACTCTGATCCATACAACCCAGCAATTCTACCTACCATATGATAAATTTTGCTTTTTAATTCTATAGGTATTATTTTATCACACAGCACAGCTGAAGCATACTTCCACTTTTATCAACCTACTTATAAGCTCTAGTTAATGCCTTCGCCAATATCCCATTTTTGTTGAAGGATCGAGCTTAGATATTTAAACTTCTCGGCCTTTGGTATTGTCACCCAATCAATGGTGACTTCTGACCACTGCCGCAAGCGAATGGGTTGTCGTAGTATAGATAAAAAGATCGTCCTCAGGGACCAAAGCAATCTATTGAGCTTTGTCTATCAGAATATGCTAAGCAAATTCTAAATCAAGAGGTTTTTTATTCAACAACTTCAAATTTGCTTATTCTAAATCAATTAAGGAAAAATGCCTAGGAATTCATGTAGTTAAGAAAGGTCATTGGATTGAAATGATAAACATGTGCTTTTCTCTAATCGATTAATTTCAAAGAATTGTAACCTATTCAAAAATTTAGTCTATTCTTTCGAAATCAACCAAATTTACCAAAACTAAGCAAACGTCGTTCTTTCAATCTAATTTGTCTTAATCCAAGTTGAATATTTTCGATTACACTCTAGTCCTGCCAACATGCAAATCTCTCTTTCGAGTTGAAGCTATATTAGGTTTATCAAGTAGTCTAACAATCAAATGTCACCTTTCAATTTTTCATTCAATTGGTTCAAGTGTACAAGCAAACTTTGGCCAAAAATTCACTCACAACATGATAATCACTTGATAGAATGAAATCAAACCAAGCATGGAACAAGCATAATTCTATTGATTAAAACATGATCTAACTACACTTTCATAAACTAACAAATCCCTAGACAAAATAAACTACTCACACATGATTAAAGATTAAACAACTTACCAACAACTCAGTGAAATATGAGAGAAAGGGCTTGACAGAGACAGCCTTCAACAAAGGCCTTTAAATCGCCTCAAAACCAAACACACTCAAGATTTCTCATTAGAACAATAGTCAAACTAAAAATCCTAACTAAAAAGAGCAAAATTTAGAGAAAGAAAATGAACTATGCTATGCTTCCTCTCCTCTTTGCTGCTGAACGATGAGACTTTTATAGAGAAGCTTGGATGTTTTCATCCACACAGCTGACGGAAAATGAAGAGGCAACAGTTTCACAGCTCACCACGGTATGACTGTGGTCCTTGCTAGAATCGATTTTCTGCTCTTGTCTTACTCCACGGGCGTAGCATCATATGGGTGTCCATGGGGGAGGTCAAAATACATCCAATAAGGGTCAAATGCTAGGTAAAAGGCCTAAAATCCTGTAAAACATATCAAACAATCATACCTAAGCATAAATCGAGAATGGGAGTATAAATAATAACTTAAACCACATAATTCTCCTAAAAAAATGTGGGAAAATGGCCCTAAAATGATGTATACATAAAGCACTTATCAAACTCCCACATGCTTAAACTGTCGCTTGTCCTCAAGCAATGCTAAGGCCTGAATTATACACAACCTCCTCAGGATAGATATAGGTAACATTTCAATGGCAAAGCCAATCCAAAGGTGGCCCAAAAAGATGCAAAAATCATTAGCAAACATATTAGGGAATGAAATTTTCGAAAACCACTTGATAGACCACAATGCCAAATTTGAATCAATCTCCCCAAATCATCAAATACAGTTATTGATCAACATATGAAACAAATGAAGCTAGTAAGGCCGGTAGAACCTTACTATAGTTATGTGGCACTCAACACTCATGTGTTTGAAAAATTATGAAGGTTCCATCAATTCTCATTCCTTAGACTCAAATCTACCATAAACTTGACAAGACTCTCAAATTCACTATCACTAATATGCAAACGCACTAGACAATCATTAGGACTTTCATATGCTTGTAACAGGGCCATAGGAAAAGGTAAGAGGGGAACAAATGTTTTGGAAATATGGAGCTAGAAGCCATAGACTAAGAACCAGGCAATTCCAATGCATCGTACAACATCCTTCTTAGACCAATACATTTTATCAACAAAATACATCCCCAATTTGAAGAAACAAAGAGTTAAAAGATCATAAAAATTTACAATTCCAGCAAGGCTAATACTCTCTTTCTTACTCACTTTTCTTTTTCCTTTTTTTGTCTTGTTTTCTCTTGTTTTTTTTTTGCTTTGTTTTTTTTTTTCAAAAGAGTTAGCTAAGGGAAATCCATAATGAACTTTAAATTCCAACTCTTCTCTAAACTTTGTACAATAAGACAAGGGATTTCCTTTTAATCAATCAAGATTACACATCCATTTACCAAACAACCAAAATCCACTAAAAGATCTCAACTCTCCTTCCTAGCTCCCAAGTCAAACTGGATGCAAAAGAATGAAAAGCTCCTCTAGTCTTGGCTTAAGGATAAGATAATCATTTGGCCATAGGCTATAATAGGGGGTTCAAATCAAAGAAAAACGGATACAAGCTCAAAGCGGCTCGCAAAGGATATAATATGCAACAAAGGTGGCTATTTGGCAATTGGGTTTAATAAATCAAAGAAAAATGCCCCAATGATATTGCCTAAATGCATATGCGAAATGTGATCTTGAATGAGAATCAAAGCAAGTTAAAGGAAGACTCACACATGAAAGAAACTCTAAATTAATAAATAGCCCCTGAAAGCTCAAAGCCTCATGGGATATCTACCAAGGCCATAACTAGCTTGTTAGTAAACACATGCCAAAATTCATGTAAAGACTCATGGGGTAATCAACTCGCACTCAAGATGTGGTCAAAACATGGTTCTTATTTTCACAAACTTATTCTCAAGCATTTTATGCACAATTGGGTGAATCAAAGGATCGAACTAAACTAAAGAAGTCTACCTAATCTACAAAGGTCATCATCGGAGGATTTTTGCTTCTTTTTTCTGTTCAATTTTGTTTTGCATGCTCCTAATGACAATGCAAACTAAAATGTAAAAGAAACTAATAAAAGAAAAACTAAAATGCAACATAGAATGAAAAGAAAATTGAATGCACTCCTAAAATACTTCTAAACAAAACTAAAACCTAAAATAAAAACTCTAAGAACTATCACAAATAACATATACGAAACACAAGCAAACCAAACCAAATCAAGCATTAGATGCCAAATATAACGACTAACTTCCCCATGCTTGAATCACACATTGCCATCAATGTGGGTACATAATAGAAAAACGGAAGGGAAGTAGCACAAAGCAATTAGAAAGGAAGTGGTGGAAGAGGACGGGGTGGTTGGCCATAAGAGATCCCAATCCCGTTAGGTCTCTAAACATGTCCTATAGTCTTGAAAATATTGAGTTTGGGTGGCAAGCATCCCACGAAGCTCATTGTGATGCTATTGGACAAAGTCCCAAATAGCGACATTCTCATAAGCAAGAAAAGCTCGGAGGACACTTGCTCCTCTTGGATGGACCTAAGGGTGTCTTTGATGTCGACATAGTCAGTAGAAGGTGGTTGAGATGAAGAACTAGGTTCGGCTTGACTAGAATGAGCGGTTGGATGATAGGGTACGGGTTGAACAACCTCGGCATCACCACATACCCAATAAAGGTTAGCCCGATGAAGTAAGGTGGTTCGATCGACATTAGGAAGCGGCAAAAGCCGATCCCCAAGGTAAATCCAACACAAACGCCCAGCCTCAACTTTACAAAAGTTCATAATTTCAAAGGCAGCTTGATCAAGCCGCTCAGACCTGAAAACTCTATCCTCAAGGTTGGGCTCAATACCCAAAAATCTAACAATAGTAGTCACAATACCACCTATGACTATCCTACCCTTAGTGCTAACAGCAGCACTATCCAATTGTCTGGCCAAAAATGAACTGGGTTCAAGCTAGACACCGTCAAGCATACAAGACAGGAAGTACAACTCAGATAATCTCGAGACTTTCAGACTATTGTCCCAAGCAAAGAAATAGCAAGCCAATATACACTAAGCTACTTTAGTGCAAGGGTTCCTAATATGGGTGCACTTTGATGAACAATGCCGGCTTTAAGCAACTTCAAAATTTCCTTTTTTACCACCTCTTGCATGCTAGGGTTCAATCTTCTCTGGTGTTCAATTGAAGGCTTATGGTTATCTTCCATTAAGATCCAATGCATACACAACGAAGGATGAATTCCTTTTAAGTCATCAAGGGTGTATCCTATGGCTTTACGATGCTTCCTAAGTACTCTAAGCAAAGAGTCGATTTGAGATGCCTTCAAACTTGCATTCACAATCACTGGATATGTAGATTTTGGTCCAAGAAATTCATGCCTAAGGGATGAAGGGAGAGGTTTTGGTTCTACCTCGAGAGCTTTTGCCTCATCAGATGAGGGTTTATTTTCATCTTTTAGGGATTCCACCTTAGCAATAGAAGGCGGAATTGGTGGGAAAACTTCTAGAAGTTGGGCACATTTGGCTACATCAGGATTTTCATCCTTAAAAGTGCTATTATTCAACATCAAGTGCTCGAGAGGATCATTAGAATCAAGGTTGGACATTATTTCCCGTATCAATTCATCAACAACATCAATCTTATTACACTCATCAGATATGGAAGGAAACTTAGCAGCTTTTAGTAAATTAAACATCACATGGTCATCCCCCCACATCAAAAGATAGCGTACCATTTTTCACATCAAGATGGTGCCCTGCGGTTGCCAAGAATGGCCTCTTAAGAATGATAGGCGTACGCGTGTCCTCCTCCATTTCTAAAATTAAAAAGTCTACCGGCACATATAAATCTCCTACTTTTATTGGAACATCCTCTAAAACACCCACAAGGTGTTTCACAGAACGGTCTGCCAATTGTAAGGAGATAGTAGTCAGTCTCATCTCTCCTTATTCCAATTTTTCACATAGAGAAGGGGCATCAAGCTCACGCTTGACCCTAAATCACGCAAAGCACGGTCTATAGGCACATTCCTTATCAAGCAAGGATTTGAAAAACTATCGGAATCCTTCAGCTTAGCTGGAAGCTTGTTTTGGATCGCTACACTACATTCTTCAATCAAAGCTACAGTTTCATGTTCTTTTAGCTTTCTTTTCTCAGACAGAATTTCTTTCAAAAATTTAGCATATAAAGGCATTTGAGTCCGGTCTTCAGTAAATGAAATATTTATGTAGAGTTTCTTAAGGACTTCTAAAAACTTCCTAAATTGCGAATCGAGTTTAGCTCTAGCCTTCCTTTGAGGAAATGGTAAAGGTGGGGTGTAGGGTTTTGGGGAAATTATCTTAGGGTCCTTAGGAACCTCATCAGAC
The DNA here is from genome assembly GCA_017589665.1 of Selenicereus undatus. NCBI lineage: Eukaryota > Viridiplantae > Streptophyta > Magnoliopsida > Caryophyllales > Cactaceae > Selenicereus > Selenicereus undatus. Next base: position 86,417,389 of record JACYFF010019584.1, read on the forward strand.
TTATGCACAACCTCATCAATCACCTCCTTACAAGGTGTGGGCTCCTCTTCCTCGTCATTCTCAATATGATCATTTTGGTCATGCAAAGACTCATTGTTGGTAATCCCCTTAGGTCACTCTAGTTGTTTCCCTCCTCTTAAAATTATAGAATTGCATTATTTCTTAGGATTAGATTCGGGCTTGCTAGGAAGTCTATTTGGAGGTGTAGATGAAAGGCTAGCTTTTGGGCAATCTGGGCTTCTAACATCTTGTTATGAGTTGTAAGCACGTCAACCTTTGAAGCTAATTGCATAATATACTCATCCTGCTTTTGTTGCGCCATAAGCATATTTTCCATCATTACTTCTAAATTGGACATTAGGGATACTTGAGAAGGAAAAGGAGGTCTTTGAAAGCCGGGAGGTGGTTTAGCATTCATTAGGGGCATATTCAAAAGGTTTGGATTAGACCTATATGAGAAATTCATATGATTCTTTCAATGTAGGTACTAGAGTAAAGGTCATTGGTCGGTCTCGGGTTGAAATTTTAAATGTAGTTAAATTCACTAAGGTCTTCAGAAAAAGGACTCCTAACTTGACAATTCAAAGTCACATGCTCAATAGAACCACAAATTTCACAAGGGGAAGGGGCACTTTCATAGCATTAACATTCATTCAGTCCAATCTTTGAGTCATAGCATCTACTTTAGTAGAAAGCAAAGTAAGCGCATCAACTTCAAGCTTACCTCCAACTCCTCTGGGTTAGCCTCGTTCAGTGGACCATTGGAAATTGTTAAGTGTCATCTCCTCAATTAGGTTATAGGCCTCATCTTCAGTTTTGTTCATCAAGGTTCCTTCTGCCACCGCATCAATAGTGGACCAAACAAGTTGGGCCACACCATTATGAAAAGCTTGGAGAATCATCGAACATTAAAGACCATGATGGAGACATAAACGCAGCAAATCTTTAAACTACTCCCAAGCTTCATAAGGCATCTCTTCATCTTTTTTGCGTAAAGTTGGTGATTTGACTCCTTGAACTTGTTGTTTTGCTTGGAGGGAGAAACTTGGTGAGAAAAACTCTTGTTAACTCATCCCAAGTGGTAATACATCCCGATGGAAAAAAGTGTAACCAAGCTCTTGCTTTATCCCTTAATGAGAAGGGAAATAATCGCAGTCGAATGGCATCGATTGAGACTCCATTGAGCTTCAACGTGCCGCACACCTCTAAAAAGACTGAGAAGTGTAGATTCGGGTCTTCCAAATGAGTTCCTCCAAATTAGGATTGTTGCACCATGGAAATGAGTGCTAGTTTGAGCTCAAAATTGTTGGCATTAACATTAGGGTGAGCGATGGTTGAGGCGATCCCTTGGACTCCAGGGGTAACGAAATCCCAAAGTGTTCCTCTTTGGCGACCTCCTCCTCCCGCCATGTTTGTCTTGCCTCGCGTCTTTGTTCTCCAATCTTTTGCTTCTTCCTCCTTAAGCGGAATGTCCTCTCAATCTCGGGATTTGGTTCGTATATGAATGGACTTCGCATAAACGGGGAAGATTCCTGCGTGCACTATCACCAACACTACCAGCGTAATCAAACAAGAAAAAAACAATAAAAAATAATAATAAAAGACAATAAAATGCTCAGTCACTTTTGTAAGGGCTTTAAACCACCTCAAAACCAAACACACTCAAGATTTCTCACTAGAACAATAATCATACTAAAAATCCTAACTAAAAAGAGCAAAATTTAGAGAAACAAAATGAACTATGCTATGCTTCCTCTCCTCTTTGCTGCCGAACGAAGAGACTTTTATAGAGAAGCTTGGATGTTTAAGCTACACAACCAAATGAAAACGAAGAGGCAACAGTTTCACAGCGCACCATGATCCGTGGCAGGCACCACGATCCAACCATGGTCTTGGCTGGAACTGATTTTCTACTCTTGTCTTGCTCCACGGGTGTGGCATCACATAGGTGTCCGTGGGGGAGATCAAAATACATCCGATGAGGATCAAATGCTAGGTAAAAAGGCCTGAAATCCTGCAAAACACATCAAACAACCTTACTCAAGCATAAATTGAGAATAGGAGTATAAATAATAACTTAAAGCACATAATTCTCATAAAAAATGTCGTAAAATGGCGCTAGAATGATGTATATATTAAGCACTTATCAACTTTTCCCTCCTCCTATTCTCTTCCACTGAAACAACAATGTAGGTATTTAATTTTTGATTTACTTACTCTAAAGCCTCTAAACTCCAGTGTATGTCTTCATCGTTCCAACTTATCTTTAACTCCCTCTTCGATCTCATCAATAAGAATAATGTTATCGGCAAATAACATATACCATGGTAACTTATTTTGAATCTCTTTCTTCAGTTCATTCATAACCAAAGTGAAAAGAAAAAGGCTTAAAGTGGAACCCTGATGCAGACTCATACCAACGTAGAAATCATTATCAACTCTCCTAACATCTTAACACGCGTCCTGCCTCCCTCATACATATCCTTAATAACTTGAATATACACAGGTGACACTCCTTTCGTTTCCAAGCATCTCTATAACACTTCACATAGAACTCTATCATATGCTTTTTCCATGTATATGAATACTATATGAAGATCTACCTTTCTGTCTTTATATAATTTCATGAGTCTTCTAAGGAAGTAAATTGCCGTTGTGGCCAACCTGCTAGGCATAAAACCAAATTGGTTCTCTAATATCAAAATACCCTTCTATAACCTTCTCTCAATCACCCTCTCCCATAACTTTATAGTGTGATTTAGCAGCTTTATATCTCTATAATTATTTCAATCTTGAATATCACATTTGCTCTTATACAATGGGATGATTGTACTAAATCTCCATTATCTAGGCATCTTAACAGTTCTAAAAATTACATTGAAAAGCTATGTTAGGCACTTTAATCCCTTTCACCCGAACACTTCCACATTTCCATTGGTATTTAGTCTGGTCCCTTTGCCTTCATGTTGGATATCTTCTTTAGGGCCTTTTTCATCTCACCCTTGCTTATAAGTTCACACAATCGAGGATCAAGTTGCCTATCACTATTCTCTCGTTCCCTACTCCGAAAATCTTCCAACACTTCACCATTGAGGAGTTTGGAAAGTATCTTTGCCATCTCTCTTTGATTTCTTCCTCCTTAGCTGGCACCTTACCATTGTCATCTTTGATGCACCTCACGTCATTCAAATCCCTAATTCTTCTTTCCCTAGCCCTCGCCAACTTAAAGGCCTTCTTCCCACCTTCTTTGGTCTCCAGTTTCTGATATAACCTATCATAAGCCATGCTCTTAGCTACAACAACAGCTTTTTTGGCTACCTTTTTTTGCCTTATGTCTATCTCTACTAATCTCTTTCTCTTCATCCGTTCCACTGTTTATGAAAGTAGCGCACGCATCTTTTGTCCCCTTGAATTTCTCCTTTACCTCCTTGTTCCACCTCCAGGTTCCCTTCATTTTGCAACTACCTATCCTAGTTGTGCCTATGATTTCCTTAGCCGAATTTCGAATATATTCGTTCATTGCATTCCATATTGTATTTCTATCCTCTACCTGCCTCCAAATTCCTTCCTCAGTAGTCCTCTCTGATAACTTCATAATGTTTTCATTAGTAAGATTCCATCACTTAATTCTAAGGTCCCAAATACTACTCTTCTTCCACTTTCAATATTTGAACTCCACATCTAACGCTAACAACCTAAAATACCTCTCTCTGCATAAGAAAATATGTAAACAATTAGTTAGCTTTTATTAGAAGGATTATTTCTCTAAATCTGAGGACAATTGATAAAGAAATCATAACAAGGTATGAAACACCAATGAATTAGAGATGGGACCTGACGAGCAAAGTTTGTTATTTGTTCTGTTACCGTTGTTGTCTTTTAACATAACGTGTGATTAATCCATGAGTTCCGATTCACAATGTTCGAAAGGATGGTAGTATTTGTAGAAAAAGCATTTGGACTTTAGTTGTCATAGAAATTGAATTTTTTCTCTTAATTCTTGAATAGTTGTGACATCCTCAATAATCGTGTTGACATAGTTCTATATTGATGTTGCTCTAGCCACTCAATTTTCCCAAATTCCAACTCTATATTTCTCTAAATTTTGAAATTCTTCAATATATTTTGGTAAAACAATGTATCTTATAGGCAAAAATCATATTAAACATAAAAAGAGCAGAAACCCTATCATATTGGAAAGGAATATGTTCCTTGAGTTCTAAGGAAAGCCCAGCAAATGCAAAAATAATGCTAACCCTTCTTTAAGTAGTACTATATTTGTCACAAAAACATTAGCCCAATCTTTTTTTTTTAAAAAAAAGTAGGGACATTCTCTTTGATAGTCCTAGTACATAATCGAATGTGATTATGGATCACAAAATAAGTGCATTGCAATTACATCTTGTAATGCAGGCATGATACCCTATGTGAGGCATAAAAAATCAAATATATAGGTATTTACCATTATGACGAATGAACTACTGGAGAATTTAAACATGATAATGATATAATTTTCAAACATCCATAAAAATGGACTATACTATATATATGATCTTTGCTCATGGGAATGTGGTCTTTGCAGGGGTTCGCAAGGTGAGAGCATGGCGGATCTTCTAAGACCGCAAAGGCAAAAGTTGTTGGCTTCAGCCTTGAGCATGCAAGGAGGCTCAACATCCCAAAGATTACTGTCACGGAATTTGCTTGCGTTATGTTGGTGTCCTCAATTCGGAAAGGACAGATATTCTTTAGCGTGTTTTATCTTGTTTTAGAGAATTAGTTTTCCTTATTCCATGATTTTGAGTTTTGTTTTTCACTTATATTAAGAAAGATGGAAAACTTTTGCCCATCCTCTGGCTAGAGTAGAGCTAGATACATTGGAGAAAATTGGTGATGGCGTTAACCTAAAAGGGGTTAATTAATCATATGCACCTGTTTAAAAACCATCTCAACTAAAAGTTTAAACTAATAGTTAATAGGTTAGAAAGAGTATTATACTCTAACACGCCCATTAATACAACTGTCATTTGAACTTGAAATGTAAATATTGTAAAAACTCCTCCTCATCTTGTGTCATAATCAATATGAAGGTTTTTGAAATTTGAAACTGAGCCATTTCACTGAACAAAAAGAAAGGAAAGATATTGATTGTCCAGCAAAAGTGTTATTCGCTAACAATATTCATGCATGAACTTGCTCTAAAATCCTCCCTTTTGTTTGACCATCTGAATACAATCTCAGACCCCCATGCATGCGCACATGTCCGTGCATACACGTAAACGTTAGGAGGACTCATGTTGCTAGTCATTTTTCTGTACACTCTCCGTGTGAAAATAAATGCTACGCCATTCATGCACAATTATCTTCAGATGACAATGAATCTTTCGGAACACATATTTCCTAAATATATAAGAGAGATAATTCTCAACAATATCAACATCATGAAACATATATTCTTCAATTAATTCTCAAATAATACGGCATCAAAATGTCTTCAACTTGGTTAGAGCATCTCCATTATTATTTCTTTTTTGTTTTGTCAATTTTGGCAAATTAAGCAGAATCTCTCAAAAAATCATTACATTGAATTTACCGCTCTACTTTAGTTGAATTTTTATTGTTTTGTCTCATATCTATGAAGATCTTATATTAGTGACTTCTTTGGAAGTGCACGCCTACATAGACCAATTATCTTTTCTAGAATCTAAAATAATATATGTCGAACTAGACAATACATTTTGTAATGGGATATCATCATCTATATATGGGTATAAATTTGCGTTTTGGACCTTTGGTCACCTCTTATGTTGATGTTTAATAATGCCACATAGATTATAATCAATAGAAAGAAAAGAAAAGTGATATTAATCAAAATATGTTCATAAGCTAAGATTAATTAAAGTATATATTCTCGCTACAGCTAATGTATGAAGCAAACCAAAAGCATAAATTTGATTAATAATAATATAATAACTATTATGTCATTATAAAATTATTATATAATTAGATAACTACCTATTTTATAGCATTATTATTTAAAGAAAGGAATTAAATTGTGCAAAATTTTGTAAAACCTTGAACACTGATTTACTCGAATTTCTCTAGAAAATATTTTTACAAATTAAAATTAGTAATGAAATCATGCAACACATGGGACCGAAAACTAGTTAGGATGTTGATACGTGTATTACTATAAGATACTTTTACATGTCTTGTCTTAACTTCAATTAATGTGTTTTATGATTTAAAATCACCAATTTTTTAATAATTACAACTTATTACGAGTTGAAAAGCTTTAATATTCGTCAGCTACGGCAACAAATACAAACTGACATCCTACTTAGAACAATCCCATCCGCAAAAGCATATCATATGGGTATTTTTGTAAATGTGAAATTACGTATAAAAGTATGATTTTGCACAATTTATAAATTTTGACATCCTTCTACTATTCAATCATACCTTCTTTTCCAATTAAATTTGTGATAATATACATTTTAAATAAAAACAAGACTCTTAAAAAGTGTCTTGTGGCTAGATATTTATCATTTTGCAACTAGTTATTATCGAATATTTGGGCTCAAATTCCACCTAAGTCTTTGCATGTTCTTAACACTTGGGGGAACAGTGCATTGCAGCAAGAAGACCAGAAGTTCTGTAACTGCCATGAACAAGTACTTATTTTCCAGTCTTTTTTTTTTAATCTTGAATCCTTTATTTCACTGACGTCGATCTACTGTTGGTTTAATAAGGAATAAAGCTCACCCATCACATATTTTCTCTATTCAAATAACTTGAACCCAAAATTTACTTAAAGAAAATAAGTGTCAAACTATTTGAATCAATCTGTTCTGATTTTTTGTTTCCAGTCTTTTCCAAGTCATTAGTCAGACTTAGTTTGTGGTGTGTAACATTTGAATGAACTGATTGGCTAATTGGACAGGAAGGTCATGGTCCAACTTGTTGGACAACAGTAAGTGGCATATGACCTTTACAGCCTAATTTATTCGCTCGTTTGAATAACTTCTAAATCTAACAAGGCCCTAGTTGCACTGTTGAACGCAGATGCACAATTCCTTGTTTAACAGTGTAGATGTGAAATATCTACCATGTCCAACAAAGTATGTGCCATTTAATGAATGAAAGATATAGATAACTATTGATCCTCTAAAAATGAGCTGATTTATGTTTGAAGAAATCCATACATTACGGGCTTGTTTTTTTTATGGGTAAATTGGGTGGGTAAATTGATAAAGTAGGTTGAAGTGAGTTGAGGTAGGTTGAAGTTGATATTTTTTTTTTAGGTAGGTTGAAATAGGTTAAGTAGGTTGAAATGGGTTGATGTAGGTTCAAGTGGGTTGAAGTTGATATATTTTTTATGTGGTGGGTTGAAATTGGTTAAAATAATGAGAATGTAATTAATATGTAATAATTTATGAAGTTATCAAAATTTTTTGAAATTTTTGTTTATTCTTTTTTTTTATTTTTTATATTATTTTTTATTTTTTTAATTTTCAATTTTTATTTTTACTTTTATTTTTATTTTTTTTTATTTTATTTTTTTATATTTTTTTATTTTTTTATTTTTTTTATTTTTTATTTTTTTATTTTTTTGTTTTTTTATTTTAAATTTTAAATTTTTTTATTTTTTTATTTTCTATTTAGTATTTAGTATTTTTTATATTTTTTATATTTTTTATTTTTTATTTTTTATTTTTTTATTTAGTATTTCGTATTATTTATTTTTTATTTTTTAAAATTTTCTGTAGCTTTCGTTTGGAATAAAAATAAAAAGATAAAAAATTAAAAAATAAATAGAAAAAATTAAAAAAATACCAAAATACCAAAATAAAAAATTTAAAATTTAAAATTAAAAGAATAAAAAATAAAAAAATTATATACAAGCATAAAAAATAAAATTTAAAAATAAAAAATTTAAAATTAAACTTTAAAATTTAAAATTTAAAATTTAAAAATTTAAAAATTTAAAATTTAAATTTTAAAAATTTAAAAATTTAAAATTTAAAATTTAAAAATTTAAAAATTTAAAAAAAGAAATAGAAATAAAAATACAAAATTCAAAATACAAAATACAAAAATGCAAAAAAAATACAAAAAAATAATACAAAATACAAAATGCAAAAATTAAATACACAAAATTAAGTATTAAAAATTTAAATTTAAAAATTTAAAAAATTTAAAAATAAAAAACTAAAAAAATACAAAAATACAAAAATAAAACAATTCCAAAGTATGATAATTTACAAAAAAGTAGTACAGTGAACTTTTTGATGTAAGAATGATTAAATCGCACATGATGTTTTACAAATTATTAAAATTATGAAGGGGTGGGTTTAAGTTAGTTGAAGTGGATTGAAGTAGGTTGAGATAGGTTGAAGTAAGTTAAAGTGGGTTAAGGTTGATAAATTGCAATTAACCCACGAAAAGAACAGGCCCACTTTAGCACGTTGCCACGGTAAGAAAATAGGGAATTGCCACTAGAGATTTTTCCTTGTGATACACGAATGGAGATAAATTTCTGTTGTACCTAAACGATTTGTCACTATTATTAAAATTGAATTAACATTTTCTCTCTTGTTTTTGGGAGACACTCACTTAAACTCAGAATAAATACTAATATTGTTTGAAAATAACAATATACCACTAGGATTGGCTATAGCTTAACCTCAATGAACAATTTCTTTTTATTGCTTCAACTCATTTTACCAGTTAATTAACTTTGTAGCCTCTTTTTTTGGAAAAAAAAAAAAAAAACTAGATTCATGCATGGTCATCTTTTTATTTTCAAGCATAATGTATACCCCACACTTTGTCTTCTAAATTTTTCACTTTATTTAATTTGATTTATTGATGATAACATATGTAAGCACCTTTTTTCCTCTTTTAAAGAAATATAATTAAGTACTTAATGAAGGGCATGGATGGAGCTATGTGGGTGTAAGGGGTGTCAATTAACGCCCCACTTTTTTGGAAAAACTAGTTTAAATATCGAAAGCTCTGGAAGATAAAAAGAGAAAAAGATATATATATTATTTAATTTGCATATAAATTAGGAAGTGGTCAGTGCTCTAGTGGTATGAGGTGTTTGGATGTTGCTTGTGTACGGCAATGAGTCATGTGTTCAAGTTAGTGCAACTTAGGGTTTTTGCAGCTCTTTTTTAAATAAGAAACATATTGTTTGCATATATATTATTTAGTTTCATAAAGAGGAGGAAGCAACCAGTGCTTGAGTGGTGTGAGGCTCCTGAATGTTGCCTGTATAGGGGCGTAGGTTGTGTGTTCATATTAGTATAATTCAATTGTGCAGTTTTGCTTAAAATAAGATACATATTGTTTGCGTATATATTTTGTGTCATAAAAAAATCGGTAAAAAATATATTAAAAAATTAAAGCGCAATTTAAGCAAAGGTTAGTTGTACTATATCATACAGTTACTACTAAAAAACTGCTCTTTTCCGGCAGATTTTCCGACGGATAATGATGTTTTTTCCATTTGAAAATATATTTTCTGACGGAAAATCCGACGTACATGTTCCATAGGAATAGGGTCTGTAGACCCACCTTTTCGACGGATAACGGATTCCGTCGACCCTTTCCCGACGGTCAGGGCGACGGCCAGCCAACGGAATTTCAGGCGTCCAATGGACTCTTCCGTCGACATACCCCCGATGTAAATGTCCACGAACTGCCAGACTGATCGACGGAATGGCCATTTTTCGACGGAAAATGGCCATTCCGTCGGAACTGTCCAAATGAAAATGGTCATTTTGTCGGAAATTTGGGGAGGAACTGTCCGACGGAAATACATAATTCTGTCGGAAATTTTGGAAAAAATAAAAAAAAAATATTTTGGAAATGTAGTTCCCCGAATACAAATTTACAACCTGCATATACAAACTCAGGCCAACCATATGTTGACCAAACCAAAACCACCACACGTGGTACACAAATCGCAACAAACATAACCACCATACGTTGTACACAAATTGCAACAAACGTAACCACCACACGTGGTTACTTTCATTCAATAAGTATAAATAAACAACCACACCAAATGGACATTCTAATAGTAGGAAGTACAGTAATAAGAAACCAAAGCAAGGCAACAAATGCAAGAAAACGTAATTGTTCAAATGAGTATCGATGAGGAAGGGGAGGATCGAGGGACATTCTAGTTGAAATAATCCCTGTAGTCATGAGGGCGATCATCATACCCAAGGTTGGCACTACCATCATCATCATCATCATCATCATCATCATCATCATCGCCGTCGTCGTCACAGGGTTACGATTGAGGAGGAGGAGGTGGAGGGACATAAGGGCATGGGTGAGATCCAGACCCAGATGCTTATTGAGTTCTCATAAACTCACGGAATGTATCTTTCAGACCAGATAATTCCAAAGTGAGTAAAGTCACTTTCTCTTCTAAGTGACGGTTTTCTCTGCCATCGTACTGAGCTCGCTGTTCAGCTGGGTGAACGATGCTCGCACATCAGGGTCATGATCACAGTCCCGGGATGTCGCTGTGGACTTCACCAGGTGCTTCAGTTTCACCCCTTCTGATCCTAGCCTATACACATGGCCCTTTTTGTTGTAGTTGGCTTGCACCCACAACTCGGTCTCAAATGGGACTTCAGTTGGTTCGGAGCCGGGATCTGTGGAAGATTGTGAGTTTCGAATGTGGTCCCACTTTAATTGGTGCTTCGTCTACAAAATCAGATTCAAAAAAATTACACATTCCAAACATAGCATTCAATCGTGAAAACACTGAGCTAATTTGTTAGGCAAGCAAGAAATCATGCAGGTGACTTACCCTTCGTTTTTCAGATTTTTTATCCACCCATTTGTTAGCCGCGTCTACATGAGTGTCCTTAAAAAGTTCGAGGTCCGTAACCTCCCTATTAAGCTTCTTCTCCTATACAATATCAGCATACGTTAACGTACATGAGGATTCTTCTAATTTGATAAGGCGTTGGGAAAAATAAGTACAAGAAATAATGAACCACGCACTTACCATGCGTCTTCTGTGCTCAGTAAATGGGACCGAACCAGATCTATGCAAAGAAGGACCTAACCCGTCCTGCTCGCTGTTTCGGTTCTTCTTTGCCTAGGAACTCATCTTCAAAAATTTCTCGGAAGCCTAATATTCCTGCAACGACTTCCAAGTGCTGTCAGACAACCACAACGTTTGCTTCCTCCTCTTCCTCAACTTCCCGAATGTGTCCCTCAATCTACTTGCCCCTTTCTCCTCGAAATTCTTCCGTATCTGGGTCTCATGCTCTGGAGCCCAATGGTAACGCTTCTGCATGAACACAATTAAATGCCAGAAAATGTAAATGATGCTAACAATATGAATATATATATATATATATATATATATATATATATGTATGTATGTATGTATGTATATGTATATGTAGATAAATGTACAAAAATTTAGAAAAACTCTTACCATAAACTCACCAAACCACAAGTCCCGCTGTTATGTAGGCACTTTCCCCCATGTTGGCCATGGCTCAGGATATTTGCTCGTAAGTATCCTTGTAATCTCTAGCACAACATCGTACGGACAGAAACTTGCAAATTAAGAAAGAATGGATCCTCGTCAGAAATTGCAAATTCATAACACAATTGGTAAGACATAATTACTTAGTCTTTGTCGTCAAGTGTGATGAGTTGCTTGTTTGTGGTACTTCCATGGCTAGAAGCATGTTCACTTTGTTCCCGACTCCTTTCTACAGATTGTTGTGGAATAATAGGTGGGTTCGGGATCATGTAGCTGCCAGACATGTGTACATGGGGGATGTTGGGTGTCATGTGCTGGGTGAAGTGTATGGATGGAATAGTGCGAGGGTTTGGGATAATGGCGTGGGGAACCTCAAGGGTTTGATGTCCCTAATATTACTCTTCTTGCTAACTGGTGGGGTCCTGCCGGTCTGCTCCCCGAGAACGCCCACGGCCACGATGTGTACCTGACATCTTTGAGACAAATATACAGAGCGTAGTGATCAAATAATATAAGGGACAAATAATTAATTGTAGTTAAATTAACAGCAAATATCGTGTGTGACCATAATTACAATGTCATAAGTGTTAAGCATACAATGTCATAAGTGTCTAAATTAACATAGAATACAATTTCATTTTAGGTCACAATCTACTCATTTATCATTATCACTTTTATTCAGAGTCTTCAGTATCGTCACCATTATCATCCCACTCCTCCTCTTCACTTCTCTCAGCTGAAACGTCTTCGTATACCTCCTCAATTTCTTCCTCTTCATTCAACAAAGTTGCAGGGAGCATGTCAGTTACTGGTGTCATGTGGGACACTTGTTCTTCTTGAAATGCAACTGGTAAAGTGAATTCATTATTCACTTTGTGTCTAGATTTGTTTGGTACGACAACCCACCAGTTAGCTTTATCTCTTATTCCATTTGGGTACCTCATGTACACCACCTGGATTGCGGAAGCAACAAATATGAATGGATCATATTTTTTGTATCTTCTTGTTGCATTAACCTCAACGAAGGGACATAGTTTGGGGCTACGTGTTCCTCGAGGGGTGTTATCAAACCAATCACACCTAAACAATGTACATTGTTTAAGTGGTTCTCCTAGATATTCAACACAAATAACTTCTTGAAGGATTCCATAATAATCATCCTCGAATCCACCTTCCCCGCTCCCTTTCACACAAACCCCACAATTGTTACTCTTTTTTCCTTCACACCTTTTTGGTGTATGAAATAAGAATCCATTCACACTAAATGCAGACCAGGTTGTGACCTTCCTCAAAGGCAGTTGAGCCAAATGGTATAGGTGTAGCTGACGTTCGTCATTGAACATTTGAACAATGTCAACCTACAAGTATTTATGTTTCAACTCATAAGGTCGGGACCATTTGCTACAAATAAGTTCTGATGAATTAGTACAGTAATTTCCACCGCGGATGGCAAAATTAAAAAATCTTACTGCCTTTTTGAACCACCAAATAAACTCAGACTCTATCAGTGCATCTAACTCCACATCTATGAAATTTGGGTTTCCTTATCATTTTTGTTGTTTGAATAGTCTGTACAAGTCATTATTCACTGATTAACACCATGTTTCAATTCATAAAATGCTATTCATTCAATGCATGTAATGGATGAAAGTGGTACTTTTTTTTGTAACTTACGCGATGTACAATTCAACTTCATCACAATTCAACACAATATGAAGTTGTGCAGCATTCATTTCTTCATCAGTTGGGTACCTCTGTGTCCAACTTCCCATAGCAGTATCTTTGGTTTCGAAGCTAACAAAATTGGCTCAGCTTCTGGCTCCACATTGATTTCCTCATTTCGTCGACGTCTTGTGCGCATTGAAGGCACATTAGCGTCGAAGTAGAACGAAGAAAACTATAATATCTCGAACACCAGATATGCTTCGGCCACTGACCCCTCAGGGGATTTTTTATTTTTAATTTTCTTCTTCAGCCACCCAAAGTACCTACATTAAAATTTTATGAGTGTTTGAAGCACACTTTAGTTTTACATTTGCATGTGTGACGTAATTTTTCAAACGTATTTACCTATCAAAAGGATACATCCATCGATATTGCACTGGACCTCCAAGGTATACTTCTTCTACCAAATGCACAGGTAAGTGCTCCATGACATTGAAGAACCCAGGAGGGAAAACTCTCTCCAATTTGCAAAGGATGATACTTATATTGTGTTGCATTTCTTGTAACTTATCGACCCTTAACACTATTGAGCAAATGTTTTTGAAGTACTCACTTAACTCAACAAGTGGTTCAAGTACATCGTCTGGTAGCACACGAAATGCTATTGGCATTAGCGTCTGCAGGAACATATGACAGTCATGACTCTTCATGTTTTGGAACTTTGCAGCCTTCATATCTATGCAATTCCCAAAGTTGGAGCAATAAGCATTAGGCATTATAAGCTGCTAGGCCCACACACATACCCCCTTCCTTTTGTCCAAAGAAAGGACGTACGAAGCATTTGGCTTCAGTGTCCTCCCATTAACACCTCGCTCAACATTTAACTCGGGACGATCACACATGTCTGTCGTGTCCAACCTCGCCTTCACATCATCTTTTGTTTTTCCCGGAACATCCATGACAGTGTTAATGATGTTGTTGCAGAAGTTTTTCTCTATATACATAACATCCAAGTTGTGATGTAGCAACTGGTCTTTCCAATAAGGTAAATCCCAGAAGATGCTTATCTTGGTCCGGTTGTGAACAGTTTCCTTGAAACCCGGGATTACAAAATCTCCATCGGTGGTTACTTTTGGAAGACTACGCACCTCATTCCACAGTTCCTCACCAGTTCTCCTGGATGGAGGGCCCTCTTTCACCACTTTTCCCTTACAAAACACAGTGTGGTTTTTCCGAAACGCATGATGTCGAGGCAGGAATCGACAGTGACAGTCAAACCATGATGCTTTGCCCCTATGTTTCAAATGTGTCGCTCTCAACTGATACATACAAACAGGGCTACTCAAAACACCATGAGTGCTCCATCTAGATAACATTTCAAGCGTGGGGAAGTCATTCACTGTCCACATTAAGGCAGCTCTCATCAAGAAGTTATGCCTCATAGAAATGTCATAGGTCTGGACACCATCCCACAGAGTTCGAAGCTCATCAATCAACGGTTGCAAGTACACATCTATTTTATTCTTTGGATTTGACAGCCGTGGTATAATGCAAGTCAGGAACATATATGGCGTTGTCATGCACATATCTAGACGAAGGTTGTAAGGTGTCACAACCACAGGCCACATTGAATAAGAACGACTAGATTGTGAGAAAGGGCTAAACCCATCAGCACACAAACCAAGCCTCACATTACGAGGCTCAAAAGCAAAATCTGGGTATTTGTGATCAAAATGTTTCCACGCTTCCCCATCTGAAGGGTGACACAGAACACCATCCTCACGCCTATTGTTATAATGCCACATCATGTGCTCAGCTGTGTTTCTTGAGGCATAAAGGCGTTGCAACCTTGGTATCAAACGGAAGTAGAACATTTTTGCATATGATTTTAACTTCTTCCTATTATCGCCTGACTTAATCGGCTTCCATCTTGGCAAATCACAAAACTTGCAATTTTCAAGGGCCGAATCTTCCTTAAAGTAAAGCATACATCCACCGCGGCAACAATCAATCCTGTGTGCATCTAAACCCAAACTTCGGACCTTCTTTTTCAACTCTGAGTAACTTTGGGGCACACGATTGTCTGGCGGGCAACTCTCCTGCAGTAACTGCATCACCTCATTCATACAATTCTGCGGCATATTGTAATCAAATTTGATACTCATCAACCTCACAGCATTGGACAACTCAGTTTGGTTTGAACATCCCTCCTACAAAGGCCTCCGAGCAGTTTGAAGCATATCATAAAATGCCTAAGCTTCTGCATTTGGTTGCTCACTAACTTCAAACTCATTAGTAACAATGACATCGTTCACCATTGCTCCAACACGATCAACAAACGAGTTCGTGTGACTTGTTGGAGCCATGTTATCATACAAGTTTTGTTGGTTACTACTGCCAACATTTACATATTCAGTTGGTTCTATCTCCCCATGAGATGTCCAATACCAATACCCCTTAACAAAGTGGTTTTGGTGCAAGTGTAATTTAACATCATCAGGTTCTCTATAAGCTCTGTTTCCACACTTGGCACAAGGACATCTATAATGCCCATTATTAATGAACTCTGTTTGACACCTTGCAAATTGATCAAACATTTCTACTCCTTTTAAGAACTCCTGCCTATAAGATTTTCTCCCTGATAGAAATCTTTCATACATCTACCTTCGATGGGGTGGTCCAGATATATTATCCACTGTTCATCATTGACAAAGTAAGCAGTACATTGGTTACTTTAATCATCGACATATTTATCACCTTTTAATTCGTATATAACTGAATGCATGATGGACTTGTCATTAACTATTTCGTCATACGCTACGATTAACACGTTACCAACAAAAGCACATATATATTATGACAATGAAGTCAGGATATAAACCTGTTTCAATATCTGAAGTGGGAGCCCAAAGTTGTGACATGCACACCGACAATAATGACACTCACAGCAATAATAGCGGATTTTTTCCCCTTTCACAATACGTTTTCTCTTACGACCCATTTCCTTCATATTAATAATCCACAAAAATCGTTTTCATTAACACACAAATTAAAATAACACCCTTCCCTCAAATCGTACACAATAACATATATGCACAACTTTTTCACATTTAACGGAATAATATAACCTCATAGTTGCTTATTAATTATTTTCTATCAATCCTCAACAATAAATTTCACAACTAATTATGTTCAATGTCTGTACAAACACATTCTTCACTTCACTATAATTTACAACACCAACAAATTACTAATAATAGCACTTACCTAACAATTACATATTAATTTACACAAAATTTCAACATACACAAACCATTATCAACAAATTAACACATATCACATAATCAATCCACTTTAATTTACCAAACCGCTGTGACAATCCATACATTTTTAATTTTCCACAACAATCAATTTTCAAAAATCACTCAATATAAATCTACCAATCACTAGTTACCACAAAACTATCAAAATTATCCCTTCAATTTCACAAATCTACAAAATATTTAGGTTCAAATATTTACTTCAAGATATCGAAATTTATGGGCCACAAATGGCGGGGATGTTGAGGTCGGTTGGTGGTGAAGAGGCGGCGATGACGACGACGGTAAAGAGGCGGTGGCGACGCCTGTGGGAGGCACCGGAGCTGGGCGGTTGGGTTCGCGGTCGATGCTCACGACCAATGCCCACTGACAAGGCGGCCGAAGGGGGTGGTTGACGGGCTATCGCGGGGCACACGACGGCGGCAACCGGTGGGGGAGGGACGAACGCAGGGGGCGATTTTGGAGGGCCGAAGAAGAGACAGAGGCGGACTGACGAGAAGCCGAGTCGGACCACTTTTAAAGGGGGTCTGACGAACATATCTGACGGGCTGTCCGGCGGACATGTCCATCGGACCGTTCAAAAAAAGCCCCCATGGTGAAAACAAAAAAAAAGCGGCCACTTTTCAAAAAGGGCGTTCGACGGGGTGTCGCCGGAATATCCGTCGGACCTGTCCGACGGACTGCTTTCCGCCGGAATATTCCGCCGGAAAAAGCCTGCTTTTTAGTAGTGTCAACACCCCAAAGTTTGAGCCTTGGCTCTACTGCTGGTAGGGCTGGAAAAAATTTGTTCGACCCGATTATTCGAATTTGTCTGACCGGAAAAAATCAGGTACGATCACCAAATTTATGTCCGAAATAAAAATTCGGACAACCGGTCATGTTCGAATTTAAACCGGGTTGGGTTCGGGTTTGGACATTCAGATTCGGGTTGTTCGTATTTTTGAACCATTTCGGGTTCGAACAAATTCGGACAATTGGACAACTATGTTTACATGTAATTCAAGTCCAAATTCTTTAGAAAATTTTATAAAAACAAATTCGGACAACCGGGTTCGGACATTAAAAAATCGGGTTCGGGTTTGGTCACATAAAATCTTGGTCAGAACGTCCTAAAATCATATTACAAAT
>JACYFF010019584.1:86435425-86449107 GCA_017589665.1 Selenicereus undatus
TATATATATATATATATATAAGGGCATTGACAATCATTGTAAAGAAATTATATTCATACCCACAAAAAAAAAATGTACTAGAAGTGCACCAACATGTTGCAGTCAGCCTATTTTGATTTTTATCATTAAACTCCCTATTTTTAAGATGATATTTTTTGTCTAATTACACTAAATTATGCTGAGGTAAATTTAACATTATTTTATTAGTACATTTAGAATGGTTAGTCTATGTGAGCCTTTTTCTTTTTTTACATGTGGTTGTGGCAAGGGATGTTTTGCAAGCGCTAGTAAGAATAGCACATCAAATAATAAATTTTATAACTAGAAGACACCATCTTTAACCTATAAAAGCTGAAAGTGAAACTACTATTCATACATTATTCATTACTATTCATAAGCTATCACTTGCACTAAAATATAAAAAATAAAAAATACCAATCAAATAACATACAATTTTAGATTAAGTTAATTTGACCAAAAAATTTATAGTAATTAGGTTGCATTTTTTGATTGTGCATTGTTGTGAGATTAGAGTCATTAGACCTCCTGTTTGAGTTCACCTTTTATTTAGTGTAAACAAAACTATTTCTCTTTAAGGGAAAAAAAGGTTTAAAAGAAGATATTTCTCTAAATTTAAGTTTTGCTATACTATTAGCCCAATGACTATACCATTAAAATTGCTATACCATTAGTACTGGTAGCACTAATTTATACTTTTAAATACGTATCGATGGCAAATTGTAACACGCGAGTTGATTTACTGGCGATTGCTGAACTTTGAGATATCTGTTGATTTATTACATGGGCTACCATATTGGAAATGCCATGCGATTCGTCTATCAATAGGTGTTATATCCTCCTACATCCACCGTCAGCCTATTCAATTCCTAATAGCCGAAATTGTATTTGAACAAAGTAATTCAATTCAATTCGAGTAGTTAATCGTACAAAAGATAAATCCAGCTAGAACTTCTAAGACAAGTTTAGATATGATTACAATTATCAAAACCTATTTTATAAAAGATATCGCTAACACAGTTAATCTTATCAAGCAAACCCAAAATAAAGATCAATTAAGGATATGTTCTTTTTGTAGGTAAATTGGGGTGGAAAAAAGGATGAAGTGGGTTGAAATAGGTTGAGGTAGGTTGAAATAGATTGAATTGGGTTGAATTTTTTTTATGTGATAAATTAAACTTGGTTAAAATAGTGAAAGTGGGTTGAAGTGGATTGAAGTAGGTCGAAGTAGATTGAGATTGATATTTTGGAATTAACTCACGAAAAAAACAAACGCTAAATATAACTTCATCCAAAATTGATTTGTCTAATAAAATTATAATAAACTATAAAATATTAGCTAGTTCAGTTGATACAACTTTTTAAAATTTTTATTCGAAATTTAAGTTTAAATTCAACCATATTACCCTCTCTTTATACCGAAGGGTCTGTTACCCAATCCAAACTCAGTTAGAGAAAGGAGAAAAACTTGTAAATCAATGATCACGAATGATGAAATCGGAACGATGACTGGGCCCCGAATGAACAGCCTCTCCTACGAACGGGGCAATGTACTCCTGCAAAATTGTTCTGCGGTTCCCACCACGTGGTCCCACTTTGAGCGATTCAGTTTAATCCATCACATCACGAGCGGTCGGCGATCAAAGACCTTCCTCTACGCTGTCCCTACTCTATAGCACTCCACCCTTAATCCCCGGTCCAAAGTGCTCAAAGTTCCCCAAATTTTAATTGCCCCCATTAATTAACTAGGATCTAGTCCAAGACTTGAATCAACGTTGTGAACAGCCCCTCTTAAGGATAATTGTATAGTTGGAATTTGATGTAAGTTCAATTTGATTCAAAGAAAAATTAGCCACTTTAAATCTGATAAAAAATTATCTACTTCAAATTGAATTTGTATGAGGATTCATACGATCTGATAAATATTCAATTTGGCATCCTTTTTTAATAATTTCACCTTTTTTTAAGCATAGAGAAATCCTAATTTAACTCTTAAAAAATTTACATGAGGTCCGCATTTTATGTACAATACACTCTTCTTTGTTCACTAATTTCCTCTTCCCTCTTAATCTTCTTCTCAACAACTCCTCTGTGTCAATTAAAGTTGTATTCCCTCTCCTCCCAAATGTTGTACTACTATCTATCCATTTCTCTTCTAAAGTGAATTTCTCCTTTCCAACACTTTTTTACTTTGACATATTGAAATGTTTGATATGAAAAGTTATTTGACATTAAAGAGGTGTTTAACATTCTGTTTACAAGTGAGCAAAACAAGATTAGAATAAAAAATTATGCAAATATTGAATAAAAGTGCATGATTGGATTATATCCAATTATATCCAAATTTGATTAGATCCGAAACCAATCCAAATCCGATTTAATATCCAATTCAATGGGGTTAGATCTGGATTGGATATAAACATATATACATCTGATCCAAATCTGATCCGTTGTCGTCCCTACCCTTTTCTCAAAAAATGTCGTGGACTTGATCTTCTTTTTCAACTATCCTAATTCCTCCCCTTCTCTGAAATCTGATTATTAATTTTTTTCTTTGCTCTTTCTCTTCTATTTCTAGTGTAATCTTAAGGTTGCCAATGGCCCAATTAAGATAGCGATAAGTGTTTCATACTTTGATTCTTCAATTGAGTGTGTCATAATGGCAGATCTAAAAAATTTTCTTTATGGGTTTCATCAACAATGGACCCTCACACATATTCACGAATAAATTAAGACCAAACAAAAACAATAATAAGAATTCGATATAAGGTTCACATGACAGTTTTATGGGGTTCAGCTATAGTACTATCCCCTGCCAACTTAACATATAGATATTAGAGGTTTTTTTTTCACTAAGATCTGTGGACCCCACTATCATTAAGGTAGATCCGTCACTGGAGGTTGATATATATGTCTACTGTTCTATTTTCTAATAACTTCTTTTTTTGCTTGTGAGAATTAAAGTTTTCCTTTCTAGGGCCTTCTTTGTTATCGTTTGTACAAATTGTTTTTCTTGTCTTTTTGCATAAGTTTTATGATGGTTGTTAATTTAATTAGAAAGTATTTTTCTAGTAATTTTACCCGTTAATTTCATCGGTTCTAATTAAAAATGTTTCAACGATGAAAGTTCGTATATGACGACTAAGACAATGTAATCTAAGTTGGATATATTATATTACACAAATACGTGTTATAAGAAATTATACTATAGTTTGCCTACATTTGAGAACAATAGATTGAAGTCAAAGAATGCACTTTGTGGGCAGAATTGTGCTATAAGTGTAGAGCTAGTTCGAGCTAAATTCACTATTAACTTTATCGAAATAGATATGCCTTTTGGTATCTTCGATTTATTGTTGTCAGAAAATTATAACTGGAAATGTTGAATCGATTTTCATTAATAAACTTTCTTTTTTTATTTTAAAAAAAGTTGACTTGATCTTGAACTAAACTCGAGTTGAGGTGATTTAAATTAGATACAATTGTGTTATGAAGTTGTTCGTAATTCTAAGATGATTTTATTAAACCAAATGTTCATTTTTAAGATGGACTAAATATCATTACTAACTGATAAACACTTATTTTGACTTCATTTAAGTGTCTATTTCACCCTTTTTCCTTTTTTTTCTCATGCTAAACCTCGATGAGGAAGGGTTGAAATTTGTTGCTTGAGTTTATTGCACGCTTAGTGAAAGTTGTTTCTTATTTTAAGTGGTAATAGCTAAGAAGCTGAGGAAATTACCAGTTCTTGCGAAAAAAGGAAGCGTAAAGGATGAGTTCCAAGCGAAAAGAAGTCTTTCGAAGACCGCCAGCCTCGAAAGAAGATTTCAAGAACTCAAGAGAATGCATGGTTGGCTAGGCATGAGCGCACAATCATGCATTATTTCCTGCAGAGTTGATTTCACTTCCCGCAGAGACGCACGGTCGCTCGTGCATCGATGCATGATAGACCTTTATTTGACCTGATTTCAGCCCCTATTTGATCACTTTTTCTCATGGTTTTTATATCGAATCTAGATGAGAAAGTGTCAAATTGATTTCCTTTTATTCATATTGTGCTTATAAAGTGGTTTGTCTAACTTTCAAGAGAAATTGTCTGATTTTGATAGAAAGGAAGGTTTTGGAGCGAATTTGGAGGAAGAGTAAAGATCTAATGAAGGCTCGGGAACCAAGGAAGCAAGTTGGAAGACCGCACGGCCGTTCCACAGGGAAGCATGGCCATGCCTGGTGGCCAGAGACCATGCACGGCCAGGCGCACGACCATGCGTGTGACCGTGCCTGGGAACACGATCGGTCGTGCACCGCATTAGCTTTCGCAATTTAAACTAATTTTCAGCCAGTTTTTGGGGATCTTCTTCCTTCTTTTTGAGAGCACTCCTTCCTTAGCAGTTTTTAGGGTTTAGAGTAGCTTCAAAACCCCATTAGGGGGTGAATAATTTAGAGTAGATTACTGTATACATTGTAGAAGATTTTGGATTCGCAATTGAAGACTAAGTTTTTCTTCTCCTTTTCTCTTTAATTTCATGCTTTTTAATTTATTTGCTAGTTCAATAGATTATTGTTTTACTTTGGTTTCAATGTTTGTTTGTGAATTAAAGATTTCATCTTTGGTTGTGATTTGTTCTTGAGATGGCCAATTGATTCTTGTTTAGGCCTTGACCTAACTTGTTTATGCTTAAAATTTAGAGTTTTCTTTCACGCCCACCAAGTGTTCGATGAAATGCTTGAAAGAGCTTTCATCCGTGTTTTGGGGCAATTGACTTATGCTGAGAGGTGAGGTCGATTATCTAGTGTGAGTAGAAAGAATAGTTAGGATTGGGACATGAAAATAGTCTCGTCGCTAGCTAGGTCAAGGGTTGTCAATCTTGTAGTTTAATTGAACTAATCCCATGAAAATAGGAGGTTAGAACAATTAGACTAGCTCATGACCCTTGAGAGAAGGCTTGGGTGGTTTTAATGATGCAACCGACCATCTTTGAACACTAACGTAACTTGGGAAGGTTTGGGCTTGACTGGATTACTTGGTTTATCTTAGGTCAAATCATAGTCCTTTTGTTTTCGCTTGAGTAGTTTAGTTCTATTTTCTATCCCCTTCGATTTTGTCTAGCTCGAGACACTTTAGTTAGTTCTGGTAGTTGGAAACACAACTCCCTGCGGACGACACCCCAAGTACTCAACGATACACCTTCCAACGCACGACCATACACCTCAACAGTTTTCGGTACTTAATTATTTTTCGGGACCATTTTAGGAGACGGAAAGTTTTTATTTTGAGAGCACTTATGAGGGGAAAAAACTAGGGTTTGTTAGAGAGTTTTTGCAGACTTTTTCTTGCTTTGATTTATGGATTATTCAAATATTGAATTCGCAATTGCCATTGGTGATTAATTCAAGTTTGTATTTCTTCCTTCCTCTTTACAATTTAATTTATGTTTTTACATCAGCTGTGTCATCAAATTTGGTTTAGGGATTGAGATTATGGATATGTGTAGACACTAAATTCCCAATCTTGGGTTGGGAATAACCCCTATTATGCTTAATTGAATCATGTTCTCGGTTTTGGTGAATCATGCCCATGTTTATAAAATTTGATTCTTGCTTAGTACGCCAGGTGTTTGATGAATTGCTTGAAAGAGATGTATTCATTGTCCTTAATCAGATTTAGGAGATCAATGAAAGTTGAATCCTTTATCTAGTGTAACTTTGTGAGCGATTGAATGCCCCGATGTGAAAATTGTTAGGGTTTCAATTGGAAATTTCGATTACTTGATTCTGTGGCTTTGATAATTCTAGTTTCATGAAAATAGATAACTAGGATGTAATAGTCAGTCTAACGACTTTTGAAAGAAGGCATAGATGTGTTTTAATTTGTAGTCATTCTATTCCAATCATTTACATGGGCAGGTTTTGCATGATTTAAGGCGTGTTCTTTTCAGTAATGTAGCTATAAGCTGTAAAGAAATATAAGGAACTGTAAGAAGCTGTAAGAAGAGTAAGGCTAGATGTAAAGAATTATTGAATTATTAAAAAGTTTTATAGTATAATTTTAGATATGTACGTATAATTATTGGTCTTTAGTGTATGAATTATGTGTATCACTGATATTTATGAAATAAATTTTATAACATTACTAAACAAATTATATTTTAACATTACACAAAAAACTTTCTTTTTTTTACAATTACCATTTTGGATGACAAAAAATAATATTGAAATAACATAATTAATGAAAATAAAACTTTAAAAAAGTCGCTTAAATATCAATAAGATAAATTCAAGCCAACAAATATGTAGAACTAAATATGTTGCGAACTTGAGGTGATTTTTTTATATTAACATTAGTTTCACCTCCCTATAAGCAAATTAAAAAAATAACAATTTTTCTCAATAAAATTGATTAGAACCCTAAAAATGAAATCCTATTTGGATTAAGCATTTTGGAATTAAATTCAATCTAATATGTCATGTTACAATGATAGCAATCAAGTTTTCATGGATAAATTTATGGGTAAAATAGTTGAAATGCTTTCGTCACCAACAGTTTGACCATTTTAATTTCATGCATATTCACATCGAAACTCAAGCATAAATATGATTTTTGTATTACAATTTTAAAACATGTTGACTTATTTTCTCTATAATGACATATATGCTTCACATCGAACCTCAAATATTAATTCAACTTGCTAAATTCTGTTCTTATGTTTATAAAAATATTATATTTAAAAAGAAGTATAAGATTTTTCATATTGGTAGTATATAAAAAATACATACATATTTCTATATAAATAAGAGAATAAAATTGATGATAGGTTGATTGCTATAAAAAAAATATATAAGGAGATTTAAGAAGATGTAAGGAGATGTAAGAAGCTACAAGAACTTATAAGGAGTTGTAAGCTATAGGCTAGATCCTCCCAATTGCTGAAAAGAACAGGGCCTTAGTTTATGATTCACAAAGTATAATAGTGTAGTGAACCCCAACCTAAGAACTTTATCACTTATTTAATTAGTTGAATCTATTACTACTTAGCAGAATAGAACTGTTATTTAGTAACTGTCAACTTGAGTGGATTTTTGCGTAGATTGAGTGTTCAAAGTCAATTTGGCGATTGAAATCAAGTTCCCTGTGCACATAACCTGTACTTGTAGGTTACTAGCTATAGCTACACCGTGCGCTTGCAGTAATTTGTACACAACAAGGTTTTGGCGCCGTTGTCGGGAGCTTGGTTATTTCAACATCAAAACCAACCAAAATGCTCTAGAGTAGGCTTTTCTTTTATTTCTTTTTCTTTTGATTTTCTTTATCCTTATTTGGACATGCTTACGGTTGGTATAGTTCTTGCTTTGTATGCACAGGCGCAATAAGGGGAAACAAAATCTTGTTCCCTTGGATCATGAGATCGAAACTATTACATGCAAGCAAAGCAGCGCCCGAAAGAAGAGGAAATCAGAAGTCGCAATGGTTGCATGAGACAACTGAGGCTTGAGAGATTATCCTATGCTGCAATCGTCGGGTATCACTTCATCTATAGTGAAACCGAGTGTTGAGGCTCGTAACTTAAAGTTGCGGCCAACCCTTATCTCTGTAATGGAGAGAGACCAGTTCGGTGAGTACCCCTCTGAAAACCCAGAAATGCATCTTCAGAATTTCCTTACGAAGTCAACACAGTCAAACAAAATGGGGTACCCACTGATGCTATCTGAGTGAGACTCTTCACGTTCTCTTTGAAGAGAAGAGCTAGAGATTAGATTCAGAATGAGGAGCCAAATGCTTGAGCCACATGGAATGCACTTTCTTTGGCTTTCTTGAGCAAGAATTTCCCACTAGGAAAGACCACCAAGTTGAGGGTAGATATTACTTCGTTTGCCTAACTACATGGCGAATTCTTATACGAAGATTGGGAGATATTCAAAGATCTCCAATATTAATGTCCACATAATGGCGTCCCCAAATGGCCCATAGTTCAGACTTTCTACAATGGACTAGGTTAGACTCTGAAGATGTCCATTGATGCCGCAGCTAGAGGTGCTTTAATGAAAAAGTCATTCTAAGTGGCAAAGGCTCTTTTGGAAGACATGGCAGCCAATAACTACCACTGGTCCAGTGAGAGGACCACTCTGAAGAGAAGTTGTGGGAAATATGATATTAATTTTGTTGATATGCTTGCCAGCAAGGTTGATGCCCTTGTTCATAGATTTGATCGACTATAGGCTCCCAATCCGAGTAGCTCATGTTGCATGGTGTGTAAATGTTCTTTGTGAGGTTTGTGGTATTTAAGGGCACATGGCTACTGATTGTCAAGCCAACTTTCAAGGAGTTGAACATGCCAATGCCATGCAAAACTTCAACCCAGGCTCACAAAACAACCCTTACTCAAACACATACAACCCTGGTTAGAGAAACCACCCAAATTTCTCCTATCGAAACAACAACCCCTTGTCGCCTAACTCTCCTCAACCTCCCGGTTTTTAATACAAAGCTCCCTTCAATCCACCTCCCCAACCTCCTCAACCAAAGTCCAACCTTGAGAGCCTTATGGAGCGTTTTATCCAAATGCAAACCAAGACTAATGAAACTCTTGGTGAGTCGGTCACTTAGTTGAGCTCCAGGTTTAAGGCTATGTCTAGCCACCAGAAAATGATGGAAAATCATATTACTGAAATTGTGCAGCAAGTGAGCCAATTTATCTAAACCCCAGGGGCCCCTACCAGGCCATTGCTTTGAGGAGTGGTAAGGAGTTGGAGGGTCCCAAAATGTCCATGATACTTTAGCTAACAAGTCCCTAAATTAAGAAAAACTACTCACACATAATGGAAATAATCAACATCTAAACAAAAGTTCAAGAAGAGATTAAAAGGGGAAGAAAAAAACTTAGCAACTTTGGTGCTTTTCAATGGCTTCCCAAACTCCAAGCCTTCAAGTGCCAATCTTCCACCCCAATTCCCTCTCTTATGCTAAAAAAACTTGGAAAATCCTAAGACTAATGATAAAAGTGAGAATTAGATGCTTTTGTTTTCTATGCTCTCCCCCTTTGCAGCCGAAAAGAACCCTATTTGTGCATAAACTTAGCCATTCTCAACCACAAGATGAAGGAAGACGTAGAAACAAACAGTTTCAGGCTTACCACGGACCGTGACTTTCACCACGGAGGGTCGTGGTTGACTCTGTCTCAACATTCTCTGGTTATTCTTTCTTCTCCATAGCATGGTGACTTAAGGACATCCGTGGGGAGTCAAAACACACTCAGTTGGAGTCAAAGCAAGGGCGAAAGAGTCAAAAAATATGCAAAAATCATAAAAGAACCATATCCAAGCGTAAAACGAGAAAGGGAGTATAGATTATAACATAAAGTACAAAATTCTCCCTAAAAATGCAGCAAAATGACCTTAAAATGAATTGCATTCTAAGCATCTATTAAACTCTCCCATGCTTGAGTTGTTGCTTATCCTCAAGTAACTGTGAAAGTCAAATCTAAAATGAAAATCTTCTTAGGTAGACATAAGTAGCAGCATCAATAGCCTACCAACCCAAGAAGCTAGCCTAAAAGTGATGAAAATTATTAGAAAACAGATGAGAGAATGAAGTTTTCAAGATAAGTACAAATACCACCACATTAAACATTGAATCGATCACTCAAATCAACTCAAACAATCATATTGCTACATACAATACAGAGAGCTAAAAGAACCGGTGGACCTTCACTTTAAAAATGAAGCACTCATCACTCTTGTGTTTAAAAATATAATTTGGTTCACTTGAATCTCATTCCAAGGAATCAAATCTATGATAAGCTTGATAAGACACTCAAATTTGCCACCACGAGAATGCAACACATGCTAGACAATCATGAAGACTTTGATAGGGTTTAATGGGGCTATGGGTAAAAGTAGGAGGGGAACAAATAGGTTGGGATTTGTGGAGCTCAAGGCCAAAGACTATGAGTATGAATCATCTTCGCCCAACTTTTCACAAAAATACTCCTCACACCAATCACCGATATGTCTCAAATACACAAAATAACCCCGAGTTGGTCGAGTATGCGAAAAAGATGTTGAAGCATATGTAATGTGAAATCTATACCAAATCCCTATATTATTTTACTTCTCTTTTTTTCTCTTTCAACATTTTTTTGTTTGTTTGTTTCGATTTTCATTTGATTTTGCGTCTTTTTTTTTTCTTCTTCTTTTCCTTTTCTTTTTTCTTTTTTTTAGATAAGAGAACAATTATGGAAAGAGAAATTGGGCACTTTCCAACACTTTTTCTAACAACTCGTAAAATTCAACCCAAATGACACCAAGGGAAATATCACATAAATCCCTCACTGCATAAAAACAAACCACACCCAACAACAACGCAATTATCCACCAACTACTCCCAATCACTAATGAAACTCTATAGCCTTGGCTAAAAAGGGTAGAACATATATTCGGCCAAGCTTCAATATTATAGGTTTCCATCAAGAAAAAGAAAGGTCAAGGCTCAATGTGGGTAGCAAGGGATAAATCATAAAAAGGGTGGCTATTTTATCAATGTAGCTCATAAATTCAAAGAATGCCTTAATCATATCGCCTAAATATGCATGCTAAATGTGATCTTAAAAAAGAGTCAAAGCAAGTTCTAGAGATTTGAAATCAAGGAAGAGCCACACATAAAAAGGAATATGAGACTAAAATGATGAATTAGTCCAAATAAGGCTCAAATCTCACAAGATAACTATTAAAGTTCAATTAGCTCATTAGATTATACGTGCCTAATATTCATGCAAAGATTCATTGAGTAATCAAATCGCTATCAATATTATCGACAAAACATGAAGCACATTTGGAAAACGTATAATCAAACATGTATTCACAACTGGGCATAACAAAAAGGGTAAAGATAAGCCAAAGAAAGCTACTTAGTCTAAGAATCATCATCGAAGGATTTTATTGCTTTTTCCTTCTTTTTTTTCCTTTTTTTTTCCTTTAACACACTGGAATGCAACTAAAAATTGAAAATACCAAAATAAAGCTAAATCTGAGAAAAGAAACCTAAAAATAGAAAGAAAAACGAAATGATCAACTAAGAATGCAAACTAGTCCTAAATGCAACACCTAAAATGCAAACTACTCACACATCCAGATCACATACACATATTCACACATAAGTCCCTCGACCTGGCAAAACTGATCCGAGACCCGAAACCCGACCCGAATGATCCGGACCCATACCTGACTCGAAACCCGAAATATGCTCACCTGAAAGTGGATCCGAAACCCGAATTAACCCGACCCGAACCATACCCGACCCAAAATTTTCAACAAAGTTGCTTGTTTTGGCATGATGAGTGCATTTTACCAAAAAATCGTTGACCCAAAATCGACCCGACCCAAACTGCAACGACCCGAAATGCCACTTAACCTAAACATGGCCCAATCCGAATTTGACCTGACCCATACATGAACCGAATGACCCATTTTTTCTAGGTCTATAAGTCCCCCATCGTTGGATAAAGCATTGTCCTCAATGCAAGGACATAAAAATCAATGAGGAAGAAAAAGAAGAACTAAAAAGGAGGAGGAGGGGGAGAAGGAGGGTGGGGATAAGAAATATGTCAGTCTCGCTAAGTTTCTAAGTAGGCCCTAAAGTTTTGGAAGTATTGATTTTGGGAGGCAATCATCCCACAAAGCTCATCATGCCACTCCTGGACAAAGTCACGAAGCGCGCTATGTTCAGTTTGAATGTAAGCTCAGAGGGATGTTTGCTACTCTTGAATGGACTTAAGGGTAGCATGCTAACAAGTATAATAAGAGAAGGAGAGCGATTGGGATGAACTAGAGGCCCGTAGGCAGGGCAAGGGAGGAGGTAGGGCAGGTTGCACCAACTCTTCGTCACTCGGCAAAAACTATAGATTGGCCCAGTTCAAGAGAGTCGCTCGTTCAACATTAGGGAGAGGTATGAGATGGTTCCTAGGATAAATCCAAGAAACACGCCCAGCCTCTACCTTACAGAATTTCATTTGTTCAAAAGTGGCTAAGTACAACCACAAGGAACCAGAAACTCTATCATTAGGGTTTTGTTCTATCCTTATAGACCTACTAATAGGTATAACAAGGACCCTAATCACAATCATCTATGCGGAACTAATGCCTGCACTATGCAACTGTTTAACCAAGGATGAACTGGGGTCAGGTCGGTCACTTTGGAGCATGCTATACAAGAAATACTATTCAGGTAGGTAAAGCACATTCAAACTATCTTCCCTCCCAAACAAATTACAAGTAAGCAATCATTGAGCTACTCGAATACAAAGGTTTCTAATGATAAAGCCTTTAGAGTTGCTCATGTCATACCAATGATCCCTAGAAATTTCATGGCAAAATGTATTTGGATTAAACTCTTTAGGGATATGTCAATAAGGCAAGTCCATGCTCAGTAGAAAACCCGAATATCTATTAAAGGAACTTAAGTTTAGTTTATAAAACTCCCTATTTAGATAGACGAAAATATATCCTTCTTCACAATGAGGCCTACTTGTGGCTTCCACATGTAGTGTGCTTAAAAATTCAAGGGTGATGTCATGATAAGTGTGGTCTATAATCTTAAAACATCCCCCATACCTCCCCTAGCAAAGAACTAACGTATATCATCCAATAAGCTCAATACAACAACAACAACAACAACTCCCAGTGTGGGTCCCGCTTTCGCGGGGTCTGGGGAGATCCAGCTGTAGGCAACCTTACCTCTACCGGCATTCTTACCCGTGGAGAGGCTGATTCCAAGAGACCCACAAAAAAGGGTTTGTGAAAATATTTTTAGAAGAAAGATTTTGTGAAAACACTTAATGGGAAAACATTTTATAGAAGAAAGATTCTATAGCAAGGGATGACTGAGATAAAAGGTTAATTGCTGAAGCTATAAAATAAAAGGAAAATATATAGGAGGAAGGTAACATACCTGAACAACCAGCAGTAAACAAACGGAACTCTTCTCAGAAGACGGTACATGTTTGAGCTAAAAATGTGATATTTTTAAGGTACTTTTTCACCAATTTTAGGCTCGTTTTAATAATATTTTTAGGGTTTTTAATTGATTTTATTTTATTTTGTAGATTTTGAATAAATGCGAAAAATGGGTTTAAATGACGGAAAAAGCGAAAAAAAAGGAAGAATTTTCAAAGGTTGAAGAACCGGGCCAAAAGCGATAAAAATCGGACAAGGAAGTAGAAAAATTAAAACTAGACCGGTCCAGTGAACCGGACCGGCCGGTTCAGCTGGACCGGCTCCACTTAACCCCCCTCCCCTTTCTCGCGTCTCCTTTCTTCTTCTTCCTGGTTCGCGTCCTCTGCTTCCCCAACCCCGTTCCAGAAACCCTACAAACCCAGAACCTTCAAATCGCCATGCCCACTCTCTCTCTCCTCCAGCACACTCCCTTCCCAAACCAAGAAACCACCCAGCCCACGGTAACCCCCCAAAACCCAGAGAGCCGAAACCAGAAACTAACCCACGGTTTTCGACTTTCATCCCCATCATCACCACCCTCATCTACCGCCAGCACAGCACCTCACCAACTCCATCTCCACCATCCACGTACACCCCCTTTCCTCACCTTCATCGCCATCGTCCACATCAACTGCCAACACACCACAAATCGACGGTCAAGGGTTGAAGGCTTCGAGTAT
>JACYFF010019584.1:86449117-86480969 GCA_017589665.1 Selenicereus undatus
TCACTCACTTTAGTTTAGTTTTAATTTTCCACCTCAAAATCACTCAATAGTACAACCTGCGTACAAACACAACAAACCTCTATCAGCACTGTGCCACAGCAACCAAAAGATAACTACGGGGTTGACTCTCAGTAATCTAAGATCTTAATCCTATCCCGCCACAATTTCCTAGTCAACAAATCTAGTCATACTAATAAGCTCAATCTGAAAATATACAAATCTGGTCAACTTCCTAGGACAATAAGCTCAATCTAGTCAACAAATCCTCATCATAATAATGAGCAGCAACAAATAACTTACTACTCAAATTATTGTATCTAGAAATATACTTAGGATGTGTTAAACTAAGGGCATTAAGGATATTACCCTGGTTTCGTGTGTTTGTTGAGGCCCAGGAAGTCTGGGGTGCTCGTTGAGGTGCTTGACTGGATGTCCCCACCTCTTGGTTGGTCGTTGCCTTCTTTTGGGTGCCACTAAAATGGTGAATGGATGGGTGAAAGCTTGAAACTCTAATTAAATGAAAAATGGAAAAGAAAATAACTAAAAATGCAAAATTTGTGAAAAGGAGGGTGAAATGGGAAGAAATATGGAGAAAAAAAAAAGAATTTGGAATAGTGGAGGTTGAAGTTGAATTGTTGAAACTTAAGGTCTGAAGATGGG
Source organism: Selenicereus undatus (assembly GCA_017589665.1). NCBI lineage: Eukaryota > Viridiplantae > Streptophyta > Magnoliopsida > Caryophyllales > Cactaceae > Selenicereus > Selenicereus undatus. The sequence continues at coordinate 86,449,778 of JACYFF010019584.1, forward strand.
TAGAATGTGAAAGAAAGAGGGCAAGAAAATAGAAATTTCAAGGAGATTTAGTGAAAAAGTGAGAAAATGAGAAGAAAGGAAATGCATTTGAGGAAAAATGATGAAACATTGAAGGTTTTGGGGTAGGTGGTTATAGAGGTTTTAGAGAGAGAAGGAGAGAGCTTAGAGAGAGAAGGGACAAAAGGTAGAAGAAAATGAAGGGATGCTTGGTTCAAATGGATTGAAACACCCTTGGCCGCGGACGGAGAGCCTCACCACAAACCATGAGGTCCATCACGGAGGGTCCATGGTGAACTCTATCTTTATGTTTTCTTCATTTTTTCAAGTAGCTACTCCACGGACCAGGTTGGACACCACGAGGGGTCTGTGGAGAGCTTAGGGATGGTTACTAAAACTCTATTATTATTTTTTTATGACTTTTTTGAATGATTTTTCACTATTCTTATTGCCTCTTTTCTCAATCTATTTTTTTTTCTCTTTGTTTTTCTCTTTTTTTCTTTTATTTTATTTTAACGAAAAAAATAAAACACTATATACAATCAAAGAAAAGAAAAACTTAGCAAACAAAAAAAACAACTTGGGTTGCCTCCCAAGAAGCGCTCTTTTAGGGCCGAGAGCTCAATCATCTCTTCTAGGAGCGCTAGGCGTCAGAAAGGTGGTGGACATCTGGTTTGTCAATAGGGTCCCCCACACCTCCCAATTTGCCTTTATCACGGACCTCGAAATCAAAATCATGCACTAGAAGGTACCATCTCAAAAGCTCGGGATAGAAGTCTTTCTTTGCCATCAAGTGACTCCGTTTAACGTGATCCGCGTACAAAATGAATTTGTCGTGGGCTTCATCAGATGAGCCACTTCTAAGTTCGACTTCTAAGTCAAAGTCACACTCGATATTATCAATTTGAGGCATGGACTACACTACTTGAGCAAATCTACAATAATCACTCATGGACACCTCATTAGTAGCATAAGTCTCGTCCTCGACTATGCTAGGTGGCGCAAACGCAGTGAAGTCCACCCTAGCACTGGGCCGAGACCTTCAGATGTAACACATTTAAGCACAAAAGGGTCAACATGCCACCAATTGTCAAATGAGTCAATCTCATGAAAATCCATATCTTCTTCTAACGCAAATGAAGGAGAAGGGATATTCTAATTTTAAAATAAGGCAAATTCAACATGACACTCCCCTACATCAAATGTCAAATGTCCTCCCTTCACATCAACTTTGCAATCTGAAGTAGCTAACAAGGGTTTCCCTAGAATAATTTGGGCATATGCGTCTATGGCCATATCTAAGACGATAAAGTTGTCAAGCATATAAAAATCACCTACCTTCACAGGAATGTTATCTAAAATACCAAAGGGCACTTCATGGAACCATCCACAAATTAAAGTGAAACAGGTCATGTTTGCAACTCTCCTAAATCAAGCTTCTGAAAAATGGGATAGGACCTAAGACTAACACTTGCACCATGATCACACAAGGCCCTATCGATCCACACTCTACGGACCATACAAGGAATAGAGAAGCTACTTGAATCTTTAAGTTTAGGGGGAAACTCTTTAGATATCACCACATTACACACCCCTTCAAATGGTAGGGTCTCAAACTCAGTATTTTTCACGTCACTTTTGGCTCTAAACACCTCTCCACCTTCCTCAAGCTCTATACTCGTAAACTCCTCTACCCCACCTTTCTAGGTCACACACTTACATTGTTCACGGGAATTTGCCTTTGGCTTACTAAGAGGTATACCTGGGGGTGTAGATGAAGAAGTAGCTTGTTGAGTAATTTGAGCTTCTAAATCTTGCTATGAGTAGTAAGCATATCAAGCTTAGAAGCCAATTGCTTAACGCTCATCCTGCTTTTGTTGCGCTAAAAGCATATTCTCCATCATGCTTTCTACGTTAGATTTTTGAGGTGTTTGTTGAGGATAGAGTGGTCTTTGAAATCCAGGGGGTCGTGTAAAATTCATTTGAGGCATAGAAGGGACATTAGACTTATAGAAGAAATTGGGGTGATTCCTCCAACCAGGATTATAGGTGTTAGAGAATAGGTCATTGGTCGGTCTAAGATTAAAATTATTAACATAGTTGATTTGTTCACTAACATCTGGAGCAAATGGGTTCCTAACATGACAATGCACAATCAAATGATTAACTAACCCACAAATTTCACTTGACGGGGTAGGGTATTTGAACCCGTAGAATTAACATTCAATCGTTCTAGCTTTTGATACATGGCATCTACCTTAGCAGAAAGCATAGAGATAGCATCAAGTTCTAACTTACCTCCAACCCTGTTGGGTTGGCTTCTCTCATTAGACCACTGGTAGTTATTTAACGCCATCTATTCAATAAGATTGTAGGCCTCGCCTTCAGTCTTATTCATAAAATTAATCCCCAACAACAATGCCAAAAACTTGATTGATACTACAAACGCACAGTTGTTGCAATATAGTTTTAATATCGGTCCCACAGAGACTAAGTGCAGTCTATCGAGTTTTACCCTATTATAAAAAGCTAAGCGACCAATTTTTCAATCGATTGTCTCAACTATCCCTATTTAACTATTGAAAATTCAATCGAATTAAAAACATCTAGGGAATTGCTTTGCCTAGTAAACAGTTAGATTGTTGGATTTAAATCTGCACTTTATCTAGATTGGATGATTCAAAACAGTGTAATCAAACTAAGAATTCAATCCTTTCTTTCGAAACAAACTGAATTGCCTAAACTAACCTAATTAACATTCTTTTAAATATCTTTGGTTTACTCTTGGTTATGGATTCTTGATTGCTAGAATTTTCCTCTCAATAAACAACTCTCTTTCAAGTAGTCATTAAATTAAGTTCTAACTTGTTATTCTAATAGTGAGGTTCTCCTTTCAGTACTTCACTCAACTATCTAATGTATACAAGCAAATCTGACCAAAACTTACTCACAACAATTTATCCACAAGATATAATTCAATCAGACCAATTGGATAAAGCACAAATATTGAAAATTAGAGATCCAACATCAATACTTTAGCTAACAAGACCTTAGATTAAGAAAAACTACTCACACATAATGGAAATAATCAACATCTAAACAAAAGTTCAAGAAGAGATTAGAAGGGGAAGAAAAAAACTTAGCAACTATGGTGGTCTTCAATGGCTTCGCAAACTCCAAACCTCCAAGTGCCAATCTTGCACTCCAATTCCCTCTCTTACTCTAAAGAAAACTTGAAAAATCCTAAAACGAATGATAAAAGTGAGAATTCGATGCTTTTGTTTTCTATGCTCTCCCTCTTTGCTTCCAAAAAGAACCCTATTTATGCGTAAACTCAACTGTTCTTAGCCATAAGACGATGGAAGATGAAGAGGAAAGCAGTTTCAGGCTTGCCACAAACCATGGCCTTCACCATGGAGGGTCCGTGGTCGCCTCCATCTCAGCATTCTCTAGTTCTTCTTTCTTCTCCATGGGCATGGTGACTTAGGGCCATTCATGGGGAGTTAAAACTCACTCAATTAGGGTCAAAGTAAAGGCAAAAAAGTTCAAAAAGCTATAAAACACACAAAAGAGCCATACCCAAGCATAAAACAGGAAAATGGGTATAGATTATAACTTAAAGTACATAATTCCCCTAAAAATGCAGCAAAATGACCCAAAACTGAAGTGCATTCTAAGCATCTATCAGTCTCTCACTAAGGAATGTAGCAATGTTATTAAGACCAAGCTCCTCCTAAGCTCCTAAATCTAGGAAGTTTCTTTATCCCTTGTTCTACTGGGCATGTAACCATTAGTAAAGCATTATGTCATCTTGGGGCTAGTGTGAGCTTCATGCCATATTCCATTTGTAAGAAGCTGCAAGTGGGAGACTTGAAGCCAACTATAATTTTATTGCAGCTTGTTGATAGATCTGTCAAATATTCCCTTGGTATTCTAGAAGATGTCCCATTGTAGGTGGGAAAGCTCTTTAACCCCTGCAATTTCATTGTCATGGAGATGGAAGATGTAACGCCTCCAAAATGCTAATGTCATGATTTATGGAAAACTGTAGCGGAAGACTTAATAATAGAAGGCGCTACTGCCGTCCTGATAAGGACAAGGCTCAATGAATCCATTTGATCTTGCAACTCATGTTCACATCACAATATCTATTAAATTGAAACACTCCAAGACCGAAGTCCATAATAGTTCAACTTCAATACAATCGACTTAATCATACCATTTGCTAACTCCACTCACACTACACAATTATATTGAGGATAAACCCAAGTTGACCATGAGGTTGATCCCAACATTCATGATATGCTGAATCCACTATGAGCATCTGATAGCTTCGAAAAGGGCTTGCTAAAAGGAGAAACATGTGATACTTCATCACCTAAAATGGAAAACATGAAAACAATTTGAAAATGTGAGCAAAGACTCAGTACATACATTCCTGTATTGTAAAATGAGCATAGAAAAACTGTTGATGCGTACCCACTTTTACAATTCATTTAATTGGCAATAATAATGAAAATGAAAGTAATATGAAATTGAATTGCTCATTATTATCTAGATGCGAACCCCTTACAATGATATGATCTATATATAGGTGTACACCTGCCAATCCGATCAAGAGTTGGCCTGAAGTCGCGCGGGTAAATGATGGGCTGATGCCCTATAGATGATAACTGACGGGGTCACAAGTTAAATGAAAAATCACTGTATAAACTGATTCATTGATAAACTCATTAAGAGTTGTAACTTGATAAACATGTTTTGCTTTCTGAAGATACAGGCAATGGATGTACCTTGAGTCTTTAAAAATGTCATCTGACTTGATAAATATGTTCTTACTTGATAACACTTATGCATACTAGGGAACGATAACTAGGCATCGACTCTGTTTTATAAATGTTATTGTAGGCATGTGTAGTCATAAAATGATCCTTACTCGCATAATTGAGTAAGTAAAAGTATGCATAATCGAAATTGAGTAATTAAATGGTATACAGAACTTTGGTATTTCAGTATAACTTCAAAACTGAATTGGTGAAACTAATTAAATTTGATATAAACTCAATGAAAGTAAAATAGGCAGCAGTAAGATAAATGAGATTGCAAAGGAAAAGGCCTTGATGGTGACAAATGAGCGAGTGGTTGTGGTCTTTTCTGAGATAGGTTGCTGATACAGGTTTAAGGCTCGCTGATACATAGCTTGGTTCAAGATAACAACGAGTACACTAGATTGGCTTGACTGACAAATATATTTGATACATTCTGAAGCGAGTAAGTAATAAAGGTTTAAGGTCAAGAGAGATATATCTTGGTTCAAAATAGTATAAACTGTAATAACTTGGTCTGATAAATATAGTTTCTAAGTCACAACTCTCTCCACTTCTCATTTTTCATTCATAAATCCATTAGATATAGAATTCCCCCCCCCCAGTGAATCATTGAACTCAAAAGAAGCTATCAAGCTCACTAAGCTTGATATTTTCTTTGTAAAATCCATAAATAATTCAAAACTCATAAACAAGCTCCCAAATTGTAATACTTGTCTTCTTTTTGATTAAGCTAAAAGCTCCATGAATATTCATTTCCCCTTTAAATGACCTTACTTGGCCCAAATACACAAAATGAATGCATTATCAATGTCATTCAATCTTTATTATTGCTCCTTATACAATTACTCAAAATGCTTTCAAAAATCACCTAGCTCAAAATACTCAACCAAAATTCATGAAATCTTATAGGAAATTTGAAAATAATATAGACAATATGCAATAAAATTTTCTAATTTTTTCTCCAGGTATATGCTACACGAAAATTGCAATAAAAGCCCAATTTACACCAAAGCAGGTCAGTTCACTTCAAAAATTCCTAAATTTCACCCTAGACCTCAAATAGAGACCTAAAACCCCAATATGAAAATATTAAGAAGTCCCAAAAAACATTCATGTACAACACAAAACGTGATTCCCACAATAGGGTTCCCAAAATGGGGCTAAAACACAGGTGTATCAGTTTTTGGTCCAATCTACACAGTTATGGTAAAACGACCATAACATTTTCCACATATCTCAGATTAAGGCGATTCAAGAGCCCTTTGAAAGCTAACACACTGAACTATCTACCCACAAAAAATATGATTTTTGGTTGGGGCGTGCATTACCAGTTTATTGCCAAAGTCTGCCCTGTTTTCTTGAAATTTCCAACCCGCACTAGTTTAGTTTTCTCTTGCTTTTTCACATAAATCCTCACTTACAATCATTCCAAATCACCAAAAACATCACCATAATCATCAATAAAACTAAATATTATAAAATCAAATGCAAAATAATCATCATAATCATCATAATCAATCCATAAACATGATTTTAACTTAAGCAATGAGAACTCTTGGGACTCCAAAGCAAAGAAAAATGATCTTCTTAAAGAGCTTCGCCACTACCCTTGAGTCATTAGTGGGGCTAGCTATGGCCTCCACCCACTTAGGGATATAGTCCACAACAACTAAAATGTACTTGTTGCCCCTCAATGATGGGAAAGGTCCCATGAAGTCGATGCCCAAAACATAGAATATTTCAACTTCAAGAATGAAGGTGAGGGGCATCTCATTCTTCCGGGATAGGTTTCCCATCCTTTGGCAAAGATCACGAGATCAGATATAGTTGTGAACATCCTTGGAAAATGAAGGCCAGAAGAAACCCGCTTAGAGTAACATGGAAAAACTTCAAGAATGAAAGACCAAGCAGGATCTCTTCCTCGATGAGTCAACACCTGTAGATTCCATCATTGCGTAACTTGTAGAGGATTAGCTCCTCCCAAAAGTAAAGTCTAATATCATGGAAAAACATTTTCTTCTGATGGGAGGATAGATCATAAGGAACATTCTCTGAAGACAAGTAGCTCGCAAAATCTACGAACCATGGAACTTGCCTCATAGAGATAACCAGTAGATGCTCATCAGGAAGAGCATCATTAAGAGGGACAACTAGGCTCTCAGCAATGAACCTTGAGAGGTGATAAGCAATAACGTTTTCGGCTCCCGACTTGTCCTTGATCTCCAAATCAAACTCTTGTAAGAGGAGTATCCACCAAATGAGGCGAGGGTTTACACCCTTCTTCTCAATGAGGTGTTTGAGAGCTAAGTGATCGTTGTACACAATGACCGTGGAACATAGGAGATAAGGTCTAAACTTCTCTATTGCATACACGAACGCAAGCAACTCCTTCTTGGTTATGGTATACACTTGCTGAGCCTCATTTAGTGTTCTACTAGCATAGTACATCACAACAGGCTTTTTATCTTTTCACTACGCCAGAACTTCCCTCGCTACATGGTCGCTGGCATCACATATGATCTCAAAGGGGAGATCCCAATCAGGTGGCTAAATGATGGGGCAGAAATGAATGCCTACTTAATTCTGCAAAAATCTTCATGGCATTCAAGAGTAAACACAAATGGGGCATCATGGAAAAGTCCTTGATGAAGTGGCGATAAAACCCCGTATGACCAAGGAAACTCTACACCGCTTTCATAGATGTAGGAGGGGGTAACCGTCCAATAACCTCGATCTTAAAGTTATCAACCTCAATGTCCCTACCATAAATAATATGACCTAAAACCACCCCTTTCTATACCATGAAGTGGCAGTTTTCCAATTCAGCTCTAGATTAACTTCCTTATATCTATGGAATAGCTTAATAAGATTTCCAAACACAAGTCAAAAGTACCTCTATAGACAAAGAAGTTATCCATGAACACCTCCATGATGTTCCCTATAAAATCAGAGAAGATAACATTCATACAATGTCGGAAGGTGGCAGGAGCATTATATAACCCAAAAGGTATCCTACGATTAGTGAAGGTGCCATAAGGGCATGTAAAAGTCATCTTCTCCTAATCACTTGGATGGATAAGGACCTGGTAGAAACTTGAATAGCCATCCTAGTAATAGAAGAAGGAAAGTTGAGCCAATCGTTCCAATATTTGATCAATGAAGAGAATGGGGAAGTGGTAATTTCAGGTGACTTGATTCAATTTGTGGTAATCAGTGCACATACGCCACCCATTGATAGTCCTAGTAGAGATGAGCTCATGACACTCATTCTTAATGATAGTCATACCACCATTTTTGGGGACTACTTGAACCAGAATCATCCATTTGGTATCAGAGATAGGATAGATGATCCTGGCGTCAAGTAGCTTGATAACCTCCTTTTTCACAACTTCTTACATATTACGATTTAAACGTTGCTAAGGTTGTTGGGATGGTTTATGACCTTCATCAAGAAAGATACGATGCAGGTAAAGTGAAGGACTAAGTCTCTTGATATTATTAATGCTACCACCGTTGGCACCCCTATACTTTCTAAGCACATCCAACAATTTTTCAAGTTGAGGGCCACCCAGTTTAGCATTACTCATAACAAGGAATCGTGATCAGCGTCAAGAAATTCATACCTGAGATGGGGAGGTACATGTTTTAACTTTACCTTTGGTGTGCTCTTCTCCTTATCCTTAGAGGCTTGAGCCTCCACATTGAGGACCTCCCTAGGGCTCTACCTATGTGTGTAGGCAGTAGATGCATTGAGGAGCCTAGCATAGTCCTTATTCTCCCCCGTATGTGAATCAATCACCTCACAGCCAATTAGAACGACCTCTAGAGGATCCTTCACAGAATGGCAAGTCATGGCTTCCTTATTAAGTACCTTCTCCAACACATTAAGTCTGCAACATGTGTCATCTAAATTTGGGTTGGTCATAGTCTGAGGTAGATGGAACTCTACCTTTTCATCCGCTCCTTGAAGAGAAAGTTTGCCATTCTTCACATCTATCATGGCTCCTGCAATAGCCAAAAAGGGTCTCCCTAAGATGATAAGAATGCGAGAGTCCTCCTCTGTAATAACCCGACCCTAACCCATATTTATTTATTTAAATCATATTTATGATTTATTTCTTTAACTAATCATATTTATTCATTTAATTTATCATGTTTATTGATTTAATCACTCATAGTTATTTGTTTAACCAAATCATGTTTATTAATTCAATTACACTCAATTTGTATATTTACCAAATTACCTTATGCCATTTAAATTTTTCGCATTCATTTTTCGTACTTAATCTTCCCGGTTTGAGGATATTTCATTTGGGTCCCAATTTGCATTCAAGTTTCATTGATTGTTAATTCAAGTTTTTTCGATCGATTAAATTTCAGGTGAATCGATATTAGGCCTCGATGATTATGATTGAGCATTAAATTATTTTTCATAATGTCACAAAAATTTAACATTTAGCCATGTAAAAATATTTAGGCTGAAATTCATCAAGTTCGACCCAATTCATTCGGGCCCGATTTGCGGCCCGATTCATTTTGGGTTAAAATTTTGGCCCAAAAATTTTGGTGTGATTAAATTAAGTTAATTATTATCATTTGTGCCTAATTTTAATTAGCAAAAAAGATATTTTGGAAGGATAAAATTCAGCCAAGTATTTTTGGGGTCATTCTAGCCAAGCAAACATAACAACACATACACACCCTCTCTCTCCTTTCTCCCTTTTCATGGCAGCAACTACTGGTAGCCCTTCTTGGGTGTTTTCCGGCCAGCCCTGGTGTTTTTTGACCCCCCCCCCCCCCCCTCCTAGGACCTCAAGGGATCATCCTCCATCATCAAAACCCCTAAACCTTATCTCCATCTCAACTTATTTGCAATCAAAGTGAGTAATCTTGAAGTTTGATCTTGTTGGTTTTGACTTTTATTTTCATTTTGATTCTTCTTTTGATGTTTATGATCATTGATCAAGATGTTTTGATAAGAAATAAGAGTTATTTTGGTATTGATCATGGTGAAGTTGAGCTTGAATCACGCTAGGTTTTAGGGATGATCATGTTCATGCATGCTTAAGTAGTGACAATGAGATGCACTTTATAGAGCATAAACTTACAACACTATTGAAGAAGTATGGAGTGCACTATAAATGTGGGCTCGGGTACCATCCTTAAACTAGTGCCAAGTTGAGGTCTCTAATTAGGAGACTAAGTCCATCTTAGAGAAAATAGTGGCATGATCACGAAAAGATTGGGCGGATAAAATTGATGACGTCCTTTGGGCTTACCATACGGCCTTCCAGACTCCGCTTGGTACCACCCTATTCAGATTGATCTTTGGTAAGCCATGCCACCTCCCCATAGAGCTATAACACAAGGCATACTGCGCCATCAAGCACCTCAATTTTGATTTGAAGTCTACTGGGGAAAAGATGTTACTACAGCTAAATGAACTCGAGGAGATCCACTTGGATGCTTATGAAAGTTCAAAAATCTATAAGGAAAGGATGAAAAGGTGGCACGACAAGCTCATCCACAAGAAGGAGTTTCAAGAAGGTGATTGAGTTCTACCATTCAAGTCCATATTGAAGTTTTTTCCTAGTAAGCTTCCGCTCTTGGTGGTCAAGTCCTTTCAAGGTGCTGGAAGTTTATCGCTATGGGGCTATAGAGATCGGAACAGACGCTACAGGCTCTTTTAAAGTTAATTGCTCACAGCTGAAGCACTACATTATCTATGAACCAATTAAGGGGAAGGTTTCTTATGACCCCGTCAACGCCTCATATGTTTAGAGCACAACAAAGGTCAAGCTTGGGACCTAAAACAAGTGCTTTTTAGGAGACAACCCAAGCTTTATTGCTTTCCTTTGTAAATTGGCAGAGAAAAAAAGAAAAAAGTAGGAAGAGAGCAGACAAAGGGAGGAGAAAAATGAAGAGGAACTTTCTCTTATGAGCATATGAAACCCAAAAAAAAAAAGGAGAGCACAACCGTGCATTTAAGTGCACAATCGTGCACTGCTGGGTGCCTGCTGCAGGCAATAAACCCAAAGCAGCGCACAGTCGCCTCTACAATTTAGCACAACTGTGCGCCCCCTGGAATTCCCTCTTTCTTTTCCAGATCTACTTGCACCCCCACTTATACCTTCATTTCTCTATCTTATTTTCCCCCCTCCACGACAATCTTTCTCTCATCTGTCCAACCGCACCAGGCCTCCTCTGCCACTATCTTCCCATTCCAGTGAACAACCACCTACTCACCTCCACATTTCTTCTCTCCGCACACCAACACACCTTTATTTTCTCTCTACTCGCCTATCTGTCTCGCTGGTGACCTCCACCTTGGTTGTTGTTGTCGGCCTTTGGCCAGTCACTCACTGGTGACCACCGCTCACACTCACCTACTCGCTCCTTCTCTATCTTCCTGTCTCACATTTGTTTTCTCTCTCTTTTGTCACATCCTATCGCCCAAATCCACCGGCGCCGCCTCCCACTTTGACTGTCCATGCATTGGCCCCGACACCCATTCTACGCCCACTTTGGAACCCTAGGTTTTGGGGTCGAATTTAGCCACCCATTTAACTCCTCCTTGGCTGATTTTTGGTTTTTTCAGATCCATTAGGCATTGATTTGGATTCCATTGCTAATTTGGATGCTTGGTTTGGAAGCTCAAGCTTTTTGGTTTCACTTCACCAAGTTTGGGTTCCTTGGTTACCTTACTTAGAATTGAGTTGCATTAGATTGAAGCTACACTCCCACCACCATGGCTCCCAAGAAGAAATTGAAGTTCATCGCCGCCTCTACTAGCCAGGCCCAAGCGGCGTGAGGTAACCCCCCACCTTCTGATATTACCGATGCATATTGCATTCAATTTCTTGATGATGTTCATGTTAAGCTCTATGATGCAATTATCACTATAAAAGTGTATGCCCCTAACTACATTGAAGAGCAAATGCTTGAAACTTTGCATTTATTGGATGATTTGTGACTATTGCTTGGTAGATTAGGGCGGTTGCATTTTGTGACTTTGCAAGAGCAAGTGTGTTGCGCGACTCATTTGGGAATTCATGAGTTCTCTTATGGTAGACCTGAAACGAGCTTTTGGGGGGGGGGTGTTAGGTACTTTAGGTTTCGATTATTCAATCAAACCTTTGAGATGAAGCTCGCTTGTTTCAACAAGCTCTTTCACTTGCCTAACCATAGTGTGTTAGCTCATGTTCATGATTACTACCATCAGGGTAGTTTTTGGTGCACTATCACTTGTTCTGGGTGCCATTATGAGGCCTGGTCTACCAAAGCCATGTAGATTTATAATCCTGTGCTTCGTTACCTGCAACATTCATAGCGAACCATGTGTTTGCCCATGCCTATGGTCAGAATGGAATGCGTAGGGGGAAGCTCTTTATTCTTTAGGTTGCCTTCTAAAACCAAGCATTAAACACCGGAGCCTTTATAACCTTTCACCTTAAGGAACAAGCCTAAACATCAAAAGTTGTAATAGCTATGGGGGTTCTTATTACCATCAGTGCTCGGGCTTTGGGTTTTGACTGCCAAATCAACAGCTTGTCGATTTTGTGCATTCCTTGGCATATTGATGTAGTCACTTGCATCAATATGAAGCTTTTCAAAACCATTGATAGGGGTCAAATTTGGATCAACCATCATGGTCTCACCCTCTTCACCCTCCCCAACTAAGAGAAAACCACCATCACTAGCCCATCTAACCTCATTTATGATGATGAAGTTGATTGTGAATTTGAGGGGGAAGCCTCCCCCGATGAGGTTTCTGATGATGATGGGGCGTTGGGAGGTGGTTGAGCTAAAAGAATCACTATAGATCCTGGTGCCGGACAATCTGGTGTTGGCACTCCTGAGGCTGCTACTCCTGGTGCCATGGGTAACTCCATGTTTCAAACTATCCTTGACCATTTAGAGTAGCTCCATGTCCAGAATCAGGAGAGCTTCTAGAGCCAGCGGAACATGACCCATATGGTTCATTATGCTTATGAATAGCAGCACTGGCCTTACCCTCCTGCTAATTGGAGGGCTCGTGGGGCCCTCGATCCCTATATATTGACATTGTGTAAGTCTTTCCCCCATCACTTTTGTTCTTACTTGCACATGCTTTTGATTGGGGCCAATAAAAGACTTAAGCATGGGAGGGGGATGAGCTAGCTTTTAGCTCTTTGTTTGTGGAAATTTTGGGATGCCTTGCTTGACTGGCCATTACTTCTCGATTGGTCATTGTGATTTGGTGGTATCCATTGGTGGAAGCCGTCACATGTACAACTTGTATACATCCATTGCCTATATTTCATTGCATTTAGCTAGTTTGGCATTTAAGGTTTAATACTAAGAATGCATTTAAGGTAGTTTAAATTTCATTTCTCACATGCATATGCATCTCTAAAACTTGGTTTAGCTCTCTTCAAAATCACATTTGGCATGCGCATGATGTTGAAATGATTGAGGCATTCATTTGATTTATAAACCACATGAGCCAAAAGCCACCATGTGTAACTAATGCCTATTGCTAGCCCTTTTGAGCTTTTTCCTGCCATTTCGTTCACCCATGTTTGCTTAACCTATGGCCTGAAATGATCGATCTTACCCTAAGCGAAGTTAGTAGAGCAATTTTGTCAGCTATGTTGTTTAGCAAGTATGTTTGTTGGTGCTTCTTAGAGTGGTTATGCAGGATTGTTGTTCCTTTTCGGGATCGAGAGTTAAAGCGATCCTTAACCTTTGCCATTCAATTCTTTAGTTGTTTGAAAAAAAAACAAGCAAAACCAAAAAAAAAAACAGTGAGGAAAAAAAAAAGAAACATGAAAATAAAATGTTTGGCATAAGAGATTTTCAATAATTGTTTTAACCCTTTTCCCTTTGTACTCAATTGAAAGGTGAGTGAAATGATCTTGCGACGACAAAGAGTTTGCACTAATTGCTTACTACTTGGTTGATTAGCTTCTTTTAGCCTAAATCTTTCCCTCCTTACTTCTAACCGTAACCTTGCTATAGTCCTTACAAAGCCCTTATGATTGACATTTTTGTACATGACCCCAGTGGTGGAGAATTGATAGGCCTGCAAGCGCAAGGTGGCATTGTATCGAATCAAGGTCAATCCCACAGAGACTAGGTTGATCTATTGGTCTATATACCCTCAAGATATACTAAGCGAATCAAAGTTTAAGATTGAAATGTTAATAATAAAATATCTAATGTAATGGGTAAAAATCAAGGAATCAAACAAATCAATCAATTTCCCAATCCAAAATATCAAACAGACACTTTTTCCTCTAATGGTTGTTTTAAAACCAATAATCGAAGTTTCACAACTCTCTTTCAAGGTGAAGTGAAATACCTAAATCTAACCAATTGCCATTTCTCAAGGGCTCTCGATTCGTTTAGGCTTATTAAGCATGCGATTATCAAATTAATGGTTTCTCAATTGGTGTGACTTTCTCGAGACTCCACACAATCAAGTCAAATCCTAGGATTCTAGTATCAGATTTCACCTTTCAGTTCATCACCCAATGCCCACAACATGAAAGAAAGTGATCAAGTTTCTCATAAGGCAATAAGCATCTACGATTCGATAGAACAATCCAACAAATTCAAAAGCACCAAAGTTAACAATGTAAGATTGGGAAATAAACTAGAATTTGCATGAATCCAAGATTAAAAATACAAATCTAAATCAAAATTGCAAAACATGAATTCTAAAATAAGGGGAGAAAAAAAAAGGAAGAAAGAAGAATTGCTCAGCCAAAAATCACGCTTGAATCTATCGATCGCAAACCCGACATGGAATCCTTACAAGACCTCACTTCGATCCTGTTTCTCTCCCTTTATCTAATCTAAACTAATCTCTAATGGTGGATGACGTGATGGGTGATGGAATGGGATGTTTAATGTCTTCTTTCAGCAAAAAAATAGCCCTTTCAAATAACAAATGGAGCATCCTCATCCGCACGACAAAGGAAGATGGAGAGATTAGCAGTTATAGGCTCACCATAGGCATGACAGCCACCATTGGCAAACCGTGGTACTTGCTGGATCCGAAATCTTCTGCTCTTCTTTTGCTCACGAGCATTACAACTCAGGAGCATCTGTGGGGGGTCAACATACACTCAAATAAGGGTCAAATGCTGGCTCAAAATGGTCTGAATTCCTAGAAATATCATCAAAGAACCATAGCCAAGCATAAAATGAGAATATGAGTATAAATTATGACATAAAGCTCACATATTCTTGAAAAAGTGCTACAAAACATTCTAAAAATGATGTATGTAAAAGCACTTATCAAACTCCCCCATTCTTGAACCGTTGCTTATCCTCAGGCAGATGCTAGATAAAACCGACAAGGGAAGATGCATCTAGGACTTAGAACATGACAACCTACTTACAGTAGGTAGGTCATAGCATATCACAAGCAAGAACATCAGTCAATGACAACCCCAAATAGTGCGTAAAGCATTTCAAAATCAGAAGAAGGTGAATGTTTTCATAGAAGTACATGACCACAAGCTTGACATCAAACTTGATCACCCCCAAAGAACCATAAAGCATTTCATGCAAGCACAAGAGATTATAGAGCTAAATAAACTGGTAGAACCTCACTTGTAGGAATATGAATCACTCTCGCTCATGTGTTTGAAATATAGGTTCACTCAAAACTTATGCCAAGATGCAAACTACCATATACTTGACAAGACCCTTAAATTCTCCACCACTAAAAAGACAATGTGCATAAGACAATCAAGAGGACTTTATTTGGGTAGTAACGTGGGCTAGAAGGATTAAGGGAAAGGCGTGGACAAATAGATTTGGGACAATGTAGAACTTAGCCAAGTGACTTAGAAGCAACCAACAAAACACCAATTAACCAATAAGTTCACCAACACTCCAAACCTCAACCATTCAATGAACATACCCTACGAATGGAATAGGAAATGAGTTGACAAGGAAGGAACACAAACTATGTACGTATCGAATGCCAATCACTTAGTCATTTGTTTTCTTTTTTTCGTTTTCTTCCTTTTTTTTGCTTTTCTTTTTCACAACTTGACTTTATCACCTTTTTTTTCTTTTTATTCAACATAAATTTTTTCCTTTTCTTTTTATTTTTTGGGAAATGAAATGAAAATTATAATCATTGAAAGGCATAGGATCACTAACTATCAACTCACAACCGAATATATATGCGCAAACCAAACAAGAGAGAACCAAAGCAAATGCTTAATGTCATCAATCCCAATAAACCAACATACCAAAGCCACCTTAAACTCAATTACTCCCAAACCAACTACTGCATAGATGAACTGATGTTCCATAGACTTGGCTTAAAGGAAGGAATATGTGTTTGGCCAAGGGATAATATGAAGTGATCACAACAAAGACGGATATAAGCTCAAAGGGGCTAGCAAAGGGGAAAAACATGTAGTACAAGGGATAGGCTATTTGGTTATGTGGTTAAAATTACCAAAGAAAGAAATGCCTTTATCATATCATCAACTATGCACATGGTAATGTGGTTTTAAACAAGAATCTAGGCAAGTTCTAGAGATGCAACAAAAAAGAGTCACACACATGAAAGAAACATAAAACTAAATATAATGAATTAGTCCAAATAAGGCTCAAAATTTCACGGGACATCTACCAAAGTCTCAATTAGCTTATAAAATGACTCTCATGTACCAACAGTAGTGCTAATAATTTCAAAGGATAAAATAGTTTTCAATCAAGACAAGGGTCAAACCAAGAAATATTTACAAAACCTTTAAAAATTTTCACATCAAAAGGGATTACACATCAAAAGTTACTCAAACTTATGAAAGCTATTTTGCCTAGCAAAAATATCATTGGAGGTTGTCTATAAACAAAAAAGAAACCTAAAACTATATGCTCTAACAAGTATGCAAACGAAAAACCAAAATGAAAAACATAGAACCACCCTTCCCCTATGCTTAGATAAAGCATTATTATTCGAAGAAAAGAAAGTAGGAAGGGAAAGGAAACAAAACATACCGATCTCACCAGGTTAGGTGTGCTAGGTACACCTAAGCTAAGGCCTCCTTGCAAACGGGGCACATGGAGCATCAACCACTCCATTACAACTTCAAGACTCTTCCCGTCAAAATTAGATGTCATTAAAGCACACAGGAGCTTAGCAAAGTCATGGGACTGCAATTTAGAAAATAAAAGGCATGAGTCAATAACGAAAACCACACCAAATAGAACAAGTATCCTCTTAACCTTATCAAAAGCCTTAGAAAAATCATATGAAGGATTAAAGAATGTAGTCCACATTACTTTCTTAGGTAAGTCCCCTAGGCATACACAATAAGGGTCAATGGAGGGACCATACCCTCTAAAGTAACCTAGGGAAAGGTAATCATCAATATTCCCACCAAGCATATTGAACATGTTATCCTCATATCCCAAATCAACACTAGCATCACAAATTATAGGATTATCAATGGACACATTGATATTATTCTCGAGGGAACGAGAGGGTCATGAACAAATAGGTGAAACATGAGAATGATAAAGGGGATTAGGGAGAACATTATTACAACCAAGCCTTACTTATGTATAAACACATCACGCAACCGCTCTAAAGGAGTCTCAACTAGATCATGCACCTCATGTAAAATATCTTCTGACTCAAAACATGCATCAACAACATCAAACCTGGCAACAAACCCAAAAGGCTCACCCGCTTCAAGCCCCGTGTACTGAGCTAAAGGAAATGATGAATCATGTAAGTTCAGGACAACATCAGTATTGTCCATGGGTGATGCAAAGCCAGGTTGAGCATATCATGCATAATAAGGATACGAATTAATATCATGGTTAGAAGATTTACACAAGTTACACGAAAAAGGGGCATAATAAAATCTAGAAAAGAATGCACAAGGATCAAAACATGAATATCTAGAAACACGACTAGCCTTCTCAAATTCAAATGAATCCCAAGCAATCCACTCAAGCAAATAACATGCATCATCAACATTTTTATCAAGAAAACCCCAGTACTCTAAAAGAGCTCGAATTTTACTATTGACACCCTCATCAACAATGTTTGTTCAACCTGAAATTATGATATTTTATACCCTTTTATCATCTAATATTTTCTCTCAATAAATTGTTAAATTAGATTTTTAATAATACTTTTTTTGTTTATTTTGTAGGATTTGAAAATGTGGGGGAAAAAAAAACAATGAGCAACTAAGTCAAGAATTAGATCAAGTGAGGAACAATGGAAGAGAAGGAAAATCCGAAGACCACAATGCCAGCCCTATGCCCGAGGCCCAGTGGCCCAGTCCTCGTTTCTCCTTCCTCTTTCCCTCTTTTCTTTTTCTTTTCCCTGGCACAACTCCCTTTCCCTCTCTTTCTTCTCCCTTTCGGGCCAACCTGCCACTTCGGCCCCCTCTCCCAGCCCAGACTCCCTCTCTTTCTCCCTATCTTACTTAAACCCTCACGTGCCTTGCACGTGATCTTGCAGCCTCCTTCCCATTCTCTTCTTCTTCCCCATCTGCTGCTTCGACTCTTGCCCAGAAATCCAAAGAACAGGGCAAAATAGAGCACGACAGTCCTTCTTCCATTCCCAGCCGTTACTCCCTCTCTCTGTCTACTCATTCATCTTCCAACATCAATTCGGCAACCGTTATTCCGTTAGTGTATTCACCTCTGCTCCATCAATTCCTGGCTTGGCGGCTACAAAAAAAAAAATAAAAAAATTCAGCACCATGAATCGAATTTTTTCGAGGCAACCAAGAGGCATGAGCACAGACTTGTGAAGCCTTCAAAGGGAGGTCGGGTTCAGAGGAGTAGAGGGTAGATTGGGGTGTTAGTTTTCAGTTCTTTTCTGGTTTTTTTTTTTCGTTGAACTTTGGATTTGGCATGTTTCAATAGCTCCTTGCTTCGATTTTAGTTCTCCTGTTTCGAATGAGGAATTGTGGGTTTTTTGTTTTTAGATTTGAGTAATGAAATTCTGAATTTGGGACTATTTATGTTCGAGTTTGGCACTCTGAATTTGGAACTTTTGAGCTTCGGTTGTTACTTTGCATCTGGGAATTTTGTTTAGTTGTTTGGGTATGCTGATTTCGTTGGCCGTGCTGCGAAGACTCCATTGTTTTCCCCTCTGCTTCATCGTCATCTGCTTCATCACCCAGGCTCGAACAGGATGAGATACTAGACAGATCTAGTTGGGGATAAATGTGCCCAAATGTTGGTGGTATAAATTATTTGTTGTCTAGTTCTTTTTACTTTGGCTAGGCACTTTACTAGTTAGCGAATGTTTCACGATTTCATGAATTTATCTTGGTTATTTGGTCTATCAATTTGTGAAGTAGCTTCATTTCGGAGTTGGTTAGTTTAATATCAAGTTTTAATTTAGTTTAGAATTTTTGGTAACCAAATTTCATAACCCATCTCTGAGGATCGACACCCGTTAGCGTTACAACAATAAACCGTACGGTTGCGGAAAAATTACTAACAAGTTTTTGGCGTTGTTGTCCGGGATGGCATTGTGAAATTAGGTTGTCTTGAGTCGTAGTTTTGCAATCCAGTGGTTCGAGTCGTTTTCGTTTTTAGTTGAGTCGTTATTTCGTTTAGTTTAGTTTTATTTTTGAGTTTAGTTTATATTTTGACTTTGATTTTTGTTTTTATTAAGATTAGTTTAATTTCAATTTTTAGATGTTATTTATTGCTGGAAAAAAAAAAACAGTACTGATCAATTTGGTTTATGTGCAGTGAAAAAAAATTCAAGGTTGAGCTGATCTGGAAATATTTACAGTGCAAATTTTTCACCAATTTTCGCATTCTGTTTGAATTTTCTGGACTTGGTCTGCTGTGATTTCTTCTATTTTAATATTTTCCTACATTCACCATAATTTTTATAGTGTGCGTGAATCTTTCTGGAATTTTTGGGACTGTTTAGATTTATCTGTGAGTTTTAGAATTAATATTTTGTTTGCATTTTTCTGCATTATTCAGGGACAGAAAAAATTTGAGAAAAATTATATTTATGTCCTTTGTGGTTGTGTGGACTTTTCTGTATATTTAGTTCTGATTTTAGGAGTTTTATTTTCTGTTTTAATTTTATTCTTAGAATTAGGGTGTTTAGGTGTAGTTTTATTTCTTATTTTTGTAGTTTCTTTGTGTTTGTGCTTTTGTTTTCAGTCTTGTTTATTTTCTGTTTTAATAGTGTTTTTAGTTTTATCATTCATTTTGTTGTTTTGTGATTGAAAAAAAAGAAAAAAAATTATAAAAAAACAAAAAAATTTAGAACTTTGGGTGAGGTTGTTGGATTTATATGACTGGTTGGGTTAGAAATCCTAAAAATCATAGACTTTTTAGGAGTGAACCCGACCTTGACTTAGAACCCGAACTAGAACCTAAGCTTGAATTAGAAGAAATGGCACAAGAAAGACCTTTGAGTGATATCTTCTATCCTCCTAGGATTGCTTTCCCATCTTGCTTCAATATACCTGACCTTGGACCCAATGTGACATTTGAATTAAGACCTTACTATACTCAGATGCTCCCTAAATTTACTGGCTTAGACGATGCTTATTTGTTTTTGAGGGAATTCGAAGAAGTGTGTTCTATGATGCATTTTCCTAATATTCTCATTGATGTTGTGCGCATGAAATTAATTCCTTTTGCTTTGAAAGATTCTGCTAAACGTTGGATGTATGGCTTGACTGCTAATTCTGTAACTTCTTAGAATGATTTTGTGAAATTGTTCTTAAGAAAATATTTTCCTAATGCCAAGACTGTTAAGCTAAGGAATGAAATCAATCAATCTGTGCAACTAGATAGGGAATCATTTTGAAAATATTTTGATATGTTCAAGAATTTGTTGTCCCAATGTCCACTTCATGGTTTAGACCAAGCACGTTTGTGCCAGATTATTTATGAAGGACTGGACCAACAGACTAGGACCATGGTAGAGTCTATGTGTCAGGGTGGCTTTCTTTCTAAGAGCGCCATAGATGCTTGGGAATTTTTAGAGGGTTTAGCTGAGAAAACTATGCAGTGGGAAACCGCTCGAGATGACAGCTTAAGTTCTAGAATTGCTAGGGGTGGGTTACATTGTGTCTCTGATGTGAGTCACTTAGAGTCTAAGATTGCTACTTTAGAAAACATGTTGAAAGGATTGACTCCACAAATGACTCAGTTACCCCAGACTTCTTCAGTGTCTTGCTCTCATTGTCAGGCCTTAGATCATTCACTGAGTGCTTGTCCCTATTTTTCTCACCAGTTAGCAAATGGGCAAGAGCAAGCGAGTATGGCCTTTCAGAGACCTAAGAACGACCCTTTCTCTCCTTTTTACAATCGAGGGTGGAGAACTCACCCTAACTTCTCTTGGAGTAATGGACCAAATGCTATGGTTCCTAACTCCCAGCCCATCTCTCACCCTTATAGTTCCTTTCAGAGACCCGTTTTTCCAGGTGTACCTAATACACCTAGACCTCCACCTCCTATAGCTCAAGTTCAACCTCCTCCTGGTTACAGTGATATTGATAAAATGGAGAGGAGAATTAATAATAATGTGGAGCGAATGATTAATGCCAACATGGAGAGAATGATGAGAATGATAACTGAACAGTTTTCCCAATTAACATCATCTTCTAGGGAGCCAGGTACTTTTCCAAGTCAGCCTGAGGTGAACCCTAAGGGTCACGCATCTTCTTCTTCTGGTAACCCTAATGAGCCTGTGAGGAAAGTGAATGCAGTGATATCTCTCCGTTCTGGTCGAGAGATTGATAACCAAGTTAAAAGTCCTAATGAGTCCTGCAGGTATCCTCACCAATTCTTCGAGAAATCTTCTTCTTCTTCTTCACCTCCAGCGAATGGCTCATCCAATGAGTTAGGGGATGCTACTGATGGTGTCCCCAATGATTCTGAATCTCACCATCTTCCTGAGTCACTGCCTAAAAAAGATGAGGAGCTTAAAAAGAAACACTCCTTTGAGTCGGTTGACCCTTCTCCTTCTAAGGGTTCTTCTTCTTCTTCTTCTCCTCCTTCTGAGAAAGTCCATATGCCTTGGCCTCTTTTTCCCCATAGGTTTAAGAAGAAAGACCAAGCCCATGTTGAGAAGATGAGAGAAACCTTCTCTCAAGTCACGATCAATATTCCTTTGCTCGATGTTGTTCAGCAGATGCCTCCATATGCTAGGTTTTTAAAAGATCTGTGCACAACCAAGAGAGCTACCAATGTCCTTAGGAAGGCTTTCTTAGCCTCTAGTGTTAGTTCTATTCTATCTCATCAGATCTCAGTGAAGTATAAGGACCCTGGTTGCCCTACTATTTCTATAGTTATAGGGGACCAGCTCATTCATAGAGCCTTGCTTGATTTAGGGGCCGGTGTCAACTTGATTCCTTTCACTAAGTATGAGAGATTAAGGTTAGGTGAGCTAAAACCTACCAAGATGGTCATTCAGTTGGTTGATATATCGACCAGGTTGCCTAGGGGTATTGTTGAGGATGTGCTAATTTGAGTGGGTGAATTCATTTACCCTGTGGACTTTGTTGTGATTGAGATTGAGACGGTGTCTAACTTAGCTAGTCAAGTCCCTGTAATTCTAGGGCGTCCTTTCTTGGCCACTGCCAATGCCCTCATTAATTGCAGGAATGGCATGATGAGATTGTCTTTTGGTAACATGACCTTAGAGCTTAAGATTTTTAATCTGTAAAGACAACTTTCTGGTTTAGATGATATGGAGTTCTCTACTCTTCACTAGGTAAAGGATTCTATTCTTGATGATGCTTGTGATGATGTGTTTGCTGTTGAGTATGAGTCCTTTCTTGTGAATGATGAGCCTGAGTATGATGTTTTTGAGTTTGATGACTTGTACGCTATTGCTGATTGTTTGCTCACTACTGCTTTTGAATCTGCTTCTGAAACTGTTTCCCCTCCTGCTCTTAAACTGAAACCCCTTCCTGATTCTCTTAAGTATGTATTTCTAGGCCCCAATGAATCTTTGCCTGTTATTATTGCTTCTGACCTAGACGGGGACCAAGAGACTAAGTTGATTGCCCTACTAAGAGAGAACAAGGAAGCTTTGGGTTGGACCTTAGGGGATATTAAGGGAATTAGTCCTTCCATTGTGCAATATAGGATTCATCTAGAGGACAATGCTAAGTCCTATCGTGACCGTCAAAGGCGTTTAAACCCTACTCTTCAGGAAGTAGTTAGGAAAGAAGTGTTGAAGTGGTTAGACCATGGGATTATCTATCCCATTTCTGATAGTGAGTGAGTTAGCCCCGTTCAAGTTGTTCCTAAGAAGACTGGGATCACGATGATTAGGAATGACAAGAACAAGTTAGTCCCTACTCGTGTGCAATTTGGGTGGCGTGTTTGCATAGATTATAGAAAATTGAATGCTGCCACTAGGAAAGACCACTTGCCCCTTCCTTTCTTAGACCAGATGTTAGAGAGGTTGGCTGGACATTCCTTCTATTGCTTTTTAGATATATACTCTGGCTATACCCAGATCTCTATCGCTCCTGAGGATCAGGAGAAGACTACTTTCACCTGTCCTTTTAGAACCTATGCCTTTAGACGTATTCCTTTTGGACTGTGCAATGCCCCTGCTACCTTTCAGCGTTGCATGATTTCTATTTTCTCGGATCTAGTTGAGCATTGCATGGAAATTTTCATGGATGACTTTTTTGTGTTTGGGTTTTGATAACTGTTTGTCTAATCTGAGGAAAGTGTTGGAAAGGTGTAGAGAGAAAAATTTGACTCTGAATTGGGAGAAATGTCATTTTATGGTTAGGAAGGGAATAGTTTTAGGCCATGTTATTTCTAGAGATGGAATTGAGGTTGATAAGGCTAAGACTGATTTGATTGTTAATCTTCCCCCTCCCACCTGTGTGAAAGAAGTGAGGTCTTTCCTTGGACATGCTGGCTTCTATCGTCGCTTCATTAAGGACTTTAGTCATATTGCAAAGCCTTTGTCCAACTTGCTAGCTAAAGATGTGCCTTTTCACTTTTCTAATGACTATCTTGAGGCATTTTCTAAGCTTAAGAAGGCCTTAACTTCTGCTCATGTTCTTTATCCTCCCATCTGGGGAGAATCATTTGAATTAATGTGTAATGCTTCCGATTATGCTGTTGGGGTAGTTTTAGGGCAGCGTGTTGATAAGAAACCCCATGTGATTTACTATGCTAGTCACACTTTGAATGATGCCCAATTAAACTATACTGTGACTGAGAAAGAATTTTTGGCTGTGATTTTTGGGTTTGAGAAGTTTAGACCTTATCTGATTAGGTCTCATGTGATTGTCTATACTGATCGCTCTGCTCTTAAGCATCTTCTTTCTAAGAAAGATGCTAAGCCTAGACTTGTTAAATGGATATTGCTGTTGCAAGAGTTTGATTGTGAGATTAGGGATAAGAAAGGTTCTGAAAACCTTGTAGCTGATCATTTGTCTAGGATTCTTTATGATAGAGAGAGTGAGTCCACTGTTTCTGAGTGCTTCCCTAATGAGCAGTTATATGCCATCCACTCTGATCCTTGGTATGCTGATATTGTGAACTACCTAGTTGCTGGTAGGATCCCTAAGAGTTGGACCAACAATGATAGGGATAGGTTCTTTCACCTTGTGAAGTTCTTTGTTTGGGATGACCCTTATTTGTTTAAGTACTGTTCTGACCAAGTCTTTAGGAGGTGTATTCCCAACCATGAGGTGAGAAGTGTTCTTTCTTTCTGTCATGATCAAACATGTGGGGGGCATTTTAGTGGTAGGAAGACTACAGCCAAAGTTCTTCAATGTGGTTTCTACTGGCCTATTCTATTTAGAGATGCTTTTGAGTACTGTAAGAGTTGCCCTAGGTGCCAGCAGTTGGGTAGGATCAGCAGGCATGATATGATGCCACTGAACCCCATTATTGCGGTAGAGATTTTTCATGTGTGGGGTATAGACTTTATGGGACCATTTCCATCATCTTTTGGGAATGAGTATATTTTGCTAGCTGTTAACTATGTGTCTAAATGGGTTTAAGCCATCCCTTCTAGGACTAATGATGCTAAAGTTGTTGTGAAGTTCTTGAGGGAGAACATCTTTGCTAGATTTGGGATGCCCCGTGCTATTATTAGTGATCAGGGCACCCATTTCAATAATAGGTCCTTTGATGCCTTACTGAAGAGGTATTCAATTGTCCATATGTTTGCTACCCCCTATCATCCCCAAACCAGTGGCCAAGTTGAGGTGTCCAATCGACAGATTAAGCAGATTCTTGAAAAGACCGTGAGCCGGAATAGAAAGGATTGGGCTGATAAACTCGTAGATGCTCTTTGGGCTTATAGGATAGCTTTTAAAACTCCCTTAGGTATGTCACCTTATAGGGTTGTTTATGGTAAGCCTTGTCATCTTCCTGTGGAAATAGAGCATAGAGCTTGGTGGGCCGTTAAGAAACTGAACTATGACTTGACTGAGGCTGGTGAGGAGCGTAGATTGCAACTGAATGAGCTTGATGCGATTAGAGCCGAGGCTTATGAGAGTGCTCGTTCTTACAAAGAAATGACAAAGTTATTTCATGATAGGCGTATCCTTCGGAGAGAGTTTGCCCCAGGCATGAAAGTACTCTTGTATGACTCTAGGCTCCATTTGTTTCCAAGGAAGTCAAGGTCCCGATGGACTAGTCCTTACATTGTCTCACGTATTTTTTCCTATGGTGCAGTCGAAATTCGGGACCCTAATAGTGGTGCTACTTTTAAGGTGAATGGCCAAAGATTGAAGCAATTTCTGGAGTTGCCTAGCAAGGAAGATGTGGAGTGTCTGATACTCCGCTAGCCGAGTCCTGCTCAGTGATGTGTTCAGATGATAGCTCGGGTGTACTTAGCACCCGACCTGGTTTGCTAAGAATTTCTTTTCATCGCTTCTCTCTTTTACTCTTTTTTCTTTTTCCCTTTTTCTTTCCTTTTGTATATATGTTGGTTCTTTTTGTCTTTCTTTTTGTATATATGTTGACTATTTGATTTTGAGTCGTGTCTTTGTGAGTCTTGTTTTCTTTGATTTCTTTTTCAGTTTTATTTTTTGGCTTTATGTTTCTTTCTACTCCCAATGAGGGCATTACTCGGAATAGGCGTGGGGGTGAGGTGTATTTTTTGAAAAAAATTTGTTTTGAACCAAAAAAAAAAAATCCGAAAATATTTTTGTTTTATTTTGGGAAGCTTAGTACTTTTCTGATCAACTTAAATACCTTGTGCTTTGATTATTAGCCTGTATATACGCATGATGTGCTTGAGAGGTCTTTGTCCTCGGTATGTCATTCTTGGCTCTAATTCTAATCTCATTTGTTCATTATCACTGTGTAATCCAATCCCTATTTATCTCATCCTTATTGTCTTAAGGTCTTAGTTTTTCATTATCGGCTCTCTCACTTGTTTAAAAAAAAAACAACACAAAAAAAAAGAAGATGAAAAAGGAAATGAAATAAAATTTGGAATGACAAAGCAACCCTTTGAGGCATGCGCCACTAGGTGTTACCCTTTAAGGCAATATTGCTACTGGGAAAGCTTACTTCCAATGTTATTCAATCAATACTGTAGTCTGTGTCAGTTCCGTGGGATTGAGTTTGATTTTGGTAAACCTAAGCCTTAGGATGGTGATTTACATACACACGAGCACAGGGAAGGATTCAAAGTTTTAGTGTACAACGTGGGATGAGAAATTAATGCTTTAATGTCATTCATAGGGTAGAGAGTTTGATGTGTACAATATGTTTATATGCAGGTCAATATCTTTGCCACATGGGTGATTTAGTTGATTGGAATGTGTATATATCTTTCCCTAGTTTTGTATTTTTGTGGGTTTCTCTTTTCATTTTCTAGGATTTTTAGTTCTGTTTTACTCGAGGATGAGCAAAACTTAGGTGTGGGGGTATTTGTTCAACTTGAAATTATGATATTTTATACCCTTTTATCATCTAATATTTTGCTCTCAATAAATTGTTAAATTAGATTTTTAATAATATTTTTTTTGTTTATTTTGTAGGATTTGAAAATGTGGAGAAAAAAAAACAATGAGCAACTAAGTCAAGAATTGGATCAAGTGAGGAATAATGGAAGAGAAGGAAAATCCGAAGCCCAAAATGCCAGCCCTATGCCTGAGGCCCAGTGGCCCAATCCCGGTTTCTCCTTCCTTTTTCCCTCTTTTCTTTTTCTTTTCCCTGGCCCAACTCCCTTTCCTTCTCTTTCTTCTCCCTTTCGGGCCAACCTGCCACTTCGGCCCCCTCTCCCAGCCCAGACTCCCTCTCTTTCTCCCCATCTTACTTAAACCCTCACATGCCTTGCACGTGATCTTGCAGCCTCCTTCCCATTCTCTTCTTCTTCCCCATCTGCTGGTTCGACTCTTGCCCAGAAATCCGAAGAACAGGGCAAAACAGAGCACTACGGTCCTTCTTCCATTCCCAGCCATTACTCCCTCTCTCTGTCTACTCATTCATCTTTCAACATCAATTCGGCAACCATTATTCCGTTAGTGTATTCACCTCTGCTCCATCAATTCTTAGCTTAGCGGTTACAAAAAAAATAAAATAAAATAATTCAGAACCATGAATCGAATTTGGTTCGAGGCAACCAAGAGGCATGAGCATAGACTTGTGAAGCCTTCAAAGGGAGGCTGAGTTCAGAGGAGTAGAGGGTAGATTAGGGTGTTAGTTTTCGGTTCTTTTCTGTTTTTTTTTTCGTTGAACTTTGGATTTGGCATGTTTCAATCGCTCCTTGCTTCGATTTTAGTTCTCCTGTTTCAAATGAGGAATTGTAGGTTTTTCATTTTTAGATTCGAGTAATGAAATTCTAAATTTGGGACTGTTTATGTTTGAGTTTGGCACTCTGAATTCGGAACTTTTGAGCTTCGGTTGTGACTTTGCATTTGGGAATTTTGTTTAGTTGTTTGGGTATGTTGATTTCGTTGGCCGTGTTGCGAAGACTCCATTGTTTTCCCCTCTGCTTCATCGTCATCTGCTTCATTGCCCAGGCTCGAAACAGGCTGAGATACTAGACAGATCTAGTTGGGGATAAATGTGCCCAAATGTTGGTGGTATAAATTATTTGCAGTCTGGTTCTTTTTACTTTGGCTAGGCACTTTACTAGTTAGCGAATGTTTCACGATTTCATGAATTTATCTTGGTTATTTGGTCTATCAATTTGTGAAATAGCTTTATTTCGGAGTTGGTTAGTTTAATATCAAGTTTTAATTTAGTTTAGAATTTTTGGTAACCAAATTTCATAACTCATCCCTGAGGATCGATACCCGTTAGCGTTACAACGATAAACCGTACGCTTGCAAAAAAATTACTAACAATTTTCAAAATTTTCCATTTACCCATATAATAACCACATTGAGCAAGAAAAACATTTAAATGTTTAAAATACCTCCAAAATAATTCATGCTCAAATTGGGGAAAATGAAAAATGGCCATGGTTGTTCCTTAAATTTTTTTATCTTTTTTTTAACTTTCTATTTTTTACTGCTTCTTTTCCTTTTTTCAAAGAAAAACAAAAAGGTTAGTCAAACCTATCGAGAAACCCCAATATCTAACACTAATTCCCGACAACGGCGCCAAAAACTTGATAAGCCCGCAAGCGCACGGGCAAATCAAGGTCGATCCCACAGAGACTAGGTTCATCTGTTGGCCTATATTCCCTCAAGATATGCTAAGCGAATCTAAGTTTGAGATTGAAATGTTAATAATAAACTATCTAACATAATGGATAAAAATCAAGGAATTAAACAAATCAAGCAATTTCCTAATCTAAAATATCAAAGAGACACTTTCTCCTCTGATGGTTGTTTTAAAACCGATAATCGAAGTTTCACAACCCTCTTTCAAGGTGAAGTGAAATACCTAAATCTAACCAATTACCATTTCTCAAGGTCTCTCGATTCTCTTAGGCTCATTAAGCATGCGATTATCAAATCAATGGGTTCTCAATTGGTGTGACTTTCTCGAGACTCCATACAATCAAGTCAAATTCTAGGATTTCGGTATTAGATTTCACATCTCAGTTCATCACCCAATACCCACACCATGTAAGAAAGTGATCAAGTTTCTCACAAGGTAATACGCATCTACGATTTGATAAAACAATCCA
Organism: Selenicereus undatus; assembly: GCA_017589665.1. NCBI lineage: Eukaryota > Viridiplantae > Streptophyta > Magnoliopsida > Caryophyllales > Cactaceae > Selenicereus > Selenicereus undatus. The sequence continues at coordinate 86,478,701 of JACYFF010019584.1, forward strand.
ACAAATTCAAAAGCACCAAAGTTAACAATATAAGATTGGGAAATAAACTAGAATTTGCATAAATCCAAGATCAAAACTACAAATCTAAATCAAAATTGCAAAACATGAATTCTAAAATAAGGGGAGAAAAGAAAGGAAGAGATAAGAATTGCTCAGCCAAAAAGCGCGCTTGAATTTGTCAACCGCAAATGCAACATGAAATCCTCGCAAGATCTCGCTTTGATCATCTTTCTCTCCCTCTATCTAATCTAAACTAATCTCTAATGGTGGATGAGGTGATGGGTGATGGAATAGGATGTTCAATGTCTTCTTTCAACCGGAAAACAACCCTTTTAAATAGTAAAGGGAGCATCCTTAGTCGCACAACAAAGGAAGATGAAGAGATTAGCAGTTACAGGCTCACCACGGGCATTATAGCCACCACTCGCAGACCGTGGTACTTGCTGGATCCGAAATCTTCTACTCTTCTTTTGCTCTAGGGGCATGGCAACTCAGGGGCATCCGTGAGGGGTCAACATACACTCAAATGAGGCTCAAATGCCTGGCCAAAATGGTCCAAATTCCTGCAAATATCATCAAAGAACCATAGCCAAGTATAAAACGAGAATAAGAGTATAAATTATGAGAAAATGCTCATATACTCCCGAAAAAGTGCTATAAAATGCTCTAAAAATGCTCTAAAAATGATGTATGTAAAAACACTTATCAAGAATCGAGAGCTTTGCCAAGCTTATGGTAGTATGCATACATCATGAGTGGTCTTGAGCGATCATTTTTCCTTAAACACTTGAGAGGAGTGTGTGTTCCCCATTTCTTACCCCTAAAGGTGAGGATCTACCGATTTCACTACCTTACTAACAATTTGGTGGGGACATGACACATCTAAGCAGTTTAATAGGGGGTGTCTATTCTTGCATTGTGGCCTAGAGATTCATATTTTCATTTTAGAACTTGTGTTTTTTTTTATAAAAAAAACATAGCTTTACCCCGATTGAGTTTCTTAGTTGTGAGTTACGGCACTCATTGATCCAATTTGTCATCCCTTGCCTGAGGAGGTTGATACTTCGAGGTCAATCTCTCCCCTTTTGGTCTCTCAGTTGATGATGTTGCTTGGGGACAAGCAAGAGATAAGTACGGCGGAGTTGATAAACCCTTATTTTGACTTCATTTAAGCCTATATTTCACCTTTTTTCCTTTTATTCTCATGCTAAACCTCGATGAGGAAGGGTTGAAATTTTCTTTCTTGGGTTTATTGCACGCTTATTGAAAGCTGTTTCTTATTTTCAGGGCGATAGCTAAGAAGCTGAGGAAATCACTTGTTTTGGTGAAAAAGGAAGCATAAAGGATGAGTTTCAAGCGAAAAAGAAGTCTTATGAAGTACCGCTGGTCCTAAAAGAAGGTTTCAAGAGCTCAAGAGAATGCACGGTTGGCTAGGCACGAGCGTACAACTGTGCACTATTTCTTGCAAAGTTGATTTCGCTTCCCGCAGAGGCGCATTGTCACCCATGCGTTGATGCACAAATGTGCACCCCAACAGTTTTCGCGACTTAATTATTTTTTGGGACCTGTTTCAGGAGATGGGAAGTTTTTATTTTTGAGAGCACCTCCAAGGGGTGAAAAATGGGTTTTGTTAGAGAGTTTTTGGAGACCTTTCCTTGCTTTGATTTGTGGATTATTCAAAGATTGAATTTGCGATTCTCATTAGCGATTAGTTCAAGTTTGTATTTCCTCCTTCCTCTTTACAATTTAATTCATGTTTTTACATCAGTCATGTTCATCAAATATGACTTAGGGATTAAGATTAGGGATATGCGTAGAGGCTAAATTCCCAATCTTGGGTTAGGAATAGCCCCTATTATGCTTAATTTAGTCATGTTCTAGGTTTTGGTGAATCATGCCCATGTTTATGAAATTTGATTCTTGCTTAGTACACCAGGTGTTTGATGAAATTGCTTGAAAGAGATGTATTCAGTGTTCTTAACCAGAGTTTAGGAGATCAACGAAAGTAGAATCCTTTATCTATTGCGACTTCGTGAGCCATCGAATACTTCAATGTGAAAACAGTTATGGTTTCAATTGGGAATTTCGATTACTTGATTATGTGGCTTTGATAATTCTAGTTTCATGAAAAGATATAGCTAGGATTTATTAGCCAGTCTAACGAGCTTTGAAAGAAGGCGTAGAAGTGTTTTAATTTGTAGTCATTCCATTTCAAAATCGTTTGCATAAGCAAGTTTTGTAAGATTTAGTTTACAATTCGCAAAGCATA
>JACYFF010019584.1:86507691-86529105 GCA_017589665.1 Selenicereus undatus
ATATATATATATATATATATATATATATATTCTTTTTCAAATTGTATGTTAAAATAAAAATATCCTAAACTATTGTAATCTGTGTTTTGATTGTGCTGTTAATTAAAGTTACTAGAGTTCAATAATTGGACAATAGAATGTGCTCAGTTATTTCTTGAAGCACACATCGGGCAAGATACGCAAAACAAAAGCTAACGATCAACTGACTAGCCATATATGATACAGAGTTTTTTTTTTAATTTTAATAATTAAGTAAGAAAATTTAGGCGTCATTTCTCTCAATGATTCAACCTAATAAGTTAGCATACATAGAAAAAAGGAAGAATATTTTTTTCATTATTTTTTAAAATAGAAGCCATAATTAGATTTTCTTTATCTCAATGTACATGCTTAATTTTATTTTGAAATGAAATAAAAATATGTACTACGTACCCATCATAAATGTATTTAGAATCTAATGCCCCTAATTTGATGTTAAACCTATAAATTCAACGAATTAAATAAACATAGTCAAGAGAAACTAAAAGAAAAAAAGTAACATCGATCGGGTATAAAGTGTACAAATTCAAGTATTGAGTATATGAAATACAGATAACAAGGAGACTACTATTAGATTTGAGTCAATTGGTTAAGGAATTGTCAAAATTGATAATTGTTATGTAATTGTTTTTAAATTTTACGTACAAATATATAGCGAGGAGAGGCAGAGGGCATAGAGGTAGGGGAATTGGCCTGCAGCCATGAAAGTTGCAGACATCCCTCTGAAGCGCTAAAAGAAGTTCCCACCGAGGCACCAATGCCTTTTTTTCTTTGTTTTTTTTTTTTTTTGTGGACTTCTTTTCTTTCTTTGTGGTTTTTTTTCCCCATTGCAGGTAGTAGTTTAATTATGATTATGTTGATCCCCACTTTGAAATTATTTTTACCATTTATGTGTGGAGTAGGAATATGTGACGGGGTGCAGTCACGGGATATATGGATATGCCATTGTGGGAACAATAATGCGCCATAATCATAATTACTTGAGAGGGCATAAGTTGGGGGTGTGGTTGGGTGTCACCAAGCAAATTGTTACTTGTCTTTTAGTGCACTTCATCATTATTTATTATTGCTGTTTTATTTGTTCTTTATTTTTAAAAAAATCACTTATATTAGAATCGTGAGATAATTACTAAAAACTGTTTATGTATAATTGAAAGATTTATCCAGAATAGAAGGAGAATAGGAAGAAAAATCATCTTTTCCTAAAGTCTTGATCATATTAGGATTGATTCACTTCCCGACATAACAATATTTTTGTTGAAGCAAATATGATAATATGATCCCTTGCATATTTAGAATATGATCACCAATAATATCTAATTGGATGTAAGGTTCGTAAAAAGGTTTATACAATAAGGAAAACAAACTCTAAATCTTCAAGATCATGTATGCAAAAGCACTAACTCTTTGGGAATAAAATAATAATAAGTTAATTACTATGTTAGAGACCCTTTTAAAAGTTATGATTTACATTATAAATAGAACATATAAAACATATAAAACAATGTTCTTTAATATTAGTAAGGTTGCGCCTAATTAAAAAAAATTAAGAATTACGATTTTCAGATTTTCATTCAACTTTCAGGTTTGGGCAAATAAATACGTTTAAGTTTAATAACTGAATTTTGGTTTATTCTTAACTCATACAAAATTGTTTGATACAAAACAAATAATCAATTCTAAACTTTAGACAAGTCAAGCACCAATAGAAAAAAAAAAGTGTATGTCATCTATTCATTTTATTGGAAATATAAATAGATCCATCTCGAAAATAACCACATGCATTTTAGAATTTAGAGATTGAGGTATGTTTGAAATCATATTTAAATTAGATTGCGCACATATGGCTCAAAACACTTTTAATAGTGTTTAAATTTAAGTATCCAACGATAATGAAATTGATATTAAGTTGTTATTTGAGTTTTGGGGTGTTATTAAGGTGCCATTGGATGTGGATGGTCTTGTATAATGTGTTGATATTAAAGACTCAATTCTTTATAATTACTGCTTAAAAGTATTATATGCAACTATTTTGTTTTTTGGGATAAGATTTGTCCACTGAGCGTGTGGTATCTCACTCTCATCTCTATTTTCCTTTCCCCCAAGTTCTTGAAAAGATGCGTAGAAGTCTCGGTTCATGTAAAATAAGGCAGAACCTCCCTATTTATTTTGAAAAAGGAGTCATGTGTGTGTGTGTGTGTGTGTGTGTGTGTGTGTGTGTGTGCGCATAGACTTAGATTCATGAGTTAAATGATGTAATGTGATAAATTCAAAAGTTCTTGAGTATACATAAGTTAATTACTATAGTCTATGTAATGCATATTGGCTTGTGGTTGCTTTAAATAGCCGTGTAAGCCAACCAACTGAATAGTCAATCATATTGTTGTTTAGAGTTGAGTGTTGTTTTGGGATGTAAACCCAGTGCTCTGGGCGTGTGATCCGCTGAGTTGTATCTTTATTTCTTTGTTTTATTTAGCTTTATAATTTATGTGCTCTAGATGTGTGACCTGTGGAGTTGTGATCTTTGGCTTATAGCCATCGAGCTTGTTGGACATATTATTTACGTTTTCATTGTTACAAGTACCTAATGTAAGGCTATAAGCCTAAGTTGATCAGTTTTTAGACAAAACTCTGTCCGTTTTTCGTTCCAAAATTTTAAAAATCACTAACACCACAAGCTCTAAACGGTAGGGGCATCACAACATTATTATACCAATAGTTGGTCAAATAAACATTGACTTCCCAATTTGATGATGTGGTTGTTTATTTATCACATGTGGATGATATATTTTCCCTTATTTTATTGATACTATTATCTACATGCAATAGATAAGCTACTAAGTCATGAAATCTCAAATGTTAGGGATAGTTAATTATATCAATACCATCATAATCATATTTTGATGAATAAGTCACTGCGACTTAAAATTTGCTTATTAAAGTTTGTTAGTTTGATCCGGTGATAGCATATAATGTTTAATACCCTCAAAGTTAGGCATGTTGAGAGCCAACTCATTTGGATAATGGCTCCATTTACTTTTATTTATTCTTCATTTTTCAAAAAATAATTTATATAAGGCAACTCATTTGGATAATGGCTCCATTTATTTTTTTTAATTCTTCATTTTTCAAAAATAATTTATGTAAGGCTTCTGAGATAATTACTAAAAACTATTTGTGAAGAATCAAAAGATTTATCCAGAATTGAAGTAGTGTAGGAAGAAAAATCATTTGTTCCTAAGATCTCATGTTAGGATTGGATGTAAGATTTGTGAAAGAGGGTTATACGGTACATAGTTAAATCTTCAAACTCTAGACCTTCAAGACCATGTACGCAAAGCAGCAACTCTTTGAAAGTAAAATACTAATAGCTACTGTTGGAAGCCTCCACCTCAGAAGCAGCAAGAAGAAGAAAAGAAAGAAAAGAAACAAAGGCAAGGCAACATGAAAGAAATCTGAGCTGGCAAGATTAGTTACAAATTAGTTAGCAAGACATTCCCTCACAACCATTGTATATAAACATAACATTTTGTCATGGAAAATTAATTGAGAAATAACAGAATAATAACTCTCATCTCTATCTCTCTGTATGTTCTATTCTCTTGCAACACGTTTGGGTATTCAATCATGCTCAAGGATATGTTCACAATTAGGAAAACTAACATGGTATCAGAGCCAGCCAACAGGTTCTGAAATTTCGATTCTCTAGTTCTCGATTAACAGAATTGGATAGCTTCAACTCATTTTTTTTTCTTTTTTCGATTATTACATTCTCTTCAGCCATTTCTATATCCAGTTTCTTTTTACAGAGTGATTGTTGATTGATTTCTTTACTTCATTCTTTGAGCCTGTTGATTTCTTGAGTTCTTTGTACAAAGATTCTTGCATCTTGTTTCGTGATTGAAAAAAAAAATGGCTCATAATCTGCAATTAGAGCAGACTCAAATTCCATTAAACAATTATACACTTGATCCTGGACACATTTTGTATCTTCATCACTCTGATAACCCTAACTGCAGTCTCACTAATGAACCTCTCAATGGAATTAATTTCGGTCAGTGGAAGAGGTCATATGAGGTAGCTCTTAGTGCAAAGAACAAGTTATCATTTGTGAATGGTACATATGAGAAACCTGGAGATGATTCACTATTGTTACCTTTGTGGGAAAGGTGCAACAACATGGTTATATCATGGTTATTACATTCTGTTGAAAAAGACATTGCAACCAGCATTATCTACACTCCTACTACCGCATAGATTTGGAAAGACCTATCACAAAGATTCAGTTTCAATCAAGGCACAAAGATTTACCAGTTACAAAAAGATATGAGTAATCTTTCTCAGGGTAATTTGTCTGTTTCTGCATATTTCACTAAATGCAAACAGCTTTGGGATGAATATGTGGTCTTGGTAGGACCCTGTGCATGTCCATCTACTAGTTCTGCTATAAAACTTATAGAAAGACAGCAATTGATGCAGTTCTTGATGGGTTTAAACGAGAGTTATCATGTTGTAAGGAGTAATATTTTGATGCTGAATCCCTTGCCATTAGTAAGTCAAGCTTGTAGCATTGTTTTGCAAGAACAACAGCAAAAGGAAATCAAGAATTCCAATGCTCCTATTCAAATGGAAGCTGATGCTTCTGCTTTCTTAGCAAATCAAAGGAAATAGTTTTCAAGAAGAAATGTTTTGAATCCTGCTCAATATACTCATGTTGACCATCGCAGTTTGTAATATTCTGTGCCTTTTAATGCTCCCTCTGGTGTAAGAAAATCTAATGTGCAGTGCAATTATTGTAAGAAATTGGGGCATACTATAGACAAGTGCTTCAAACTGCAAAGGGTAAGAAGCCAGTTTAACCAAGACAAAAGAGTAGCTGCCACAGCTCAGCAATCTCATTCAGCATCTGACTTTGAAACTGTTGCTTCAAGTCAAAAATCAGGCCATCATACATTGACAACAGAACAATATGAACAAGTCTTGGCATTACTTAGCAAGCAAAACATGGAAGTTACCACCAATATACCAAGTCAGCATTCTGGTTTTTTGGCTGGTAAGTCATTTTGTTTGTTGTCTACCAAATCTGAGCTGAGTTGGATAGTAGATAGTGGAGCTACTGACCATATAACTCCACATCTACAATTGTTTAAATCCTACATTCCTATGACACAAGGGTGTTTTATAACAATGCCAAATGGGAAGAAGGTTCAGATTAAACACATTGGTAGAGTTGAGTTGAGTACAAATCTAACATTACATGATGTTCTGCATGTGCCAGATTTTCAATTTAACTTACTTTCAGTAAGTAAGTTAGCCAAACACCTTTCTACTAGTATAGTGTTTACCCCTGATACATGCTACATACAGGACCATTTGAAGAACAAGAAGGTGGTTCTTGGTGAAGAAAATGGGGGATTATACTTGGTTAGGCCTATTACTGCTGTCAAACACATTGGTCAGGATCATTCTAATTCATTAGTACAGCAACAGCAGCAGAGACAATTCACTTCTTGTTTTTTTACCTTAGAACTTTGGCATTGTAGGCTTGGACATCCTTCTTCTCAGTATATGACACACATACAAGGTTTGCAATGCAAAGCACCCACCAGCATCTGCAGTATATGTCCACAAGCCAAACAACATAGAGCTTCTTTTCCTTCAAGAACAAGTAGAGCAACTGCAGCCTTTGAAATTCTACATGTAGACATTTGGGGTCCCTATAGGGTCTCTACTTATGATGGATATAAACTATTTTTGTCTATTGTGGATGATTACACTAGAGCTACTTGGATATTTTTGATGCCAAATAAAAGTGGTGCTTTCCATTTGTTAGAATCTTTTATTGCTTTTGTTGGTACTCAGTTTAATGCTCAAGTGAAGACTATTAGATCTGATAATGGTCAAGAATTTTGTGACCAACATGCTCTAGCATTTTACAGCAGCAAGGGTATCATACATCAAACATCTTGTGTGGATATTCCACAGCAAAATGGAGTGGTAGAAAGGAAACACAAGCAATTATTATAGGTAGCCAGGGCTTTGATGTTCCAATCTAAGATTCCCACCAAGTTTTGGGGAGATTGTGTTTTGACAGCTACATACCTAGTTAACAGATTGCCAAATTCTGCCATTGGTTTCAAAACACCAAATGAGTTACTATACAACAAACAACCTAACTATGAACATCTTAGGATTTTTGGTTGCTTATGTTTCATATCAACCTTGAAGGCTGGGAGAAGCAAGTTTGAACCATGAGCACATCCATGCATTTTTCTAGGCTATCCTCTGACCAAGAAGGCATACAAGGTCTACAATTTGGTGACCAGAAGAATTCACTACAGCAGGGACATCATATTTCATGAGCAACATTTTCCCTACTCTGATATTCCTTCCTCTGACACTGTGCTACCTAATAGTATGTTTCTAAATTCTGACACTTCTCTCCCTCAACCTGATTTCTCAGCTACTTCTTCAGATGGCAGAACTTATTCTGACAATCCCTCTTCACAGCACCAATCATCTCCCATTTCTTCTCAAAATGCCTCTCCTTCACATATTTTCTCATATGCACAGCACCTGCCTCCTCCCCAAATTACCACTAGGAAGTCAATTAGGACTTCCAAACCTCCATCATATTTGCAAGATTATATCTATACCCACAAACCAAAGTCTCAAGCTCCTACTACACAACATTGCTGCAATCTGGTTACATTCTCTGCATTTACATCAACCCAGCAACAACAGATAACCCAGCTTGACCATTTGCATGAGCCAAGCACATACAAAGAAGTTGCCTTATCACCTAACTGGGTTCAGGCAATGCAGGCTGAAATTGATGCTTTACAAACAAATCACACTTGGACTGAAGTGTTTTTACCTCCTGGAAACAGGGCTATTAGCTCTAAATGGGTTTACAAAATTAAGTTGAAGGCTGATGGATCATTAGAGAGATACAAAGCAAGACTTGTTATTAGAGGCAATACACAAAAGGAAGGGGTTGATTACACTGAAACCTTTTCCCCTGTGGTAAAAATGACCACCATCAGAACAATTATAGCGCTTGCAGCAGCCAGAAAATGGCCCCTCTATCAAGTTGATGTCAACAATGCATTCTTACATGGGGATTTGCACGAGGAAGTATATATGAAGATGCCTGAAGGCATTCCTAACCCGGCCAATAAAGTATGCAAACTACAAAAGTCCTTGTATGGCCTTAAACAAGCCTCTAGACAATGACATGCTAAACTTGCTGATTTTTTGAAAACACAAGGCTATACACAACCCAAAAATGATCATAGCCTTTTTCTCAAAAATTCAGCTTAGCATCTCACCATAGTAGCAGTATATGTTGATGATATTCTCTTGACAGGCTCAGACCCATCTATTATTCAAGAACTTAAGCACAGCTTAAACACTGCCTTTGGCATCAAAGATTTGGGGTTTCTTCATTATTTCTTAGGTTTTGAAGTGGTTCCTCATCATGATGGTGTCAGCCTCACTCAAAGAAAGTTCACCCAAGATTTACTAAATGGCTCTGGTCACTTGTATACTAAGTCAACTGCTACACCCCTACCCATAAACTGCAAACTTACACCTGATATTGGGGTACCTTTAGAAGATCCTACCTCATATAGAACCTATCTTGTAAAGTTGAATTTCCTCTCCAACACAAGACCAGACATTTCCTTTGCAGTTCAGACCCTCAGTCAATTCATGCAAAAGCCTACTTCTTCTCACATGGCAGCACTAGATCACCTCCTCAGGTATATTTCTAGGACTGCAGGTCAAGGCATTTTATTAAGAGGCACTGACTCTCTTCTACTCACAACCTAATCTGATTCAGACTGGGCATCCTGTCCCATCAGCAGAAGGTCAGTCACTGGATATGTGGTTCTCTTGGATAAATCTCCTATTAGATGGAAATCCAAGAAACAAGGAACCATTGCTAGATCCTCAGCTGAGGCTAAGTATAGAGCAATGGCACAGGCCGCTGCCGAAGTTACATGGCTTGTCAACCTCCTTCAAGAACTGGGTGTCTCCAAGCTTAAACTTGTAACCCTACATTGTGACAACCAGTCTGTTTTACATATTGCCCGTAACCCTGTGTTTCACGAACGTACAAAGCACATTGAAGTTGATTGCCACTTCACCAGAGATAAAGTCTTAGAAGGACTGATACAATTGAGTTATCTTCCTACCCACTCTCAGCTAGCAGATGTTTTAACCAAAATTCTCCCATCGCAGCAGCATTGGCATCTCTTGGACAAGCTTGGCATGTTCCCTCCACATTCCAAGCTTGAGGGGGGATGTTGGAAGCCTTTACCTCATAAGCAGCAAGAAGAAGAAAAGAAAGAAAAGAAACAAAGGCAAGGCAACATGAAAGAAATCTGAGCTGGCAAGATTAGTTACAAATTAGTTAGCAAGACATTCCCTCACAGCCATTGTATATAAACACAACATTTTGTCATGGAAAATTAATTGAGAAATAACAGAATAATAACTCTCCTCTCTATCTCTCTCTATGTTCTATTCTCTTGCAACACGTTTGGGTATTCAATCATGCTCAAGGATATGATCACAATCAGGAAAACTAACAGCTACAGTGGAGATCCTTTTTCGAAGCTATGGTTTTCATTATAAATAAATTAAAATGTAGTTGAACCCAAAAAATTAAGATGTAAAACACTTGAAAACATTGTCAATATTAGTAAAATCCTGCCTAATTAAAAAGTAGTTCATTCAATTTCCTTATTTGGACAGATGAATATCTTTAAGTACAACGATTGAGTTTTGGTTTATTTGTAACTTATACAAAATTGTTTGATACAGAACAAATAATCAATGTTTACACTTCAGAGAAGTCAAGCACCAAAAAAACAAAAAGGTGTGCTACGTCTTTTTTTCAACGGTTTAGGGGAGCTACACTTCAAACATCAGCTATTCTGCTATACCTTTTTTATCTGAAAATAGAAATAAATTTAGCTCGAAAGAAATGAAATGCATTTTACAGATTAAGATTAATTTGATTTGAAATTATATTCAAATTAGATTGAGTAGATATAGCTCAAAACGTTTTTTTTCCCTGAAAGAAAAAGAAGAGGGATTATTGATAAACCTTCATTTCGACCTTATTTTAGCCCCTAGTTGATTCCTTTTTCCATTATTTTCATGTTTGGTCTTGAGGAGAATGGGTCAAATCGCCCCCCTTTAGTATTATATTTTGCTAATTTACCATCTTTTTGTATTTTCAGGAGTTCTATCGAAGGAATGAAAGGATTGTTGATAATTAGCAGAAAGGACTGCCAAAGAGGCCAGGTTAAAGTCGCGAAAGTGGTCACTCGGCGTCGCACGGAACTTCTAGAGATTCGGCACGGGGACCCCACGCTTACCGGCACAGTCGTGCCACGTCGAAGAATCGAGAGGAGCCGGCTAGTAGGGTGGCACGGCCACCCAGTGCTAGGTGGCACGACCATGCCACCTCAGCTAGGGTGGCACGGCCACCCTGTGCCCCTAGGCGCGGCCATGCCCACCCCCCACGCCGTCGGGACTTAAATTCTTTTGACTTGTGGTTTTCGGGACATCTCTTGTTTTATTGTTTTTCTTTACTAGAGAGCATCTTTTAGAGGAGATTTTGAGGGTATTTGAGAGAGTTTTATTTTCATGTATTTGGATTGAATTTGCCGCAGTCGAAGATTGTTCCACCTTTTAACAACAATTAAATCAAGTTTGTTCTTAATTTTTTTCCTTCTCTTCATTGCTTCTCTAGGGTTTCAGTTGAATCATGTTTAGTGAATTGGGATTTATTATTGTTGCTTTTGAGGTGATACGTGACTAATTTCCCAACTCAGGTTGGGATTAATGCTAAATATATGTAGTTGAATTAAGAATTAGTCTAAACCCTTACTTTCCCCTTGTTTGTGTTAATGTTTTCTAGTATGCGCACCACGGGTTCGCTGAAATGCTCAATTCACCTATTGTTATTGAGGTTCGAGGGAGCATTGAAAGACAAAACCTTTGCCTAGCGTGACTTAGTAGACAATTAGGATTTCAATATAAAAATAATTAAGGTTCTAATTGGGATTCGAGATTGTAGCCTTGCAATCCTCTAACCTTTAATCCCATGAAAATAGGCAATTTTGGTTCTAGAATTAGTATTCGACCCTTGAGAGAGAGAGGAGATGGACTTAATTAACAATCACTCCACTCATGACTTATACTCAGGTTTGTTTGACAGGGTTAGTAACTGATTCACTATCATATTCGTGTTGTTAATTCCAACTTGGGTGTTTACCATTCTGCTATCTCATTCAAATTCCTAGTTGTTATTCCTATCGTTAGTTAATATTTCAATCTCCAAAATTTATTAGCCTAGATTGAGTAGAATAATTAGTTCTAGTAGTTCAAAGCAAGCTCATTGTGGATTCAACTCGTATTTGCCGGTTGCTAGCTACAGCTACGCCGTGCACTTGTGGTCTAAAACGTAACAAGTTTTTGGCGCCGTAACCGCAGAACTTGTTCCTTTCAATATTAGAACCAATTTAAATACTCTAGACTAGGTTTTTAATTTTTCTTTTTGTAGTTTAGTTCTTCTTTATTTTTGCTCGATACCATTTATGTTAGGTATAGTGTTTGCTTTGTATGTGCAGGAGGAGTCAAGGAAGTCAAAACCTTGCCCCCATCAATCCTAAAATCGAAGCAACCGCGCGCTTGTGACGCGGAGAAGCCAGAAGAAGAAAGAAAACAGAGGTGGCGATGGCCCAAGAAGATAATAAGGTGTTGCGGGACTATGCCCTGTCGTAGGTATCGGGCGTTACCTCATCCATTGTTAGCCCTGTGGTGGAGGCTAAGAACTTCGAGCTCAGCCCTGCGTTCATCACATTTATCGAGCGGGACCAGTTCGGTGGACATCCCTTAGACAACCCCAATGCGCATCTTTGCAAATTCCTTGCAAAATGCGATACCATCAAACTCAACGGGGTGTCCACTGATGCAATTCAGCTACGGCTCTTCCCCTTCTTACTGAGGGCTAGAGCCAGCGACTGGCTGCAGAATGAGGAGCCCAACTCATTCACTACCTAGGAGGTCCTTTCGAAAGCATTCCTCAACAAATACTTCCCGCCTGGAAAAATTGCAAAACTGAGGACTGACATCACCTCCTTCTATCAGAGAGATTGGGAGTCCTTGTACGAGGCATGGGAGAGTTTTAAAGGCCTCTAGAGGCAGTGCCCCCATCATGGTGTCCCTGATTGGCTACTAGTCCAGACATTCTACAATGGGTTAGAACAGTCAGTAAAGATCACAGTCAATGGTGCTGCAGGAGGAGCTCTGATGGGGAAGTCCATTGAGGTAGCAAAGGCTTTGTTGGAAGAAATGACTTCCAAAAATTAGCACTGGTTAAGCGAAAAAGCCACCCCGAGGAGGAATGGTGGCAAGTACGAAGTAGATGCCATGACACTCCTAGACAACAGGGTGGATGCATTGGCACAGAGGCTTGACAGAGTAGGCACTTTCCCTACTCCAGGAGGTCCTTCAGAGTTGTCCGTTGGGATCTGCGCCATCTATGAGACCTGTGGTGTGCAAGGGCATACCTCCGTTGAGTACTATAATGCTCCCCTACCATTGAGCACGCCACCCCAACCACGGGGCACTTCTTACCCCAATGGTCACAGCTCGAGATGGAAAAGTTACTCCAACCCCTCTTACCGGAACCCTAACCCTTAACCCCAAAATGCTGTGCAGCCACCTGGGTTCCAGTACAGAGCCTATTATACCCTACAACTATCGCCTCCACAACCCAAATCAGGCTTAGAAAGTCTTATGGAGCAGTTTATAGCGACTCAAACTAAGACTAATAAAGCTCTTAGTGCGTCGATTAATCAGCTGACTTCCAAGTTCGATGCTATGGCAACCCATCAGAAGGCGATGGACACCCGGGTCGCCCAGATCGCACAGCAAGGTAGTCATCTGTCCCGGCCTCAAGGACACTTACCAGGTCAGGCCGAGAACCCTATATGACATGTCAATGCTATCTCTACAATGAGAGAGGGGTTAGAGGAGAGCCAGTGATGGTCATCCAGGAGACAATTTTAGTTCCTAATTCTGCAGGAATTGATAAGGCAAAAGAAGAAGGGAGTTTGAGCTCTATTGGGACAGTTAGTCCTACACCTCCAGTTCGCCCCTATCAGCCACCAGTACCAAACCCTCAGATGGTAGCCTGGGCCAAGCTATTTCAGCTTGAGTCCAAATTTGCTAGATTTCTGGATTTACTGAAATGGATTTACACTGATACTCCTTTCTTAGAAGCTCTTAAGAAAGCACCATCCTACCTACAATTTTTGAGAGAGCTTCTGTCCAAGAAAGTTGAGCCTGGAAGAAATTCAGTAGTTCCAATTGGAGAGGTGTACAACGTAGTTTTGCAGAGTCAACCACCATCCAAGCTGTAGGACCCAGGCAGTTTTTCCATCCCCTGTGCTACAGGGGATCTGCAGATTGAGAGAGCTCTTTGTGACCTGGGTGCTAGTGTGAGTATGATGCCTCTCTCTCTATAGGAAGCTTCAGTTGCAGACCGTGCAACCCACCAGTCTGACTGTTCAGTTAGCAGATTACTCCAACAGGCAACCTGTAAGCATTCTGGAGGATGTTCCAGTTTAGGTGGGTCAGTTCATCTCCCCATGCGATTTCATCGACATGGGCATGGATGAGAGCTCCCAGATGCCTATCATTTTGGGGCGACCGGTTTTAGCTACTGCTGGGCCGATGATCGACACGTAGGCTAGCACTATATCTTTTTGGTTTTGTGGGGAGAGGGTGGATTTCTATTTCCCTCCACCCACACCATCGTCGGTGCCTGCTACCCTCCCGCCTCCTGAGGCTCATACACATTATGTTCCTTCCGCAGCTATTACGGTGACTATAATGCTTGATGGAGATGGGGGGCCCCGTCAGAGGCCTACAGCCTCGCACTTTCTTTCATGTGTGACTCATCCAAGATTGCATCTGTAAAACTTGGTATTGTTCTCTTTGAAACCACATTTAGCATGTTCTCACCTTGATATGATTGAGGCAACTTTTGTTCATTATAGCCACATGAGCCAAAAATCCACTCATTGATGTGTAATCCCCTTTGCTAGCCCCTTGTGCCTTTCCCTTGTCATTGTTGGTGCACCCTATGCACTACACACTTGTCCTATGCATACTTTCTATACCCTTATCAAGGTCTAAGGGGGGAACACTTCCATTTTGAGTTGGGTTAGTTTTGGAGGTTGGTTCACTTTGCGCGCTTTATTTGTGGTTTGATTAGGAGGAATTATGCTTTGAGTTTGTGGATCCCATGCCATTCACATGTACCTTGTTTTTGCTTCTCGAAGAAAAGAAAATAAATAAAAAAATGTTGAAAAAAAAAGAAGAAAGAAATAGAGAAGTTGTGAATAAGGTTTTGGCATGGGGTATGAGAATGAGAGTGTTAAATTCCCTCTTGAAGTTGCTGTGGGGTTTGTTTCCCAAATTTAAATGTGGTGTGAAGTCATTGATTCGATATGAGTTGTGGAAGTGTTTTTTTTGCTCCCTAGTCCTTTGACTATTAGTTGCACTCTTCCCAAATTTACTCCACTTCTCACCTTTCACCCTTAGCCCCATTACATCCTTTTTACAAGTCCTCATGATTGGCATATTCAATTTTGCACCACGTAGTGGAGGATTGAGAAATCTACCAAGCTTATAGTAGTTTTCTTGATTGGATAGAGTATTGAGTGCACCTTTGTTACATATTCTAAATACAATGAGGGGAGTGTTCCACTTTGCCCTAAAGTAAGGTTCTACCACTTGCTCACTCACCAGTTATTGCAAAAGGTCTTGTCTTGGTATGTGCTCCAATCTTGGGTATTTGATGTGTTACATTTAGGTAGGAGGCTTCGTGAATGGGAGTGTGCATGTTCATTGAAATTGTTTCGCACCTTGACTTGACTGCCTTTAATGCATGATTTAGCTTGATTTATCAATTGTTCATCTTTTGCCTGAGGAGGCGTGTGACTAGAGGTTTATCTCCCCCTTTGATCCTTCTTGAGTTAGTCTTGCTCGAGGACAAGCAAGAGGTAAGTATGGGAGAGTTGATAAACCTCTATTTCGACGTTATTTTAGCCCCTAGTTGATTCCTTTTTCCACTATTTTTATGTTTGATCTTGAGGAGAAATGGTCAAATCGGCCACCTTTAGTATATATTTCGCTCATTCAACATCTTTTCATATTTTTAGGAGTTCTACCGAAGGAATAAAAGGATTGTTGATAATTAGCAGAAAAGAGTGCCAAAGAAGCGAGTTTAAAGTCGCAAAAGTGGTCACTCAGCATTGCACGGAAGTTCTAGAGATTCGGGACGGGGACCCCACACTTACCGGCGCGGTTGTGCCGCGTCGAAGAATCGAGAGGAGCTGGCCAGCAGGGTGGCACGACCATGCCACCTCAGCCAGGGTGGCATGGCCACCTTGTGCCCCTAGGCATGGTCATGCCCACCCCCCATGCCGTTGTGGCTTAAATTCTTTTGACTTGCGGTTTTCGGGACATCTCTTGTTTTATTGTTTTTCTTTAGTAGAGAGCATCTTTTAGATGAGATTTTGAGGGTATTTGAGAGAGTTTTATTTTCATGTAGTTGGATTGAATTTGCCACAGTCGAAGATTGTTCCACCTTTCAACAGCAATGAAATCAAGTTTGTTCTCAATCCTCTTCCTTCTCTTCATTGCTTCTCTAGGGTTTCAGTTGAATCATGTTTAGTGAATTGGGATTTATGATTGTTGCTTTTGAGATGATGCGTGGGTAATTTTCCAACTCAGGTTGGGATTAACGTTGAATATGTGTAGTTGAATCAAGAATTATTCCCAACCCTTACTTCCCTCTTGTTCGTGTTAATATTTTCTACTATGCACACCACGTGTTCGATGAAATGCTCGAGAAAGCATTCATCTATTGTCATTGAGGTTCGGGGGAGCATTGAAAGACAAAACCTTTACCTAGCGTGACTTAGTAGACAATTAAGATTTTAATATGAAAATAATTAAGGTTCTAATTGGGATTCGAGATTGTAGACTTTGTAATCCTCTAACCTTTAATCCCATGAAAATATGCGATTTTGGTTCTAGAATTAGTCTTCGAACCTTGAGAAAGGGAGGGGATGGACTTAAATGACAATCATTCCACTAATGATGCATACTCGGGTTTGTTAGACAGGGTTAGTAACTGATTCACTATCATATTCGTGATGTTAATTCCAACATTGGTGTTTACCACTATGCCATCTTATTCGAATTCCTCGTTGTTATTCCTATCATTAGTTAATCTTTCAATCTCCAAAATTGATTACCCTAGATTGATTAGAATAATTAGTTCAAGTAGTTGAAAGGAAGGTCTTTGTGGATTTGGCGTGTACTTATCGGTTGCTAGCTACAGCTACGTCGTGCACTTGTGGTTTAAAATGTAACAGTTATCATCTTTCATATTGTTTTAATTTAAGTATCCAGTGGCAATTTGATTTGAAATTTATTCCTGGTTTATTTTAGGTTTAGAAATTTTACAACTGTCATAATTCCTTAAATATGTTGTATCGGTCCAGGTACATCCATGCATGTTTACAAATTCATTTAATTGTATATAATTGACTGCAAAATTTTTGTTTATTATAGAATATACTTAATATGTGTGCAAGTGTGAATTGAGTATGATAGTTAGAAAAGTTTTTATTTGAAATTATTATTAGAAAAAACTGGGCTCAAAGTCAATTACATTGACTTTCATGACTCTCTATACAGCCCACGAAGTAAAAAAGTTTTGGACACAAAAAATCTTAATTTTGGGAAGTATTGGAAGAGAATGATCCGACTTTTAACGTTGATTCTCAATTGACATGTCGAATTTTGATGTTATTTAACATGATTATATTAACACAAGATCATTTAAATTCTGACTTCCCAATTTGATGATGTAGTTATTTAGCTATCACATTTTGGATGACATATTTCATTTCATTTTATTTGTACTATCTTCTTGATGTAATAAGTGATTTCTACAATTTCATATCCTAAAGCTTAGGGATATTTAATTATATCAGTGCCACCATTGAGTCATATGCACTTTTACTTGCCAATTTGATATGCGTTGGTTGATTTAGTTTTCATAGGATAAATTCAAGTATAACAAGAATAATCATCTAACAAACAAAACACAATATTTGTATCCATCATTGGAATAAACGACAGATGACCAAACAACACTATGAATAAAAAACAAGGGTATATCGAAAACATGTTCAACCTTAGAAAATGCTAATCTAGTGGACTTGCCCAAACAACAAGAAACGCAATCTTTAAAAGCTTTAGTAGTTTGAACAATGTGCTTATTTGTATGTAGAGATGCTAAAACTCAAGAATTAGGATAACTCAAGCAATGGTACCACACTTGTGCAGGTTGATGAAGGGTAAAATTAGTAGAATGAATGTGAGGAGAGGGTCGAGGATGAAAGGGATAGAGATCTCCTTCACCTATCACCTGAAGTAGAAGTATCCCTATTGTCTTATCATGCGTATAAACAAAAGAGTCATCAAACAAAACTTGGCAATTATTATCAGGACACAATGCTTAATATGAAATCAAGTTTTGTTTTAAAGAGGGAAAATACAAAACAGAATTTAAGCATAATATGCAGGAAGTAGTAGGTAAATAACAATTGCCACTTTTAGATGTAGGAAGAATAGCATCATTACCAACCATAATTTTAGTATTGCCATGATAAGGAGGCTTAAAGACTAAATTACCCTCAAACGGAGTCATATGAGCATAAGCTCCTAAATCTGGATACCAGGTCTCTTGCATATCACCAATAGACATTTCAATAAAGGAGAAAGGAAGGGATTCAAGAGACTTTCCTATAATAGAAGGCAAGTCAGGACACTGAAGAACAAAATGTCCAAAGCAAAACAACTTTGACACACAACAGAAGTGGGGTTGGCACCAAAATCCTGAACTGATTTTTAATTACCTGCAGAGGACAAGTTAGAACAACAGCAGACACGAATAAAAAAACATGGCAAGATTGAATCACATATGCGCGTACCTATAGGCATATTGCTACTAAATGCTTGAGAATTTAGTGAGGATAAAGTCTTATTATTATAGTTCTGGCCACGATCACCTGAGTTATTACGATTATTATTATTCTTATAATTGTTGTTGTGCTAACTGCCACCCATGCGCCCCTTAGAATTCTACTGGTGATTATTCATGTTGGAAGACAAAGTAGGAACCACTAAAGAGGTATGGGATGTAGCAAGAGCAAGATGAGCCACAGTATGATCCTTTATCTCCTTAAGACTCTTGAGTAGTTGTTCATGAAGTAATAAGTGAGGCCAGAGATCTTCAAAGGAGAGGTTCATAAGAACATGGCTCATACTCACAACCAAGACCCAAAAGTGTATGATGCACCAAATCAAATTGAGGAACCAGGCGATTTGCCAAGGAAAAATTCTCAACGATAGTCTTAATATCATGTAAATAGGCATCCATAGTTTAAGAGTCAGACTTCCAAACAGTGGTAAGCATACGTTTAAGTTCAAGAGCTCTAGCCATAATAGCATTTAAGAAACATTTATTTAAATGCGCCCATAGATGAAAAGAAGTCGGACAATCATGCACGTTAACCAAGACTTCAAAAGAAAGTGTAGCAAAAATCTATAAACGAATATTTTGATTATAGCTTATCCAATTTTAGAAGTCAGGATTGGGAATAAACTCAGTGGAAGAGCAGGTGATCATGGATGTACCTAGTGGGTATAAACCATAAACAAAGCATTAAAGACCGTGAAAGACAAGGATGGCCGTGAATTGAGAATGCCACGTCAAAAAATTCTTGAGGCTCTAAAGATGAACTGTAACAAGGTTGGAGACATTTTGGTGCTATAGGCGTTGCATAGAAGGTAGAAGAAGGCGGCGGTGATAGAAAAGGTGGCAAGATCAAGCAAACGTGAGGAGGACACGATGGTGCTGAGCATGAGGAGCCCACCTCAAACTAAGAGTATCCAGGCAAGGAATGCAAAGCCGATGACAATGGTCTAATGAGCGGTCCATGCGGACCATAAATAGGTAAAGAGGCAACAAGGGATGGAAATTATGGACATGTAGGAAGTTATTAAAATAGAATGGATATGTAGGTTACATCGTGGGCAAGAAAATGGAGACGTGGCTACAATAAGGAGGAGAAACAATCTCAGTTCGCATGGTCACAAAAGTAAGCCTCAGGGTCGGCACAAGGGAGCAGCATAAGCTGTCGACAATAGCGTAGGGTGGAGTATAGAAGCACCATGCATGGAGGTGATCGGCTAGGTGGAAGAGGGGGTGGTGCATGAGTAGAAGGCTCCATAATTTGGGGGGGGGGGGGGGCTTTGGCCCAAAGCATAATGGGTGGGGAATTTCAACCATGATAGCTAGGAGCTTTGGAAGAAAGGCTGGGAGGAAAAGAAAAGGAAGGAGTTCATAGGAGGAGAGAAGAGAGATTAGGTTTAGGGTACTGCCTATGATACCATGTGTAGTACTTAGGAAACCTGCTCCAATGTAGGGTGCCCGGGTGTATGTTTGTATTAATAATTAGGGCTTTGTACAGAATAATTACAAGGCTAAATTAACGAAATTATGTTACGCGTATATATTACACTATTAATAAGTAATGCAAGAAAATTATAGTACAGTATGTAAATCATAACACTGAATGAATCAACTGTAAATTCGACTTTGCAGCCTAATCAATCATTATATTGCCTCTTTATAAAATACTAGTAGGGATAAAAATGACCAAAATCAAGCTCAATCCTCGCAGACTTAAGGCTTGTATCACGAACTACTTTATGGGTTTGGCTCGACTTGTAAGTTCGTCAAACCTAAAAATTAGGGCAGGAGGCTTAGCTTGGTGGCTCATTAATACTCATAAGCCTACACGAGCCCATACTTTACATGTTTATAGAAGCTATTATTACAATACATCTTAGGATTAAACCCACTCTAATTTCACTTAATGGGAGTTGAACGACAATAACAAACTTAACCACATGCACACACATCAAGAGAAGCAACGGGGCATAATTTAACGAGGGAAAATTCCTCCACGTTGAGGGGAAAAACCACAGTTGGTAGCAACCAAAATATCCACCATAACAAAAAGATAGATGTAATTGGTAGACTCACAGTACTACATACTCTCATCCTTATCTAGCTACCTGGCTCTCACGATCACTAATCCTTATCTCCCATCCATAATCTCTCCCTCTGGCTATTGAAGTTTAGGTACCCGAGATATGACCCATAAATGTCCATAAGGCCAAATAGAATCTTCTAAAATATTCACACACAACTTGGGACATAATCCAACAATATGAAATGAGCAAAATCAAATTAAGTAAAATAATCAAATTTAAAAAGAAAAAAGAAACTTTGTATGATATACAATTAATAAAATTGAAACGAAATTGAGATAAAGAAAAAGGGAAGAATTCCATAATGGCAATGAGTATGATGTGCATCTCTCTCTCTCTCTCTCTCTCTCTCTCTCTCTCTACACATGCTCACACACACACACACACACACATATGAACTAACTAGAAAATTTCTATGTTAAGTGTTGGTCTGATTCTCTCTGCTCAACACCCTTGAAAACGGCTATGGCCACCGAAAATTGCCATGCTAGCCACCTCATAGTTCCTCTTAGTTTCGAAAATTACACTCAGCTGAAAGTCACCAGCTTTGATTCCATAGTTGTAATGTTTTGTTCACCCTCAATCTCACACTGGTAGTAAACTCTGCTTTCCATCCTCTCTGCGTCCCTCCCTCTCTTTCTTTCTCTTTCTCTCTCTCTTTCTGTGTGTGTGTGTGTGTAGCCAAGATATTTCAAAAATGAGGGTTTCAAAGATTAAATTATGTTGGCGAAATGATAGAAATTTAGTGTATTGGCCACATGGATTGATTGAATTTTGTCACATTCTGAGAAACTTGTTGAATTTCTATGCGAATTTATTGAAAATCTTTCTTTGTTTTGGGTCTTCATTTTGATTCAGTTTTAGTTGTAAACGAATATGGTACTAAAATACTTCTAACTCTTAAGGTTCCTTTGTGGCTGATTGAATGCTTTGTTGTAGTGCATAGTATGATAGCTTTATTTGTGGTTTAAAGTACGTGGATGAGATGTTTCTAAGAAAGCTGCAGTGTTCTACTATATTTTGCCAAGCCATTAGATGGATTGGTATATCAATGGCATCGCATCAGCTATTACTTTCTGGGGCATTCTAAATTGAATGCTTGAAGTGGATGAAATCATAAATGATTTGTGAAATCTTATGAAATATTGACTCCTGATAATATTAGCCTACCAGATTAGCAGTAGGCTTTGTGTGATGGTGGACATGATGTGGGTTAAACTCCCACATAGGCTACGTATAAAGTATCATCTTTTCTTCAAACTTGTGACAAGTACTAGGCTCCTTGAACAACTCTCTCAAAGTATCTCAAAAAGCTTGTCTAAGTAGCTAGCTTTAATCCTGATCATAACTCAAAGTATCTCACTAATTTATAGTACATGAAAAGTTTTTGCTCAATACATATGCACCCCTAAAAAGTGGGGAGGAATTCATTTCATGTAGAGAAAGTATAATTGTGAACTAGAAAGCAAACAAAAATAAAGCCTATGTAGGAATCGAACCTACACCTTTGATGTAATCGCACAAACACTTTTCCATTGAGCTAATAAATTGTATGAAAATTGCTTGCCAATGGTAACTATTTGAGATGAGAATGGGGAGTGCTTCCTCTCTTCATAAACCCATCCAGCCTCCAAATGACGACATTCGATCTTCCTAGATAGGAATTCATTAATTAATTCTATTATATTTGACTTCAATTATAAGCATTCGTTGCAGTTTCTTTTCTAACAACTTTTCGTGTGAGCTAGATATGTTGGAACATCACCATAAGCTGTAGTTTCTTAAGAAGAGTGTTGGAAGTTTAGGACGTACCTTAGCTTGAAAGCATAGGATCTCGTTGCTTAGGGATTACTCATAAATTGTTGAACTGTGACTGACGATGGCTACTAGAGTCACTGTTAGATCTTAGAGTATACTTCCACAAGAGGGGGCGTGAATTGTGGTGTCTGATTTTCGCGTTATAAGTAACAAACACCCTGACAGAGGTTGTTCTCCGATGACGAACACCCTGTTGACTTGTTTGCAGGGGGTGTTTTCAGATATTGTAAATGCGAAAATCACTAAGATAAATGCGGAATTAAAGCACACACAATTTTTACGTGGGAAACACCTCTAGCCCAACTGAGGTGTGAAAAACCACGACCTACCTCG
>JACYFF010019584.1:86529115-86543790 GCA_017589665.1 Selenicereus undatus
AGAACCTATTTTAGAGGCTTGTTCTCACATGTAGCAAACGGTTAATATAGTAAAGATTACAAACACTAGGGCCTGTTTGCAGATCATGTTTGGAGCAACACTTCTTGGACACATTTTTACACTTGGATTTGTTATCATCAAAACTTGAACATAAAAACTCAACAGTCACCATAGTTGTCACGCCCCAAACCCGAACCCGAATGATGGCGAAGCTAGTGTGAGAGGAGGGCAGAGAGATCTAGGGCTGCTATTTTGGTTTCTACTACCGATGCAAAATTAGGTTTCTAAACCCCTTATAAATAGCATCACAAAGCTTGTAACTAGCAATAAGTAGTTCATAGGAATGATTAATACGTAAGTAATCATTCTGTAACCGCCCACTTAATATGGGTTATCAATGTGACCACTATATTCGGTTAACTCCCCCCTCGGTCACATAAATCATAAGTTACAGTTTTCTCTCCCAAACTAATCTCTTTACGCCTTATACTCGGAATGGGGTGTGCGACCAGAAAGTAACCAATAGTGTTATATTAAGCCACCGTCTAACTAACATAATACTTTCACGAAATATGATACCCCAAATCATCCTTAACTTCACCAGTGGTATACATACTCCCTTTATGCCATATGATATATATCATATGGTTATATACTCAATATAATCATATGGGTTGATAAGGTGATGATGGATAGATTTTTCCTTAAACACTCACGAAATTTCATCTCAACTTAACTTTTTTCTTAATGTGTTCTCGCTGAACCGTATATATCATGTCCCTTAAGAAACACATTAAGGTAGCATTATCAAGCTTCGAGTTCATATCATAACTTAAATCGAAGGGTCATTGTCTACAGGGTCACATAATGATAAGAGATAGGGAAGTCAATTGTCACTCCATGTATGGGTCGTGACATAAGCACACACAATATAAAATGTGTGTCATGGCATAGCTCCCACTCAATTGGGCACGCCATTTTATGTGCCATGCAAATCGCCAGTCTAGATTTTCACCAACAAAATCTAATCTAGGCCACTAGATTAACATACTGAATGTTAATCTTGACACTCAAGATTTGGCTTTTAAGGTTTCAATATGAAATCTTATTTCATATTCGACTCTCTCGAGTCTCATCTTAGACTCACTAAGGCAATTATATTCATTTTACTCATACACTTTCAATATGAGTAATCAATATTGCACACCTGATGCCAATATAATTAGTCTCATCTTGCCTGCTACTCAAGTATTAGGGCGATTGTCTATGTGACTGAGCCAATCAGAAGTCCATGACAGTTCAATATGCCTAAAATGTAAAAATAAATCATGAGCATTTTGCTCATTTACAAAAGAAACATACCCATCACATAACAAGACATATCCAAGCACTAAACCTCATGAATTCCTAGACTCAACAAATGAGCTATGAATGCATCACTAGGAACAGGTTTAGTCAAAGGAACATAAACACCTTTTTAGTGTATATATATAATGGCAATACTTTTTGCCTCTATGGTAACAAGATAAACAATCTGCCTCCATAGCAGACATTATTGTGTAGTTTTGCTTCTTACTGCACCATGACATAGCTATCCTACCCAGGCTGAAGGCATATCCTGAGGTTGACCTAGACTCAGCCGAGTTACCACCCCAGCCAACATTTGGCTATCCTCTCAACTTGAGGTCTCCACCTTAATAGAAAAAGACTAAGTTTGAAATAGCTGAGGATAGCACTTGAATCTCTTGATGGCTTGCCAATCAGTACATGCGGGGTTGCTTTTGATAATGACTTACCAAACCAATCGTAAAACAAATGTCCGATCGTTTACATAATATGGCTTATATTAAGCTTCCTATGACAGTAGCGTAAGGGACATTGTTGATTATCTCTATTTCATCATCTGTTTTAGGGCATGGATCAAGACTAAAGGTTAGACCCTACTTAACGGGAGTATTGACGGGTTTGGAATTATAAATCCAACTTCGTTCCAAGAACCTTTGAAGTTTCTGGGGACGGTTTCAGATTATTTCCACTCCTAAGACATGCCCGGCTTTACCCATTTCTTTGCTCTCGATGACATAGGACAACCACTTTTAAGTAGTTTCGATAATCTCCAAGTTATTTCTAGCCAGCAGTATGTCATCAACGTACAAGGTAAGAAACATAATCCCCCCTATTGATCATTTGACATATACACAGTGGTCTTCTGAAATCATAAATAAGCCAAATGAAGTTATAGCTTCATGGAATCTAAAGTACCAAGATTTGGAAGATTGCTTAAGACCATTTATGGACCTTTTAGGATGACACACCTTGTCCTCTTATTCCTTTGATACAAAACTAATGGGTTGGTTCATACAAATATGTGCCTAAAGGTTACCCTTGAGGAAAGCAATCTTTACATCCATTTAAAACAACTCTAGGTCAATTGAGTTATCTGGGCTAGAAGTAGGCCAATAGAGGGAAATCTCACCACAATAGAAAATGTCTCTTTTTAGTCTATACCCTTAATTGGGTAAAACCTTTCACCACTAGACGAGACTTAAACTTTATTGATCGAATCAGCTACCCGACGTTTTATCTTGAAAAACCACTTGTTTTTTATAGACTTATGTCGAGGTGGAAGCTTAGTGAGTTCACAAACCTCGTTTCTTGCCATTGTATCAATCTCATCCTTCATGGCATCTATTCACTTTCTATGATTTGGTGAATCGATCGCTCTTAACAGGAGGTAGGTCGCTCAACTTCCAAGGGGGTTCATAGGAATATTTCTCCTTCGATTTAGAATATCATCCACGCCCACTTCTTCAGATCCTGGGACCTTCATTATATGTATGTCTAGCTGAGGAATCCCTCCCCCTTTCTCTAAGATGTATGAGACGTTCAGTATGTGTAGAATCACTCCTACTATCCATTGGAGGTGTGGGATCCTGAATGTGTAGACTAACTGCATGTTTAGGAACAAGAGAATGAGAATAAACCTCATTCTCAGGTTGACTCTCCTCAACTTTTGGAGATTGAAGATGAATGTCATTCTCCTTACAAACAAACCTTCACCATTCCTATCAAATAAGGGAGGTGTACCATCCTCAGTGACTTAGTGAGAATTTAAGTCCTCCCATTCACCGAGAGATGGTTGAAGGTCTTATTGTAACTTATACAATTTGAGGCCCTTTTTAAATTTCACCAAAAGCTTTGGAACTTCTCCTCAAGAAAATCGACATTGCGGGAATTCATTTCATCAAAGAGATATTCACGATCTCAATTGGTTCGAAGAGTTCTAACATTTCATTCCAATTAAGTGTCTGCTATCGCTATAAAGTGTGTGAACACATCAAGTACTTAATAGAGGTAAGATAATAGATACATACACCTATATATATGTAGCTCCATGATGTGGTTTCACATTCATGGGCCCGTAGATGTTGGGGTGAATAAATTTCAACGAACTCAATTTACTTAAAGCCTTACCAAAAGACTTCATAGTTGCTTCGCTAGCTAGACTTGACTCGCACATAGGCAACTTAACCCTAGTGAGTACATCTTAAAATACCATATTTAGCTAGTTTTTTTTTTTAAAAAAACTTTGTCTTGGCCACCATGGTCAAGTTGATCATGCATAAAAACAGAATAAAAATGAGCTAAAGGTGGAAGATGCTTCATTTCATCCAAAACATCAAAAACACCTTTCAATGGCCAAACAAATTGCATTGTATACAACATCTAAGACATCTAAATGAAAATCAAAGAAAAAACTAATATCGGAAACAAAAGACACAAGGGAACATTGCACCCCAGGTGGATAGAGACCATTGTGAAGAAGCAACGTGGTCCTTTCATGGAGTTTCATATGATATCTCCTTATTTCAGTGACACTTCTTTACCATCGTTACCTAAAATAACGGTTTGTGAGCCCACTAGGTAGAGATGAAAGTTCGTAAAGTCAGCTCTGTCATGAACTATGTGCCTGATTGCTCCCATGTCTACATCCACTAGGGATCATAGTTGGAAATTGATGAGCATACATATTATTTAAGATCTGCTATGAAAGAAGATACCTTAATTGACTTAGGACAACCTCGAGCGTAGGGTCCCTTACTTCCACCACTATAGCACCTCACACGTGCTATATTTATCTCTCTATTTTCCTTAGCCTTTTTCCATTTGGCAATATCACCCTTAGGTTCGGAACTTCAAGGGGAAATGAGTCTGGTTGAACCTGATGCTAAGCTAATCCCACATGTACTCAACAGTGGTATAACTTTCAATTCGCACATATGATCGTCATTAATGCAATACAACATAGTATAGCATATTGATCAACTCGTTCTCGAACCATTTTTTTGGTATTTGCTTAGGTCCTCTCGATACTGCTCACTAAAAATACCATCTTTGCCATTCTAAGAGCCCTGAAAGTCGTTAAGTGTTCTAACACTTCACGCTTGTTCAAAAGAAACTAAATCTTCTGACACTATGTGTCCTTGTTAATGCTGTCTGTCTCTTCATTGGTAGAGCAATCACCAATCATATTTTAAATGTCATATCTTGAAGTATATATTTTTAAAATTGACATTAGGCATATTTTCAAATAATTAAATTATCAAACACTCCATCATGCATGTCGTATGATCTAAAATTTCGTCAAACTCATAATCATCACATACAGACACAAATTAGAAGTTTTTATAATTTAATTATCACTTTTTTCATAAAACAAAACTTATGGAATACTCAATTGTTAAACTAATTAACACAATTAGAAATATTACAAGGATATTCAACTTAATCATGTAAAACAAATTTACATGAGGGTATGTTATATAAAATGAATTTATAAAATTATAAATATGCCATTCAAAACTCTATTAATTGACAAATCAACCAGAAAATTCATATTATTATATAAAAAATATTTACATAATAAAATGAAACAATATTGCAAACATATTTGAATAATGATATGTCAAAAAAGATGGTCATAGCCCTTATAGTATAAAACACATTTATATGATAATCATGAAACATATTCAAATGTCATTCGTAAATTATAAATATATTTACAATTTTATGAATTTAGATTTCATGAAACAAATTCATGAAATGTTGCTAAACTACATAATTGGTAGGTAACATGAAGTGAATTCATTTACTTAGGCAAGGAAAAAGTGCTAAAAAACACCTTATGTAATTATATAAAACACACTTATATAATATCACTAATTGATGATTGACATGGAACATATGCATGTGATAAAATATTATATAAAACATATTTATATAACATAATTGTGACATGAAATATATTCAAATATTATTCGCAAGTAATTATATAGAACACATCCATATAAAATCATTAATGTAAATAAAATGAAATGAATTCAAGTAAAACTTCTCAAAACACGAATTCAAATACTGCTCGCAAATTATTAATAGAATGTCTTCAGATAATATTGTGAACTTAAATTTTACGAAACAAATTCATAAAATGATCAAATACGCTATATCCAATTAATGGTATGAAACCGTTTTGTGCTAAACTTCATTGTAACATGAAACAAAGTATTTATATAAAATTAAATAAAACATATTATCATAAAACATATTCATGTAACCCAATTTTATATAAAGCATATTTATATAATATAACTTATAAAACACAACCTATGAGACATATTCATTTATGGACCAAGGGGGATTAACATCAATCTAATTATCACATAGATCTTTGATGGAATCCCCTTCAGCGAAGACATTGAAGAAGGTCCTAAGAGTCTAGGAAGGTCCAATGCAAGCTCCAAAGTTCAAGCAATGGTTCACATTCTAGAAAAGAGCCATGAAGGTGCAATCGGGTTAAACGGGCAGAAAGTATTCGGTTTTGTTCACTTGATTTCTTAAGCTACATTGCGGCTTAAGTTTGATATTTTTACATTTTTAGGATCCTCAAGATGTTAACTTTTAGGTCCAAGCATTAAAGGTCAATCATGCTCAGTCGAGATGAAGGGATCAAGCCATTTTGTTCAACCTGTCAGTTTTGGTCTAAAACTGCACGGTAAAATGTTTTAGAAGAAATCTCCCACTTAAACATGATTTAACCTTGATTTGTTTGTAGGAGGAGTTTTTACACACCCTAAGGATTCCCCCCATGGCCTGAAATTAAAATCATGCTCACTTTTGATTGGTGGAAATAAGGGCAGAAAACTGCTTCTAGAACCCGGCAAGCAGCTGCGTGTGTTTTCCTTCCTCCAAGGGTTTGCTAAGCTAGTATATGCTTACTTGCTTCCATCATGGTCCAAGACAGCCAAAAACACAATGATATGCTGCAAATTTACTTGGGAAGAGCCTAGCCAATGAGAGAATAAAGGAAGAAATCCCACCTTGCAACCGAATTGGCCAGCCGAAAAGTGCTCATACTTTACGGCTGCTTTCTCCACTTTTTCCTTAAGTAACTGATGTATTAAGCTTATTAGGAGTATCATTGTGAAGAATTATCATTTGTCTTGCTTTCCTTTACAT
This sequence comes from Selenicereus undatus, assembly GCA_017589665.1. Taxonomy (NCBI): domain Eukaryota; kingdom Viridiplantae; phylum Streptophyta; class Magnoliopsida; order Caryophyllales; family Cactaceae; genus Selenicereus; species Selenicereus undatus. Next base: position 86,535,632 of record JACYFF010019584.1, read on the forward strand.
TCTGGTTGTAACTAGCTTAGGTTAATCAAGCTTGTAAACTAGATTAGTCCTAAGTGCTTAACTAAGCTTCATTAGACGTTTCCTTCCTAGAGAGGAAACCTCCTTAGTTAGTTTACTGCCCTTGGCCGTGAGGCACAAGGCCTTGGAAGTTCACATTTTGAAAACGTAACTTTGATATTGAACACAAACCAGAATTGAGAGCATTTTGCTATCGTTTCCCTTGAATACTTAGCTTGCTTATCCTTAACTGGGTCGGTTAAGGTGGTGATCAAGTAAAGTCTTAACACTTAATTAGGTGGTGTTTCTGTATCCTAATTAAAGTTAAGGGCCCTAAACTCAAACTTAGTGGTGTTTCTGCATCTAAGTGACTATCCTTTGTTTATTCATTCAATCTTGATCTCACTTAAACTCAACTTTGATTTAAGCTTGCTTAGTTTAGCTTTTGGAATAAGCTTTGAGTATTTGTGATTTCCCTTGATAGTTACATAATATTTTGTATTAGAGCTTGGTTTCTCCTTAACCTGGTATGTCCCTCCACTTTCCAAAATCATTCCTATTCAATTCCAAACACACTCCTTATTTTAGCCTAAACACAATCCGAAAGTAAGATGAGTTCTAGTACGAGTTTGGAAGAGAAGTTTGATGCACTTATGAGGCAGAATGAGATGCTGATGAAGAAAATCAATGAAGATGTTCAATGCAATCAAGAGACTAAGGCTCAGAATGAGTATCTAAGAAAACAGCTTGGTGCCTTCTTGAAGCAAAAGCAAAGGGTGAACAAAGAACCTCTCCAATCTGAACCAAGAAGGCAAGAACAAGTGTTCAGTCATAACATTGATCCATCTAGTGAAGATGAACCTTTGAAAATAGCTAGACCAAAAACCTAGGTTTCAAGCAACCACCAATGATTTCAAAGTTGAAATCCTAGAGTTTGAGGGTAAGCTTGATCCCGAGGAATTCTTGGAGTGGTTACATACTGTTGAGCGTGTTTTTGAGTATAAAGACATTCCTAAAGATAAAAAAGGTCAAGTTAGTGGCCTTGAGACATAGAAAATATGCCTCACTATGGTGGCCTAACCTATGTACCAAACGGGTTACAGAAAGAGAGTCCAAGATCAGAACATGAGAGAAGATGAAATCCAAGCTTAAGGCTCATTTTCTTCCCCCAACTTTTGTCCAAGATTACTATTCTCAACTCCATAATCTTACTCAAGGTAACTTGAATATGGAAGAATACACATGTGAGTTTGAGAAGCTAGTAATCAAATGTGATCTTCAAGAGCCTGAATAGCAAACCATTGTTAGGTACTTAGGAGGTCTTGATCCTAGGTATGCTAATATAGTTGATTTACAAGCTTGCACTACCTTTGATGAGGTTTGTGTGCTTGGTCACAAGATTGAGCAACAAAATAAAGCTAGACAGCCCCCTAAACCTTAAAATCCTAAGCCCTTTACTAGGATCCAACTCTTTAATAAGGGGAGTTCTAATCATATATCCAAGCCCCCAAATTTGTCCCCTTCCTTTCTAGAAAGAACCCCAGCTCCACAAAAGATCCAAGCCCCTCACAATAGACCCAATCGCAATCCCATGAGCAATAGAAGATGCTTTAGTGTCAAGGACTTGGGCATATAGCTTCGGACTGTCCAAACCGCAAGGTAATTACCTTAGCCAAACGGTCAGCTATAAAAGTGGACTTTGAAGAGGAGGAAAAGGAGGATGATTTTGAGGATGAACTTGAGGAAACTCAAGAAGCAGAGGTGGAGGAGGCCAATAAAGGTGAGATGTTGGTTTTAAGGAGAGTTTTAAGCAACCATAAAGGAGCTAAAGACAAGCAAAGGGAGAACATATTCCATTCCCATTGTATGGTTCAAGGGAAGGTATGTTCTGTGATCATTGATAGAGGAAGCTATGCCAATGTGGTTTCTCTAAACATGATTGAGAAACTGGGCTTACAAACCATGACACATCCACACCCTTACAACATTCAATGGTTGAATCAAAACAAGGGTATCCAAGTGAACTCTCAGTGCCTTGTTTCTTTCTCCATTGGAAAGAACTACCAAGATGAACTTTGGTGTGATGTAATTCCCATGGATGCTTGTCATATGCTTTTGGGAAGACCATGGTTATATGACCATAGTGTTATGCATAATGGCTACTTGAATACTTACTCCTTTACTAAGGATGGTAAGAACATTACCCTAGCCCCTTTATCCTCATCTAAGCTCCACAAAAGCAAGCCTCAAAACAGGTCTAGCCAATCTGATCTACTTCTTATAGTTAGTGAACCATTGTTAAAGGCCTCCCAGCATTAATTTAAGGCCTTTAAAGAGTGGTTATTGAGTGTACAAGACAAACCAAAAACTCCCTTACCCACTCATCTCGTAGCCAAAGCACTCATACAAAACTTTTGTCGTTTGTTTCCTGAGGAGATACCCACGGGTTTACCTCCTAAAAAGGATATACAACACCACATTGATCTCATTCCTGGTTTTATCCTGCCTAATAAGCCAGCTTATAGGATGAATTCCAAGGAGACCCTGGAGATTCAATGGCAAGTTAAAGAGTTGATGTCCAAGGGCTTGATTCGAGAGTCCTTAGTCTATGTGCTGTGCCTGCTCTTTTGGTTCTTAAAAAGGATGGAGGAACGCGTATGTGTGTGGATAGTAGGACCATTAGCAAAAGCACAATCAAGTACAGGTATCTAATACCTAGACTTGAGGATATGCTGGATGAATTACATGGCTCTTAAGTGTTCTCTAAGATTGATCTTCGGAGTGGTTACTACCAAATTCGAATTCGTAAGGGGGATGAATGGAAAACAGCTTTCAAGACCAAGGGAGGGTGGTATGAATGGTTTGCTATGCCCTTTGGTCTTTCCAATGCCCCTAGTACATTCATGAGATTAATGAATCAAGTTTTCAAGTCGTACATAGGCAAGTTTGTGGTAGTTTACTTCGATGACATCTTGATTTATTCCAAGAATGAGCATGAACATCAAGATCATCTCACTCAAGTTATGCTTGTTTTGGAACGTGAAAGGTTATTTGGTAACCTTAAGAAATGTGCCTTTTTCACTCCTGAGTTGACATTCTTAGGTTACATTGTGACTGGTGAAGGTATTAAGGTAGATGAAAGCAAGATAGATGCTATTCGGTCATGGCCTATTCCTAAGAGCATTCATGATGTTCGAGATTTTCATGGACTAGCTTCATTTTACAAAAGGTTTATTAGAGGTTTTAGCACTATCATGGCTCCTATGATTGAGGTTGTTAAGGGTACATCCATCCAATGGACCTTTAAAGTCCAAGCTGCCTTTGAAGAAATGAAGAAGAGACTTACTCAAGCACTGGTTCTCTCCTTGCCGTGCTTTAACAAAGTCTTTGAAATTGAGTGTGATGCCTCTAGAGTTGGTATAGGTGGTGTTCGTACTCAAGAAGGTAAACCATTAGCCTTCTTTAGTGAGAAATTATGTGACTCAAGAAGGAAGTATTCCACCTATGACAAATAGTTTTATGCAATTGTGAGATGTTTAGAGCATTGGAGTCATTATCTAATGGCTAGTGAGTTTATTCTTCATTCTGATCATGAGGCTTTGAAGTACATTCAAGGCCAGCATAAGTTAACTCATACCATGCCAAATGGGTTGAGTATTTATAGTCATTTCACTTTACAATCAAGCATAAATCTGGAAAACTCAACCAAGGAGCCAATGTTTTATCTTGTAGGTGCTTACTTTTGTTTCAGTTAGATGTTTATGTTCTTGGCTTTGAGCATCTAAAAGGCCTACATGCTGATGATGAGGACCATGGGAAGTTGTATTATGACTGCTGAAAGCACCCCAAGGGAGATTTCTTAGTCCAAGAAGGTTTTCTATTTAAGGGTGCACGGCTATGTATCCTTAAGTGTAGCACTCGTGGGCTTGTAATCAGAGAATTGCATGGAGGTTCCTTAGCTGGTCATTTTGGTGAATCCAAGACCTTAACTATGTCAAGCGAACATTATTACTGGCTTGGAATAGAGAAGGATGTTCAAGACATCCTAAGAAGATGTGGAACGTGCCAAGCTGCCAAGAGTCACACCTTACCCCACGGCTTATACACGCCCCTTCCAGTTCCCACTCTACCTTGGGTGGATGTTAGCATGGACTTCATTTTAGGTTTACCTAGAACCCAAAGGGGCAAGGATTCTATATTTGTGGTGGTGGACAGGTTTTCAAAGATGGCACATTTCATTCCATGTAACAAAACCAATGACGTTACACACATTGCAGAGTTATACTTTAAGGAGGTAACCAAATTGCATGGTATCCCTAAGTCCATTGTTTTTGATAGGGATACAAAGTTATTAAGTCATTTTTGGGCTACCCTGTGGAAGAAACTTGGTACTAAACTAATGTATAGTACCACTTGTCATCCCCAAACTGATGGGTAAACAGAGGTGACTAATCAAACCCTAGGTACTATCCTAAGGGCTTTGATTAAACCTAAAGCCAAAGCTTGGGATTTGCTCATGCCACTTGCTAAATTTGCTTATAATAAAGCTCCTAGTAAGGCTACTAGTCTATCCCCTTTTAAGGTGGTGTATGCGTTTGATCCCTTAAGTCCCATTGATCTTACTCCATGGCCATTAAATCAAAAGCCTAGTGCGGATGCAGTAGCTAGAGTGGGAGATATTCAGAAGCTCCATGAGTTGGTTAAGGCCAGAATTGAGAAGACTAATGTGTCCTATGAAGCCCAAGCCAACAAGCATAGGAAAAAGATGGTTTTTTAACCTGGAGACCTCGTGTGGATACACCTTAGGAAGGAACGATTTCCCTCTAAAAGGAAGAACAAGTCAATGCCAAGAGCTGATAGTCCATTTGAGGTACTTGAAAGAATTAATGACAATGATTATAAGGTTTATTTTTATCAGGTGACTGTGGACTTTCAGGTACATTTAATGTGGCTGACTTGAGTGCTTACCAAGCCGATGATTACTTTGCTGATTTGAGGATCAAATCTTCTCAATAAGGGGAGGATGATGGAATCCCCTTAAGCCAAGGCATTGAAGAGGGTCCTAAGAGTCTAGTAAGGTCTCATGCAAGCTCCAAAGTTCAAGTAATGTCTCACATTTTGGAAAAAGACCCATGAAGGTGCAACCAGGTTAAATAGGGAGAAAGCACCCGGTTTTGTTCACTTGATTTCTTAAGCTACATTGTGGCTTAAATTTGACATTTTTGCATTTTTGGGATCCTTACATGTTAACTTTCGGGTCCAAGCATTAAAAGTAAATCATGCTCAGTCGACACGAAGAGATCAAGCCATTTTGCTCAACCTGTTAGTTTTGGTCCAAAACTGCACGGTAAAATATTTTAATGGAAATCTCCCACTTAAACATGATTTAACCTTGATTTCTTTACACGGGGTATGTACACACCCTAAGAATTCCCCCCATGGCCTAAAATTAAAATCCTGCTCACTTTTGATTGGTGGAAATAAGGGAAGAAAACCGGGCTGAAAACTACTTCTAGAACCTAGCAAGCAGCTGCGTGTATTTTCCTTCCTCCAAGGGTTTGCTCAGCTGGTTTCTTGCTTACTTGCTTCGGTCATGGTCCAAGACAGCCAGAACCACAATGATATGCTGCAAATTTACTTAGGAAGAGCCTAGCCAATGAGAGAATAAAGGAAGAAATCCCACCTTGCAGCCGGATTAGCCAGCCGAGAATTGCTCATACTTTACGGCTGATTTTCTTCACTTTTTCCTTAAGTAATTGATGTACTAAGCTTAATTAGGAGTATTATTGTTAAGTATTATAATTTGTCTTGCTTTCCTTTACATTCTGATTGTAATTAGCTTAGGTTAATCAAGCTTGTAAACTAGATTACTCCTAAGCGCTTAACTAAGCTTCATTAGATGTTTCCTTCCTAGAGGGGAAACCTCTGTAGCTAGTTCACTGCCCTTGGCCATGAGGTATAAGGCCTTGGAAAAGCATAAGTTTGATATTGAATACAAACCAGAATTGAGAGCATTTTGCTTTCGTTTCCCTTGAATAGTTAGTTTGCTTATCCTTAACTGGGCCGGTTAAGGTGGTGATCAAGTAAAGTCTTAACACTTAATTAGATGGTGTTTCTATATCCTAACTAAGGTTAAGGGCCCTAAACGCAAACTTAATGGTGTTTCTGTATCTAAGTGAGGGCTTAGACTGTCCTTTATTCATTCATTCAACTGTGCCCTCACTTAAACTCAACTTTGATTTCAGCTTGCTTAGTTTAGCTTTTGGAATCAGCTTTGAGTATTTATGATTTCCCTTGATAGTTGCATCAATATAAATTGAATTTGTGTAAAATAAATTTACATAATACATACTAATTTTATGTATGAAACAAATTCTTATAATTTCAATCCAATAGATAAATCACTTAACATGCAATGTCATAGTTTCTGGTTATATAAAACACATTTATATAACAATTTAGCTTGTAGTAATTGACATTTTTACGTTGAACATATTAACATTTTTAATAACAAGTTCATGCATTTAAAATTGACACTAATTCAAAATTTTAAATTCAACTAAAGAATTATATGCTTCGTATCACATGAACTTGTACATAGTTAAAAACATAATTCAACTAAAAAATATTAACATGCCTTGAACAATAACTGTGATAATAGTTTTAAGGTAAATCAGAATTTCAAAAATATATGAGACTGTAATTTAAAAAAAAACTTGAATAAACCGCTACTAAAACCGAAGAACCCCCTCTTTATTGGCCTCCCCTTTCTCTATCTTCTCTCAAAACCTCCAAACTCTCTCTATAAGCCCCTATTCTTCTCTGACACCTCTTGGCCTCTCACCAGGCTCTTCCACCCCTTCTCACTACACACCATTGCCCCTCTCAACCCTAGGGTTCCTCCAAAACCACCACTACAATGACCCAAGTGATGACCTTGCAACCCCAACGCCGCCTAAATGAAGTCCAAGGCTTCACTGACTCGCCAATCCAACTAAAACACAACACCAATAAGTAGGTGCTGCCTCAGTGTTTTTGTGTGGTTTTGAACTGGGAGCGCATTGATCGACGAGTGTTGTGGGGTTTAGGAGGAAGAAAGCAACCATAGTTATCTTCATCAGCGACAAGTGACGGATACGCCCGAACCCTCCACGGCAGATCTGATGGGCTTCATGGTATGTCTATTACCCCTCTGTTCTCTCCTTTTTTATTTATATTTGGGTGTGACTGTGAGGGATGTCTCAGTCTCCTAGGCCACAAAGGCCTTCCTGTCACCACCAGTGAGGTGACGATGTATTATATGGTGGCCACAATGGGTCCACCGCTGGTACAGGCAACTGAAGCATGCTAGGGTGGTCGACATAGTAGCCACCGACTGGTGACGTAGGTGGTGAGTTCAGAGGGCAAGGAATGTCCATGGTATGGTTAGGGTGAGTTCCTAAACATAGATTAAAGTTGAATAATTGTGGAATCAAATGAACTAATCATTAAAAGAAATATGAGACGGTCAATCGGGGTCAAAACCAACCAACAATGGTTTTGATACCACTGCTGGAAGTTTAGGACATGCCTTAGCTTGGAAGCATAGGTTCTCGTTGCTCAGTGATTGCATATGAATTGTTGAACAAGGATAGACGGTGGCTACTAGAGCCACCGTAGTTGTCATGCCACAAACCCGAACCCAAATGGTGGCGAGGCTAGCGTGAGAGAAGGCGAGAAGAGCCAGGGCTATGATTCTGGCTTCTACTACCAAAGCAGAACTAAGTCTGTAAACCCCTTTAAAATAGGAGTGCACAGCTGGTGACTGACAATGAGTGGTTAATATTATTGATATGCAATTAACCATTCCATAACTACCAACTTAAAGTGGGTTATCAATGTGGCCGTTATACGTGGTCAACAAAGAGAAACTTAAAAAAAAAAAAACAAATCCTGACAATCAAGAAGAGCTAAATGAAAAAAAGCAATTATATATTTATACACATATATAGACAAATATATATATTTATATACATACGTAAATATGTATGTGTGTGTGTGTGTGTATGTGTGTGTGTATATATATGTATATGTATATGTATATATACACATATAAATACATATATATATATATATATGTATATATATATATATATATATATATATATATATATATATACACA
>JACYFF010019584.1:86544190-86554820 GCA_017589665.1 Selenicereus undatus
TATATATATATATATATATATATATATATATATATATATATATTTATCTTTTCATGAGTGATTTTTTGTCTTTTACATATTCTGAAAGTCTTTTGGCATGCATTTTAAGCTAAAAATAATACATACCTTGTATGATTTTTAGGACAAGAAGGAATAAATTTTTCCACGAGATGGGGCAATTGAATTCTGTTTCACTAATGACCTTCTTGATATGGATCAAAGTGAAGCAGCGGAGATGAAGCTCATAAGCCAGCCGAGCACATTTCAGCACTAGGCCCGGCAGTCCAACTCTCACTTTTCTCTTTCCAGGTGAACTCATCTGGGCCAGTGCTTGCCATCAAAACTCATGGTCCAACCCAATCTATCTCTCTTTCTCTAACTTTCCCCCTTAGCTAGTTTGGCCTGTTTTTTTGCTTCAGTTCAGCCCATGAGCCAACGTCGTCCTCATCATCTGTCCAACGCTGTCCTCATCATCTGCCCAACCTTTTCTCTTTCTTCTTTCTGTTCCCTAAGTCGAATTGGGGCTAATACACTCCCTCGGCCCACGACCCACAACCCGGCGCTTGCGCTCTCTTTTTTTTTCCCGTCGATTGGGGTCGTTCTATAGCCTATAGCCCAGTCACGCAGTATACACCTAGCCTCATTTCTCTTTCTATCCCCTCATGATTCTAGCATGATTTTAATTGCCCAAATAAAATAAGCCATTGATTTAACATGCTCGACTGGGTCCAATTAGAAGAGATGGATGATATTTAGCTACTATTTTCAAAATAAAACTAGTCGATTTACATGAACAGTTAAGAAGAAAAAGGAGCAAATTCCATTATAAATAGAGAAGCAAAGGGGCATCATAGAGGCATCAATCTTTCTTCATTTTTCACTTTCCTCTTCCTCCCATTGTTAGTAGTTAGGGAGACGTTGTGCTAGGCAAAATTATTTGAGTTGAGAGAATTAGCAGAAAATAAGTAATTTTTTCTATTTTTCTCTTATCTTTCATATCATTTGTGAGCCTAATTAGAGAGAGTTTTATCTTTCACTATATTAGTATTTTATAACATAAGCATCAAAGTCTGGTTATAGGGATTGAAATATAACATTAGTTGAAATATGATTAGTCTCGTTTCAGTGATATTTGCTCTACCTATGATCGGCTAGGTTGTTTATCTAGGATTGAGATAGATCCTTGACTCACTTTGTTGATTTTTCTAATTTCATTTGGGGGTTAATATTATTGTCTCTTGTTATTGCATAATTTTGAGTTATTTAATTGCTTTTAATTTATTATGCAATTTGTTTCGATTGTTTATACATGTTGTTTTACAATTGATTAACTTGCTATCTCATTTATTCATATTAGGCCTTGTTGGCTAATATAATAATTATGCAATTGTGTTTAAAATTTTTGGTTATTGATTGATTAAATAGGACTAGAAACTAGATGAATTATATCTAAATTGAATAATTCATGCTAATTACTGGTTGAGTTTGTTTATTAATAAATATAATTCATTTTTTCTAATCTACTACCTTAGGCTTGTAGCTTAAGGGTTTTGAAGAGACTAATTAAACCAATTTCGTAATTTGATATTAAGAGTTTTGGTGAAATCGGAATCCTAATATCTCTCTAAATTGATCTCTCTTTTCGTATTGATTAACACTTTCTCTCTTATTCTCGTTTTGTTTTCTCAATTATTATTACTGTTGCTAATCCTCTCAGTAATTCTCTTAACTAGTTCAGAAAATAAAAGTCACTTTCGTTCTTCATGGGACACCCCGTAATACTTGCTTTGCTACAATAATCTTGTGCACTTGCGAGTAAGGCGGGTTTTTAAAACTTCTAAAATTCTACATCAAGTTTTTGACGCCATTGCTAGGGAATGAATAGTAATTTAGAATTTTCTTTTCCTTTTATTCTTTTTATTTAATTTTTTTTCCTACTCTCATTCACACCCAATCTAACTCTCTAACTATTTTTTTCTTTTCTCCCCATCCCTTTTATTTTTTTTTGTTATTTCATTTTATTCCCCATTCCCTCATAATATAACTATTTTATTTTTGTTCTCTCTGTTCCCTTCTAATCTAATCTAATCTAATTTCACTATTTATTTTTGTTTTTTATTATTTTGTTTGTTCTCGTTATTTCCCTTTAATACCATTCAATCCCTCCCTTTTTATTTCATTTATTATCTTTTATTTTATTCTCATTCCCTTTTTGTTCATTTTTTTCTCCACTTTGATCTTTATTTTTTTTTCTCCATTCTCCTCTTTTTTTCTTCTCACTTTGTTTGGTGGTTATCATGGTGGTGTTTCATATTACTTTTCTGATTGCTTGTGGTTTATATGCTTGGTAGACACTCTTGATTTTTAGACCCTAAGGAATACAATCTTGAAATTGAGCATACTCTTAGTAAGATAAGAGCAAAGAAACATAACTCTAAGAAAAAGATGGCTGAAGAACAAACCCCACTACCTAAGCAACTTAAAGAGTATTTTACTCCCGCCACTTATGACTCACAAACAAATACCTGTATGCCCACTATTACAGGGCCATTTGAGGTGAAACATTCCATAATCCAAATGTTCCCTTCCTTTTATGGGCTAGAGTCTGAAAACCCTTTTGAGCATGTTGATGCATTTGTGGAGATATGTTGCACTGTCTGACCACATAATGTTTCTAACGATGCTTTTTGATTATGGCTTTTTCCTTTCTCTTTGAAAGATAAAGCTAAGGCTTGGTTGGATACTAAGTCAAATATCACCACTTGGGGCCAAATATGAAAGGAATTCTTGAAAGAGTTTTTCTCGAATGGTAAACTAACTACTTTAAGACATGTCATAACCACTTTCTCACAAAATGAAAATGAACAATTGCATGAAAGTTGGAAAAGATCTAAAGAGTTGTTACGGAGTTGCCCTCACCATGAGGTACCTCAGTGGCAACTCATTCAAAGTTTCTACTCTGGTTTAGATGAGCACAATAGGTAGATGGTAGATACATCATGTGGTGGTAATTTTGTGCACAAAACCCCTGAAGAAGTCTGCGAATTTTTTGAACATTTGAGTGATAATTCACATTTGAATGCCAGTTACTCACACTCTAACTTGCCTAGACATTTGAGAAGTAAGGGGGGATTTATGAGGCTTCACACTCGATTGACCTTTCTAGTAAACTTGATGATTTATCTAATAAATTTGATCAATTATCGTTCATGAACAAAATGGATAATTTCTCTTCTATGCAAGATGTGTGTTCAATTTGGACTAGTCCCATGCATGCTTTTTTTGAGCGTCCTTCTATTGGTCCAACTGATGTTGTAAATGATCAAGTGAATGCTACCCAAGGATTTTGTCCAACTAATAATCCTTACTCGAACACTTACAATCATGGTTGGAAGAATCACCATAGCTTTTCTTGGATGTCTCAAACTGTGGAGAACCTGCAAGCGCAGTCTGATAGACCTACACCTCTTGATTTTCAAAACCAAAGGTATGCCCATCTACCACCTCTGCCACCTCCATCTATGAGCTCAGAATCAGATAAGGTAGCCTCTACCTTTACTTATGCAGTCCAAAATGTGAATACTAAGGTCCAAGGAATTGAGTATAAAATACAAATTGTAGGTTCCCACTCACAATCTATAGCTAAGTTAGAAACCCAACTGGGGCAACTAGCCATAGCTCTAAGTAAAAGAGAAGAAGGAAAACTTCAAAGTTACCCCATAGAGAATTCTAAAAGCCAACAATTTGAAACTACAAAAAAGTAGGTTTTACCAGCAGATGTCTAGTGACATAAAATAACTTCTGTTGGTAAAAATAAGTATTAGCAACAGACTACAGTTTTTGTTGGTGTTAAAATTTTGATTTTGGGCGCAAAACAACAATTCTTATATTCGCAACAGATAACAATTAATGTGTTGGTGTTATTAGTATATTACTAACAGTTTAATATACTGCTGGTATTTCAATTACAATGCCAACATTACAAAATTAAGAGAAATCCTTTGTTGGTAAAAAAAAAAACTTGAATGAATATTGAAAATTTACTTTTTATGATGGCAATATAACCTTTTAGAATGAGCGACAACACCAAATATTTATGCAGGTAATTAAAAGAAATCCTTTGTTGGCCCCTTCCCCCACTCCCCAGGCCCCCACCCCCCGTCAAACCCTAAGCACGAACTGCTAGAGCTTGAAATGCCGAGAAGCACGAAACACCCTCTTCCCCTACCCCCTCAAACCTAGAGCACGAAAGCTATTCGAATTTGTCATTTTTCGATCGCCATTATTGCTGCTGTTTCTCGAATTTGTCAATCTCGTAGGTACTCCAATCTTCATCTTCTTGGTTACTCTCTTTAATTTGCTTCTTCTGATGGATAATATTGATGGGTGTGCAAGTTTGGGGCTCTCACACTCCCACACCACAGAAATCATCTGCACTCGTTTTTGTCGTCACAATCACACTGTCAATTTCTATTTTTGGTTTTTCAGTTCTATCTTGGTTCATGGTTTTGGTGACTGGTTATGCCGAGCAACTTACAGAACATCTTGCTAACATAATTTATAGGGCAAAGGAGATTGTTATGGATTGTGGTATGCTAAGTGATAAATATTTACAATTTACTCTCCTCTGTTGTGCTCTGAGTATCAAGGGTTGTTGTTGTTTTGGAAAACATAAGAGCAGAAGTTGTACATCTGAATCTAAATATGATATTTATAATTTGGTATGGACATATGGCTAATGTCTATATTGTTTTGGAAAATATTTATAGGGCTAAGGAAATTGTTGTGCTCTAAGTATCAAGGATTGTGATATTCTAAGTGATAAATATTTACAATTTGGTCCATCATGGGTTGTTGTTGTTTGTTTTTGGAAAACATGAGAGCAGAAGTTGTAGATATCAATCTAAATATGAACATAAAAATATATAAGATATATGTCTAATGTTTGTACTGTTTCTCTCTTTGATTCTAGTTGAGTTTCTCATTTGTCGAGAGTGTGAAGGAGTAGAAGATCAGGATGAATACAAAGGTTTATTGTTTAGTTTACAGTGCTCTGAGATTTGTTTGTTTCTGGAAAACATGAGTGCGCAATAAACAAACCTTAATTTTAATTTATTTGATGACTTTGTGTTATGGGGTTTTTACATTTTTAAAATTTCTTCTTTTGATTGAGAAAATGGTTTAGGCTTCAAATTTCTTTGACTATAAAGCATGAAATTATCAAATTGATAGTGGGCATATATACAAAATGTTATCTGGGAATCTTGTGCTATCTACTCGACTATCAAAAAGTCCACCACCTACTTGATTATATCAAGTTGATTCTGATTGACATATTACATTAGTTTGATGAATTTCTCTTGAAGATTTCATTTTATTTGGCATTTGGACTGAACTTGTTGGTTTACTTGATTGAACGCTGCTAGTGAGATGGACAGCAGATAAATGCTTTGATTTGAATTTTAGGAATCTAAAACATATTTTTAGAAATTTATAGAAATATTCATACCAGAAAATTGATCAAATGAAATGCACAATGGCCATATGGTGGAGTCATTAGTCTTTTGATTAGCGACTGATATATGTCGAGTCAGAAGTTTAGTATGAAATGTTCCTCTTCTTGGAAATGAAAGCATGAGTAATTCAAGAAAGATGTTGAAGACCATGACCATGGTGTCCTTACTGGCATGTTTTTCATTAGGATATCGCTGTGATGTAGTTGTTCTTCCAAAAAACATCCATTGTTGTCTGGAACTATATATATTTCAGTTGGTTTTAAGATAAACAGATGCCATTGTTCAAGTGGTATATTTTCTTTTGCTACATTACGTAGTAATGAGAGTTCGATGAAGTCATGTTGATTCGTGTCTGCATGTCCTAGAATTCTGCTAAAGAAAGTAGCTTCATCACGTGGGAAAGTAAGATAGCTCATGGGATAGTTTTAATGGCAATATAATGTTCTCTTTCAAAATGAAGTAGTAGTATACCTTTTACAGTTCTTTAGGTTCTCTTTGTCACTACTATTTCTCAGCATTCATCCATCTAATGTTCAGTTTCAGGGTCTTAGTTTAGATTTTGGAGAAACATGACTTGCTAGTGAAAGGGAATGGATTACTTTACATTTTAGGTTGTGGTACATTGATTTTGGGCTTTGAAACATTTTAGGTTGTGATAGATGATAAAACAAAAAAAGCAAAGAAATGAAATTTGCATCATGTTTATATTTGTAGGGTACAACAAATCTTCTTTATAAATAAAGGTAGGGGCTTTCCTTCTAACTCTTTTTCTTTTTCCTTGTTTCCCCTGTTTCCTTTAGTAAAAAAAATATTAAATGTCTCACTTTAACTTAAATTTATATATTATATATGATTTGTAGCTAAATTCATGATGTTTATGATCCTTTTACTTTATGATTGATAGGCTTATTGCCTTTAATCCGTTCAACTCCCGTGTAATAGCAGACGGTCCTAGTCCTTCAGGTAATCTACATTGGTGGTTTTGTTGTGTCTTGAAAATGATTAGTTTGAATGCTTTAGTGGGGGTACTTTGTAATCATTAGTTTATCTAACAAATGAGCAATTATGTTATATATGATTTGGAGCTCAAATTGGGCCTTATTCTTAATTGTGAACTCCAAAACTTGCAAGAGGGGTGTGAGTGCTTTTTTGCTGACTTTCATGTACTCTGATTACTTATTCCTGATACAGAGTTTTAGGGGCTCTATTTTGATATCTGGCACAACCACGGGTATACATGATTGCATATATTGACAGCTGATTTGCAATGCAAAATGTCAGAACTGCCTTTTGCCCCAATATAAAGGCTGCTGGAGGAGCAAAGGTACTTTCAGACTGCCAGTAAATACACATATCTTAAAGGACCGTATGATAGAGTTGTTGAAAATTGTTAATGAATGCCGAAGTTCAAATGTTGCTTGTATGGGTGTTTGCATGCATTTTACCCCCTAGGGGGGAGGGGGTGCCCTTGTCAGCACCATTTTTTTAGCGACACTGACCCCAACAATACAAGATATTGCAGAACCAGATTATCTAGTGTGTTCATTTGTTGCGTGTGATTGATTAAATTAGTTTCACCAGTGCATTTAGATCAGACACACATATTGGATTGGCTTTTGGCATTGACATGAACTGCTCAACATTCTAATTTAGCCTAATGCTCGGTGAAGTGAATATAAAATTCAGGAATCTTTAAAGGTACCAGAGAAAGATTTTAGCACTTAGAACGTAGGCAGCCTGTACTTTCTGGTGCACCTCTCCATACTTGGTAGATTTGGACTCTTTTCATAATGTTTTCCAGTTTCACGGAGCGATCCAACGCAATCTCATTCCTCTCATAAACGTGCAAGTGAAGAAGGCCCTTCAAGTAAGCCTTAAACTTAAAGTGTATGCTTACATAGATTCAATATTTACTTTATTGTTCTCTTGCATGAAACCCATGACATAGCCAATGGAGAGGAGCAAACCTTCAATATTTACTTTAATTCAATATATAAACTCAATACTTGTGGATAAACCCATGATATAGCTCTATAGATAGGAAGGATAAAGATTGTGGCTCAATTGGTTTGGTTATGCGTTGACATCCTTTTGTGAGTGTACAGGTTAAGTAGTCATCAATGGGGTCGATAGGTAAGAGTCATGGTAACTTGCTATGAAATTAACTCAGTACCTGTGGATAAGATCTTGTAATTGAGGCAAGTATTTTTTTTTAAATTTTATTTTGTGGAAGTGAAGAGTAAAAGAAGGTAATGGATTTCAGTGTTGGAAGTTGATGTGGTAGCAAATACTAGCAATATAGATCTCTGGTTGAGGATTCTTTATTTCTAACACGTGCCTTGCACGGCACCTTGCTCTAGTTCTCACTAAAATATCTTGTGGTGTTGATGTGATCGAATGTTTATATTAAGTTCTTCATCTTTTGGTTGTGACAACTTGATAGGAAGCAATTGAGTCTGAGTTGTCTCAATTTGAGGATGACATATTTTTTCAATTTAAGATGGTCTTGTACATTTCGTTTCTATTGAAATTAATTTGTTGCGATGCAATTTATTATATCTCTTGCCATGTGGGGGTGGGGGGAAGACAGTGTGATTGGAGGTTTAGGTAAAAAGTTAATTTGGTTGGAATGTGTTTGATAACTTGTATATTTTTGTTTATTTTCAATGATAAATTTGACATCATGTTATTATGGGAGAATGCCATTAGATGATTATAAATATTCTTTATTACCTCTTCTTAAGATTTATGCTTTTCTACCTGTTTAATAGGAAATATCGGAGGATGTTCTTTCTTCATTTGAGGATATTGATGATGACAATGAAAATAGTCATGCATTTGAAGAAGAAAATGCCAAAGAAGTTGATGATCAAGAACAAAATGATGAGTCATGGTTTGAGTTCTCCTATGTGGTTAACTCTTGTCATGACTTATCTTTTAGGTAGACCAAGTAATGTTTATGAGTTTGCACTTATAGTTTGGACTTTAATTTCAATGGAAGCATTTGTTGGAGTTATGTACTTATTGGTTATGAACTTTTGGCGAATGCATAGCACTTTTGAAAACTTTTAAATAACATTGTGTTTTTGTTTGGGTTGATTCTTCTATTGTGGATAAATATTATACATACAGGTTTGATTTAATTTTGTGTAGATGTATTTGTTGGAGAAAATAGTTCTAACTTGAATGGATGGACTGTTGGCAGTAGATGTTTCGGATCATGAGGTGTGTGAAGGAATAGAATTACCAATAGATTGCACCTTGATGGAAATTCATTTTTGGCGGCATGTAGTGGAACTAATAGATCTTGTTGGACAAGATTAAAAAGGCGGGAAAAAGAAAGAATTACGAACAGATACAGTACGGTGGTGAATAATTTTTGCCGCCAGTTAATTTAGTACCAACATAAGCATCTGATGGTAACACTTGCCATCACCAACATATTATGTCTTTGTTGGTAACACGATGACATTCACCAACGGATTCATTCTGTTGGTATTAAGGAGAAATTGTGGCAGATTACAATATCTGTTGGTAAAACTAATACCATCACCTCTTTTTACCAACAGTTTAGCAACAGACTAATATCTGTTAGTATAAGGTTTTACCAACAGCAAATGTACTTATTGCAACAGAAATATCAATGTTGGTAAAAACCACTTTTTTGTGGTGACAATTGAAAGAAACTATGGCTGTCAGGGGAGGTAAGGAAGTGGACAAAAAAGTGAGGGAGAAGAAACATGATAAAGAGGAAAGACTAAAGACCAACGAAACTGACTATGAAATTGAGAGTGATTCACCCCCTCCCTCTAATGTGTCTAGCCCCGTTGGTACATACAAGCCAAGGGTTCCTTACCCTCTAGCTTTGGATTTTTCTTCTAGGAAAGACAAACACAGAGAGGATATACTAGAGACCTTTAAGCAAGTTAAGATCAATCTTCCCCTGTTGGAAGCAATAAAACAAATCCCTGCTTTTGTAAAACCCCTTAAAGACATGAGCACTTTTAAAAGAAAATTTAACGATAACAAGTCTCAAAAAGTTTTTCTAAGTGAACAATTGAGTTCAATTTTGAAACATGACACTTCACCTAAGTTAAAGGATCTTAGTGTTCCCACTATTTCATGCTTTATTGATAATCATAAAATTAAAAGAGCACTGTTGGATTTGGGTTCTAGTGTTAATTTGATATCATATTCTGTTTACTTAGAGCTAGGGTTGGGTGAACTGAAACCTCCCAACTGTACCCTTCAGGTTGCTGATAGGTTCGTAAAGACTCCTAGGGGACAGATAGATGATGTCTTGATTCAGATTGATAAAGGTCTGTTTTTCTGTTGACTTTGTAGTGTTGGACATGAACCCTATTCATGCCTCTAAGCATATCCCTATTATCTTCGGACATCCCTTCATACTCAAAGCTAATGCCACCATTAATTGTAAGTCGGGAGTGATGGATGCCTCGGTTATGAATATGAGGGTTGGACTTAACACTTTAAAGGCTTCTTATCAACTTGTGCTTGAAGATGAATCTAAATATTTCTTTATTGATGCGGTTGATGAAATGATTAAAGAGGCCTTACCTGCTATTCTGAACAAAGATCCCTTAGGAACTTGCCTTTCCCATAGGGATTTAGGGTCATTTGACTTAGGAAGTGCAATAAGTGAGTTAGACTCTACATTTGATTTCACGCCTCATCTTGAGTCTTCCTTTGGGGTGTCCAATTATAAACCTCATCTCTCTTTGGCTGGTTCTCCTATACCACCTTTTGTTGCCTCCCCACCTAAACTTGAGTTGAAACCTCTCCATGACTCGCTCTCAAGTATGTGTTTCTAGGTCCGAAAGAGACCCTATCTATCATCATCTCTGCTCTTTTATCCTGTGATCAAGCGAGAGAGTTGATTCGTGCCTTATCTGAACATAAGGGTTTTATTGGATGGACAGTTGTTGAGCCAAAACGGATTAACACCACTATTTGCATGAATAGAATTAACTTAGAGGATGATGCTAAACCCATGAGGCAAATGCAACGCAGATCGAACCCCCATACGAAAGAGGTTGTCCAGACAGAGGTAGAAAAATTTTCATACATGCATTTGCATATATACATACATACAT
>JACYFF010019584.1:86564820-86604333 GCA_017589665.1 Selenicereus undatus
AATAATAATAATAATAATAATAATAATAATAATAATAATAATAATAACAATTATAATAATAATAGATATAATAATAATAAGACAAGAAGAAGAAAACGAAGAACAATAGCAATAGTAAGAACAACAACACTACGAACAAAAGTATGAACAAGAGCAAGAGCAAGAGCAACAATTATTACCAGTACTACCAGTAGCAGTTGTTTTGGCAGTGTATGGTGCACGGGTGACCTTTTATTATCTTTAGTTTTTAATTATTTTTAGGAATTAATTATAGTAATTATTATTGCAAATTGTAACTGATTATGTAAAAAAATATATTACATTTTTAGTTAGTGGAAAAATTTATAGCAATTATATTATTATGCTTTCTACAATTCAATTTTCGGTGCAAAGAATTTGTTCATATTAATTTGAACAATATGGTACCAAACACATGCTAGAATTCATATAGCTTATTAATAATTCGTTACAAAGAATAATATGGTATCAAACACATGCTAGAATTCATATAGCTTATTAATAATTCATTGTTTTGCAACATGTATTATTAATTTGTATAAAAATTAAAAATTGATTTAATATTATATAGGACTTATCAAGTTCCTATACATTGTCACATAGATTTAGAAAGAATTGGGAACTTTGTGTCTGGACTTGCTTTATGGCCCCGTTTTTTTCTTCATTTGGGAAGATTTAGCTTGCAGCTTACAACTCTTTACAGTTCTTTACAACTCCTTACATTTTCTTATATCTCATTATATCTCCTTACAGCTTCTTACATTTTAGCTCCTTGCAGCTTGGTATACCTTCTTACATCTATTTACATCTTCTTTCATCTTTTTACATCTCCTTACAGCTTCTTACATCTTAGCTCCTTGCAATTCCTTACAGCTTCTTAAATCTCCTTATATCTTCTTGCATTTTCTTACTTCTCCTTACATCTTCTTATATCTTGATAAATCTCCTTATATATTTTTTATAACTTTTAACTTATAATCTATTTTATTACCATATTTACATAGAAATATGTATATAATTTTTAGATACTACCGATATGAAAAATTTTATAGCTTTTTTATCCATATAATATTTGTATAACATCAAAACATAATTTAACGATCTGAATTAATATTTGAGCTTGGACATGAAGTATATATGCCATTATAGAGAAAATAAGCCAACATATTTTAAAATTATAATACAAAAATTGCATTTATATTTGAGTTTCGACATTAATCATGTATGAAAATAGTCAAACTACAGGTGACGAAAGCATTTCAGCTATTTCACCCATAGATTTGTCCATGACAACTTGATTGCTATCATCGTACGATGGTGTTGGATTGTTTATTATCAGCACTATCGCTGCTGCTGCAACTAAATGCTAAACAATGACGCCATTTTATTAATTTTTTTCTCCATATTTTGTCCTTTTCAAAGTGCACTAGTATCAAATATTCAATTCAAAGCAGGAAAATTATTTGAGTGCCATGATCAAGGGGTTTCCATTTCATGGACAAAACTTGTACGGACATGGCCTTCTCGGATTGTCAGTGTCAAAATTGTTCGGAATGCCCATGTTCTAGTTTTCACTTACCATGTGAAATGTTTTGCGTACTTGACATCCAATTCATGCATATCTCTTTAACTTTTTGCATGTATAGTGAAATCTTGCATAGCTAACAAAAAAACTTGCACACATGTGATTATATTTCCAAGATAAAAACGTAAGACATTTTATGATCAAGCTAAGTTTATATGTGAAGCACAGCAATGTTTACTAAAATATCGCAAAATACTATCTCCTAAAAAAAATAAAAAAAATTAGTCATTTTCATTTTGCATGCAAAATTCTCAAAGAGGTATGCATAAAGAAAATTTGCTCAACACGCTAACTACATTGAACTGAAAATGGGCCTGAATTCAACAAATGGAGGTGAATCTAAAAAAGTTGGCGCAACTGGCTTTCAAATCCGTTTTCCCATTTCAGGTTGTGGATTCGAAATATTCATGCAATAAATGGATCTATGAGTAAATAATTAGCTCCATGTTATGTACAATAGAGGTAAGAGTTTTATTTTTTTAAAAAAATCATGGGAAGAATCTAGTTAGCTACAAACGCACAATCGTAGCTGTAGCCCATGTGGCCATCAATGGGACAGGGTGAACTTAATTAGGCTAAACACTAGTTAGCTTGCATCTAATTTAATGAAAGCGTTAAGCATAAACATAGTTAATTAAATTGATTAAGCCGCAATCCTACTCTAAGTATACTTAATTAAAACAAAAAAAACATAATTAACACGTCTAATGTAAAATCTTATTTCAACTACCAGTTAACTAATAAAACATTAAATTTAATTAAGAAACTGTTAAATCTGAATGAGTTGAGACATGTGCGCACACGCAGAGAGAGAAGGGTACCTCAAAGCATTAATGCAACAATCAAGGTTGGATTTCCAAAAGGAACAAGAAAAGTAAAATTGTAGCTTGTCTTCACTTATTTGCAACCCCTCTACTCTACTAAACTAAAAACTAACCCATAATTGCATAAAAACTCAACTTTGAAAAATGGGTTTTAAAATTCTAGCTTGTTTTCTTTCTTTTTTTTGAAAAATGATAAACGTTGCCCTAAGGGCAACACTTAAGTTGCAATAATTTGGGTAATTGTGCACTTTTCAATGTAAAATCATTAATTTTTTCAGGAAATGATAAACTTGCTTAGCATTAAACATCAAAATTTGTGTCAATTGGTCCACACAAATTTATACAATAATTTCCCTATTTAATGATCTCTACATTTATATTTATATTATTTCGAAAATACCATTAAGGTAAAGATTTTATTAACCATCAAATTTTACTTGTATTTTCAGTCTCCACACTTCTTCGGATTACTTTATTTTTATCTTACTCTAAAAAATGGGTTCTCAGCCCCACAATTGGTTTCTATCTAACCCATGTAACATTCCTTTGGTGATATTTATGTCATTTCCAATCGCTCATCTCCATTTTTGGTTGGGATTCACCGTTTCTCCTATTTTATTTCAATCTTTTTAGCGTTTTTCATTTTATTTGGCGGCTTTTGATCAATATAAGGATAGTTGATGTTGATTAACGTTGAAACGAGAATAAAATACATTGCTTAAATTGCAAAGAATTATGCGCAATAGAGATAGAAGGCAGATGATGAGCTACAAAATTTGAACATTTCCCCCCAAAAAAAAAGAAAAAAGAAGAGATCAACAATATTGAACAATGGGATAAGGAAAATTGGGTATAAGAGAATAAAGGGGTATTCTTAGTATAATGAAAACAAAATATTAATTGATATTTGTTACAATTAATTTTGTTGCCTTTCCAATGTAAATATATTTTAATTGCTAATTCAAGACCAAATTTGAGTTTCACATTTATTGCTCTTATCCATTATCCTTAGGGCAACATATATCAGCTTCCTTTTTTTTAATAACCAAAAATTCTAGCTTGAGGGACAAGAAACGGAGAATTAAAAGTGAAGATTGAGCACGAAAAGGGAAAATTTGGGAGTTGAAAACAAAAAGAAATCATGATTCGAAAGGATTTTACAATATTTAAGTAGAGTTCTTACATTGAACCGCCACCCAAGTTCAACTTTTGTTCACAACTACCTTCCATCTTCTTCTTTTTTTCAAGTGTACCACCCACCTTTTGTATGAGGCCCATAACTAGCACCCCGGACCCAACATAACTGGCTGGAGCAGGTATTCCACAGTTTTTGATTTTTTTTTAACAACTTATATTAGATTCAAGAGAGAGAAAAGGAAAAATACCAACAAAAAAAAGTCAACATTTCATTTTTTCCCTCTAACCATACCAGAGGACTGATATTCTCTCCAAACACTTCAAAACAGAACCCTAATTCATCCACTTCTTATCAGAAATTTTTCTCATGGAACCCTGAATGCCTTTCATTTTTCTGCGAAATTAAGACTAAAAGCTATTGATTTGACCACGATCATAATCACGTAGATACAAATTTCTTGTGTGATTGATAAAGCCTCGTCAGGTATGCATTACATTCTAAAAAAAATTGAAATTCGAAAAATAATTGAAAATTTTAGAGTGTTAAAGGGTTGGGTTTGTGTAGTTGCTGCTGAGTATGCTAATTTTAAATTTTATTGTAAACGCTTGTAATTTTGAATGATGCTTGTATGCTAATTTTCACTACAAGAAAAGGACCAAATAAAGACGGAATCAGCGACGGAATTTTAACGTCAACGACGGAATTGGCGACGGAATACGGCTGTCGGATTTTCGCTCGTCGCTGAGTACTCAGTGACGGAATTTCAAAATTCCGTCATCAATGACGACGGATTCAGCGACAGAAATTGCAACATACTTTTTTTGGCAGGGTAGGGGGTGGCGACGGAATGAGCCATCCATCGCCATCAGTGACGGAATCAGAGACAGAAATTCCGTCGCTGATGGTGACAGATTATTCATTTGGTCGGCCCCCTGCCCAAAAAAAAATTTCATCCTAATTCGTCGCCATTCCGTCGCCGGGTTTGTTTTGTTTTTTTTAAATAAAATCGTTTTTTTTATCATATCCGTACATATGATTCAATCCCTGCAAGAAATTTACAATATCTTCGCACTCAATCAACATCCAATGGCTTCGAATATGATTTCATTCGAAGCGTTCTCAACAATTTCAAACCACACAAAGGTGGAATTTCACATCAACGCAACACTTCCAACCAAGGGTTTTCAATTCACAAACCAAAAGTTCCAAACAAAGTCTCTACATATCACAAACCACAAGTTCCAAACAAAGTCTCTACACATATCACAAACCATAAATCCAAACAAACCAGAAGTTGCCAGTAATTGAGAATGAAGTTATATATATGTTTGCCGAAGAGGGAGAAGCAAGCGCCAAATGGGAGGGGAGTGAAATAAGCACCGGGGGGAGGGGAGTGAAATAAGCAGAAAGGGGAGGGGAAGCAAGCAGCAAGAGATGTACTTCGTGAAGAATCAAGTAGAAGAGCCACCAGCTTAAGGAAAACTGCAACCAACTCAATCACCAAGGTGAAGATCATCCTCTTCCTCATCCTCATCCTCATCCTCTTCCTCTGCCTCACTATCTTCCCCATTATGTTGCGAGTGATGAGTAAATGGTGGCTGAAATCCCGAGCCAGACGCCTGTTGTATTTGAAAGAAAGCTTGGAGGTACTGATCAATGCTCATCATTTGTTGGCTCAACTGTTGGTTGCTTTGGGTGAGCAATTTGTTGGATTCCTCCAGTTGCTTACATTTCTCCATAACCAACTGGTAGCTTTCAGCTTGCGAAGATAGCTCACCCCCCAAGTTGGTTACTACACCCTTTAAGTCATTGAGCTCTTGTTGTGATGGCGTAGAACCAGTAGCTGCTGACAGGCAGTTCAGTGAAGTACGCATTAGTATTGCAATTAAGTAAATTCAATGTATAACTATGGTCGTTGAAACTTTAATATGAAAACTGTACTGGATCTTTGAGTGGGATTGAAGTAACTGGATTCCCTTATGTTGACAGCCTCGTCACCAATGCCATAAATACGACCCTTCTTGTTCTTGACCGTCTTCACCCATAACTCATTTGGGTTTGGAAATGGCTGGTTTGGATCTTGAGAAATGCCATCCCCTATCCCTTGAGAGTTGATAACATTTTGAAAATCACGTTCAAAGGATTCCTATAATACCACAACATGCGCACAAAATCATGCATACTACAATTACTTAAAATAAAGTATACAAGTTCATGTTGAACTACTAATGAAGATTGAGAATAGCTAATTCGTTACATATGTTTGTTTTGATTTCTTGTCAACCCAAGGGGCATCTTCTTTGCCCTTGAGTTTGTAAGTGCGACTGAATAATTCAACAATGGTGGGTTCCGCCCCAAGTTGTTCCCTCTATGTACGTGTCAGAAAGAATGATGTCAAGCACAACACAAAATACAGTATTAAACTTAAACAAATACGTAACAAACATTAATTAATTTACCAGATGCCGCCTATGCTCATGCATAGGGATCGAACTACAAGTGTGGAGAGATGGGCCACCACTTTCTGGAGTTCCCAGTCAATTCTTCTGGGCTGTTTCACGCAATTTCTTGTAATGTTCATTCACCCAGTGCTGTTGGAGTCCCTCCCACTGAGCATCACCGAGCCAAACAGGCTTCTTGTTATGCTTCCTTACTTTGCCAAAGAAGTCTCTCAAGCGTGCTTTGCCTCAGTTTTCAAAATTCCTTCTTATACGGTCCTCATGAACCAGATCCAAAGTAAACCACTTCTGCAATTATGAAAATAAAAAAACACATAAAATAATTCAATAGTAATTTATCACGTTCATAGAAACTGTTCATACGAAGTCACTGTAGTTACCTTGAACTCTCCAAACCACAAATCTCGTACTGGTTTAGGCACTTTGCTCCAAGTAGACCAAGCTCCATCAAATTTGCTTTGAAATATGAGCGAAATCCTACTAACAACACCATCATTTGGCAGAAACCTAATTGAACGTAACACTTAAAATTCATTATTTGTTATGCAAAATTCATGTAGTACTTCATAAGATATAACAAATGAAAACTTACCCATTACCATCTGGCTCAATCCAAGTCTTAGCTCGAGTGCTCCCATGACTGGATTGTGCTTCACTTTCACCACTTTCAATGTTCTCTTAGGACTGGTTTATGTTAGGGTGCGCGGGTTGGGGAGTAGGCAACACAGTGTGAACAACATGGGGGTTTGGAGGAATGTTGTAGGCAAATTGGCTGCACATGGTGCTTTGGTTGGGAATGTATGAGGTCTGATGATGGAAAGCCACAAATGGGGGAGACAGTGGTCCTGAAATACCGGTATGTAAATAGCCATTGTCGCTCCTGGCTGAACTGATATATAAGGTACCTGGGGGGAAGATGGATCAATGGGTATACTTGTGATGCGGTGTTTGGGAAGATAAATGGGTCGTACTTTCGGTACCTTCTTGTACGGTGGACATCAATAAAGTTGCTTAGTTTATGAGATCGTGTCCCACGATTCAATGTGGGGTCGAACCACTCACAACTGAAGAGCACGCATTGTTTAAGTGGTTCACCTACGTACTCAATTTGGACAATATCCTTCAGTACACCGTAATAATCATTCTCAATATCGCCTTCCCTAGTGCCACAAACACCAACACCACAACTACATGTTCTCTTCCCGACGCTTCAAGCTTCTGTGTGGAATTTGAATCCATTTACTCTATATGCCGTCCACGTCGACACATACCGCTTTGGCTTCATAGCCAATTGACTCAAGTAGCAATGTTTTTCGGTCCCGAATAGTTGAATATAATTAGACCTGACAAAACTGACCCGAGACCCGAAACCCGAACCGAATGACCTGGACCCATACTCGACCCGACACCCGAAATATGCTCACCCGAAAGTGGACCTGAAACCCGAATTGACCCGACCCGAACCATACCCGACCCGAAATTTTCAACAAAGTTGCTTGTTTTGGCATGATGAGCGTATTTCACAAAAAATTGATTGACCCAAAATCGACCCGACCCGACCCAAACTGAAACGACCCGAACTGTCATTTAACCTGAACATGACCCGACCCGACCCGAACATGACCTGACCCGTACCCGAACCGAATGACCCATTTGCCAGGTCTAAATATAATGCACCTAAGGTGACACAACATGTGGTTTTAATTAATACAATGCATCTAATTAACTGTTATGTTAAAATTATGAATAAATGAGTTAGAATACTTACATTCTCACTAAACCAATATGCGAAATGAGTTTTGATGATGGTGTCAACATCTGCGTCGCTGACATTGGGACGTGCAGTTCTGACTTATTCTGTGAAAATTCTATCACATTTTATGAAGCCTATTAATATACTTGCGCTCTGATTCATAAACTCAATTGGAAGTGAAAATACCACTCACCTTATATAAGGTTTAACTTCATCACAATTTAATAGCACGTGAAGATACGCAGCAACATATTCGGCATCTGTGAGATACCTTGTTCTTTCCCTACCAATAGCAGTCCCTAGCGGTGCAAACACGGACATAGTTGGAAAATGATTAATATGTTCATCGTCATCCTCATTTCTCTTACACCTAGTGCGCATGGAGGGCACATTAGAGCCGAAGTAATAGGAGGCGAAGAATGTCCTATCTGCCTCTAGGTATGTTTATGTGATTGAACCTTCAGGACACGCTTGTTGCTTTATCTTTTTTTTTTCAATCGGCCAAAGAACCAACCAAATTCACAATTGCATTCACTTCTAAGTGATTCCACATATAAGAATTGAGATAAGGTTTCATCGATTATAGTATAATTTACCTCTCAAATGGATACATCAATTGATATTATACTGGATCACCTAGTTGAGCCTCTTCTGCCAAATGCACTGGCAGGTACTCCATTACATTGAAAAAGCAAGGAGGGAAAATGGTCTCCAACTTACACAAAGTGATGACAATGTTGCGATGCAGTTCCTCAAGCATGTCGTCCCGCAATGTTGTTGAGCATAAGTTCTTAAAGAACTTACTTATCTCAATAAGAGGTTTCAACACATCATTTGGGAGCGCATCAAATGCAATAGGTAAAAGAGTCTCCATGAAGACATGACAATCATGACATTTCATGTTGTTGAACTTAGCCTCATTAGGGTCCACGATCTTCCTCAAATTAGAGCAATATCCATCAGGCATTTGAAGCTCTTTCACCTATTCACACAACTCTATTCGTTTATCCACAGGAAGTACGAACTTTGCTTTTGGTTTAACCAACTTACCACTTGGGCCTGAATGTAAATGTAATTCTGGTCTATCACATATTTCTGCAACATCCATTTTTGATTTGGCATTGTCCTTTGTTTTCCCATGAACATCCATAACAGTGTTGATAATGTTCTCGAAGAAGTTCTTTTCAATATGCATCACATCCAAATTATGGCGGAGCAGTTGGTGTTGCCAATAAGGAACCTCCCAGAATATGCTCTTCTTCGTCCCGTTGTGCTTATTTTTCTTAAATTCTGGTATGACAAAGTCACCATTTGTACTTGCCATTGGGTAGTCTTCCACCTCGGCATAAAGTTCTTCCCCAAGTAGTCAGCGAGGAGGACCCCCTGTAATAGTTATGCCTTTCTTAAATGTTGTTCTATTTCTTCTGAACGCATGATTCCTTGACAAAAAACACCGATGACAGTCAAACCTTGAGAATTTACATTCATTTCTTAATCTCAAAGCCTTTTGTTGTTTCATACATGCAGGACATGCCAATTAACCGTTAGTACTCCACCCAGATAACATTCCATATACGGGAAAATCATTGATGGTCCACATAAGTGCAACCTTCATTTGAAATGTATTCCCCGTAGAAATGTCATAAGTCTCAACTCCAACAACTCTTTCAACTCATCAACAAGAGGTTATAAATATACATCTATCTTGTTCTTGGGATTTTTGGGCCCCGGGGACTACACAAGTCAAAAACATAAACGGTGTGGTCACACACATTTCAGGGGGGAGGTTATAAGGTGTAATGACCACCAGCCAAATGGAGTATGATCTTGAAGACAATGTGTAAGGATTAAATCCATCAGCACATAAGCCATACCTCACCTTCCGAGGCTCTGCAGCAAATTCAGGGTGCTTGGTATCAAAATGTTTACATGCTACCCCATCTGATGGATGACATAAAACACCATCCTCACGTTAATATTCATAATTCCATCTCATGTGCTCTGCACTACTTCTTGATGTGTACAACCTCTGCAGTCGAGATTTTAACGGCAAGTAATACATCCTTGAGTATGACAATGGATTCTGATTCCTTTGTTGTGACCTTTGCCTCTTCCATCTTGAATGCCCACAAAACTTGCACGCATCCAGGTTTGCATCCTCCTTATAAAATAGCATGCAACCTTTCCGGCAGCAGTCAATTTGGACCACATCGTTGACGAGATCTTTGACAACCTTCTTTGTTTGCCCATAGTTGTTTGGCACGCGGTTGTTAGGGGGGCATATCTTTTTCATTAATTGAACAGCTTCATTGAAATAATTTTGAGGCATATTATAATCTGATTTAATACTTAACAGTCTCACCGCCGCAGATAGCTCACTGTGGGTGGAGCAACTAGGGGTGTTCATCGGTCCAGGACCGGACCGGACTGGCCTGGACCGAAGATCGAATTGGGGCAAAACTTTGGACCGAGGACCGGACCGGGATGGGCCCGGACCGGACCGAATTTGGACCGGTCCAGTTTGCACCCAACGGCAGGCCGGTAGACTTGGAATTTTGGATCAAAAAGTCTGGATTTTGGAAGGGAAATCAGAAACCCATGCCCAATTGCCCATGAATGACTAAAGAAGAATTGAAAATTTCAAAACTCAAAAAAAAAAAAACCCAAAAAAACCGGTCCACGGTTCGGTCCATGGACCGGCCGGTCCGGACCGGAGACCGAAACTGGACAAAACCAGGACCGTGGACCGGACCGACTAAGCCTGGTCCGGTCCGGTCCAGGGCCGGTCTTCGGTCTAGGGCCGGTCCAGACCGATTAATGAACAACCCTAGGAGCAACCATCAAATAAGGGTTGTTGAGTAGCTTGAACCATATTATAAAATGGTTCTCGGCAAGTGCTTGACCCCTCTTCCCTTACATTTTGATTTGCTGTTATAGCATCATCAACCATGTCCTCCATCCGATCTATGTAGGATTCAGAATAGTGATTATTAACATGACTTGAACCTCTAACTTCGAAAATTTTACTATTTGAATGCCTAGAACCATATTCCTGAGGTTCTATTTCCCTATGACTTATCCAAAACCAATACCCTTACACAAAAACCTTATACATAAGGTGCATCTTCACCTCATCAGGTGTCAAGTACACCCTATTTCTGCATTTTGCACAAGGACATCTATACTTTCTCCCATTCAGAAACTCTGTCTGTCTATGTGCAAATTGATCGAGTGGTTTACTCCATCAAGAAATTCTTGCGCATAACTACTATGATCAGGCAGTAAACTATTATACATCCACATACGATGTAGAGGACCATTCATATTTTGCTCAAATAACAATAACCACAAAAGGTATTTGAGAAGAATTAATTTTAATCAAAATTATAATAATTACATAAATTACGCAGTTATATATTATATATGTTCACTTTAAAATTTCCGCATGCACAAAAAAAAAACTTATAAATTTCGACAAATATACTTACGTTATCACGAATATCACAAAACTAATAATTCATACAGAGTTGTCCACTTTATTCCATCAACATATCAAATTTCAACTTAAAATTATCAAATATAAGTGTACATTGCATTGGGTGAAATCTTTAAACAAATATGAGCTACAACTTCATACAAACTCACATATCAACAAAATTATAAACTAAAGCATCTCAATGCACCAAATTAGATCAATAACTTCATACAAATACGACATTTCAATAACATTGTCAATTAAAACATTTCATTCCACCAATATATGAAATTTCAACTTCAAACTACCAAACCTCAACCCTAAATCGTATTTACCAAATTTTTGTAACGAATTAGAGCAATAACTTCACACAAATAACATATTTCAACAACATTATCAATTAAACCATTTCATTCCACCAACCTATCAAACTTTAACTTCAAACTACCAAACCTAAACCCTAAATCGCGTTTACCCCAATCTTGAAGCAAATTAAAGCAATAACCTCACACAAACACCATATGTCAACATAAATGTGAACTAACTATAAAATTCTAACAACGTAATACAAAAATTTGTAGAAATTACAAGTAGTTTAGTTGAGAAAAATACCTACAATTGCTCCAGAAAACCGGAGATTAGGAGGCAGCAGACGGCGGCCGACGACGACAGACGGCGGTGCTGGGGAGGGGGGGGCCGGTGGTGGTCGCACGAGGTCCGGATCGCCACTCGCTCTCTCTCTCTTTCTCTTCAAAAATTAGCAGCACCAAATGAAACCAGAAAAGAACTTCTGGTTTCATTTAAGTGGGCTGTCGACGGACAGGCGACGGAAATTCCGTCACCAGCCCACTTTTAAAAAAAAATTTGAAAATTCCGTCGCCACGTGTAAATTATGGCGACGGATTGAGTTTTCCGTCACCATATCTATCGCACTGTCTGACTTTTTTGTAATACTATTTTTCAGTCGCCATATCCATCACCAAATCTGTCGTTAATTTTTTCCGTCACTTAATTTCGTCGTTAATTTGAACCTTTTTAGTAGTGTTTGATGTAACTGCTTCCCATGCCTTGATGCCTTGTTCTGCATGTACATGTCTCTGATTCAACCTTTGAGATGGCTATGTTTGAAATATTTATATGCAGAATGCCACTGATTGCAATATTACACGTGCACCATGGTGGTTGCTTTCAGAAACTTCCTCATCTTGTGTATGGTTTTGAGAACATGAAAAAAGTTGAACATGATTCTGACTATTTAAGCATTGGTAGCATTAAGGGCATCGTTGTTGAGTTGGGTTATATTGCAAAGACGATTGAGAAAATATACTTCAGCAAGCCGGAATTACCATTTGAAGATAGCTTAGTATCAATTGAAAGTGATGAAGAAGTGCGTGAATTAATTGTGTTATGCAAAAGTTTTGAGTATGTATAGTTGTATGTTGAACATAATGATGTTCACTTCGTTGAATCTACTGGTAATGATAATGAATCAGATAATGGTCATAGTGATTGTATAGCTAATGATGAGTATGCTGAGTACGATTCTGATGTTGAAGATAAGGAAGTTGCTCAGGTAAGACGGACGAAAAAGAAGATGCATGACGACGTGGTTGCAGACTTATAGGGACTTAGAGCTGAAAATGGATAGACTTGGGAAGGAAGTAATGCATTTGATGATATATATGCATATTACCAAGATTCAGATGACGCAGATAGTCCTCTTAGTAGTGAAACTGATGGTGATGGTGATGATAGGGGAAGAAGAAAGAAAGAAAAGAAAAATGAGACACCCTCGATATAATGCAAGCCATCAAAGGAAGCAGTTGAGCTAGAAATCGGCCTCAAGTTCATTAATAAGGAGCAACTAAGAGAGGCTGTTGAGGACTACCGTGTAATGAAGGGTTATGATGTTAGGATACAACTTGATTGAGAAGAAGCACAATTACAAGGCTACCATGTTTAAGTGTTTCAGAGTTAGAGCAAAGGGATTGGCATTAACTGCAGGGGATTAGAAGGGTCAATTTGGCATGATAGGAGCCTACGCAAATGAGCTTCTTAGCAAGAATAAGGACTTTAAGATTAAGATAGCGGTCGAAAACAAATGTAATGGAAATTGTTTGTTCAAAAGTCTCTACATTTGCGTTGGTCCTTTGAAGAGAGGATTTTTAGAAAGATGTAGAAAAGTGTTGAACATTGACAGATGTTTCTTAAAAGGGCCATGGAATGGATATGTTTTAGCTGTTGTTGGTAGAGATGCCAACAATCAAATGTATCCCATGGCATGGGGTGTGACACAAAGAGAAGATAGGGAAACATGGGTTTGGTTCATGCAATTCTTGGTGAGTGACTTGCAAATGGAAGAGGCTCATGGGTGGGCCATTATTTCATACCAACAAAAGGTATATTTGTTTGCTTTTAAAGTTGCATTTTTTGTTTATGTATTATGTTTTTAATTATTTTAGGTGTCGTATCAAAAAAAAGGAAGAGAATGTGAGCCTGTGACTTCTCTTAGTGTATAAGTGTATTAGCATTTGGTTTATTTTATATTGCTGCCACAAAAAAAAATTCATGCTAATCCTCATTTGAATTTGTAAATGTTAAGGGGCTTGTTGATGTTATTTCAAACTGCTTGCCAAAGGTTGAACATCGATTATGTGCAAGGCATGTGTATGCTAATTTGAGGAAGAAGTGGAAGGGTTTGATATAGAGACATATTTTGGAGAACTGCAAAGTCTTCTAATGAGGTCAATTACAATAAGTATATCAAGGAGATGCAAGAGTTACATATCACTCCGTGGCAATTCTTGGATAACAAGGGCCCTAAGCATTTTTGTAGACTTCTCTTCCAAGCATATGCCAAATGTGACTCAGTCGACAATAATATGGCTGAGATATTAAACGCATTCATCTTAGAGGACAGGTTTATGCTCGTATGGACTACGCTTGATACCATATTTAAGAAAATTATGACAAGAGTTGCTTTTAGGAAGCAAATGGCAGATCATTTACACCAAGATATATGTCCTATGATCTTGAAGAAGCTAGAGAAGGCCGCAGACTTATGTAGGTGGTGGCATGCAAGTAGAGATGGGAATGGTATGTACAGTGTTACACATGGAAGTCAAGGTTTTGTAGTTGACATGTTGGCCAAGACATGTACTTGTAATGCATGGGAGTTAAGTGGTATCCCCTGCTATCATGCTTTAGCGATAATGAAGGAAGAGGACATGGATCCGACTCAGTTTGTTCATAAGTGTTATAGTACTTCAATGCTTAAGGAGTGTATGCACATATTTTGAAGCTTGTAAATGGACCAAAATTGTGGTCTCCTTGTCCAGATGAGCCAATAGTTGCCCCCATTTTTAAACAGAGAAAAGGCAATTATCAATTTAAACGGGGGCCTAAAGAAGGGGAGAAAAGACCTTGGGGCCAATATGGAGTTGTACCTCGTTTAGGTGGTACCGTTAAATGTTCAATATGTAAAGAATAAGGTCATAACAAGAAGACTTGTAGGCAAAGGGTAAGATTATTATCCACTTTTTATATTTTTGTCCTTTTTTTTTACACATGACTATTTTTATATTTTTTTCATTTGTTTTTACTAATTTCCTTGTGTCTCATTTCAGGACTCCTCTGTGAATGTTATTACCACTACTGAACCTCCATCTTCATCTGTTATTGGTTCTACTGCAATTGCATCTACTTGTGTGCGATCTACTCGTGCACCATCTATTGTATCTGCTACTGCCACTGCTGCATCTTCTAGCGCTACTATTGTATCCGCTTTTGCTGTATCAGTTGTTGCTTTTTATACACCTACTGGCACAACTCCTGAACCTCAAAGTGCATACCATGCTACTGAAACAGAGAATGAAAATGTTGAAACTGCACTTTTTCAGGACACTAATGATGTTGGAGTTGCTCCTGAATCTAGCTCTCTTATTGAAGCAATAAGTTGTGATCATCATTTTTCTGATTATTCACGAAAAGGCAAACTTCTGGTGAGGAGATATCAGACTGGGGAGGGTTTTCCTTTCCAAAATAATATCACAACTACGATATTAGATGAATGAGTTGCTACAAGATCTTCAAAAAGCATTTGCTCTTCATTTGGATTTTGGCATATATTGCTTACAATTTATGAGTTTTGGTCTTATTGGTCATTAGGGCATACATAGTGGCATAAATAGATAGCATATTTTGCTTTCAGGTATTTTGCTCAATGCTCATTTCTAGTGTTGATATCTCTTGATGTTTTCATTTTCTGATTCCAAGCTTCTGATAAGTGCAAAGTTAAAATGACATCTTAAGATTAGGTCTACCGCAAGTGTCGATATCTCTTGACACCAAGTGAGTTAAGTTTACTCTTCATTAGATGATTGATTTGCTTAACCTTCTGATGAGTGTTGATATCTTTTGACAGCAATTGAAGAAAGTTTACTACACTATCAGCCTATGCTTAGTTTCTGACAGCAAATGAATCAGGTTTACATCACATTTCCAATTTTGAGCTCATGCTCAATAATTGGCATTTGACTGAGCCATCAAGCTAAAGCTTCATAATGAAACAATAGGCCAGCAAGTTAAAAAAATATTGCCATAGTTTAGGGGCCAATGTGCACCCCACATGCTCAATTTGCAACAAGTATACAAAATAATGAATATGCAAAACTCTTTTCATTAATTAGAATTTTTCATTGCATCAGAAAATAGCTACAAAACTGCTCAGTACAACATTGTTCATGATAGAGCAAAAGCTTCATTACTTTTTAGGGTCACAACGAGGACCACCTTAACAAACCAAAGCAAGCAATTCCATAACCTCTACAACACAACTAATTCATTGGCTTTTTTCTCTACTCCAATCCCATACCAAAAAGCCAAAATCCATAATAAACATCAACAAGGCCATGATGACCACGATCGAATTACTACACCACCATGTCATCTTCATCTTCCTTGTCAAAATCATGCAAAATTTGTAAGCACAAGTTGGGTTTAATTCTAACAGCCGAATTCAACTTTTTCCTCCATTAAGCCACAACTCTTCTGGAGTTATTGTGCTCAAAATAAAGTCAAGATCACCAGTTGCTATTGAATTTTGATGCATCAATGTTCTATACCTTGTCAGTTCATCAAATAGAAATCATACATGGTTCTGCATCCTACCTGCAAATGAAAAAAGAAGTGATCAGACATAGTGGATGAAATAGAAATCATACATGATCAGACATACATGGTTCTACATCAAATAGAAAGCTTTCCTCTCTAATGCAAGACAATTAATTATTCAATCAAGGTGAGATAAATCCAAAGCATTCTTCTCCAGTACAAGGCAATTAATTATTTAGTCAAGCTTAGAAGTGGATGAAATTACCACTGAATTTCTCTAAATGAAAATCTAGAACTTATAAAAAAAAAAACATCATCTGATTTTGGTTCTCACGCTTGATGGTTCTGTTTTGTGCCATCATTCACATCGCAATGCTATGTAGGTCGAATAGCCAAGACACATCATCCCTAATTTACTTAGGTACAAAACAATCAATGTATGATCACAATTACATTTGAATTTGCAAATATAAGTTGGGCATCTTCCTCCATCAAGGCACGGTTTTTGTTGGGGTTGGGGAACTCAAAATCAAGTCAGTATCAGTAATTACGACTGGATTTTGATCATTGATGCATAGTCTTCTTCAATTTTGCTCATAGGGTTTTGAATGTTAGGGTTCTTTGCTAGGAGTTATTTGGGGAAAAAACAGCAAGTGAAGGACTGGGAAAGACATTTAAGGGAACATTTTAATTTTTTTTGATTTTGTTGCCTTTTCTTTCATCCCTTGACCCCACCTAACCTTTTAAAAAAAGGAAAATTAAAAGTTACCTGATTAGCTGGTTAAATAGGACCTGAGGTGGTAGTTGTGGGCAGAAGTCAGAAAGCAAGTGGTAAACTTGAATATATAAAAAGAGGATGGTAGCTTTGAACAAAGACAAAACCTAGATGGTAATATAATTTGAGAACTTCATTTAAGTATAAAGTTAACCCGAAGCAAGTACATTTAATGCTAAAAATTAAGAGCAAAGCAATGAAATTGAACTAGTAACCATGAAATTGAAGAGCATGAACATTAAATAACATAAAGAGAGTTGAAATGCTTGGAATTAACACTTAATTAGCTTAAAAAGTTGGTAGACTAAGTAAATCTACAATAATATACTCCTAAGAACCTAATAACTAAGCTAAAATCATACCTAAAACAAAAATGGGGAGAAGGAGGCTATTTAAAGACTTGACATTAAGTTAGGAAACCAAGTTTAATACCGAGAAGGATGCTAGGAAAGAATTCTTGTTTGACTTAAATTAGGAATATTGTTGATATAATTTCTTTTTGCTAGCAGTGATGTAATATATATGTCTGATGGATGATGAATGAAGAGGAACAAGAAAGACACTGAATATATTTTATCCCAAAATTATCATGGTATCAGAGCTATGTCGAAAACCAAACCATCACCATATGATTTATACACAAGTGATACACCTAGAAACATAATTGACCAGGTTCAACTAAAAGGTGAAACATGAATGGGGACGAGCAATACGGACAGCATTGAGGGCCAAAAGAAAGTGGGGACTTGTCAATGGAAGCATCACCAAACCTGATGATGGGACACCAGAACTTGAAGATTAGTGGACTATTCAATCCATGATAATCTCATGGATTATGAATACAATTGAGCCAAAGATATGCTCAACTGTGAGTTACCGAGAAACCATCAAAGGTTTGTGGACAGATTTGAAGGAGAGATTTTCAGTCTCCAATGGACGGGGAATCCAACAATTAAGGGCTGAGCTTGCTGATTACAAGCAACGAGCAATGAGCGTAGCAGATTACGGGTATGGCTTGGCCATGTCATGTGATATGGGTTGACCATGCCACTCTTTGAGAAAACAGGTGCAAAAACTACATCACAGCAATAATTACATGCAAAGCACGACTAGGTCTTGGCATGGTTTGAGAAATCCAGCCAATTTCAAGTGGAACTACGAGATGTTCCATGTAGACCCAACCATGTTCATTTGTGAATCGATCTTGGTTCATCAGAAACTAGTCTAGTTCTGCCCGAACGATTAGTTAATCTAAAATAGCTAGTTTTGTGTAAAAAGGACAAGTTTGGTCGAAATTCGGTTCAGTTCTTATAAAGTTAGACCAGTTTCTAGTTGCTTACGTCATTCTTTTGCCCTTAGTGCGGTTCTGTACCTATTGAGCTCCTAATGTCTTTCACTCTTGCACCCAATTTCAGCCATTTCTCAATTTGATGATTTAAGGATAATCCATATGAAGGACTCAGCTAAGAGTGAGACAAGGATAGGAGGACAAAGTTTGTTAGGACGATGGGCAAAGCATGAAGGAGCTAGATATGACCATCACTACCCAAGGACACAGTCGTGTTATAAGTCGAAGATTATGACAAGTGTTTGGCATATAGCTTTTTGAATAACTTTTTGGCAAAAAAGAGTTTTTTTTACCAAGATTAGCTGTTTGATCAAGTGAAATAACTAATTTTATTGCTTGGTGAAAAGACTTTTTAGAAGAGCTTTTTGGGTCCAAAAAACTAATTTGAAAAAGCTAATTCCCTGAACTTTTTGAAGAATTAACTTTTTGTCTCATAACATTATCAGAAACAGCTAATTTTACCAAACAATTTTTCAACAAACAATTAACTCAAACAACTAATACAAACAGCTAACTCAAACAGCTAACAAGTAACGACTAACAGTTAACAGCTGTTTACCAAACAGGGCTAAAAAAATAAAGGCCGACTATGGTTGCACCGTATTTTGTTAGTTTCCTGCAGCAAATTTCTAGCAGGTGGCCATGGCCTCTCATGGTGTTTGGCACAACCTGTGCCTTGCCACCTTCCCAGCCTTCCCGTGTCTACAGCCCATGGTGGGAAGCGTGACAGTGCCCTCTAATTAATTCTTTCTCCCTCCTATGACTTGCTTTTAAAAAAGTGCATTTTGTTTTATTTTGAGAGACATATTTCATTAAACCTTCCATTAGGGCTTTCAGAATACTTTAGCACATGCATTCTCTTAACTTTTGTAGTTTACTTTGTCATTACGAATAAAGCCCTAGTGATCATTGGAATTACTAGTTTGTTTTGTCAAGATCTCTCTTTTGCTTGTTTCTTTTCAGCTTTTCAAGCTGTTACGATTTTGATTTGTGATAACTATGTTCTAATTTGAATTAGGCTTAGCAGATACCAATTTTGATTAGGATTGTGACCGATTAGGCATTGTTGGTCATGAATAAGTAGCAACAAATTTTGTTCCTTTCTTGTATTATTGAATTTCACTATGCTCACCATATGTTCGATGAAAAGTTAGAAAGAATCTTCATCTAGTTTTGTTCGGGTTTAAAGGAACATTGAAGGATGAAATATTTATCTAGTTACTTAGTGGACAATTAGTACTTTGATAGGACAATAATTATGGGTTTAATTGCGATATAGCGGATGTTTATCCTACAATCCTTTAATGTTTGTCCCACGAAAATAGGCGATTAATATTATTAGATTAGTTTTCGACCCTAGAAAAAGAGAGGGGATGGGTTTCGATTGTGCAACCTATCCATTCTTGATGCATGCTTGGGCAAGTGTGTGTTTATTCTAATTTTTAACCAGCTAAGCCTGGCTTGAGTGTTTGAGCGATCTTGGTAGTTGAAAGCAAATTTCCTGTGGCAATGACTTGTACTTGTCGATTGCTAACTATATTGGTGTTGTGCACTTGGGGATTATACTTAACACTATGGAAACTTTCCCAAAGATCAACCATCTTAAGAGAGATCTACAATTAGACGCGGCAATTTCACCCGCACCCGATGGATATTTATTCCACCCGACTCAAAAAACCGGGTCAAAACACAAAATATATAGATGATAAATGATGGTTTGACAGATTGGATGGGATCCAGTGATGCTCTGTTTGATCTGTCACTCGATCCATCACCCGCTTAGTCATCCACTTGTTTATTCCCTACTTACAATTAGTGCGGTTTTTATTTTATCCTTCAAATTTTACCCATTTTTGACCAATTATATTGTTAATTTTATAATTTTCATTAAAACTAATATGACAAATATGATACTTATTCAATTCTTATATCCAAAATGTGTTGTCTAAACTTTTCAAGTGGCAAAGCTTATGTTTCCTTATAAATTTGCTAGCATATACACATAAAATTCCATCCCTCGCTTATAATCTGATCTACCAATCTTCATTTGTGGATGGTGGATGGTGGATTGATGGATTAGATTGGATTTTGGTAGATAATGGATGGATTGAATGAAGCGGATGAAAGCAGGTGATGGATGCAGATGATAGTTCACCTGATTTGATTCATTGCCACTCCTATCCACAATTCACATTCCTAACTGTGGGGTTTCTACGAACAGACTATCTGTAAACGAAGGTGCACCTTTTGGTGAAAGTCGAATCGAATCCTTGCTATGTAACCAACTCACGTGTCTTCATGACAAGCAGTCCAATCATAAATCTTTACTTCCTAGGTGACTACGTAAGGCTCTCCCATCTAGTGGCGTAGCTCATGCTTAGATGTGGATACCATATGTAGTTCTTTGACTGGTTGTAACTGCTCGTAGACAATTACCAAGAATCTCTTTAAGGATAATCGATTAGCCTCACAAACCATCATGAATCTTTCTAGTGTTATTATCTTCACTCATACGCTATCCAGTAAAAATTTCCAAGAGACCACTCATCTTAAGAGTGATCCATTCTTGGCCTGCTTAATTATGTGAGTTCTTAACAGTGACTCCTGGAAAAGAAAGATCTACCCTTTAGTGACATAATTAGTCATATGAAATGCTTTGAACATCACTTTCTACTATATATATAGGATGTTATGTAGTTCGTACCTAAGAAAACGACCAATTTGCAAATATTTAAATAGGTTAGAAAATAACTTAAGTTTTTCTTTAAGTTGTTTTTGACGGATATAAGAGTACAAATATATAATACTATAATTTTGGGATAAAGTACATATTTGAATGTTAGGACACCTTAATGAGTTCACCCGCTTGCATGATCTCAGATGATATCGAAACAACTTTGTAGGGATATGAAAATTTGTGTTTCCACGCAAAGAAACCTTAGTCCCCAATTTTATTGTCTTTCAGATTCTTTTTAGTTTAATACGACATTTGGTAGTATTTTAATAAATGTTTTCTCTAGTTTGTTAACACTGAAGTTGCTTTTTGATGTGGGGTTTCCTTTGTCATCTTAGTGTGAGTTTTGGTACGAGTTCTTCGTCTCACTTATAGCAAATTTTTGCATATTCACAGATGCCAAGTTGTGGAATATGGTTGGATGTTATCGTATGAGACTTGCATGAGTTTGATTGGGGGATGAATCAAAAATCAGTTTCATATGGTCCAATTATGATAATCTTTTTAAGCACAATCTATTATATAAACTAGATACCTACTCAATTGAGTTATAGCGTAGTTTACCGCTATTTAGGAAAGACGTGAGGACATTGAAGAATTGGTTATTGGCTAGAAGAATGCAAGAAGTTTAGAGCAAACTGACAGTATATTTACTGTTAGCTTCATGGAGACGAGAATTTATGTTGATGTTTTAGATTTATCATTGTTAGATAATTTTTATTATAGATGACCTATGACTTTATAAGAATCATTTCTTTTTCTATAAGAAAAGTTTCTACATTTTTCTTTTATCCTCAAATTTTGTAATTTTTATACCCCTGAATCCTCTATTGTTGTTATTTTTCTTCAACGTCAATAAAATTTTGTTGGCCAAAGTCACATTTATTATAAAAACAGCCTAGATTCATAAAAAATTTGAACATCACCCAATATATGAAAGTTTCATTTTAAAATATATAATGTTAACTAAAAATATTTTAAATTTTCATCCATCTTACTTTTGTTTACTTATTATAGTGGACACTCAACGTACATGTTATTTTTACTCTCTTCAGTTTTATTTAAGTCTTATTTACTCCGCTCCATGCACTCATAAACAAACATTAAATGTGTGGTGCACATAAGGCTAGGGGTGTGCAAAACCGGTTAACCGGTTCATCGGTTAACCGATTTTCGGTTAGTGAAAACACCGAACCGTAACCGAACCGAAATTTGCGGTTAACCGAATTTTCGGATCGGCCAAAATTCGATCCATAACCGAACCGAAATATTCGGTTAACTGCATTTTCGGATCGGTTAACCGAACTTCCGGTTCAGTTAACAGTCAACCAGAGTACTGAAAAAAATAAAATAAAATTTGGTACACTTTCCAATTTCCATATCAAATTAAAAGCACTTTTTCAATATCAAACTCAAGTTACTCAACCATGCATGCAATGACACTATGGCAGTGACTGGCCACTGGCCAGTCAGCACTCAGCAGTGCACAACCAACGCTAGCAGTCTAGTAGGTAGCAGTGCAGCACTCAGGCTACTCAGCACTCAACAGCAACCAGCAGAAGCAGACCAACAGTAGCAACTAACAAGAAGCAGTCTCAAATAGCAAGAGTCCTAGGGCTGGGGAGAGGGAATTACAAGTTTACAACCTTGAAATGAAAACAACAATATCCATGAGTCCATAAGGACCGTAACCAACACAAAATGTCCTCGGGAAGGGGGTTAAAAATACATAGATGTCTAAATTAAAAACTAGAACACATGATAAACATAAAGTAGCATCCCATAAGCTCCAACTCGTATATCATCCGATGCAACCATTCACTCATCTATTGCAATTGTAGGTTGCTCCAATGTCAAGTCATGCAAACCTAGAACAAAAAAAAAAGTTTAGGACTATACATATAATAATAAGAGCAACAAAATCAATAATAAATATGAATAAATACATAAGTACAAGTATAGCAAGAAGTAAGAGCAAGAAAGCTTACTGTTTTCCAAATCCTCCAATTCAAGAAGACTCTCTTCCAACACAATAGGGCCATGTGACTTGCGTAACCAATGTTGAGCACAAATGAGAGCTTCCACTATCCTAGGAGTTAAGGAACTACGGAAAGAATCAAGAACACGACCTCCCGTGCTAAAGGCGGACTCGGAAGCAATCGTGGAAACCGGCATAGCAAGCACATCTCGGGCCATCATGGTGGGAATTGGATATCTCTTGTTTTCATCTTTCCAAAATTGCAAAACATCAAATGTCTCGTCATTTTGCTCACATTCATCACACAAGTATTTGTCAAGCTCACTCTTCTTCCCACTTTCTAGAGTTCCCTTCTCTTGCCTATACTTCATACTCAAAAGCTTATTCACATCCAACACCAACTCATTAGAAGGAACACTAGATGCCAAAGGAGTACTAGCACAACTCAATCCTTCTATTTTCCTCTTTGGCTGAGGAAGAGAAGATGCATAGAAGTCAAACATGGACCTTAAAGTAAATTTGATCTTGAGGTACAACATATTGGCACTTTCCACATTGTAGTTGGTCCTAACAAGCCATTCAACATAATCCAACTTGTGTCTTGGGTCAAGCACCAAGGCAATGAACAACAAAATGTTGATATTTTCAACATTTGCCCAATACTTGTCATATTTAGTCTTCATTGCATGTGCCATGCTCCGAATGTACTCATCTTCATTATCACAATAAGTAGATATCAAATAACCAACTCCATAGATTTGAGGCACATAAACATTACCCGTCACATAAAGACTCACAGATAACTTCAAAGTTGTTTCATAAAAGATTTTCAAGAAGGGTAAGAATGCCTTAATTCTATTCCAATCATATTCAGTTGGTGGACCACCATGCCTTCTCAATTCTTTCACAAAAACACCACCCTTAGACTCCAAATTACTAAATTCTTTTCTAAACTTGGAGGCACAAGCAAGCATTAAATAAGTGGAATTCCGTCTAGTTTCAATATCCAAACAAACAAGACTTTTGGACTCAATATTTTCCTCTTCAACACAAGCTTTAAACTTTTGAAGTCTTGCAGGGGAAGACCTTACAAATCTCACAGCAACACGAACTTTAACTATCGATGGGTCAAGATCTTTCAATCCATCCTTCACAACAAGATTCAAAATATGTGCAACACATCTCATATGCAAATAATTGCCATCCAAAATACTCTCTCCCCAATGGTTAAGTCTCCTTTTCAAATATTGAATGGCTACATCATTTGAGCTTGCATTATCAACGGTGATGGTTAGAATTTTTTTCAAATCCCATTCAACCAAGCATTTCTCAACTGCCCTCCCAATAAGCTCCCCAGAGTGGCCAACAATAGGACAAAAATTAATTATCCTCTTATGCAAATTCCAATTATCATCAATAAAATGAGCAGTAAGACACATGTAACTTAAGTTCTGACTCGAAGTCCAACTATCCGTAGTAAAACAGATCCTCAAGGAAAATTTTTGAAAGAAACTTTTCAACTTCTTCCTTTCATCAATATAGAGTGCATAACAGTCTCTAGTGATTGTGTGCCTTGAGGGGACAACAAAATCAGGATGCATAGTTTTGCAAAAATCACGAAACCCTTCCCGTTCAACATGTATGAAAGGCAACTCATCCACAATAACCATTCTAGCAATTGCTTTCCTACTAACATCATAATCAAAATGCCAACACTTAGGGACAGAAACAGTTTGCACAGACCCATCTTCATTAACAATTGTCTTAGTATCAAAATCAATCAATTTTTGCATCTTATCCAAATTAGCAGGATACTTCTTACACCTATCCAAATGATTTTTCAAAGCACTAGTTCCATTTCTAGACGAGGCACAAATCAACTTACTGCAATATTTGCATTTGACAGCCCCTGGGTCAGTTGTGCGATGAAAATGAGACCAATATTTGGATTTTCTCCTAGTACCACTTACGCTGGGCTGAGGTGGTTTAGCAGCACTAGTAGTTCGTTGCTTTTTAATCTTCTTTCGTAGAACTTCCTGTTGCTCTGGTTCTGGATCTAGCTCTAGCTCCTCCTCATCTATCTCCTCCATTTGACTGTCTTCACTCTCACTTCCACCATCACTTATGTTCACATGAATATCATCCATGTTGTTACTACAGGTTGAAAACATTTAGTCCCTGAATGCTGAATCAGACATGCCAAAATACCAATCACTTAATAAGTATACAACAACAAATACGAGTTATTCTAAAATGAACTAAGTAAAAAATGCACCATAAAGTCGAAACCAAATATGTAACACCAGCTCAAACCAGAAAAGGCCC
Organism: Selenicereus undatus; assembly: GCA_017589665.1. Lineage (NCBI taxonomy): Eukaryota > Viridiplantae > Streptophyta > Magnoliopsida > Caryophyllales > Cactaceae > Selenicereus > Selenicereus undatus. The sequence goes on from JACYFF010019584.1 coordinate 86,590,345, forward strand.
TAGACTCTACACCTAGCTTCTTAAACCCCTTTGAAACAAACAAAAAAAGAGATAGAAAATCACCACCACTAGCCCTACTACACCCCATCAAGGCATCAACAAGACAACAACCCTAATTTGTTGTTAAGGACTTAAGGTTAAGAGCTTCAATTCTCAGTGGTGGTGGCCCTAAAGTACAAATCGAAGCAACATACAAATCGAAACCAGAAAATGAACCAAAATCAGAAATTAAAACGAGTACAAATTGAAGCAACATACAAATCAAACCCAGAAAACGAACCAAAATCAGAAATTAAAACCATTTCAACTCAGAAAAAGGCCTAGAGTACAAATCGAAGCAACATGGATAACAATCAGTCAATCACATATCAGAAAAATCGAAATAATAAATTCACACCACAAATCGAAACTCGACCATAGTGAAACAGTAAATCGAAACAAGAAATCGAAACCAAACAAATCGAAACAAAAATCGAAACAAATCAAAACCTAGACAAATCCAACCTAATCGAAACCATACTCATACATAAACAACCTGAAACAAATTGAAAACATACCCAGAAAAGTTGAATCGTGCTGCTCGGGTCTTGGAGAAAACTTGAACAACTCGAACAATCTCTGGCACTTGAAAAACTTGAACAAATGGGCACTGGGTGGCGGGTGCTCCAAGTCACGACGCTGGGGTTTCACATTGAGGACTTGAGGGTTTGAGAAAAACTCGAACAAGTTGAAGAACTTTAGATCTAGGAGGAGGGAACCTTGAGTCAGTCACGAAGTGATGAAGAATTGAAGTCTGGAAGAAGAAAGGGAACTGGACTGGAAGTCTGGAAGTGGAAGGGGAAGACCAGCCGAAGAGATCTAGAGAAGAGTAGAAGACTGAAGAGGCCAAGAGAGCAGAGAGTAGAGACTGATGAGTGATGAGAGATTGAGAGGTCTGAAAAGTAGTCTAGGGTTTTCTACGCTCAGCAAGTTGCTCACTAGCCTCACTTTATATACCCAGATAAAAAAAAAAATCGGTTTTTGGTTAACCGCGGTTAACCGCATTTTTTGGACAAACCGAACTGTAACTGAACCGTGAACCGATTTCTTTTTCCGGTTCGGTTAACCGCACCGTTTTTTCGGAGAATTCACTTCGGTTAACCGGTTTTTTTGGTCGGTTTTTCAGTTTTTCGGACCGGTTCTCGGTTTCGGTTTTTTCTGCACACCCCTACATAAGGCCCTATTCTTTTAGTTGATAAATTTAAATTTATCAACCTTAACCAACTTCAACCCACATTAATTTACTTTAACCTACTGCACGAACTTTAATTAAAAAAAATATCAACTTCAACCCACTTCAACCAATTTAAATCCACTTTCCACTATTTTAACCAACTTCTATCCATTATACAAAAAAAAAAACAACCCACTTCAACCACGTTCAACACACTTTAACCAACTTCTACTTACTTCAACCTATTGCAACCCACTTCTACTAATCTCAATCAAGTTTAATTTACCCATTTAATAATCCATAATTTTCAACGCAAAGAACAGATTCTTAAATGACCTTTTTTAATTTGAAAAGTAAATTTTTATTAGTGCCAAAATTTCAAGAAGCACGTGAGCAGGCTGTTTCTACAATCCGATAAGGTTTTGCTGTACCCTAAAACAAAATCCTCATTAGCATGTTACCAATACTTGAAGAAATGAATGTTGCTTACTGGCCTGTCCTCTCAGAAGCATAGCTAGCTAACATAACTTAATGCACTAGCTCTTAAGGTATTGTGGTCGCTTCCCTTTTTCGAGCACGTACAAAGTTTAGCTCGTGAGCTGTTTTTTGGGTCCTGTGAGCGAGCGACTCGCTATCTCACCGAGGTAGGCTTGTGGCTCATGAGCTAGCCCGCCTGTGGGAGCTACTTGCCCATGCCACATCATGGTTTTCCTTTTTTTTTGCTTCAATTTTTTTTTTCAAGCAGAAACTATTTTGGGTTCGGCAATTTTGCTTTTCCTTTGGAAAAAATATTTTGGACTAGCCCATGTTTGTCTTTTGGAGTATTTTGAGTGGAAATTTTTTGACAAAATTTGATGAGTTTTTTTCTTTTTTAGGCTTGAAATTTTGTTAAAGGTAAACAAATTATTTTTATTAAATTAAATAACTACAAATTATTTTCTGAAGATAGAAAATTAATTCGGGCTAAACCCTCAGGGACCCAACAAGCATCAGCCACATGTGACCAAGCCCAGTGAAAGGAGGGTTTAACCTTGCGTGGGCCTCCCTTAGAGGCTCACCTCTCCTTGGGCCCATAGAGAAAGGGCAAAACTAAAATTTACGGATTTACCCCTGGCTACAGTCATTACAAATACCTGCATGTCAAATCTGAAAAAAGGGAGGTGGGCAAACATGTATACTTTACACCCATCATTCCTCTAAGCATCTGCGGTATACTTTCCCTAGAAAGATTTCTCTTTTTCCCATAAAGATTCTCCCCTGGTTTAGCAGAGACTTGGCAAGTCTTCTCTCCTGGGTTTTTGCTGATGTAAGCATCGGTCGAGCATTAGTTGGATCCAGTATCCGGGGTATGACGTTTCTGCAGGCTACGAGATAGCAAGAGCGAGAATCAAGTCTGGGCCGTCTGCCATCACGTAAACGCGTTCTTCCAAGCACCACCTCCAATAAAACTTCATACTGAAACTGATTGACATAGCCTGTGGGGAAGAGTGGTGAACGAGGGTAGTAAGCGACGCCACCCAAGCTCATATCAGGAGAGATAAAAACCCGATGGTTGATGTGTCAGCGGCCTTCGAGGTGTAGGATGCATCAGAGAATTCATGCATGACTCCCCAATCGATTAGACCGCGACTGCCTGACAGGGATACTTACGTTATTGTGGACACATTGAAAAATTTCATGACAACCATGACCGACACCCTCGACATCAGGTGACTGAGTAGGTAAGAAAGATAATGGAACTCGTGAGCTCCATGAGACCATTTCCAGCTTTCAACCACGTGCGCACTGAGGTGTGTGGACCCTTCTCAGGGCACGACCTTGTTGGGTCATAGCCAGAAAACAACAGTTTACGTGATGCTGCACGGCCCCAAGTCGACAAGTGGCCTCACGAAGGAAACCATGACCGCACGGTAGGAATGGATGCTCGGTAGATCGTTTAGGCTCAGCAAGTTCTTCGAGCAGTCCAAGTTAATTTAACGCATTCCACGACCTCTTCCATGCCATATGCCACCCATTCTCGGTGCACAACTTGGTTTGAAGAGTAGGAGCAAACTTCAAGGTCCCTTGAGGAAACCCGTTTGAGGGAGCATAACCTTGAGTGGTTCCCAGGACGGGAACGCACACGCAGTCCACCAGCTTGCGACACCCGAGATTGCAGTCGAGACTTGGCAATGGTCGGACGATCATGGCGAAGTCCAACACAAAGCGACACCCACCATCGAAGTCCCTCGATACCTGAGGCTGGACGGCAGCCTGTTTCTCCCATCAAGTTGTTCGGGACGAGTGCATGCGTAGGGTTGATACCGTTTGTCACGCCCTTCAGCGTGGAGGTCATTAATGTACCTAGGCTAGGAAAAGTGAAGTTGTCAAATCTGAAGCTCTATGATGGGACCACGAATCCTGAGGAACACCTAGGTGTGTATAAAGCCTAGTTGTATACCCAGGACATAGATGACACAGCCTACTGTCGGTACGTCCCAGCGACATAGAAGAGGGTGGCTTAAGCCTAGTTCAATGGCCTGTCCCTTAAGAGTGTCTCCTGCTTCAAGGATTTGGCAGATCGATTCATCATTCAATTCATTGCCATATGTAAAGAAAGCCGAACCAACATCCCTTGTCTAAAATTAAGTAGGGGCCACAAGAGTTATCGGCACAATTTGTGAAGAGATTCCACCAAGAAGCAGTGTTGATTCCAGACTTAGAGGATGGGGTTCCATACACCTCCTTCCTCAAAGGCTTGAAGAATGGACGATTCAAATTTTCCTAGGCCGAGTAGAAGGAGACCTCCTTAGTGGAGGCCCTGAAGAAGGCGACCGATTTTATATGGGAAACTGAGATCCCACAGAGGTGACAGATGGCCCCCGAAGGGCCAAGGCACAAGATGGCAGGAACCAGGCGCAAGGAGAAAGGAGACAGAGAAGCAACACTTGAGACTCGCATTTCACTTTTGATCCACGAAATATACTCGTGGAGATCAAAAGGCATCCCATGTCAAAAAAGCCGCACCCCATGACCGCAACCCCAAAAATGCACAACGCATGAAATCCACGAGCGGAATGGTCACACTATGGCTGAGTGCAGAGAACTCGAAAAGGCCCTTCATGAGCTCGCAGACAAAGGGTAGATAGACCGGTTCTTGAAAAGAGGACCAAGAGCCTTCCACAAGGACCCTATCTAAGCGCGCAGAGAGCCACAGAGGAAGAGTGCTCTACCGAGATTGTGGCCACCATAGTCGGGGGGTATGCGGAACGCATCTCTGGTGCCATGTGGAAAGTAGAGATGTGGGGAACCCAACAAGGTATAATAACCGGATGTGGAAGCCCTATAACTATTCCCACCATGGTCTTCGACGACCAAGAGGGACATGTCTTCAGCTCCCCCCGTAATGACCTGATGGTCGTTGAGTTAAATGTGGATAACACCCCAGGGCACCAAATCCTGATTCACACCGGGCGTTCAGTTGATATCATCACCTAGGACGATCCCTTGCGCACCCATTCTTAGGTTTCGATGGGTAGGAGGTGACCTCAATTGCGATGATCCATCCTCCCCTGTAATTGGGGGGATAAGACGAAGTCCCGGACTACATTTTGGTCTTAGATGTCCCTACGACCTATACCATTATCCTGGGGAGACCCACTTTACACAAGGTTAAAGAATTCATCGCCTCGTAGCTCCTGTAGGTCCAGTACGAGGCTGATAATGGCAACGTCGGGAAACTCTTCGAGGACCAGCGAATGGCTTAGGAATGCTATCCTTGTTAGCGTAAAGCCCTTGCTGGAATGCCCAGATGCTCATCGGCCGGTCGTACAACATCCCCTGCCCAAAAAGCCACATGTTGCACCATCGGCCTTGGCAAACCTGGATTACCCATGACCAGAGATTACTGACAATCTAGAAATTGTGCTTTTAATAAAGAGCGTCTAGACTGCACGGTCTGGGTAGGCTGGGAGATGGCCGAAAAAACATGGCACGTACTCGTCAGCCTTTTAAGGGAGTACAAGGATGTTTTCACTTTCGGTCCAAAAAAGATGGCCAACATCAACCTAGTAGTCATGGAACACCGACTCAATGTGGACCTAGCTCATAAGCCGGTGTCACAGGAGAAGACATATGGGGACCTAACCCGCAACGACGAAGATGTAGAAGTTGCTATGTAGGTTCCATCAAAGAATGCCAATACCTCGAATGGATTTCAAATATGGTGTTAGTCAAGAAACCCAATGGTTCTTGGTGAATGTGCATAGACTTCATTGATTTGAACAAGGCATGCTCTAAGGGCAGTTGCCCTTAACCAAAACTTGACAAACTGGTAGACGCCGCAGCGGAGCATGCCAGGTTGAGTTTCATGGACACCTTCTCGGGGTATTATCAAATTCTTCTTCACCAAGAGGATCAAGAGAAAATGGCCTTTATAACTTACCGGGAGCTGTACTATTATAAAGTAATGCCTTACGCCACAGGTACTTATCCAAGGCTGTTGAACAAAGTCTTTGAGCCCCTCATCGGGAAAAACATGGAGGTGTAGATGGGTGATATGATCGTCAAAGGTGTACAGGACAACAGACACGTGGATGACTTACGGAAGACAGTCAAGGTTCTATGACAATACAACATAAAGCTTAACCCCAAGAAGTGTACCTTTAGGGTTTGGACAGGAAATTCTTAGGCTTTATGATCAGTAGCCGGAGGATACAGGCAAATCAGGACAAAGTGTAAGTCATCCTTGATATGAGCCCCCCCCCCCAAAAAATGTAAAGGAAGTACAACATTTGGCCGAATGCATTGCGGCCCTGGGTTGCTTCATGTTAAAGTCGGTACACGAGTATCAGCCCTTGTTTTGTGTCCTCTGAAAATGCACACAGTTTGAGTAGGACGAAGAGGCGGATGGGGAGTTTTAGTTGTTAAAAGCATATTTGGCTCGTCTGCCCAAAATAGCCTGCCCGATGCCGGGAGAGCCCTTGCTCCTGTATCTGGTCATTTTAGAGCCGGTGGTAAGCGCTGTCCGCAGGGTAACACAAAAGAAGGAGCAAATCCCCATTTACTACGTCAGCCATGCCCTTGCTGGTGCCAAACTTAATTACCCTCTCCTAGATAAGTTTGCTTACACCCTAGTACTGGTGAGCCAGAAGCTCTGCCCATACTTTAAAGCTCATAATGTGACAGTCTTCACCAACCAACCCCTCAAGAATGTCCTCTAGTTGCTAGATGTGCCAGGTATATTCTTAAGGTGGGCTATAGAGCTATCTCGGTATGGCATCCACTTTGAAGCACGGTGGACAATTAAAGTATAGGCTTTGCTGATTTCTTTGTTGAGAGCACTAGTACGGTCCCAGAAGCCGGACTAGCTACCAAGTCCTGACACTTATATGTGGATGGGTCATCTACCAATGATGAAAGTGGGGTCGACTTAATTACTAAAACCCCACAGGGTGAGAAGCACGAGCATGCCTTCAAATTCATGTTTAAGGCATCAAACAACAAAGCAGAATATGAAGGCTTCATAGCCGGGATATAGCTATGGTATACGGTAGGGGCCAATTGTGTCAAAGCCTACTCGGATTCATAGTTGGTCGTTAGCAAACTTAATGGTAAATATGAGACAAAGGATGACACCATGGCGGCCTACATCCGCTAAGTGTGAGACGCCCCTAGCCGACTAAAAAACTTCACAGTTGTTCATATCCCTTAGTTTGAAAATCCCCAGGTCGACGCACTGTCCAAACTTGCTAGCTCTTCTGCGAACGGAAAACCTAAGAGACTTCAGTGGGAGGCATTGGAAAGAAGCATTGCGTCCCATGAGGTCTTATGGCTTGATAGGAGCTCCACTTGGATGGACCTTATCAGGGCATTTCTGGCTGATGGTACGCTACCCGTAAATGCCAAGGAGGCTTAATGAGTGAAAGAGCGAGTGATGTGGTTTGTATTGTACGAAGGGATACTATACAAATGCTCTTATCCATGACCATTATTGCACTGTGCAATGCCGAAAACGGACATGAGAATTCTCGAAGAAATCCACAAAGGAGTTTGTAGCTCACACATTGGGAGACATGTGCTCGTGGTCGCCGCCATTTGCACAGGGTACTACTTGCCATCCTTGAGAGGCGACACCATGAGCTTAGTGCATAAATATGACAAGTGCGACAAATTCTCCCCTGTGCAGAGGAAGCCCACCACCCTGCTCACCCCTATCCTTAGCCCCATGCCTTTTGCTAGATAGGGTATGGACATTTTGGGACCATTCCAAAGCAACTGATCATCGCAAATTCCTCTAGAAAAGTATCATCAGCAGATTTGTCGTCACGAGAGTGATGATATTTGAACACTGTGAACAATTGACACATACAAAATTACTGATTTCCTAAACAACTTGGGATGTCAAGCTTGGTTCACTATGGTGGTGCATCTGCAAACCAATTGACAGGTCGAGGTTGCTAATAAAATTATCTTGCATAGCCTGCAAAAGAAACCCGATGATGTCAAAGGAAAATGGGCTAATGAATTCCCTAACATATTGTGGTCCATTCGGATAACCAAAAAAACTACCATGAGTGAAGCACCATTCATGCTCACATATGGCTCCGAAGCTATTTTCCTCATTGAAGTTGCACTCCACACGCATCGCCTTACTATATTCCTAGAGTCCCTTAACAACTTAGCCTTGCGAGAAGCGCTTGACTTGCTCCTGTTAGTTAGAAGTGACACATATCTCTGAGAGGGGCTCTATAAACTATACGTAGCGCGGCTTCACAATAGATCTGTTCAAGAGTAGCCCCTCTACATTGGCGATTTGGTGCTCCATCGGATCCAAGCGGCAAGTCGCTCCAACGAGCACGACATGCTTACTGCCAACTGGGAAGGGCCTTACACCACGACACAGGTTCGCCTCGGTACATATGGCCTTGCTACTCTATAGGGCCAGCATATCCTACAGATATGGCGCAGCAGTAGTCTACGCAAGTATCACGCTCGATGCCCGACCAGCATACATTTCTGTTTCTTATTTGTGTACTCCACTTTCTTTTCTTACCAATGGATAATGTAACCCAACAACTCTTGTAACCGCATGAATGCTAACAAACATTACCATCCACATGCTGCACTTTCTTATTACATGGCCTTCGACCATTTGCTGCACCATTAGCCTACAGCACGACCTTTAGCCATTTACTATATCTTTATCCCCAAGCGAATAAGGGTCTTATGGTACAAGCCTTGGGCATTCACTACAACTTTAGACCCAAATGGGCTAAGGGTCCCATGGCACGACCCTTGGCCATTCGCTAAACCTCTCCAAAGGTGATAAGGTCCTATAGCATGACCCTCGGTCGTTTGCTACTTCTTTAACCTCGAAGGGGCTAAGGGTCCTATGGCATGGTATTCTTCCATTTGCTACACCTTTAGCCCTGAAGGGGTTAATTCTCCCATGGCACAACCCACGACAGTTTGCTACACCTTTAGCTCCGAAAAGGATAAGGGTCCTGTGTCACAACCTTTAATCGTTAGCTACACCTTTAGCCTTGAAGGGGTTAACGGTCTTATGGCAAGGCCCTTGGTCGTTCGCTGCACCTTTAGCCCCCAAGGGGCTCAAGGTGCCAAGGCATGACCTCGGTTCGATTGCTACACCTTTAACCCCCATGGGGCTAGGGTCGTATGGCACGACCTTTGGCTGTTCGCTACACCTTTAGTCCCAAAGATGCTAAGGGTCTTATGCCACAGTTGGCACGATATGCTCACTTGTTGTTTAACTTAGGGGTTGAGCACAACATGCCAACATAACACAAGAACAATATCAAGTCAAGCAACAAATGACAGAAGAGGCAGAAAATACTTGTCATTAATCAATGACCAAACGTACATACAAAGCGCAAAAAGAAAAGAGAAGAGAAAAAAGATAGGGCAAGAAGGAGCTATGACCCTGGGCAGTGGGGTCATCGTCGTCGTTAGCCTCGTCGATTAGGCTATCTAAGGGAGCTGTGTTCCTAGGGTCGTCCAGGTCACATCCTCCGACACGTCATATTAGAACACAACTTCATCATGGTCTCACCCGAACTGATGAGCGTTGCGATGGTCCTCCGTGTTGCGAACCCACGTCTCAAAGAACCACTTCTGCTGGAATTTGGTGGCAGCCAGCATCTTGAGTTCACAAAAAAACACAGTTCGCCCTTCCTTACCACACTGATACAGTGAGCGCTTCGCCTTGGCAGTAACCTCCTGGCTTGAAATCTTTTCAGCCTCTAGCTAAATGTTGGCATCCTTCAGCTGGCGATGCAGTTCTTGTTTCTCTTTCTCTAGCTGAATATGGGTGTCCTCTAGCCGGCGATGCAGTTCTTGTTTCTTTTTCTGCAACTCCAGCTTCTCTTCTTCCCATGTATCCTTCTCCTTCTTCAGCTTTTCCCAGTAATGGTTGTACTTAGCCTTTGAATCCTTTGCCTTCTGCTAGCCCTCTTGAGGACTTCTAATTTTCTGTTCCAAATGGGAAGAAGAGGACGTAGAGTGCATTGCCTTAACGACACCGACGAAGGCCTACAGAGGTTCAAACCAGTCAGAATGTTAAAAGAAATGAAGAAAAAAGGTGGAGGAACACTAAGGGTCATATGACCTTACCTTAGCTGCGGCTACTTGTTCCTCGGTCACTCGCTGAAGGTCGGGGGAGGCCGAAGGAGCATTGCCCTAAGAACGGGCAAGCCACTCCACCAATTCTTACTTAATTAAAGAATTGACTTCTAAAAGGTTGGTAGCCCCAGCGAACCTCCGAGGGGACACCTTCATGATCCGTCGCCAGTTCATTTGGCAGCTCCCTTAGGAGTTCCCTTGGGGTGACGGCCCCCTACCATCGCTAGAGCCAACTTGGCGAGCCGATCCCTCGGAGGTCTCCCTTACCTTCTGCGGCATCTGGCGGGGGCTCCTCTGCTCGCTGAGGAGTGGGTGTTGAACTGGCCTGAGGCCCCGGTGTCTCTTGACGTGGGCACTTCCGCACCACAGTCCGTGGGAGGCTGATCGATACGGTGGGCAACTTGCTGGACCAAAACAGAACCCTTAGCAATTATAAAAATGTACAAGTGAACTCTTAGACAGAGTAATCAATTGACAAAAAAGTAAACTTGATGCACCATCGCCAAGATAAGAGCGAGCAGCCGCCCTGGGGAACTGCGTCCCCTCTGCCACCACTTGCTTAGGTGGACCCCTCTTTAAGTGACCTCTACTGGCAGTCGAAGTGGAAGAGCTGGCCGAGCTAGCTTCTCTACTTTGCTGAGAGGAACTAGAAGTGGAGGGAAAGTTACCTTTAGATATCACATCGTCCATGAGTTCTAGTACGGTCTTTAGTCTTACAGTAGTCTTGGTCTTATCCAACTTGCATTCCTAGACATTAGACATACGGGGAACAACGATATCAACTTCCCAAGGGTAAACTACCTTCTCTTTTATACTAAGAATGCTAGGAGTAGAAGAGTACTTGCAGCTCCACCAGGAGCTGGGCCTCGGCTCATAGATGGGTAGGGCGTAAGGAATCTACTTAAACTCCCTAAACTGATTCTTTGGGGGGAAAATGCCACATCTCGACCGTCAAATTTGGCCAAAAGGTTGGAAAATTGAGGGTGATGACCCTCCTCTTGAGGGCTAGATGTCCATCTTGGGATGATCTCACTAGATGAATGTAAAGATTGCATAACAAATTTAATAGTACAAAGATAAGTTCAAATGGAGTGCATAGGAGCGCGTACATGTAGGAGGTTGAAGATTACTGAAGCTTTGAAGGCTGAAGTTGAGGGTTTAATGAGGATTTGGCAGATTTCAGTGGAGAATTATTGAGAATTTAAAGCAAGGTGCTTGAAGGTTCAAGGGCGGTTGGGAGTTGCATAGGCAGAGTATAAATAACGCTGAGGCAATTTGTAGTCTCTTTCTCTCTCTAAAAACGAATTGCTTCTCTCAGTAACATAAAGATGGATGTGGAAAGTGGGACTCCCAAAACCCCTTATATGGGTGGAAGCAAAGGAAGGCCAACCAGTGCACTCCCCGAGGTGAAGCAACGCTTAGCAGGCGAGAGGCAAGGTGGCACTAGGTGCGTGTTGCTTGCCCCGAATAATCTATACAGAGTGACAAACTAGTGCACAAACCTGCTAAGGGCCTAAAGGGCTAAGAGTCGTATGGCATGGTCTCCAGCCGTTCGCTACATCTTTAGCTCCAAAGGGGATAAGGATCCCATGGTACGGCCTTTGGCCCTTTGTTACACCTTTAGCCCCCAAGGGGGTAAGGGTTGTATGGCACGGTCTTCGGATGTTTGCTACAACGTTGGCCCCAAAGTGGCTAAGGGTCAAACAGCATAGCCTTCGGCTACTCGTATCACCTTTAGCCCCAAAAAGGGCTATGGGTCTTATGGCACGACTTTCGACCATTCGCTACGCCGCTGGCCCTGAAGGGGAAAAGAGTCCCATGGTATGCCCTTCGGCCATTCGTAGCACCTTTAGCCCCGAAGTGGCTAAGGGTCTTATGGCAGAGCCTGCGGCTATTCAAGATACCTTTTGCCATGAAGGGGCTAAAGGTCTCATGGCATGAGCTTGGACTGTTTGCCAAACCTTTAGCCCCCAAGGGGGTCCAAGGTCCTATGTCACGACCCTTGGACCGTTCGTTGCACCTTTAGCCCTCTAAGGGAATAAGGAACCTATGGAATAGTTTATGGTTGTTCATTACGCCCTCGGTGCCTACAACAAGGTCGCAAGCCATCGGATCATATGACATTCTTTACATAAAAAGAGCGCAATCATAACAAGGGAACAAAAGTATAGCACTTAGCCTAGTGATGAAGAAAGAAATTCAACTTTTATTACTACCAAGAGGGAATTACATCAGGGATATATGGACTGCCGATAAGGTTGAGGTTGGAACATGAAAAAAAAATATGGAAAAGTTGAAGAAGCCCTAAGAAAGGGCTACAATTCCCCCCTTCACCAGAGGTAGCAAGAATGTCATTGGATCCCACGCTCTCCTCTTGACTACCTGCAAGTCTCGCGGCCACCCCGAGGGCTCTAGGATTGGACTACCAGGTCGTCAGGATGTGATGCCTATGAATCTTGAGCCAAGGTTCAAATGTGTACCACCGGACGTCTGACAGAGCAGATTTCAAGACAAGCACCATATCCCTCCCAAGGACGCCCAACTCCATGGCGTCGTTAACCATCATTCCGTAGAAGGTGTGCTGAACAAGCTCAGGGACCTAAACATATCGGGCAGCCTCTGCAGCTTCATGCCAAATAAAGTCCGGGCATAGGTCCGGTAGTCCTCAGGAAGCGGTTCGGGACGGGGTACAACGTCCCTTCAGCAGCAATTGAATGCATCCCCACCATTGAAGGGCCATCTCCTCCATGTTAAAATAGCAAGGGAAAACCATGATGAGAATTTTCTATGGCAAATAGGAGGCAATAAGCAAATAGGTGCATCATTTAGAATTCCTCAAGACCCTTTTTTTTAAAACAAAGTTTAAAGGATACTCTAGGAACTTTATAGCATCCTCAGGAACTGTGTCAAAAGCATCTCGAGAAGGCACCCCTAATCAAAACCTATGACACAAATATCAAGAAATAATAGGCGTCCTAAAGATGATCTTGGATTTATAGACAATAGTTCTTTCACGTGTCAACTCCAGATTCTACGTGCACGCTCCTTGAGAATGAGTGCCTAAGCAAAATGATTCGGGCTAAACCCTCAGGGACCCAACAAGCATCAGCCACAGGTGGGAAGGCCAAGTAAGAAGGGCCTTTAACCTTGTGTGGGCATCCGTCGGGGGCTTACCTCTCTTTGGGCTCATAGGAAAAGGTAAAAATCTAAATTTATGGATTTAGCCCTGACAACAGTCACTATAAATACCTGCATGTCATATCCAAAAAAGAGAAGTGGGCAATGTGTACACCCTACAATTATAATTTCTCTGAGCATCTGCAGTATACTTTCTCGAGAATGATTTTCCTTTTCCCCACAGAGATCCTGCCCTAGTCTGCTAGAGACCTAACTAGGTCTTTTCTACTGGATTTTTGTTGACTTAAGCATCGAAGGGGCGTTCCTTGGATCCAGTATCCGAGGTAGGCCTTTTCTGCAAGTGGGGAGACAGCGAGAGCAAGATTCAAATATGGGTTCTCCGCCATCATGTAAGCCCGTTCTTCTAAGCACCACCTCCAAGAAAAACTTTGTACTGAAACAAAATTGTATTTTTATTAACTTAAACAATGCCACTCAACTAAAAAAATTATAATTATGTTTAGTGGTAGGTTCAATGGGTATTATTTTATGTAGTGAGCCAAAGTTGTGAGCAAAAGAGTTGGCATAAAAGCTGATTTGGAGGTAATAGGCCCCCACCAACGTGCCAAAAATTAAGCTCACCACTGCACATACTATAAGAATTCTACAAGCCCCATATGCTCACAAATCATCCAGTTTCATCCAGTGTTGGCGACTTCCATCTTGCTCTTTACAGAGATTGGCAGATTGCGCAGCAAAATGAACAAGTTCCCAATTCCTTGCTTGCTCAACCCATCATTGGTGAATAATTGCTCATGGATCATAAGCAAAGCAACCAAAAAAAAAACCCCTATTTCCAGGCACAAACAATAGAACACCATACGATACTCCTCAGGTTCCATTTATTGCCTCTTAAGAGTTGGGGATAACTGCTTTTGATCTAGCAACTAGTTCCATGAACAAATATACATACATATATATATATAAATGTACATATAGATACACAAACAGACAAATATATAGAGGAGATAAATGGAAGA
>JACYFF010019584.1:86654333-86669569 GCA_017589665.1 Selenicereus undatus
TATATATATATATATATATATATATATATATATTTATATATATATATATAGATATTTATATCTATATATGTGTGTATATGTACATACACACATACATTCATGCGTTATGTTCCACTCCCAAGGTTGCATTGGCTATAAGCAACAAAGAAGATTGTGGCGCATATGTTATGGCGTAGTAGTCGTTCAGCAGGGCCTCGTGCAATGACCTGTGCTTCTGACGTTGGAGCGTAGAAGCACTTTGATCAAATTCACAATCAATTTGCAGCTGAGCCGTGCAATATGCGAATTGGTTTATGTGGTAATGGGTTCTCACCGAACTCAACTGCAACTACACCACACTCTGTGTGGCCAATCATTTCGTGTGTACAACTTGTCACTGCACATGTGCATGAAGCTCCAATTTGTTTTCTTGTCATGTGTTACATCGGGTCCACACAAGCCAAAGAATAAGATAGAAGTGTTTATACTGCCTCTCATTAATGAGTGGAAGACCTTGTGGAATGAAGGGGTTGATAGATAATGTTCATAAAAACAAAACTTTTAAAATGAAGGCAGCTCTGTTGTGGACAATTAATTACTTCCTAATGGGGGTGGGCAGTCGGCCGATTACCCATTTGTTAAGCAGGTCGGCTCGTGTAGAATTAGGTGAATAACAGGTCGAGTTAATAATGCATCGAGTTGATGATGAGCTGGCCCATTAAAGCATATTAATGGGTCGTACCATTAACAACCCACTAATTTACATGCTATAGTTAGTTAAATTTTTTACTAATACTTTATACACAATAATAATTGTTACTTAAAGTTCTTTTTTGTACAAGTTTGATCTGTTTCAAAACAAGCCAAAAATGGGTCGCCCATGAGCAGACTCGACCTAACCCATTTATTTACATAAAAAGCTAGCCCACTTTATAAATGGGATGGCCCTAATCAAACCCAGCCCATTTATATAAATGGCATGGCCCTAACCCAACTCAACCCAGTCAATTGCCCATCTCTGCTTCCTAGCTTATGGAATGTTGTCAGGATGGAGTATCGTTCATGCACCCTCCTCTATTTGGGGAACCCCTTCATTAAGAAAATCGAAGGTCTCTTCTTCTTGATCCACTGTTGGCAGATCTGCTAAGAAATTAAACACAACTCTTCCTTTGATCACTTTTAAGGGGAGATGATGGAGGATAAATCCTAACAACATAATTGTCTACCTAGCCACCGTTTTGTTGATCATCGCCTACCGACATAAGTATTTTATGGTGTCTATGGTGGTACCACACATAATGACTAAGCTTCTTGGATGCCCATACTAAGGTGAGGGTAGTTTTTTTTCCAAAGGAGACTACCAAGTTTCATATTCAAGAAATTTCTTACTCAAATAGTAGATTGCTCTTTCTTCCCCCTCTATTTTCTGTGCCAGCATGGTGCCCATTGCTATTGCAGTAGTTGTGAGGTATAGGATGTAAGAAACATTGGGTTGTGGGGCACTAGCGGCGGCGGGAACATTAGGTTGTGAGTCACTAGCGCCGGCGGGTGAAAGACGTACTCTTTAATCCTATCGAAAGCTTCTTGGCAACCTTCATCTCATTGTGGCTTGATCCCTTTCTTTAATTTCTTGAAAATAGGCTCACATACCATGGTTAATCTGGATATGAGTGGCTAATATATTTACTGCAGGTGCCCTAGAAATCCTCATAGTTCCTTTTTAATCTTGGGGGGGATATCTCTTGGATGGCTTTGATTTTCGAGGGAGCAACCTCGATTCCCCTTAGAATAACCACATATCCTAGTAGAATAACCACATGTTATAAATCCTTAATCCATTACAAAAACGCTACCGAACTCCGACGGAAAAAGCGACACATTGGACAAATGTCGGGAAATGTCAGAGGGATCGACCAAAAAACAGGCGGGACCCAACGGAAATTTGAATTTCCGACGGAAATTCTTTTCGTCGAAAATTCCGACGGAAACCTGTTGGATTCCGTCGGTGGTCGTCGGTTTTTCCGTCAGACGTGGGTGCAGATCTCGACCATGCTTGGCTTCTCTGTTTTAAATTTGGAGGGGGATTGGTTTTGTCTGGCATTTTCAAAGTGTAGAGAGAGAAGTGAGGTTCAAAAAGAGAAAGATGGAGGAGACGGAAGAGAGAGAAACTGGGATTTGAAGGTTTTGGTGGTTGAAAAATTGAACGGTAAGTGATTTTTTTGGTTAATTTGTTGTTTGAAATTGAAATAGTTAAGTTAATTGATATTTTTTACGATCTTGGTTTTTCTAGTTTTGCCGCCGCCGCAAATACTGCCAGTGCACCGCAACCGCCGCCACTATCGGTAATCTGCTTGATTTTTCAGGTGTTTAAAAGTTGGTAGAATTATTGCGCTTTAAAATTGTGTTAATTTGATATGTGATGTTCATTTTTGTGAATTTTAATGTTGAAGCATGTTTGTTTAGTTTGAATAATTTATTTTTTCCGTAGAATATAAATTTGAATTACGTTAATTATTTGTTTACTTTGTAAAATATATTTATTACAATAAGTGGAGCAAAACATGTTAAGTATGTAAATACGAAATAATTATCTAATTATTTTAAAATGTTAAATATGTTAAGCATGTATAAGATGTTTTATTAAAGTGAATAATTTAAGTAAAACAAGTTTGTTTATTATAAAAGATTAAAGATATTAGGCATGTATTTTTTTTTTTTAGGTATGTTTAATTTTTTTATGATTTGTTTGATATGTTAAGAGTTTTTTTTGTATTTTTGCAAGATTTAGGTATGTTAAGTATATATTAATTTAAGTTTGGTAAGCATGTTAATAGTATTTTCTTATTTTTGTAAATCTGAAATAATTATCTAATTATTTTAAAATGTTAAATATGTTAAGAATGTATAAGATGTTTTATTGAAGTGAATAATTTAAGTAAAACAAGTTTGTTTATTATAAAATGTTAAAGATGTTAGGCATGTATGTTTTTTGAAGTATGTTTAATTTTTTTATGATTTGTTTGATACGTTAAGAATTTTTGTTATATTTTTGCAAGATTTAGGTATGTTAAGTATATATTAATTTAAGTTTGTTAAGTATGTTAATAGTATTTTGTTATTTTTGTTTGGGTTTGTTCAATTAGATGAAGTGTGAAATAAGGTGTTTAATTTTCAAGATTGATGCTTGTTGAGGCTTATGTCGATAAATAATATTGTTATGTTAATGTTTTTTTCCGTATATGTTTAATTTCATTAATTGTTGTATTTTAGTTTTTTTGAGAATTTATTTTGATAGAAAACAAGTATAATGTAACTCTAATTTAATATGTAATGTATGTTTATTTGAATAATTGAAATAGTTGTGAGTACATAAGCATGTGTAATACATGTATTGTTTTGGTAAATGGTTTAAGAATGTTAAGTATGTTTGTTTTATGTTCGATTTGTTTTGTATATTAATTTTTGGTAAGAATGTGAATAATATTCTTTTTTTTAGATATGATTAGTTTTTCGTATGATTTGGTTGGTTTAATATGTAATTTATTTTTGTCATAAAATGGGGATTTGAATTACATTAAATTTTAATTATATTTATGAAGTGTATTTATTTGAATTAATGGAATAAAATATGATAAGTATGTGCATTTATAATAATTATATAATTATTATGAAATGTTGAATTATATTAGACATGTGTAATGTGTTTTGCTTTAGTGAATATTTTAAATTTTGTAAGTATGTTTGTATTTTGTTTGATTTGTGATATATATTAATGTTTTGTAAGTATGTGAAGTGTATGTATTGTTGAAGTATGTTAAGTATATATTGAGGTGTGTTAAGTATTATAATAATTGAAGTTTGCTCATTGTGTTAATTGTATTATATCTTATTAATTTTGTTTGGATTTATTTATTTGGATGAATTATGAAAGTAATAATTTCATTTGTACATGTGTTCTATGCTTGATTACATTTATTTTCACAAACAATATAGTGATGTGAAATTTTGGTTGAATTGTTTAAGAATGTTAAGTATGTTTATTTTTTATTTGATTTGTTGTGTATATTTATCATTGGGAAGTATGTAAAGAATATTCTTGTTTGAGGTATATTAAATATATTTTTATGTAATACATACATATATATGTGGAACTGGTTAAATAGATTTCTAAAAGATTTTTATTGCAATTAATTGTAGTTTACATGACAAATAAGGCAATCATATTAGCAACATATGGATGGGCCATTGCATCGTCAATGGATGTATAGGAGAAGAAATCCTAATGGACATGGACTTAGAGATGAGTGGTTGATAGGAGTTAATATGTTTGATGAGTTTGCACAAAATCAGGAGTAGTATAGAATTAATAGAGTTTATAGATGTCCATGTGTGAAGTTCAACAATATGCAATATTTTGCACCTGACGTTGTAAAGTTTTATTTGTATAGAAAGAGGTTTGTGAAGAATTATTGGAATTGGACAAGTCATAGGGAAGAAGATAATTGGGAAGCAGGGGGTGCAAGTAGTTCACATTCTATGAATTTTGATTACGATCAAAACGATCATAATCATATGGAGAACATGCTTCATGCTGCCTTTCAAGCTAATGAAATGAACATGAGTAGCCATCATGACGTAAATCCGGAGGCATTTTACACTATGCTTGAATCTGCCCAAAAACCGTTGTATGAAGGGTGTAACATAACTGAACTTGAAACATCGGTGAGGCTACTTAGTAGTAAATCGGGGCACAATATGTCTCAACGTTGTTTCAACAAAGTTGTTGACCTGATTAAAGATGTATGCCCTTCTGAAAGTGGCATTCCAAAAAATTATTATCAATAGTTCAGAAAAGTGAGAGATTTAGGTATGGATGTTCAGGAAATTGATTGTTCTCCGAATGGTTGCATGCTTTATTATAAATAGGCTGATAGTTTGTCCACATGTATTTTTTGTGGACATGCAAGACAATTACCAAAGAAATCCAACCAACGAGGTTATAAGGATGTTTCATATGCAAAAATGCACTACCTGCCTTTAATTCCAAGATTGCAATGACTGGATGCCTCAAAAAGGACTGTCGTCCATATGAGATGGCATCATGAGCACCGCTAAGAATCGGGCATTCTCCGGCATCCGTGGGATGGATTAGCTCGGAAGCATTTCGACCAAAAGTATCCAAATTTTGCAGCAGAGTCTCAGAATGTAAGGTTATGTCTTCGTACTGATGGTTTGACACCATTTTCCATATTTGAAAGATCGTACTTCGTGTGGCCAATTGTTGTTACACCTTATAACTTGCCTCCAGATATGTGTATGACCACTCCATACATGTTCTTAAGTTGTATTATTCCGAGTCCAATAAATCCGACGAACAGGATTGATGTGTACTTGCAACCCTTAATTGATGAGTTGAAAATGTTGTGGGATGTTGGGGTGGATACATTTGATGTTTCATGTGGGGAAACTTTTAGATTGCATGCCGCGTTGATGTGGACAATCAATGATTTCCCGCCTATGATATGTTATCCGATTGGAATACTCATGGGTTGTTAGCATGTCCGGTTTGTATGCACCAAAATTGTGCATTCTAGTTATAGCATGGCCGGAAGCCATCTTGGTTCAATTGGCATCGTCGGTTCTTGCCTTGGAATCATTGCTTTAGAGCTAATAAAGTTGCTTTTCGTAAAGGGGAGAACATACACATTGGCCCTCCCCAGAGGATTTCTGGTGAAATGTTGTCTGATAGGGTATCGACATTGCCTAAAGTGACTACAGACATCCATTTTCAAATTCCGGGATTTGAGGAAAATGAACATAATTGGACAAAGCAAAGTATCTTTTAGGAGTTGCCGTACTGGAAGCATCAACTTTTGAGGCATAACCTTGATGTTATGCATATTGAGAAAAACTTCAGTGAAAATGTTATAAACACAGTGATGGATGTTCTCAGAAAAACAAAGGATGATATCAAAGCAAGAATGGATATGTCTATTCTGTGTAGTAGGCAAGAGTTGAACTTGGCTACAAAAGGGTCAACTGATAGATTGTGTAAGTCAAAAGCCAAGTTTGCACTGTCATTACCTCAAAAAAGTGTTGTCTGTCAATGGTTGCAGGAGGTTCATGTGCTTGATGGTTATTATTCTAATGTGGGAAATTGGGTGGATCCATGTTGAGTTAAAAAATACCGCAAGTGCATGGCGTAGCTATAGCTAGCAACCGGCAAGTACGGGTCGTGTCGAAGAGGAACTTGCTTCCAATTACTAGAACTATTTTAATTACTCAAGCTAGGCAATCATCGTTAGGGTTTTGGAATTAAACTAAGGGAAACAATAATGACTAAAAGATGGAATAAACAGCAGAAGAGTAAACACCTAGGTTGAAATTAACAGCACGATTATGCTAGTGAATCAGTTACTAGCCCTACCAAGCATTCCTAAGCATGCATCATCAATGGATAGATAGCTAATTGAGCCCATCTCGTCCATCTCTCAAGGGTTGAAGACTAATCCTAGAACTATAGTCGACTATTCTCATGGGACTAAAAGTTGAAAGATTGCAAGGTCTACAATCTCAAATCTCAATTAGGATCTTAATTATTTTCATATTAAAACCTTAATCGTCTACTAAGTCGTACTAGGTAAAGGTTCCGTCTCTCAACGGTCCCCTAAACCCTAATAAAGAGGATGAACACTCTTTCGAGCGTTTCATCGAGCATGTGACCAGCATAGTAGAATTCGCAATTACAAAACATAGGGGAGGCGGGGATTCGGCCAATTCATCATTCAACCATACATATTCGGCGTTAATCCCAACCTAAGTTGGAGGATTTAGCCTACAATCATGTCTCTAACAACAACCATGACATTCAATTCCATAACCATTGCAAACCCCAAAATAATCAAGAACAAGAGCAGAGAATTGATAATCAAGAACGAGAGGAGAATTCAGAGAAAAGAACCTGGAATTAATTGAATGAATTAAAGGTAGAACAAGCTTCAATCCGATAGCCAAATCAAAAGTATCAAAATAGAACTCTCAAATAAAACCTAAAATTCGCCTCTAAACATACGTGAAAAGAGAAAACTGAATGGGAAATTGGATGTCCCCTCAAAACAGCCCCGAAGGAAATTTAAGTTGTGACGCGGAATGGGGGGTGGCATGGTCGTGCCTTGAGGCACGGTGGCACCGTGCCAAAATGCTGGCGACACCACCCAAAACCGGCCAAGCAGCATTGGCGTGCCACTTGGTCAGCTGGCTGCTTCGTCGGTTCTTCGGGACTTCCGTGCGACGCTTTTTCGTGGCTTTAATTTGCCTCCTTGGCACTCCTTTCTGCTTAAATTGATCATCTTTCCGTTTCTTCGATAAGGTTCCTAAAAATATCGAAAGATGTTGTATGAGTAAAAGGTATGTTAAAGGAGGTCGATTTGAGCCTTCCTTAATGCAATTGAACGTGAAAACGCAGGGGAAAATGGGTCAAATGGGGGCTAAAAATGGGACAAATAGAGGTTCATCACGCCCCCATGCTTATCTCTTGCTTGTCCCCAAGTAAGACTACGCTATGAGAGATTAGGGAGAACGGTAAACCTCTTAACACACCCTCCTCAGGCAAGGGCTGAATAATCAATAATCTAAGTTAAACCATCCATTAAAGATGGCTAGGTCAAAAATGTGAAACAATTCAAATACAACTCGCACACTTCCTTCCCTGGGTCCCCATACCCAAATGCAATGCATCAAACGTCCTAGTATCAAAGCACACAACAAGACAGGACCTTCCTTGATGAGTGGTGAGTAAGCAAGACTGGTAGAACCTCACTTTATGATAAAGTGGAACACTCCCCTCAATGTGTTTAGAATATGTAACAAGGGTGCACTCAATACTCTACCCAATCAAGCAACTACCATAAGCTTGGTAGAGTTCTCAATTCTCCACCGCCTAATGCAAAGTGCAATGTGTAAATCATGAGGACTTGTAAAGGGATGTAATGGGGTCAAAGGTAAAAGGTGAGAAGTGGAATAAATTTGGGAAGAGTGGAGCTAATAGTCAAAAGACTAGGGAGCAAAAAACACTTCCACAACTAATGTCGGAACAACAACTTCACACCATAATTGAAAGTATGAGTAATAACCCCACAAAAACCTTAAGGGAGGGATTTAGCAATCTCATTGTCACACTCCCATGCCAAACACCTTATTTCACAACTTTTCTATCTTTTTTTTTTCTTCTTTTCCTTCTCTTTTCCTTGCTTCCTCATTTTTCATTCATTTCTATTTCTTTTCTTTGAAAGGAGATAGGCATGTGAATGGCATGGGGAACACAAACTTGAATCACGAATCCCCCCAAACAAGCTATTAGTAATGTACCCAAGGTGAAGTAACCTTCAAAGCAAACCCAACTCAACATGGAAGTGTCACTCCACTGGACCTTGACAAGGATACGGAGAATATAAATAGGCCAAGTATGTAGTGTGTAGGGGGCAACAACAAAGACAAGGGGAAAGGCACAAAGGGCTAGCAAAGAGGGTAGTGCATATCAATGGGTGGCTTTTTGGTTCATGTGGCTAAATAGAACAAAAATTGCCTCAGTCATATCAACACATGCACATGCTAAATGCGATTTCAAAGAGAACAAGACCAAGTTCTAGAGATGCAATCCTGGATGAGTCACACAAGAAGGAAAGTATGAGACTATATGCAATGAATAGTCATTAGGCTCAAAGTCTCACAGGTAAGTCTACTATAGTCCAACAACTTACTCCAAGGTATATCTCACTTATCGAGGTCGATCAAGCCAAGTCACATGAATCTCAAGGGCAATATGACATACAACATAGGATAGGGGAATTACAGATGGCGGTGTTAGAGCGCAATTCACAAAATTTCACACCATAACAGGCCACACTTCAACACACAACTCAACCAGATCAATCAATCATCACCCCTTGTGTTCTCTTTATAAGAGGGGTTTTCGCACACATTTATTTAAAAGTAATAAAGCTAACTAAGAAAAGCAATAAAAGATATAAAGGATAATGAGAAGAAGGGTGAGAAGTAGTACCTGGAAAGCTAAGGGACGCCCAACTCGTTCACTTCTCCTTTTGAGATGCAACATGTAACTTAAATGCTCTAACCTACATGCTCTATTAAATGAAAGAAATGCAAAGATACCCTAGAAAAACTATATGTCATCCTATCTAAATAATGCAAATGCAAGTGATGTCATTCAACCAACACCCCAAAATCCACCATTCCCCCTAAAGAGCCATAAGCTCACCCCTCCATGCTTGAGATTTTCATTGTCCGTAATGAAAACGACGCAGAAAAAGGGCAAGGGGAAGGGGAATGCAAGGAACGAAGAGGGAAAGGGGGAGGGGAAAGAGGGAATGCTATGAGAATTTTTTTATTTTTTTTTAAAAAGCGATAGATGCCTTGGGTTGTCCCCGAAGAAGCGCTTGTTTAAGGTCCTTAGCTTGACCCTTACCTCTAAATAGTAGACGGTAATGATGCGGGAGGTGGGGTGGGGGTGGTGTAAAAATATGAAGTGGGATCCTCTACCTCCCCAGTACAAGCAAAAGCGGTCGCAAAACGAGATGGGACGGCCGTAGAAACAGCAGAAGAACCTTCAAACAGCAGGTGGGGTCCCCCATTTCCATCAAATGTATCAACCTCGGGAACAACATCGAAGGGGGAAATGAGGATAGGCTCCTCAAAGGGTGGGGGAAGAAGAGGCGCTGAAGGTGGAGTGGGAGGAGTGAAGCTGAAATCCTTCATCTCCCCACATACAGTGAATGATATGGTACCTGTCTGCACATCGATCACCGCCCCCGCGGTTGCAAGCAATGGCCGACCTAAGATGAGTGGGGCCAGGAAGTCCTCATCCATGTCAAGAATGACAAAATCATAGGGGATGAGGAACTTGTCCACTTGGAATGGAACATCCTCCAGAAGGCGTACAGGTTGCCTAATAGAGCAGTCTGCTAGCTGAATAGTCATGCTGGTGGGCATGAGGTCCTGCAATTGCAGCTTCTTGCAGAGAGAGAGTGGCATGAGGCTTACACTGGCGCCTAGATCGCAAAGGGCTCTCTCGATCCGCATATCCCCTATGCAGCATGGGAGAGAAACTGCCATGATCCTGTAGTTTTCATGGGGACCGCCTTGGTAGGAGCGAGTTGCAGGATCCACTGATATGGGCCACTGAAACGTCCCCAGGTTCTCCCTTCTTGGACAGGAGCTCTCTCAAAAACTTCAAATGGGTAGGTGCATCCTTGAGAGCTTCCGAGAAGGGGCTGCTGACATAGATTCGGCGTAAGGTTTCCAGGAATCGCGCAAATATAGGCTCAAGCTGAGATAGCTTGGACCATGCCAGTCGCTGAGGGAAGGGCATTGGGGGCTGGTATTTGCGAGTGGGAGGTGGATGGCTAGGCTCCCCGGCAAAGCTCAAAGTCTCTTTTCTCTTGTTCCCCTGAGTTCCTGCAAAATCAGGAATTAGAACGACCTCTTGGAGAACCATCACTGGGCTCTCCTCTAACCCCTCTTCCATTGTGGAGATGGCATTAACGTGACCTCGGGGGTTAGTCTCGGGTTGTCCTGGCAGATGCCCCTGAGGTCGGGACAAGAGGCTCACCTGTTGGCTGATCTGGGCGATCTGGGTGTTCATTGTCTTCTAATGGGCGGCCATAGCATCAACCTTGGAGGTCAGTAGGTTGATTGACTCACTAAGAGTCTCGTTGGTCTTGCTTTGAGTCACTATGAAGCACTCCATGAGACTCTCCAGGTGAGATGTAGGTTCAGGAGGTGGAGGGGATGGATTGTAGGGAACTCTGTTGTGGAAACTGGGTGGCTGGACAGAACTCTGAGGGTGAGGGTTGGGATTTTTGTAGAGGGGATTTGGATGACTCTTCCAACCTTGGCTATAGGTGGTGGGGTGGGGGTTAATTTGTGGTGGTGGGTTGTAATTGTGGAACGCGTTGACGTGTTCAATGCTAGGGAGAGCATTGTAACACTCGACGGAGGTATGTCCTTGTACACCACAGGTCTCGCAGTATGCATAGGCCCCCATTGATGGCCCCGTATAAGTGACTGATGGGGTAGCCACCTTATCCAGTCGTTGTGCAAGGGCGTCCACCCTGCTTGCTAGGAGTGTCACAGCGTCCACCTCATGTGTGCCACTGCCTCTCTTGGGGGCGGCTCTGTCACTCGACCAGTGATAATTGTTGGAAGCCATCTCTTCCAACAATGCCTTTGCTGCTTCGATCGACTTGCCCATTAGAGCGCCCCCTGCTGCGGCATTAACTGAGATCTTCATTGACCGCCCCAACCCATTGTAGAAGGTTTGGATTAGGAGTGAGTCAGGAACTCTGTGGTGGGGGCACTGTCGCTGGAGGTCTTTAAACCTCTCCCAGGCCTCGTCCAGGGACTCTCTATCCTGCTGGGTGAATGAGGTAATGTCCGTCCTCAGTTTGGCAGTCTTGCCAGGTAGGAAGTATTTGCTGAGGAAAGCCTTTGAGAGAGCCTCCCAAGTTGTGAACGAGTTGGGCTCCTCATTCTGCAGCCAGTCACTAGCTCTATCCCTTAGTGAAAAAGGGAAGAGCCTCTGTCGAATTGCGTCGGCAAACACCCCATTGAGTTTGATGGTGTCGCACTTCGCAAGGAATTTGTGAAAGTGTGCGTTGGGGTTGTCCGAGGGATATCCGCCGAACTGATCACGCTCCACGAAACTGATGAACCCAGGGTTGAGCTCGAAGTTATTAGCCTCGATCGCCGGGCTAACAATCGATGAGGTGATGCCAGACGCCTGTGGCAGGGCATAGTCCCGCAGCACACTATTATCTTCCTGGGCCATCACTGCTGCCTCTTTCTTCCTCCTTCTCGCTTCTCGGCTACGTTGGCGTGCGACTACTTCTATCTCAGGATTGAGGGGGATAAGATCTTGATCCCTCTGACTCCTCCTGCGCATACACAAGCAAACAATACCCCGGCGTAAACAGTTTCTAGCAAGAAGAAGAAGAGTGATAAACTGAAGCAAAAGAAAAGAAAGAAATGCCTAGTCTAGAGTATTCGAATCAGTTCTAATATTGGAAGGCGCAAGTTCCGTGGTAACGGCGCCAAAAACAACGACGTAGTTGTAGCTAGCGACTGGCAAGTACGGGTCGTGTCCATGAGGAACTTGCTTCCAATTACTAGAACTATTTTAATTACTCAAGCTAGGCAATCACAGTTGGGGTTTTGGAATTAAACTAAGGGAAACAATAATGATTAAAAGATGGAATAAACAGCAGAAGAGTAAACACCTAGGTTGGAATTAACAGCACGACTATGCTAGTGAATCAGTTACTAGCCCTACCAAGCATTCCCAAGCATGCATCATGAATGGATAGATTGTCAATTGAGTCCATCTCTTCCCTCGCTCAAGGGTCAAAGACTAATCCTAGAACTATACTCGCCTATTCTCATGGCTCTAAAAGTTGAAGGATTACAAGGTCTACAATCTCAAATCCCAATTAGGAGCGTAATTATTTTCAAATTAAAACCTTAATTGTCTACTAAGTCGCACTAGGTAAAGGTTCCATCTCTCAACGGTCCCCTAAACCCTAATAAAGAGGATGAACACTCTTTCGAGCGTTTCATCGAGCATGTGGCTTGCATAGTAGAATTCGCAATTACAAAACATAGGGGAGGCGGGGATTCGGCCAATTCATCATTCAACCATACATATTCGGCGTTAATCCCAACCTAAGTTGGAGGATTTAGCCTACAATCATGTTTCTAACAACAACCACAACATTCAATTCTATAACCATTGCAAACCCCAAAATAATCAAGAACAAGAGCAGAGAATTGATAATCAAGAACGAGAGGAGAATTCAGAGAAAAGAACCTGGAATTAATTGAATGAATTAAAGGTAGAATAAGCTTCAGTCCAATAGCCAAATCAAAAGTACCAAAATAGAACTCTCAAATAAAACCTAAAATTCACCTCTAAACGTACGGGAAAAGAGAAAACTGAATGGGAAACTGAATGTCCCCTCAAAACAGCCCCGAAGGAAATTTAAGTTCCGACGCGGAACGGGGGTGGCACCCAAAAACCTAAAATGCTGGCGAAACCACCCAAAACCGGCCAAGCAACACTGGCGTGCCACTTAGCACGGCCAAACAGTACCATATGGCACGATCGTGGCACTTGGTCGGCTGGCTGCTTCGTCAGTTCATCGAGACTTCCGTGCGACGCTTTTTCGTGGCTTTAATTTGCCTCCTTAGCACTTCGTTCGGCTGAAATTTTTCATCTTTCCGTTTCTTCGATAAGGTTCCTGAAAATATCGAAAGATGTTGTATGAGTAAAAAGTATGTTAAAGGAGGCCGATTTGACCTTTCTTAACGCAATTGAACGTAAAAACGCAGGAGAAAATGGGTCAAATGGGGGTTGAAAATGAGAGAAATAGAGGTTCATCAATCCATCTAACACAAAGTTGGAAAATATGAAAAGTCATGATCATCATGTTTCTTTGGAAAATCTTCTTCCAGTAGCTTTTGCTACTCTTCCGGAAGATGTGTTGGGACCCTTGGTCAAATTGAGTGAATTTTTCAGAAACCTATGCTCCAGTGAGTTACATGTTACCATGCTGGAAGAGATGAACAAGAACATTGCTATAACTCTTTGTAAATTGGAGACAGTTTTCACTCCTGGTTTTGGGAATGTCATGGAACATTTGCCCATTCATTTAGCCAAAAAAGCTTCGTTGGGTGGTCCTGTTCAATATCGATGGATGTATCCTTTTGAGAGGTATTTTGGCTGGTTGATGCCTACGGCAAAGAACAAAGCTCGTGCAGAGGCATCTATGGTTCATGCATACTTAGCATTTGAGATTAAACATTTCGCGGAGTATTATTTTCAGTCAAGCTTGCATCGCCTAACTATTGGGCGTAATGAGGGTATGCAGCAATTCTAACCACAAATGCCAACTCTATTGGTGTTCAACCGTAAGGGTACTCCATTTGGAAATCGAGGAAAAAGATATCTTACTGAGGCGGAGTACCGTGTCGCTCACCATCACATTTTACTGAATTGTGATGAAGTGCAACCATATTTGGAGTAAGTATATCACTTACTGGAGGTTTCATTTGAATAATTCATAATTGTCGAATAATAATTAATTAATTGTACTCGTTACACATTACAGTTGGTTCAGACATCAATTTCGCGGTCATAATCCAAACGCGAGTGATGTGAAAGTTGACTTGTTTATCAAGACAAATTTTGCACAGTGGTTTGAGTATAATGTAAGTAATTTCTCTGAAGTAACTTTCAATTCCTAAACAAAATTTTTGTAACTCTAAAGAGGATTAACTTCTTTTCTTCTTCATAGGTCAATTCTTATCGGGTGTTTAATGGTGAGAGGCAAGATTTTTTGGTGAACTTATCTCATCGACTGATTATGGCAGTGGCATGTTTTTCTAGGTATAAAGTTAATGGTTATCGGTTTCATACCAAGGCTAGAAATGAAGGTAAAGTAACATATAATTGTGACATATGTGTCAAAGGAGTTGGTGAAGGTGATGAAGTACTAGGGGATTATTATAGCATACTTCACGAAATTATTCGTGTTTGTTAGTTTTGAGAGTACACTACCACAAGAGGGGGGATGAATTGTGGTGCCTGATTTTCGAAATTTTCTGGCAAACAGTCTCAGACCCTGTTTGCACAGACTGTTCCTGAGTTGAGCAGAAATGAAAATCCAATGAAATTGAATGCGGAAATACTGGACACAGGATTTTTTACGTGGAAAACACCTCTAGCCCAACTGAGGTGAAAAAACCACGACCTACCTCGTGTACGATTTAGAACCACTTCACTAACCGGGCTAAAAACGTTACAATAGCAACACACCTTGCTACTAATTGTAACCTACGTAACCGTCTTCCCTAAGACTGGTTACCCCACGTCCAAAAGTCCACTTGAATTAGGACA
This sequence comes from Selenicereus undatus, assembly GCA_017589665.1. Taxonomy (NCBI): domain Eukaryota; kingdom Viridiplantae; phylum Streptophyta; class Magnoliopsida; order Caryophyllales; family Cactaceae; genus Selenicereus; species Selenicereus undatus. The sequence continues at coordinate 86,669,281 of JACYFF010019584.1, forward strand.
CACTCACCACACTTTTGGAAAGGAGAGATTACACAGAGAACACCCTATTACAATGCTTCTCAATCAAGCGAATATAGGGTACAAATGAAGTCCTAGTATGCCAATTTTGAAAGCTCAATTTTTCACACACTTTAGTCGGTTTTCTCTCTAGAAATTTTGCTCATAAAACTCTTTGAAAATATTATGAAAACCAATACTCCATGAGTTGTAGAAAGCCACCTTTTATAGAGAATTTTGAAAGATAAGAAGATTTAACTTCTCATAGATTTGGAAAACAAAATCCCTAAAG
>JACYFF010019584.1:86669579-86681243 GCA_017589665.1 Selenicereus undatus
AAGGCATTGAGAACAGTAGTAAGAACCTGTTTGGAACAACAACAACACTTGGATTTGTTTTCATCAAAACCATATACATCATAACAGTGTTGAATTTACGGGTGAGCCAATTAAAAAATGTGTACTTTTTAATTGTGAGTGGTTTGACCCGGATGTTCCTCGGGGGCTACGTTATCCTAATTTTGCCAAATCCCCTGAGGTTAATCATACTAGATGTTACAGAAAGTTTGGCCCATTCATATTTACTAATACTGCGACCAAAGTAGTATATCTTAAGTACCCTGAGGGGGCACCAGGAAAAGCGAATTGGTGGGTAGCTATACCAAACAAACCTCGTGATGCTCCTAAAGATAAGGATAATCCAGAACTTACCTATCAACAGTTAGGAATGACAACCATGAATGCAGATAATGTAAGAGCCACAACATTAGTCGATGAAATTGCACAAGCTGATGATGTTGATGGACATGATTGGGGTGATGATCATGATGGCAATGGTGAACATGATGATGGTGATGAAGAGGATGAAGAAGGTGAATGGGAGGATGAAGCTGAAGACACTGATGATGATGATGATGATGATGATGATGAAAATATGGCATTGCAAAGTGGTGATGATGACGATGACGATGGGTCCCACAATGATTGATTTAATCTTTTCGTTTTATGGATATTTATGCATGTGTATGTAGTTTTTCTTAATTTTAAACTCAGAAAAACAATTGTCTACATGTACTGTAATTTTTTCACTGACAATAGTATGAATATTTACGCGGTTGTATTGTTTTATTTTGTTCTTATTTGTTAGATATCTGGACTCAATGATGGACGTGGTCGTGGTCGAACGGTTTGGAATGATGCGGGTAGAGGAACACCACAACCGACCCCACAGTATGATCCTGCTGACCAAAACTATGAAACAAACACCTTTACTGGAATGTTTGTAGGTTTTCTTGATCCAACTCAACCATTTGGAAATTATTTTGCTAGTATGAATGAGCAACCCCATATGCAACCACCTTTGTTTGGTGCGGGTGTGCAAACACCAATCCAACCCAATATTCCTTACATGGGTGGTAGTTCAGCTACTCCATTACTTTATCAACAGTTTGGCACTATTAGTCTACATTTTAACGGTAATCAGATTATGGCGCAACCTAGAATGCCAAGCCACTCAGTGCACAATGAAGGGATCCAAAATGAAGGGGTAGGAAGAGATTGACATAGTCCTGCACCTAATAGTGAAACTGCAAACACCAATAATAAGATATATTTACAACCCGATGGTGACATGTAAGTTCATTACAAACTTTGTAACTTCTTCAGTAATCATATTCTTTTAATGCCTATAGCGATTACTTTTAACAAATTCTTTTTTTGTTCTTAGTTTTATTCCATATCAGGGCGTAGTTCAGAAAATTGTTGAAAGCTTTGCAGGCAACTACCCACATCCTTGGTCTACGTGGGGGGAAGTTCTACAATCTCAGAGAGACATATGGTTCAATGAGTTCAAGGTTAATTATTTGTACAATGAATTTGAAAGTTGTCATTGGATTGTTTGAGATGTTCAATTACTAATATACTTCAACTTTGGCACAGAAACACTATTACTGGTATCTAAACAATGAAACTCATATACGGTGTAACATTGAGTTTAGATGTGCAACTTGACTTAGGGACATTCTAGGATATGCTAGAAAGTACAACAAAAAGCCGAAGTGGTTACCACCTAGTGTTTGGAATGACATGCTTAAACATTGGAGTGATGATGAGAAGTTCAAGAAATTGAGTCAACAAAATAAAAAGAATAAATTGAGTGATGCTGAAGGTTTTGGTCCTTCGTTACATACGTGTGGCTCAATTACGATTACTGAAAGAAAAAGGCGCCTGGTAAGGAATATGATTATTAATAAGCGTATTTCTTATATATAATGTATGGTATGGATGGAGGTTTTCGCTGATTGTCCCTGTTTATATTTAATTGTTAGTTACTTTTTTTTTTCTTCAGGCCAAAGCATTAGGTAGGGAACCCACATGTGAGGAATTGTTTAAGGATACTCACTGCAAGGTGAAAGACAAAACTTTTGTGGATAAAAAATCTACAAAAAAAATATATAAGTTTGACACATTCTATTCAGATATTATTCATATGTTATAATTGTAGGTTTAGTATAAATTAAAATAGTTTTATTTTTGACAATTTTCAGGAGGATCATCACAACAAATGGGAGGAGTACTCTCAAGTTGCAACTCAAGGGGGCTCCCAACTGTCACCTATGACCCAAGAAGAGTTCTGGATTAAAGAAAATCTGGACAAGAAAGGCCGTGTATACGGTTTTGGCACGAAGTGGTCAAGTTAAAGAAATCAGCTACCATTGCAGCTGCACGTCACTCATCAGCTAAACATTTTGATCTAAGAGAGCAAACGCAACTCCTCAATGAGAGCATAACCAAGCAAGCAGAGGCTATAACTCAAATAGCCAAGAAACAGGGGAAGATAGAGCGCATGTTGAAAAAAGTTTTAAGATTTTTTAAAGGTCAAAGTGCAGGTTCTTCCAACCACATCAACTTGAACCCTGATGATGAAGAGGACTCCCAAAATGACAATGATGATGATCTCACAAATTTATCTAACTCTGATTAGTTTATATGATTTGCATGTAGTTTATGTCATCTGCGTGTAGATCTAAAACTACTGTGTTTTATGAATGTCGTAATTAATATTTAATTTAGCACCTTCTTTTGCTAGATATAAAACTTCATATTTGGTAATTATTATGTATTACATTTCGTAATATCTTTAATCTTTAATTTCCTTGCCCCTTGCAGTCCAGTCTGCTCAGAAAACTGTCCGACGGGTGTTTCCTGTCAGAAATTCCGTCGAAATCCGTCATTCTCCGTCGGAATATTTTCTGCGACGAGCTGAATCCCGACGAGGCATTTGGCGTTGTATTTTCCGTCTGAGATTCATTTTTCCGTCGGAAAATTAATCTTTTTCCGTCGGCATGCCTGTCGTAGATTAGATGCACCTCACAAGGAACTTCCATAAGGTTAGAACATGGCCTACTCATTTCTTGGATTTTATGATGATGTCATCTACATATACCTCTACTTCCTTATGCATTAGATCATGCAATATGGTAGTGGCAATTCGCTGATATGTTGTCCTAACATTTTTCAACCTGAATGACATCACCGTATCGCAGTATGTTCCCCATGGGGAGATGAAGGTAGTCATTTCCATTTCTTCGTCAGCCATTCTGATATGATTGTATCTAGCATATCCATCCATAAATGGCAGTAAAGCATAACCATTGGTGTTATCAACCAGAGCGTCTGTATATGGCAAAGGAAAGTCATCCTTTGGATTTGACTTGTTGAGATCCCTGAAATCTACACATATCTGTACCCTTTTATCCTTTTTAGGGACTAGAACTATGTCAGCCACCCATTGAGGGTATTGTGTAACTCTTAGAAAGCCAATGTGCAACTGTTTCTGGACTTCTTTCTCTATCTTGAGATGTCATTATGGCTTCATTATGTGAAGCTTCTATTCTATATGCTTAGCATGGATAGAGGGGAATCTTATGTTCAGCAATATTTCGATCTATGTTTGGCATGTCTTTGTCCGACTAAACAAACATATCTATGAACTCCCTTAAAAGTAAAATGAATTCTTCCTGCTCCTCAGGGGTTCAGGATTTTCCTATTTTAATTTCTTTGGGTTCTTTAGTTGTCCCCAACTTAATTATTATAGTATCCTTTATTATGGAACTTCAGATTTCGTGATCTTCCACTCCTTCGATTAAGTCCTTTGGGATTGTTTTTTCATTTTGATCTTTATTAAAGGCAAAGAATTCAAAATGAGATGAGTTGTAAGAAAAAGAGTTCATCTTATTGAAATCAGAAATGATTAAATCTAATGCAGAACTAGTAGAAATAGAAGACTGAATCTTAGACTCTATCCAAACCTTCACACTAGACTCTCCTAAGGCTATAGTGAAGACTTTCCCTTCCTCTTCGGCCTTCCAGTTCACTTACGTGTAGTTCTTTGTGCTGACTTCCGTGATGAATTAAGTGGGGTTGAAACCTGGGTTAGCCACAACAAGAGATAACATAGCAGCAGAGCCTTCCTTCTTTCTATACTCTTGCCCAGATAGTATGACGAAGTCATTGGTGTCAGCTCGATCAAGCCAATCTGGTGTGGATTGGTCTTTGTCTCTTGAGTTGAGTGCCTCCTTCTCTAGTAATTAACAATCGTTAAAGGCTTCCAACCCTAGAACCCATATTCCCTTCTCCTTTATATACTAGAGTTCAAGGAGACCATAAAAGGGGAAGTTGTCTTGTTGATGAATGAACCGTCCATTTAGAGTATGTGAATACGACTTTATAGCATAGACCTTTTGTTATCCGTTCTCGATTGCCATTTTCTGTGCTTGCTCTTTCTAATGGGCCTTACCTACTTCTTCATGAGTGGGTTAGTACCCTAGCCCAAATTCATAGGTCTCCTGCTGAGTTCCGAGAAAGGTGGTCCAACATTGTTCTCTTTAGCCGAAGAAAAAACATGGAAAATATCCCTATCTTTTGAGGATGGCGTTCACATTTAGTTTTTAGCAAGGATCAAAGTCAAAGGGAGCTTGATCCTTTTCTAAGATTGCTATCATTTCAAAATTGTGGAGCTCCTCGTCAGTTTGGTTACGCTCTGCTTCCAGTACCAGCTCTGGCGGTTGATGGTGGCACACAAACAATCACCTTTGATGGCTACCACTTCTCCATTTATCATCATTTTTATTTTCCGATGTAGTGTGAAGGGACTGCTTAATGCTCATGGATCCATGGGCGTCTCAAGAGCCGCTTAAAAGTAGTTGGGATGACCAGCACTCAAAATTTGGTATTCCTTTCAATAGGACCTACATTAATAGGGAGGTGGATGGTGCCTAGAACCAGTCTCTTCAAGTTATCATATGCTCAAAGATGTGTCAAAGGGGCTGAAAGCTGGGCTTCCTTGATCGCTAATCTTTTTGCAATTCTCCATGGGCAAACATTCACAATCGACCTATTATCTACCAGAGAGAGGGGTACATGTTTACAAAGGCAAGTCACAGTTAAGTATAAGGCATTGTTATGGGTCGTGCCTCCTGGTGGAAGATCTTCGCATTTAAGGCTATATTACATCTATCAGCAGTGATTAAGACTACTATAAGCTACTATAGGCTGCCAGATGGTTACATTAACCTTAAGTTTATTAAGCTATTTTAGTACAGGTTTATCTTCCACACTTTTTTTCATTACCTATAGCCTATTGTGGGCCATCTTTTGCTTGGTATCGTCTAGTTCCCGTAAGATGTTGGACCTTTCCTTCGTCCTCATTCATTAGGGAACCCTCTTTCTCATCTTCTCCTAGAAGTATTCAATACTTTCTTCATCAAACCAGTTCCCTGCTTAGGCGTCACATCTTCTTCGTCACTTTCCTATATGCTATAGAATTTTGACTAATGTACAGGGAGGCAAACCATGGATTATGGTGCACTAATACTCTGTATGTACCTTGAAGGGTCCCAATAATCCTTGGCACTACTGCTAATAGTAAAAATGCTTTCATGGTCTCCAAGTGGATTCTTATTACTGTTAGGCTTCAGAGTAGCCTTTAGCAAAGGTAATTGCCCTAACTTCAACATTCACTGCAACCCACTCTTGAAGGTTTAACAATCCTTATTATCATAGCCCCTAGCCCGATGATACTTGCAATGCTTGTTAGGGTTAAAGTTTCTTCCCTTCCTTGTTGCTTTAGTCTCTGGTTTAATTTTAGGGAGATCAATCTTCTCCATAGCCAGAAGTCATTCCAAGGCTTGAGGTAGTCTCGATATGAGTGTAATTTGTGTAGTGGTTTACTGCGTGCACTTCTCCATGGGATGAACCACCTGCTTTCTTTTCTTTATTCTAGTAGTTTCTTTTCCAACCAATTCTGCCAAATGTTTCCCTAGTTACCTCCTCTTCCACTAACATCCCTACATTCCTCAGTGTGGAGAAATTTTTGAAGGGAGTTAACTATTGGTGGTGTCTATACATGGCCTGTAGATTCCTAATGAATAATCTCACATGGTTAGCTTCTTAGAGTCAATCCACCATATAGGCGGCCTTAGCCCTCCGTCTAGCAAGATAGTCAAAGAAGCCTTCTCTTTCCTCCTACTTAATGAGATCTAAGTCTTTACGAGTGATTGGGAGGTTAATATTGTATAATTACTGATGCAAGAAATCCTTGCATAAATCCTCCCTGTTCATGACCCTTCTTGGGTTCGTAGCATTGTACCACCTCTTGAGATCTTTGTTAAAGATCTATGGGAATATGAGGTGAAAGATATCTTTGTCAATCCCTTTCAAGGTCATGGCATTGACAAAGTTCCTCACATGGTGATTAGGGTTTTCAGGTCGATGAAATTTTATATCTGCCATAATGACCTTAGGAGGCAATTTCCCTTTTGGATACTAGTAAATCTAGCATAATCATTAAGTAGCTATTAAACATAGAGGATTCTATCAGTAATTGCTCTATACAATCCACCCATGAATCCACTAGAGGAGTGCTTTTTTTTCTCATCTTCTTCCTTTTTCATAGTTTCCTGGTTTTCATCCTTATTTCCCCTTTTTCCTTACAATCAACGTCCTTGTGATGAGGTTCTTTATTATGGTCCTAGAGTACAACAGCCATGACCTCTATCCTCTTATACCTTTCATCCATCCTAGTCTGCATCTTTTTGAGCATCTTTAGAATTTGGGCTATCTCATTACCATTCCCATCCATTGGAATTGGTGTTGTATTGTACTTGGACTTGGACTTCATTCTTGACATAATAGGCAAAGTTTCCTCTAATTACTCTTGAGATAGAAGTCTCCCAGTTGGTGGACCTCACTCGTACACTGTCTTTGCATTCCCCATCATGGTTGACAACGTAAAGTGCTCAGGACTAACTCCTATTAGTGCTTTTATAATGACCCTATGTAAACCACACTGACTTATGAACCTAAATCTAAGACTGAGATCTCAGAATTTTAGTTTTATGGCATGAATGCATATTCTAACGGGACAGAGGCTAAACTGACTGGATCCCAGTCGGGTTCTAACTAGGCCCAAATTTACCCTTTTTCTAACTCTCTACTGGACTTTATGCATGCAAACTAGTGCACTCTGCCTGCTGGACCTTAAGGGATCCCGACCGAGTTCCAAACCTGACAAAGACTCTGTTTTGCCCCAAATGCAGACTAACAAATCCTCTCTTATTTGTTTTTTTATTGGTAACCTCGGTCGGGATTTTTTTATTTTTTGTTTTTACCAGACCTGATACTTCTATACTGGAATTAGAACCTTCTTCATATTTTAGATTAAGAGTCCTACTAGAACTCAATCATCCCAGGAATGGTTTTGGTTCTAATCCACTTCCTAGGATTCCTTTATGGCCAAAATTAGTACTCCAAATCAAAGTTAGAATCTTTTCAGATTCTGGATCAAGAGTTCCATTAGGACTCAATTGGCCAAGAAACTGTTTTGGTTCCTAATCCAATTCCTTGAATACCTTTTTTGCCAAAACTGGTGCTCTAAACTGGAGTTAGAACCTTTTTAGATTCTGGATCAAGAGTCCTGCTAGGACTCAATTGCTCCAAAAATTGTTCTAGCTCCTAATCCAATTCCTAGACTTAATTTTCCCCTTATCTAAGCTCTTGTAAGACTCACAGTATCAATGCTTAGTCATTTGGGCTAAAGAAGTTAAAATACACAAGGTCACTTTGGATTCCAAATCATACATGTCAGTTCCAACCTAAACAAGAGTTCTATATACTGAGCTTTCAGGTCAGGTTTTGAACAGTCCTCTCATGACTTAGCGCTTCGTAACCCACCCATGGCGTGCATGGTATGACTAGAATATTTTGGATGCTTCCCCGAGCCATAGGGACCGAGAAAATATGTTGTGAGTGGATGAAGCAACTGCCTACTCAGTTGGAAGTCTAAATGGAACCACCAAGTGACTAGCCACTTTCTTGAAGGCTGGAATCAGGGTTTCACCAAGAGACATTGTTGATCCCCAATTGGCAGCTTCTTATAATTCAAGCATACCTAATGCAAGTATGATTAAGATCCTTCCCGTATTAAAGCTCAAATCTCACCCTCTTAAAAAAAGGCCTCAACGGAGTTGCCTCTATAAGGATCCACCTCCCTAAGGGTTGGATCCCCCACGAACGGTCAAGCTCGTTGCAAGGTACTTTTGTGATTTTTTTTCTAGAAATAGCATATTAATTCACCTTTTCTTTTTTTATTTTATTACACATTAAATAAAATTAGACTACATACTTATAGGAGAATGGGCCTTGGGCTCTACCAGGTTCGATGGGCTGGGCCAGGTCCATCTCTTCCTGTACTGGGCACTGGCAGTTTCCTCATCCTGATCAAAATCTAGATGTAGGTCTGATCCAGGAACTCGGGCGGGTTCTTAGGTCAGATCAGATACCCTAACTCTGGTCTAGGTAAATTCTACTGTATTGGTCCAATTTTTTTTAGCCCAGTAGTATATGGATAGATACTTAACAAAATAGTAAAAAATATTAGTCTTTAACTAAATAGAGTTGCCAGTGAGTTTCTAGGAAAACTTATAAACAATGACATCTTTCGAAGCAAATCATACCGATAGAGACACCGAAAGGACAAAGGCAAGCAGCTTCAAAAGGGTTTTGGAAAGACCCCCAAGCAATCCCTAGTATGGGGGCCATCATGACTCTTTGGTGTGGAACCGAGGCTCTAGATTCGAGATTAATGGTACGGTGATAGGATGGAATGCATCCTATCACCGCCCCTTATCACTAACGGCCTCTATTAATCAATATGGGAAACTAAAGCTTAATCATACTAACACACATTCATACAAAGCATTAGAATTATTCACAGGGTCAAGGCACAATGTCATTCAAAATAAGCAAATGACCAAAATTGTTCAAAGTATTATAGCTGGAGGGGATGAAATTATGTTTAAAATTACATCTTTATCAAACTGTAATCAACTAAATTTCATGAATAGTAAAGAGAAAAGGGGAAAAAGTTATAAAGTATGCCCTCAGGATAACCCTACCTGAATTCTTTAGGAACCCAGCAGAAGGCAGTGTATAAAATGGATGTAATTGTTCTCTCCTAATGCTATCTTCTTCTTTTAGAATAAAGGTCTCAACTCTCTTTTTTCCTAACTCAATACCACTCCCAATGGTTTTTCCAATGTACCCCTAACTTAGGGGTTAACCCCCCTTTTTATAGTTGTTGAGGAGGCTATATGAATCAAACTAGGAGAGGAAAACCTAATCCCATTTTTGTTAAACTTCATACTACCTTCGTAAACTGGAACTCTAATTAATTAATAGTAATTGATTTAAAGCCAAAAGCAAAGTACACATTGTCCTTGGAGCAGAGGAGGTCACTTTGTGAATGGCTATTTGAGTTGAGTTTACAAGACAGGGTACCGCTCCAACCTTGGTAACATTGTCAACCCGTCTAACACAAAGTTGCAAAATCTTAAAAGCCATGACTGTTTATGGAGGCACTCCTTCCTATTGCATTTAGTGCATTACCGGGAAATTCATTGGAGCCTTTATCAGGCGTTAGTGAATTCTTCAATAATATATGTGCAAGTGTCCTTCGTAAGGATAAACTCATAGACATGGAAAAATATATTCCAATAATATTATACAAATTAGAGACAATATTTCGCCTGGTTTTTGGAATGTCATGGGGCATCTTCTTGTGCATTTAGCACATGAAGCTTATGTAGGTGGTCCAGTTCATCACCGATTGATATACCCATTCAAAAGGTTCTTTAAGTTACTTAAACAAAAGCTCAAGAACATGTCCAAGCCTGAGAGCTCAATGGTTATGGAGTACCTAATATATGAAATTAAAACATTTGGTTCCCACTATTCTGACACAACCCATCCATCCATGAAATCCACAAGTGGAAGGAATAAAGTACTCCCTCAACCTAGCATTACTAGGACATTCACAATATTCCAAATGAAGTGCTCTCCAATAGGTTGATGCTAAAAATGTTACTTCATGCAACCAGAGTACAACTGTGCCTATCTGTACAAACTAATGAACTATAATGAAGTGCAACAATATATACAATAAGTAGTTAACAAGATCCCATTTCACGTAAATGGTGAAATTTTTAAAAGTTTGACATTATAATGCATATAACGACATCACAATGCGACATACTAATATGTCGCATGAAGACATTGATAAGATTATTGAACCAGCATTTCTTGAATGGTTTAAACAAAATGTTTGTTCCATACCCTAACACATGCTTAAAATAATTTCCTTAATTTCTACACTTTTAAAATACCATTACATCTTAATTACTTAGGAGTTTGCACATGTTACAGGGTTCATTATTCATAGGTATTCAATGATGAAAGGCAGCTATGGTCGCAACAAAAAGCCGAAGACCAATTAGTATTGTGCAACCATTTACAGATTACAAAGTGCATTCCATAAGATTCTACACTAGAATAAGAAGTATGAATAACAAGACCTACTCCTCTGGTGCTTTAGTAAAAGGGACTGATCAAGAGGATGGGAGCAGGGTAGACTACAATGGAGTGCTTCAGGAAGTACCCCAAGTGGAGTACCTAGGGAGCCCATAAAATAATGCTTACTATTTGATATATATTTCCAAGGGTGTCTTTTTCATACTTTCAACTCAACCTCATGGGAGGTGAGCTCCATGCAAATTCATGCATGGCAAGGTTCTCATTCGGTTCCACTTCTCGAATTTCACGACAAAAGACACTTTATGGAGTTTTATTTGAACTTCAAAGTGCCTTATCCAAAGGAGTATGATGGGGACCACCTTCATAACCCTTCTAGCCTTTCCCCCTCTATCCCCCAAGGGCCCAGCATCGTCACGGAAGCCCAAGAAGTGCAAGCAACGGTCCGACACATCATGAACAAACAAATGACATACTGCCCAGTTGGGTCAGAATTTGACCCGGTTTTGCAAGCCTAATTACCCAAGTTTAAGGTGGACTTAAAGGGCTGCAAAATTACTTTTTGGAACCCTTAATATATCAGCTTCAAGGAAATATAAAGCGTTCTAGAGTAGGTATTTAGGAAATAAGTCAACGGGAGCCTTTTTCTAGAAGCAGCAGTTTGCATATGCTGCACCTTTCGCCCCATATCTCCCAAACTGATACCCCAAATTGCGTGCAACTTGACGCCCGTGAAAGCTGACATCCAGAGCTTTTTAAAAGGGCCTTTTCCTGCCAATTTGAGTGAGAAACCTAGGCGTTATAGCAGTTTGAAGTTGACCCTTGTGCACTGAAAAGTTGCTGACAGCATGTGAAAGTACTTTTTAACTGTTGTCTTTTGCTTTTTGGTCCCCCTTTCCTTTTGGACGTGTAAGAGCTTGTTGGTTCCCTCTTTTGCGGCTCGTTAAGGGTTCCCCACTATAAAAGGGAGGCCTTGGGCTGCCAAGAAGAAATAGATGAATATGCAATAAGCTTTGAGTTGTGAAAACTCTCTCCTTTTCTCTTCAAATTCCCAGTTTTATATCTTGGGTGTTTTGCAACCTCAAGTGGCTCCCTTGGTCTTCTTAATTCAACTAGGAAGGTGATTAATTTCTGTAT
>JACYFF010019584.1:86681253-86699435 GCA_017589665.1 Selenicereus undatus
CTGAAATAGCCAAACTCATCACCATGGGGAGACAAATGGGAACCACAAGTGAGGAACAACCAAGAGGGAAGGAGAAAAACAAAGAGGGAAACACTATGAAGGTGCTAAAATTCTTTTCATGGGTGCTTCGTTTGAGAACGGTCACTATGGGAGCAAAGGAAGCACCTAGTTGGGTGTTTGTCGTTAGAAGGGAAAGCAAGTACTCATTGTGGCCTACCTCCAAAATTTTTGAGCTTGAAATTGAAGAACTCAAAGTATCCGATTTGGAGCAACGTGGGGTTGTTGATGAAATTGATAAACTCTTGTGTCAATAAGAATGCCCTCATTTACAACAAGAGCTGAAGATAATTCTTTTTCGAAGAAAGAGGTTTGATGTATGTTTCCAATGGTGTCTTCTTCATTCTTTCAACTCAACCTCATGGGAGGTAAGCTCCATGCAAATTCATGCATGGTGAGGTTCTCATTCGATTCCACTTCTCGAATTTCATAACAAAAGACAGTTTATGGAGTTTTATTTGAACTTCAAAGTGCCTTATCCAAAGGAGTATGATGGGGACCATCTTCATAACCCTTCTAGCCTTTCCCCCTCCAACCCACAAGGGCCCAACATCATCAAGGAAGTCCAAGAAGTGCAAGCAATGGTCTGAAACATCATGAACAACACAAATGACATCCTGCCCAGTTTGGTCAGAATTTGGCTCGGTTTTGCAAGCCTAATTACCCGAACTTAAGGTTGACTTAAATGGCTGCACAATTACTTTTTGGAACCCATAATATCTCAGCTTTGAGGAAATATAAAGATTTATGAGGTAGGTATTTAGGAAATAATTCAATGGGAGACTTTTTCTAGAGCAGCAGAAACTGTCCCAATTTGCATATGCTGCACCTTTTGCCCCATATCTCACAAACTGATACTCTAAATGGCGTGAAACTTGCCGCCCGTGAAAGAGGACTTCCAGAGCTTTCCAAAAAGACCTATTGCTACCGATTTGAATGAGAAACCTAGGCGTTATACCTATTTTAATTTGACCCTTGTGCACTGAAAAGTTGTTGCCAGCATGTCAAAGTACTTTTTAACTATTGTCTTTTGCTTTTTGGTCCCCCTTTCCTTTTGGACGGGTAAGAGCTTGTTGGTTCCCTCTTTTGCAGCTTGTTAAAGGTTCCCCACTATAAAAGGGAGGCCTTGGGCCGCCAAGAAGAAATAGATGAATATGCATTAAGCTTTGAGTTGTGAAAACTCTCTCCATTTCTCTTCAAATTCCTAGTGCTATATCTTGGGTGTTTGGCTACCTCAAGTGGGTCTCTAGGTCTTCTTAATTCAACTAAGAAGGTGATTAATTTCTGTAACTTAGTTGAAGGAAGATGATTGCCCGACTGTGCAAACCAAAGTGGATTATCAACACCCTTGCTAGTCCACTTGATCTATCTTGGTTCTTGTTTTCATTTTCATTCTTCTACCCAAATGCATTCTTGAATCATTTTTTCAAATCCTTGCCTTAGTAAAGCTTGAATACATCAATTGGTATCAGAGCTTAGGCTACCCTCTTGGCTAAGCTTCCATCACCCAAACACATCCCCAAACACAAAAACAACAAAAACAGCCCAGACACTTTACCCAGAAACTCCCAGTCATGCCAAACTAGAAACGTCGCACAGCCACCCTGTGCCTTCAAACGCGACCGTGCCGCTTGCTTCCAGCCCCGAAACACCACACTTCCCACTCTACTACAACCATGTTTCTTCGCTTAGCCTACATACATCCTTAACCTGAAAATACTCCTTCCACAAAAGAACCCTTAAGCACTCATCCATCATGATTTCTGTTGAACACTTGAGGAAAGAGACTGCTTTGATTCCAAAAGAGTTGGCTACCCTTGAAACTCCAAAGTTTCGTGGCCAAAAGGAAGAATTCCCTCCCTGGATTTCCAAGGTGGAGCAAGTCTTTACTCGCCATAACCTTGAAGAGCACGAGAAGCTTAAGGTGGCTATCAAGAACCTGCGAGGTTATGCACCTGAATGGGGGGATAAGTACAAGTATAAGAGGAAGAAGAGAGGAAAAATTAAGATTAGAACATTGGATAAGTTCAGAGGTAAGCTAAAGTATGCTTTTGCTCCAACCTCTTACTTACATAAGCATCTTTTTCTTCCCTTTGAGGGAAATGGCTTTAATTCCTCTTTTAAAGACATTCCTTTCAACAAGGGGAGTCTCATGAGTGCTTGTGTCTCTAATTCTACTTCCCTCCTTTGTTTGGAGAAACCTAACCCCAACAAAGACGAAAAGATCTTTGGGGAGGAAGTTTCAAGCCTAGTTGACCTACCTCCTGTTTTTCATGACTGTGGTGATGATGATACCTTTGAACTTGAGGGACAAGAAGATCATTCATGTCCTTCGCCACCTGTGCTAGATCACCATTTATATAAGGGAGTAGCATGTGTTGCTCACATTGATCCTTATTATGACAATCTCATTATTTCATTATCCCTACAATTAGAACCTGAAATAACCAAACTCATCACCATGGGGAGACAAATGGGAAACACAAGTGAGGAACAACCAAGAGGGAAACAGTATGAACATGCTACAATTGTTTTCATGGGTGTTTCGATTGAGAACGGTCACTATGGGAACAAAGGAAGCACTTAGATGGGTGTTTGTCTTTAGAAGGGAAAGCGCGTACTCATTGTGGCCTACCTCCAAAATTTTGAGCTTGAAATTGAAGAACTTAAAGTATCCGATTTGGAGCAATGTGGGGTTGTTGATGGAATTGAGAAACTCTTGTGACAAGAAGAATGCCCTCATTTACAACAAGAGTTGAAGATAATTCTTTTTTGAAGAAAGAGGTTTGATGTATGTTGTCAACGGTGTCTTCTTCATTCTTTCAACTCAACCTCATGGGAGGTAAGCTCCATGCAAATCCATGCATGGCAAGGTTCCTAGTCAATTCCACTTCTCGAATTTCACAAGAAAAGACACTTTATGGAGTTTTATTTGAACTTCAAAGTGCCTTATCCAAACGGGTATGATGGGGACCATCTTCATAACTCTTCTAGCCTTTCCTCCTCCATCCCACAAGGGCCCAGCATCACCAAGAAAGTCCAAGAAGTGCAAGCAATGGTCCGAAACATCATGAACGACACAAATGGCATGCTGCCCAGTTTGGTCAGAATTTGGCCCGGTTTTCGAAGCCTAATTACCCGAGCTTGAGGTGGACTTAAATGGCTGCAAAATTACTTTTTGGAACCCTTAATATGTCAGATTCAATGAAATATAAAGAGTTCTAGGGTAGGTATTTAGGAAATAAGTCAATGGGAGCCTTTTACTAGTAGCAGCAGAAGCTATCTCAGTTTGCATATGCTGTATCTTTTGCCCCATATCTCGGAACCTGATACTCCAAATGGTGTGGAACTTAACACCCGTGAAATCTTACTTCTAGAGCTTTTCAAAAAGACCTATTGATGCCGATTTGAGTGAGAAACCTAGGCGTTATAGCTATTTGAAGTTGACCCATGTGCACTGAAAAGTTGCTGCCAGCATGTGAAAGTACTTTTTAACTGTTGTCTTTTGCTTTTTCGTCCCCCTTTGCTTTTGGACGTGTAAGAGCTTGTTGGTTCCCTCTTTTGCAGCTTGTTAAAGGTTCCCCACTATAAAAGGGAGGCCTTGGGCTGCCAAGAAGAAATAGATGAATATGCATTAAGCTTTGAGTTGTGAAAACTCTCTTTGTTTCTCTTCAAATTCCTAGTGTTATATCTTAGGTGCTTGGCAACCTCAAGTGGGTCTCTAGGTCTTCTTAATTCAACTAAGAAGGTGATTAATTTTTGTAACTTAGTTGAAGGAAGATGATTGCCCAAGTGTGCAAACCAAGGTGGATTATCATCACCCTTACTAGTTCACTTGATCTATCTTGGTTCTTGTTTTCATTTTCATTCTACTACCCAAAAGCATTCTTGATTCACTTTTGCAAATCCTTGCCTTAGTGAAGCTTGAATACATCAATTCGTGTCAGAGCTTAGGCTACCCTCTTGGCTAAGGTTCCATCACCCAAACACATCCCCAAACGTAAAAACCACAAAAACTGTCCAAACACTTTACCCACAAACTCCCAGTCGTGCCAAACTGGAAACGTCGCACGGCCACCCCGTGCCTTCCAGCATGACCGTGCCCCTTGCTTCCAGCCCCGAAACACCACACTTCCCACTCTACTACATCCATGTTTCTTCCCTTAGCCTACATACCTCCTTAACCTTAAAATACTCCTTCCACAAAAGAACCCTTAAGCACTCATCCATCATGATTTCTTTTGAACACTTGAGGAAAGAGACTGCTTTGATTGCAAAAGAGTTGGCTACCGTTGAACCTCCAAAGTTTCGTGGCCAAAAAATGAAGAACTCCCTCGCCGGATTTCCAAGGTGGAGCAAGTCTTCACTCGCCACAACCTTGAGGAGCACGAGAAGTTTAAGGTGGCTAACAAGAAGCTCTGAGGTTATGCACCTGAACGATGGGACAAGCACAAGTATAAGTGGAAGAGGAGAGGGAAAAGTAAGATTAGAACATGGGATAAGTTGAGAGGTAAACTAAAGTATGCTTTTGCTCCAACCTCTTACTTACACAAGCATTTTTTTCTTCCCTTCGAGGGAAATAGCTTTAATTCCTCTTCTAAAGACATTCCTTTCAACAAGGGAGTCCCATGAGTGCTTGTATCTCCAATTCTACTTCCTTCCTTTGTTTGGAGAAACCTAACCCCAACAAAGAAGAAAAGATCCTTGTGGAGGAAGTTTCAAGCCTAGTTGACCTACCTCCTGTTTTTCATGACTGTGGCGATGATGAGACCTTTGAACTTAAGGGATGAGAAGACCATTCATGTCCTTCGCCACTTGTGTTAGATCACCATTTATATAAGGGAGTAGCATGTGTTGCTCACTTTGATCCTTATTATGACAATCTCATTATTTCATTATCACCTTAATTAGAACCTAAAATAGCTAAACTCATCACCGTGGGGAGACAAATAGGAAACACAAGTGAGGAACAACCAAGAGGGAAGGACAAAAACAAAGAGGGAAACACTATGAAGGTGCTAAAATTCTTTTCATGGGTACTTCGTTTGAGAACAGTCACTATGGGAACAAAGGAAGCACTTAGTTGGGTGTTTGTCCTTAGAAGGGAAAGCGACTACTCACTGTGGCCTACCTCCAAAATTTTGAGCTTGAAATTGAAGAACTCAAAGTATCCGATTTACAACAATGTGGGGTTATTGATGGAATTGAGAAACTCTTGTGTCAAGAAGAATGCCCTCAATTACAACAAGAGTTCAAGATAATTCTTTTTCGAAGAAAGAGGTTTGATGTATGTTTTCAACGGTGTCTTCTTCATTCTTTCAACTCAACCTCATGGGAGGTAAGCTCTATGCAAATCCATGCATGGCAAGGTTCTCAGTCGATTCCACTTCTCGAATTTCACGACAAAAGACACTTTTTGAAGTTTTATTTGAACGTCAAAGTGCCTTATCCAAAGGGATATGATGGGGACCATCTTCATAACCCTTCTAGCCTTTCCCCATCCATCCCACAAGGGCCCAGCATCACCAAGCAAGTCCAAGAAGTGCAAGCAATGGTCTGAAACATCATGAGCAACACAAATGACATGCTGCCCAGTTTGGTCAGAATTTTGCCCAGTTTTGGAAGCCTAATTACCCGAGCTTAAGGTGGACTTAAATGGTTGAAAAATTAATTTTTGGAACCCTTAATATGTCAGATTCAAGGAAATATAAAGAGTTCTAGGGTAGGTATTTAGGAAGTAAGTCAATGGGAGACTTTTACTAGAAGCAGCAGAAACTGTCTAAGTTTGCATATGCTGCACCTTTTGCCCCATATCTCCGAAACTGATATTCCAAATGGTGTGCAACTTAACACCCATGAAAGCTGACTTCCAGAGCTTTTTAAAAAGACCTATTTCTGCCGATTTGAGTGAGAAACCTAGGCGTTATAGCTATTTGAAGTTGACCCTTGCGCACTGAAAAGTTGCTGCCAGCATGTGAAAGTACTTTTTAACTGTTGTCTTTTGCTTTTTGGTACCCCTTTGCTTTTGGACGTGTGAGAGCTTGTGGGTTCCCGATTTTACATCTTGTTAAAGGTTCCCCACTTTGAAAGGGAGGCCTTGGGCTGCCAAGAAGAAATAGATGAATATGCATTCAGCATTGAGTTGTGAAAACTCTCTCCACTTCTCTTCAAATTCCTAGTGCTGTATCTTGGGTGTTTTACAACCTCAAGTGGGTCTCTAGGTCTTCCTAATTCAACCAATAAAATGATTAATTTCTGTAACCTAGTTGAAGGAAGAAGACTGCCCAAGTGTGCAAACCAAGGTGGAATATCATCACCTTTGCTAGTCCACTTGATCTATCTTGGTTCTTGTTTTCATTTTCATTGTTCTACCCAAATGCATTCTTGAATCACTTTTACAAATCCTTGCCTTAGTGAAGCTTGAATACATCAATTGGTATAAGAGCTTAGCCCACCCTCTTGGCCAAGCTTCCATCACCCAAACACATCCCCAAACACAAAAACCACAAAAACAGCCCAAACACTTTACCCACAAACTCCCAGTCGTGCCAAACTAGAAACGTCGCACAGCCACCCCGTGCCTTCAAGCGCGATCGTGCCCCTTGCATCCAGCCCGAAACACCACACTTCCCACTCTACTACAACCATGTTTCTTCCCTTAGCCGACATACATCCTTAACCTGAAAATACTCCTTCCACAAAAGAACCCTTAAGCACTCATCTATCATGATTTCTTTTGAACACTTGAGGAAAGAGACTGCTTTGATTGCAAAAGTGTTGGCTACCCTTGAAACTCCAAACTTTCATGGCCAAAAGGAAGAATTCCCTCACTGGATTTCCAAGGTGGACCAAGTCTTTACTCGCCATAACCTTGAAGAGCACGAGAAGTTTAAGGTGGCTATCAAGAACCTTCGAGGTTATGCACCTGAATGGTCGGACAAGTACAAGTATAAGAGGAAGAACAGAGGGACAAGTAAGATTAGAACATGGGATAAGTTGAGAGGTAAATTAAGTATGCTTTTGCTCCAACCTCTTACTTACATACGCATCTTTTTCTTCCCTTTGAGGGAAATGGCTTTAATTCCTCTTCTAAAGACATTCCTTTTAACAAGGTGAGTCCTATGAGTGCTTGTATCTCTAATTCTACTTCCTTCCTTTGTTTGGAGAAACCTAACCCCAAGAAAGATGAAAAGATCCTTCGAGAGCAAGTTTTAAGCCTAGTTGACCTACCTCCTGTTTTTTACGACTGTGGTGATGATGAGACCTTTGAACTTGAGGGACAAGAAGACCATTCATGTCCTTCACCACTTGTGCTAGATCACTATTTATATAAGGGAGTAGCTTGTGTCGCTCACTTTGATCCTTATTATGACAATCTCATTATTTCGTTATCTCACAATTAGAACCTGAAATAACCAAACTCATCACCATGGGGAGGCAAATGGGAAACATAAGTGAGGAACAACCAAAAGGGATGGAAAAAAACAAAGACGGAAACACTATGAAGGTGCTAAAATTTTTTTCATAGGAACTTCGTTTGAGAACGATCACTATGGGAACAAAGGAAGCACTTAGTTGGGTGTTTGTCCTTAGAAGGGAAAGCGAGCACTCATTGTGGCCTACCTTCAGAATTTTGAGCTTCAAATTGAAGAACTCAAAGTATCCGATTCGGAGCAATGTGGGGTTGTTGATGGAATTGAGAAACTCTTGTGCCAAGAAGAATGCCCTCATTTACAACAAGAATTGGGGACAATTATTTTTCGAAGAAAGAGGGTTTGATGTATGTTTTCAAAGGTGTCTTTTTCATTCTTTCAACTCAACCTCATGGGCGGTAAGCTCCATGCAAATTCATGCATGGCAAGGTTCTCATTCGGTTCCACTTCTCGAATTTCATGACAAAAGACACTTTATGGAGTTTTATTTGAACTTCAAAGTGCCTTATCCAAAGCAGTATGATGGGAACCATCTTCATAACCCTTCTAGCCTTTCCCCCCCCCATCCCACAAGGTCCCAGCATCACCAAGCAAGTCCAAGAAGTGCATGCAATGGTCCGAAACAACATGAACAACACAAATGACATGTTGCATAGCTTGGTCAGAATTTGGCCTGGTTTTGCAAGCCTAATTACCCAAGCTTAAGGTGGACTTAAAGGGCTGCAAAATTGCTTTTTGGAACCCTATATCTCCCAAACGGATACTCCTAATGGCGTGCAACTTGATGCCCGTGAAAGCTGACTTCCAGAGCTTTCCAAAAAGACCTAGTGCTGCCGATTTGAGCAAGAAAACTGGGCGTTATAGCTATTTGAAGTTGACCCTTGTGCACTGAAAAGTTGCTGACAGCATGTGAAAGTACTTTTTAACTTCTATCATTTGCTTTTTCGTCCCCCTTTGCTTTTGAACGTGTAAGAGCTTGTTGGTTCCCTCTTTTGCAACTTGTTAAATTTTCCCCACTAAAAAAGGGAGGCCTTAGGATGCCAAGAAGAAATAGATGAACATGCATTAAGCTTTGAGTTGTAAAAACTCTCCCCATTTCTCTTCAAATTCCTAGTGTTATATCTTGGGTGTTTGACAACCTCAAGTGGGTCTCTAGGCCTTTTTAATTCAACTAAGAACGTGACTATATCAATTCGTATCATAGCGTAGGCTACCCTCTTGGCTAAGCTTCCATCACCCAAACACATCCCCAAACACAAAAACCACAAAAATAGCCCAAACACTTTACCCACAAACTCCCAGTCGTGCCAAGCTGGAAACATCGCACGGCCACCCCGTGCCTTCAAGCACGACCGTGCTCCTTGCTTCCAGCCCCGAAACACCACACTTCCCACTCTACTACAACTATGTTTCTTCTCTTAGCCTACATACGTCCTTAACCTCAAAACACTCCTTCCACAAAAGAACCCTTAAGCACTCATCCATCATGATTTCCTTTGAACACTAGAGGAAAAAGACTGCTTTGATTGCAAAAGAGTTGACTACCCTTGAAACTCCAAACTTTCATGGCCAAAAGGAAGAATTCCCTCACTGGATTTCCAAGGTGGACCAAGTCTTTACTCGCCATAACCTTGAAGAGCACGAGAAGTTTAAGGTGGCTATCAAGAACCTTCGAGGTTATGCACCTGAATGGTCGGACAAGTACAAGTATAAGAGGAAGAAGAGAGGAAAAATTAAGATTAGAACATGGGATAAGTTGAGAGGTAAGCTAAAGTATGCTTTTGCTCCAACCTCTTACTTACATAAGCATCTTTTTCTTCCCTTTGAGGGAAATGGTTTTAATTCCTCTTCTAAAGACATTCCTTTCAACAAGGGGAGTCCCATGAGTGCTTGTATCTCTAATTCTACTTCCTTCCTTTGTTTGGAGAAACCTAACCCCAACAAAGATGAAAAGATCCTTGGGGAGGAAGTTTCAAGCCTAGTTGACCTACCTCCTGTTTTTTATAACTGTGGTGATGATGAGACCTTTGAACTTGAGGGACATGAAGACCGTTCATGTCCTTCGCCACTTGTGCTAGATCACCATTTATTCAAGGGAGTAGCATGTCTCGCTCACTTTGATCCTCGTTATGACAATCTTATTATTTCATTACCCGCACAATTAGAACCTGAAATAGCCAAACTCATCACCATGGCGAGACAAATGGGAGGCACAAGTGAGAAACAACAAGGAGGGAAGGAGAAAAACAAATAGGGAAACACTATGAACGTGCTAAAATTGTTTTCATGGGTGCTTCGTTTGAGAACGGTCACTATGGGAACAAAGGAAGCACTTAGTTGGGTGTTTGTCCTTGGAAGGGAAAGCGAGTACTCATTGTGGCCTAGCTCCAAAATTTTGAGCTTGAAATTGAAGAACTCAAAGTATCCGATTTGGAGCAATGTGGGGTTGTTGACGGAATTGAGAAACTCTTGTGTCAAGAAGAATGCCCTCATTTACAACAAGAATTGAGGATAATTCTTTTTCAAAGAAAAAGGGTTTGATGTGTATTTCCAAGGGTGTCTTTTACATTCTTTCAACTCAACCTCATGGGAGGTAAGATCCAGGAAATTCATGCATGGCAAGGTTCTTATTCGGCTCCACTTCTCGAATTTCATGACAAAAGACACTTTATGGAGTTTTATTTTAACTTCAAAGTGCCTTATCCAAAGGAGTATGATGGGAAAAATCTTCATAACCCTTCTAGCCATTCCCCCTCAAGGGCCCAGCATCATCAAGGAAGTCCAAGAAGTGCAAGCAGTGGTCTGAAACATCATGAACAACACAAATGACATGCTGCCCAGTTTGGTCAGAATTTGGCCCGGTTTTGGAAGCCTAATTACCCGAGCTTAAGGTGGACTTAAATGGCTGCAAAATTACTTTTTGGAACCCTTAATATGTCAGCTTCAAGGAAATATAAAGAGTTCTAGGGTAGGTATTTAGGAAATAAGTCAATGGGAGCCTTTTTCTAGAAGTAGCAGAAACTGTCCCAGTTTGCATATGCTGCACCTTTTTCCCCATATCTCCCAAACTGATACTCCAAATGGCGTGCAACTTGACGCTCGTGAAAGCTGACATCCAGAGCTTTTTAAAAGGGCCTCTTGCTGCCGATTTGAGTGAGAAACCTAGGCGTTACAGCTGTTTGAAGTTGACCCTTGTGCACTGAAAAGTTGCTGACAGCATGTGAAAGTACCTTTTAACTTTTGTCTTTTGCTTTTTGGTCCCGATTTGCTTTTGGACGTGTAAGAGCTTGTCGGTTCCCTCTTTTTCAGCTTGTTAAAGGTTCCCCACTTTAAAAGAGAGGCCTTGGGCTACTAAGAAGAAATAGATGAATATGCATTAAGCATTGAGTTGTGAAAACTCTCTCCATTTCTCTTCAAATTCCTAGTGTTATATCTTGGGTGTTTGGAAACCTCAAGTGGGTCTCTAGGTCTTCTTAATTCAACTAAGAGGGTGATTAATTTCTTTAACTTAGTTGAAGGAAGATGATTGTCCAAGTGTGCAAACCAAGGTGGATTATCATCACCCTTGCTAGTCCACTTGATCTAACTTGGTTCCTGTTTTCATTTTCATTCTTCTACCCAAATGCATTCTTGATTCACTTTTGCAAATCCTTGCCTTAATGAAGCTTGAATACATCACTATTCCATTGCGAATGGTACGATTTATCGAATCTTCAGCATACGCAATACTGCAAGTTGAACTGTACATATGAAATCAACTAACAACTCAGATACACCAAGTATACTCCTTTCATTATTGCAAATGTTGCGTTTCAAGTGATCTGCATCCCATATCCATGGGGTGTTCACCATAAATCAACTTAGTGGGTTGCTTTGACAAAGAAATGCAGGCAATGTCTGAATATGCAGGGTAATGCTATTAAAGTCAAACCCGTGTTTCAAGAAGAGGGTATGACTTCAACCTAGGGCTTTCAAATAGGTCAGGTCGGGTCGAATTCGTGTTCGTGTCAAACTTAAATGGGTTGAGAAGTCCTCAACCTGAACCTAACCCGCTTATTAAACGGATTGAAAATCTTGACCTGCACCTGTTTATTTTTTAAACGGGTTGACCTGAAATTTACCCGTTACCCGTTTAATATAAATGGATTGGGTTAAAGTTAGACAGTTTCCTGTTTACCTGCTTTATGTTTTGACTAAAATATGATTATCGAGCATTATAAATCAATTTTTTTATTTTAATTTAGCATCATAGTGCAACCATTGTCTATGATTCACAAGAATCACAATCACAAAACAAATATCAACTTGATTAAATCCCACATTTTCACAATTTCCCCCAAAAATTACATGGTAATTGGGTATCCATTTAATTAAACGGGTTAAATAGGTATTTTTTGTGTCAAAATTCTCAGCCTGAACCCAACCCAATTAATTAAACATGTTAAACGTGTCAACCCATTTAATTAAACGGGGTTGAAAACCTTTATCCAAATGCACTTAATTTCGTGTTCGTTTTGGGTCGTTAATCATGTCGGATTAACTTTTGACAGCCCTACTTCAACCTCTCACATCTCAAAAACCTTGCCACAATTTTTGATTGACACATCTAGGAATATAGAGGAAGTGAAAATGGTTGATGTTGAATCATCATAAGAAGAGCAGTTCGATGATGCAAACGAGTTTGAAGAACAGAAGTAGGATGATGCAGAAACTAATACTGAAAATGATGATGATGAAATGCAACACCAATTGCATAATGATGATGAGGATGAGGATGAGGATAAGGATGACAATGATGAATGACAAATTGTATGTAGTACATTCTAATTAGGTTCTATCTTATGACTCCAATAAAGTTCCTAACGTAATTTTTATTCATTTGCAAATCATGTACTCTCTATGACTGCACCTCGTAAGCTTCATAATGTACAAAATTGATAGTAGCATATGTATTTGCATTGCATCTTATAAGCATTTGAATAGGTACTAGTGAGGACATTTCATAGGTTCGGTTGCAGTTTGGATCATTATTATGGTGCATTTGTTATTGTTTATTGTACTACTTATGTCAAAGATATTAGGAAGGGATAGGCATTGTCAGAAAGGAAGAAGAGCACAATGACAATAGTCTAATTTATGGAGTCATTCACCCAATGATGTTCAAGGGAATTGATCATATGGATCCCCTGTCAGAGTCCCTCCCTAAAGGGAAGACAATACTTCCTTCATGCCTACCCCATAGTATGATCCACATTTGAACTTCCCTTTTTTTAACCATAACCAGGTGCCAGCCTACAACTAAGACACAAGTTTACAAACATCACATGTTGGAGAAATCCTAGGGGTGGGAAACGCGAACTTAGTAATTTGGAATACTTTTGGACCAACAATGTCATGTGACCCAAACTTGGTTCCAGCCTCCTTGGAACCATGCAACTAGCCAATCTAATCTACAACTAACTACGTAGCTACCTCTATAGGCTACTCCACAGCTAGCTATACAACCTATTTCCACAGCCTACCCCACAGCAAACTCAAAATACAAGGACTAATTGAGGGTGTAACGTGCCCTTAATTGAGATTGAGGCGCCTAGTAGGAACAAGATTCTCTTAAAGCCCAAAGGCGACACATACATACATTACTCTCTTTTACTAAAGTTTGAATGCTCAAAATTCCAATTAAATCTATGATGTACTTTGTTATTACTTATAATGTATACATGTCTTATTTCACTTCAAGTCCAAGCTCCACAAAGGAGTCCCAGCACGTATTGGTTAGATTATCGAGGGCAAGTACCTAGGATCTTCACTAACTTGGGGGAATGCGCCTATTAAGCAACGAGACTTTTGGTCTAATGAATTCAAGGTGAGTTCTTCTTTAAATGGTTTTCGTAACTTCTTATACTTTTTTGTAGTGACTAAATGTAATCATGTGTACCGTACATAATGAAACTCGTTACATATTTTCATGTTAAATGCTATTGCCAATCATACTTATTTTTCATTGTAATTAATTACGTTTCCACTTGAATAAGTGTCAATAATTTATCATTGTCATCTTGTAAATAGGTGTGCTCCTCATATTTTGATTCTTTTTTCCTCATGTAGCACATAACTAAGCATCATAATAGTAATGGTCTCGAATGCCCACATTGGCTCTGATTTAATTCTTTTTGTAGAAATACTACTATTGGTTGCCTGAGCACAACAAGTGCATGGAATTTTGAAATTAGATGTGCAAAACAATTAAAGAACGTGTTCGCCTATTCATGCAAGTTAGGCAAGACGCATGATTTTTGTATCCTCGGACAACTTGCAACACCTCCATAAGTATTGGGAGATCCTTGATTTCTGGAAATTAAGTGCGCAAAAGAAGAAAAACCGCAACAATAATCCTAAGGGTGTGGGTCCCTCGCTGCACATTTGTAGGGCCATCGCAATCACTTAATGACATAGACTCATGGTAATAATTTCAATTTTTAATTAATGGTTCTTATATATATATTATTATTACACATTGTTGTTACATTCTGTACAGTCGGTCACATTTCAAAGTTAACCAAGTATTGATGAGTTGTACAAGGACACCCACCAGCACAGAAGAAAGGACACGTAGGTCGATTGCATGTGTGAGAAATCGAATATGAGATGGTAAGACAAAATTCAACCTATGATAGAATAAGTTTTCAACTAAAATATGGGTTCCAATTGTAAAATTTTCATACCATGATCTACTAATAATTGTCAATGTTTATGCGTCCATCTATAAGAGGAGTACACAAAGAGATGGGAAGCGTACAAGAATTCTCAGCTATCCACGAAGGACAGCTCCCCATTCCGTCCCCTCTCAGAACATAGCATTTGTGTTCAAGGAATTCTCAATAGCAAGGGTCGTATGCATGGCTTTGGTGCTGAGGGTGTTAGGATGAAGCGATAGTCTCACATATCAGTTTCCACTCATTCCACCTTTGTCAACAACTACGGTGGATGCAAATTGGAGGCAAGGATAAATGAGAGTGTTGGTAAGGCAGTGGAGGATGTTCGAGGTGAAGAGCTTCATAAGAAGACTGAGGAGGAAGTGATGGCAAAGCTCACTACACAATTCAACAATCAATAGGCTGTGAAGGAAGCTGCATTTGAAAATGAGCTTCTTCAAGAGTTAGCAACCAGGATCCTAAATGGCACCTTCAGACACAACCCCTTCAAAAGATGATGATGACGAAGATTATGTTGATAAGAAGGAGACAACCAACTTGGGTAACGACTCCTAAGAGTAGGTTATGCCATCTTTAACCCTAGTCCTTGTTAGTATCTTACGATTTTAGCTTCAAACTAATTTGTTATGTGACTTCAATTTATGCTTGAACTACTTACTATATATTAGAACAGTGATACTGGTCCATTGCTATCATAATTATTAATTGGCGGCATTATTAAGTTCTAGACAAAATTATGTCACTAATTTTATTATATTATTTTGTTCTCTTTGTTCCATGTTGCACAATTTTGAAAAGCCAAAAATTTTTAAATTTAAGATGATTTCTAAAGGATTTTCTGATGGACTCCATCAAAAATGGCGATGGAAAATATTACTTCCGTCACATTTTGTGACGGAGTCTGTTAGTAATCCCCGTCAAAAAACTTGACACCAACACAAACCTAAAATCCTCCAACGTCTGACGGGCACACTTTTCCGTCAAAATTCCCGTTAGGAATTTTTCTTACGGATTGTCAATCCATCAAAAATTTCAGTACTATCATATTGATGGATTTTCAGTCTATCAGTATGATCCCTCAGTGGGAATTTTGATGGAACGTCAATCCATCAGAATTTTTTCACCAGTATTTCTAACAGGTCAGCCAAAATGTTCATTTCAACCGGTAGTGTTTTGATGGATATAAAATTTGTCAAAATTCCCGTCTATAGGCTGATTTTCTATCAAAACTTGCCAATGTTTCAATTAAAATCAATCCCTTTTCTTGTAGTTCCATCTCAAGAGAACAAACTCTAGGCACAACGAAAGCTCATACATTCTACCCAAACCACTGTTTCTTCATACAACATGAGGAAGAGATCCATAAATCTATTATTATTTTTTGTTGATAAGAGATTTGTTCATTCAACATAGTTCTATCAAGCTAGACAATCTTTTGACATGAAACATCGTATCTAACATGTCAACTACCTTCGAATTGTTGCTTTGCCATAGAGACATGTTTTATCACTTGAAAATCAAGGATACAGCTACACAAGAACAATTAGAATTAAACCTAAAACCAAAGCTCCCATAATTAGATATAAACAACCACTTATAAAGCAGTTGCCTTGTTGATATCACCTACTTCCTACCATCCTCTCCACTTGGGTTCAAGCCTGGGGGGAGTCTTTGCTTGCCAGTTATTTGGGAGATAAGGGAGATGGTGTTGGACCTTGAGCCTTTATAGCATGTTTTCCCTTCCGCCTAGGGCTAGTGGTTCTGCTGGGCCTTTCCTCAGATAGGAGGCCTAATAGATGGCCCAATTTACCATTGTAAAAGAAAAAAAAAGATCTAGACAACTCTCATATTCAGAGAAACATTTACTAAAAATAAGATTGAGATTGAGATACTACTAATTAAAAACACAGAATAGGGAATAGAAATGATCGAGATGGCAAAAAGTCTACTACCCTGACCTAGTGAAATTGCTCCAAATACGTTAACGCAAAGGAAAGAGTCAAAGAGAGTTGTACATGTCGAGGACGATTGCCATTCCAATCTATCTTAGGATGCGGTTTTTCTTTTTTGGGGGTGTTGTTCACATTGGGAAATTTTAGTCCCATAGTATTTGAATTATAGTTGCAATATTTATATACCTTGTGTTCAAGGACTTATTTATTGTACCTTTCTCCCCCTATCCCTGAAAGAAAAAAAAAATTACTTCCAAAAACAAATGGTATCTAGTCGTGTTATGTGGAACTAACCAGCAACTTAATCTATAACAAAACTAAAACTCCAAAAAAAAAATTAAGAAATCACCAAAGTTTTTTTTCAAATTTTTTAAAAATTACTCTACTTTAAAGGGGTTTTAAAAATTACTAACTTTAATATTGTGTACAAATGATCATTAATTTTATATTGCATCCATATCTGACTAAGGTAAGAAATTTTTAATTATTTTTCTTAAGTGAAATAAT
This sequence comes from Selenicereus undatus, assembly GCA_017589665.1. Lineage (NCBI taxonomy): Eukaryota > Viridiplantae > Streptophyta > Magnoliopsida > Caryophyllales > Cactaceae > Selenicereus > Selenicereus undatus. The sequence goes on from JACYFF010019584.1 coordinate 86,697,919, forward strand.
TCGTAATTTTTTGGAATACAACAAAGTGGAGGAAAATTTTAATTTGGAATATTAATGAATGTGGCATCTAAAATTATTTATGGTTAATTTGTAATCGAAATAGAAAAATTTTGTAATCTCAATGATTGTATATTGCTAGTAATCACCAAAAAAAAGGAAAAAGAAAAAAAAGAGTATGTTAAATATAGTTGAGTCATCTAGTACAAATCTCTATCTTACAAATGCTAGAATGGGTGGATGCTTAAAAATACTTCCCTCCCTCAATCCAAGCTTCTCATTAATCCAAGCTTTACAACCGTTGATCAAAATCTTAGGCAATCTCAGCCCCTGAATTTATCTTGATAACCATCAATCTCTCCCTTTTTACTGGGTACATTAGGCCTTAGGTTCGATTCGTCCCTCTCTCATTGTATTGTACTCTTTACTGGACATATTAGGTCTCAAATTCTATTCGCCCCTCCCTCATTATATTGTATTGCTCATACGGACCAAAACGTTTTTGATTTCCATCATCATTATTAATATTTTGTATTTTTCAATACAAATATAAATTTGAGCATGTATTATTAGAGATAATAGAATAATAAATACAATTTTCATGATTATTTTCATTATTACTATTGTTGTTGTCGTCATTGTCGATATCCGCAATGTTATCTTCCTCTTTGAATTTGATAACATAGTCAATATTAATTATGATCATCTAATTATCAAAGAAATATTATGAGATTATAACGGATATAAATTTTTTTATTATTTTATTATTATAGAATAAGTTCATATTTTAGGAGTTTTAACTTAAGAAAACTGAATTATAATTACTGAACAAGCCGTAAAACCTTATGTGACACCTTATTATCAACACATAATATAATATACCCATTTATATAGAAATAACAAATATTTTTTATTTCCATGATTATTATTATTATTATTATTATTTTGTCTTTTTTGATACAAATATACATAGAGCATGTATTACTAGAGATAATAGAAATATAAATATGATTTTCATAATTATTTCCATTATCACTATTGTTGTTGTTGTCGTCATTGTCATTATCGTCGTTGTTATCTTTCTCTTTGAATTTGATAACATAGTCAATATTAATTATGATCATATATACGTAAGGATTGTGCTAAAAAATTACATATTGTAAGCATAATATAGCATACTGCAAGGGTTGAACGTGAAATATAAAAAAAATTAAAAATAAAACACGATCATCATATTAGGCCCGTGAAGCTGAATTTCTTTCACATTTAATATAATCTATTTAACATAAGAAAATAAACGAAATATTTTTCTTTTTCTTTCAAAGCATACATATCTTATAATTATATTTAATTCATATAAATCTTAAAAGTATAATTAATGTTTTAACGTTTCAAACAAATTGACCAAAATCTAATCTATTTAACGCATAAGAAAAAATGAAATAATTTTTGTTTTCTTTTAAACCATACAAATCCAATAATCAAATTCTCTTCATAAAACACCTAAAATTATAATTAAT
>JACYFF010019584.1:86709047-86737792 GCA_017589665.1 Selenicereus undatus
TATATATATATATATATATATATATATATATATATATATATATATATCTTAAAAGTTGGACTAAACTCATGTATGAGCGACACCTGGAATGCTACATAGGATGCTATATGGGGTGCCACTTGGAATAAGAATGCTATGTAGGATAGCAACATAAAAGTCTTATATCATGTAATTAAGATGGATGTAGGTTATCAATGCAATTTTAGTTCAATTTAATGTTAACTTTTCTCATATGTTATGACTAATTAGTAATTGAATTTTTTCTTAAAAAACTTAAAGATAGAACAAAGAAATGATTTGGATGTTACCCAGGGAAAAAAAAATTGAAGTGTGTTAGACATTATTTTGGAGGTGAGTATATATTGCACATCTAAATCTAAATACATTTGTTTTTATATATTTATTTTTGAGTGAATATATCATGAGTTGACACTTAAATGCTGATTGGGTTGCTCATTTTGCATACAATAAAGCTTAATTACTTAAGCATGTCACATAATTAGATTTAAATAATATGAAATACAGTATGACCTTAATGTGATGGTGGGTTCGCTTACGACTACGTTTAAGTTGGTATAATATTTAGTTTCTTTTCAAATTTGTAACTTACATTCATGATATTAAAGAAAACGTTTCAGTGATTTATTTAATTTATATTTCACTTGCGATTATATTTTGCGCTCAAAAATCACATAGTAAAATTAGTTCTTTTAGCAAATTTAAATTTAAATTTAATAGGTAAATTAACATATAAGAGTAGTGTGTCTATATTCCCACAATAGGCCATAATTGACTTCATAAATTAGTAGTCCCCCCCCCCCAAAGAAAAGAATGTTAAAAGTTTTCATAAATTTGAATTGTACTAAAATTTCCTCATTTGCTACTAATCTCCCTTTCTTCTTTTTTTAATTTTTTTTTCATTTTTCTTTGTTGGTTTTTTTATAAAAAACTATACACTGAAGAGATAAGATTAAGGTCAAAGACTTTTCTATCTTTTTGTTACTACTGTCAAGAATTTTTTCATGCTTTGTTGGTCATGAAAATAGTTAATCAAATTTATTTTTATTCAAATCATGGGTCAAATAGTCGCAAGGGCCATGATCACTATAATCTACAATGGACATATGAAGTAAGTGCATGCATAATGAATACAATTAAACCAATAAGAATCTCTAGGGGAAAAAAAATGCAACTTTTGTGATGATTATTACTTATAAATGGCATGCATGGTCCTACAAATTTGGCATTTGGTCTCACAAGTGCCAACTAATCTTTTGCTAATTTATTCTTATTGGTAAATTACCTTATTATTTCATTTGAATGACCATCTTTAATATTATATAACCTTTGCTAGATACCTCATTATTTTATTTTAAGCCTTACCTTTAATTATTATATTATATGTTATTTTTAAAATTAATTACCTCATTATTCCGACAGTTACTCATTTTACTTAGAGTTTATCTTAATTTGCAATTCCTATGAACAAGGACTTAATTTTGTAGTATCTCATCTAAGTTTGTGCTGTCATTTGATGAAAAAGGAAATTTGTGTCCCCATATAATTCTTAGCTATGATATGACACAAAAATGAGTCCTAACAAATGTTGATTGGCTAAAACGGACAAAATCTTATTCTATTCGCAATCAATGTCTGAATGAATGTTACAATTCCTAGAATTGTTTCGCACTCATCTAACACAAAATGACAATTCGTATTAAAAAAAAGGCAATTTTCTATTCGTGTTTACTGTGCAATGACTATAAATAAAAGTCAAGGACAATCACTGAGATATATAGGAGTTTACCTTCCAAAATCGGTATCAAGTTATGGACAACTGCATTGCAGCATCACAAGTGATTTCACCAAAGGGTTTGAAACTTATCATTAAATATGACAATGAACACTATGAAGGATACACAAGAAACATTGTCTACAAAGAAGTGTCTAACAACTTACTAATGGAATATACGCACTCAAAATAACTTCACTATTGCAAATTATCAAAACAAATAAATTGGTACCATACACCTTTTAATTAGTGTTAATAAACTCCTACAAAATGTTAGTTCCAATTATGCAAAGACCATGACATCTTATGATTCTTAGAATTAAGTATAATCAAAGATAAAAATAATAACAATTAATAAATTTCTCCAATATTGTGCAGACAACTCCAGGCAGATGAAATATACCAGAAGTCTACAATTGAAATGTCTCTCCATAGGTAAATATGAATCCATACAAAAATATTATCGTATATTTTTTCACTAAATGTATAAGCATGTAAAAAATCATTACATGCATTTGACAACACATTGTTGATGACAAGTAGTTAGGAACAAATGAAAAATAAAAACCTAACTTAGTATGATATATGTTACTTTTGCATGTTACTTAATATGAGAACGGAAGTTGGCGACTAATAGATAGCGAAGATGGCAAGTCTGATATGTTATTGAACATTTTATATTAGAACTATCTTTCATACATTACATTTCAAATTACCATATGATGCATTTTTAAAAATAAAGTCCAAGTTTAATAACGACAACATTAAATTATTAAAAATACTATGATTTTCCTTTGCTCATTTGCTCGTACAGTCAATATGGTTATTTCACAAAATCATTTTAAACAAAAAATATTATTGAATGAAAATACAATTTTCGTGTAATCATCAATTAGGTTTTGATTTTAAACACATTATACTATGATGTTTAAAATGATTTTGTTTTCCTTGTATTCATTTTAAACACGTTATACATAGACATAATACTATCTACACTTGAATCTTGCCATACCTCCTTAAAATGGGATGCACACTGAATATTGTTGTTATTGTTGTATGATCAACGAAGAGAATAAATTATATAAATAAATTTTCACAAAATCATCTAATATACACATTCACTACATTTTTTAATGGATTTGTTGAATCCCACACCAATCAAAGCACACAAATGGTGTGATATTACTTTAACAACTTTATTTTTAAGGTGTTCACACATGTAACGACAATATTCTTTGGATACAAGTACCATAGGTAGGTCAAATTTGAGATAACACATTTGCCACCCTAATAAAGCTAATAATACTAGGGTCTACAAATACAAATCTTTTAAGTAAAAAGCACAACAGAAAAACATGAAAGCTTACCAATGAAATCTACCCCATTATTGGACACCCCTGCTGTCTCGCTCTAGAAATTAGAACATGCGCATTACTTGCATGCTTTCCACCAAACCTATGGTTTTTTATTTGCACTTATTGTGAGATTATAATCATGTCAGATTAACCATTTTCATAATCTTTATTAATTATTTTAACACCAAAAAAAATATTTTTGGTTTGTTCTTTTTTTAAATTAAAGAAGTTCATTACCGACCCCACTCACATGCATGCCAATAAATTAATGAATTTTCTTGTGATCTTTTTCAAGGTTAAATGGTTAATAATGTGTTGATTACCTATAATTTAATTTTCCATTGACAATTTGACTTGAAATGCACAGAACTCTAGGCTTCAAAAGATATACTGTTTGCCTCTGAATTTTGGCTACGTGCCCATGCCTTAACCATTATTTGTTTTTTCTTTAATATTTTTCTGCTCCGTCATGTTAGCTTTTCTCTTTTGTAGTCTTGTGTTGGAAAATTGATGCTTCCTTAATCGCTATTTATTAATTATTAGTCCTAATTACACAACAAATTGGAGATCCTCCTAAATCAATGATATCCTCATTGAACTAATAAGTACATTAGGTAATCAATGTTGAGATTCTATGAGATTATGAAATCCTCAATTGTTTCCACTTGATCCTGTTTATGGTGTACATAATTATAATTGAAGGTCAGAGAAATAATTTAGGATATTGTTATTTTTTTAATTTTCTTTTTCTAATTTTGAGCATAATTTCGGTTTACTTAATATAGGTTGTGGCGGGACAAGATTAAGGTCCCTGATTGTGGGGGACCGGCTCCGTAGGAGGCGGTAGCCTAGGCGGTGTGGGGTGGGGTGGGGTAGGGTGGGTTTTGGTTTGCTTGTTTGCAGGTCATGCTTTTCCGAAGTGTCACGACACCAAGCGCCCACGATTTGTTGAGGTATGTCTCCACCCCTCTCTATTCGCTTATCCGGAACCTTTTCTCCTCCCCTTTCTCTTATTTCGGTAAATGGTTTTGCAATCTTTTTCTCTCCAAACCTTTTTCTCAAAACTGTTTTGTGGGTCTTATGGAATCAACCTCTCTATGGGTAGGAATACCGGTAGAGGTAAGGTTGCCTACAACTGGATCTCCCCAGACCCCGCGGAAGCGGGACCCACTTTGGGAGTTTGTTGTTGTTTGTTGTTGTATATCTCTTAGCGGCCACACGTGACCTCAACAATTTTATTACAACTGTTAATATTTTTTATTTATTTTTGTTTACTGTTTCTCACTTCTTTTTGTAACTCACAATCTTATTGTTAATAGATTTCATATAAACATTCAATTTCAATGATGTGGTGTAACTTGCAGTCTCCCTTGCTTTAGTAAATATGTGTTTTTACAAACAATAGACTTTTCCATTTTAAGAAAGCAAATTAGAGCTTTCAATTGATAGCTAGCCATATATTTGGGGACTTATCATAAATGCATCCATAAGTTTTACAAAGTAATATCTATGACTTATCAATTTCACAACAAAAAAAAAATATATCTAGCTCTAATCATTCCAAAATTTGGATACAACGTAACTCTATAAAAAGTCGGAAAAAAAAATTTTAACCATCATCCATCGATTTAGCATTCATAAATTATCTTAAGATATGAGATTTGTGACTATCGAAGCATTTAAATGTTTTCATAGCTCATTACGTTTTAACCTTTTATCTACTATCATTAGTGCAATGCTAATATTATAGAACCACGTCTATAGATCTGTTGACATTGTATGAGTTGCACAACATAAGTTTTATTTTTAAAATTTAGAAAGGAGATAATGAAAATAGTGGTAGATTTTAGAAAAATAAAAAAAAATATCATATATGATAGTTTGAATGTATAGACTTGGGTCCACCTTATAAGTTATACCATTAATGGTGCACATAAGTTGACAATATAAATACACATTGGTTGTTACAACAAGAACTAACTATTGAAACATTTGAACTTGAAATAATGGACTTTATCTTGCGTACAATGAATAAAATGAAATTAAAATAATTAATTTTATCTTGTATTAGTGAAATAAAATACGTAAAATATACATGTAAGCTAATAGAATTTCTACCTATTGATAATTAATTTAAAAAAGAGATATCACCTAAGTTTGCATGTGCTCAATTTGAATACTTAGACCTAGTTAAACTAGTGGAATTTATATTTAGAACATTAAAAAAAAACCAAATTTGCGAAAACTCGCATGCCAACTCATGACAAGAATGGACCCATGAGACGATCACCTTCACAAAGGAACAGACAAAGAAAAGACACAAATTAAACAAAATAAATAACTAAACTGAAGATCAGCTTTTGAGTTTAAATGAAGTTGATACGATACAGCGTGGGAGTCATAGATGCTTAGGTGTCGAATAATTAATTATCTAGTTTTTTTGTTTTTTGCTATTTTATTATTCTGACTTATGATATCCAATTGGTTGGTCCATTTATAATTTATATATATCCGTACGTACTATATATTTCTCCATTAATCTACCTTGCTCATCATCTCTCTCTCTTTCTCACAATAAATCGTAGGAGGAAGGGGCAACAGCAAATTTTCCATTTGGTTTACTAGAACAAGTCACCAATACTTCTAGCTTATTATAAGGTCAGTTTTAATTTCGACCATTAAATTCTTTACTTGAATTCATGTGTGATTTGTCTCTCGCAATACATCATTCGTTTTATTTGGAAAGGTATCTACCAGAGGTCGTCTCTTTTTTCCTACTATTTGAAGGAGTTATAAAAGATAAAACAATACAATGGAAATGAAATTTGCGATCCAATATATTAAGGGTCTTAGTGAAGGGGTTGCATCTATATATATGTCATAAAAAGGCCTCGGAAATCATCTCTCTGTTTTTTTTTTTTTTTTCTCTTTTCCTAACTTGGTAAATCTCAAAAAATCAATGTTGTATGCATTTTTTGCAATTAGGTGGTGAGAAATTTGATTAGGATTCAGATTATGGGTCCAGGCTTTCTATCTGCTGCATTCATTTTCGGGACCCAAACGATATACGTTTTATCATTGTTTTGGGCCAGCCTTTATGCCAAGTACTTGAAAAAATTACCTTCATGTTGTGAGTTGAGAGGCTTTTGCATTTTATTTCCTTATCATGTATCCCCCCCTCTCTTTTGATCAAGATATATTTTCAGTATTATTTAGGTAGGTTTTGAAATGTATTAGATAATACATAGCAGTCTTTATCTTTTAAAATAAACACGATATTCTCATTAGGTCTTAAATTAGAACTAGTAAGTTATCTCTTTCGTGGAAATTATTATGAACGTTAATTTAGTAAGATGTTTTACTTTAATGTACATATCTTAATATAAAAAAATTCAAAAAAGCAACTTTTTTTAGACATAAAAATTAAGGGAGTGGATTTGGATTTAAACAAGAGTAATCACTTGTACGGGATTTAAACAAGACAAAAAAATATGAATACCCATAAACTCATGTAACAATAATATCATCAAAAGTTAATAAAAGACTAGGTTTAAATTTTGTAGACAATGTTTGGGTGTTTAGTGTTTACACGCCCAAAATGAAACAATAATATCATCAAAACTAAATTTTGTAGCCCTACACTTACCTGTTCCTGGCCCTGATTCCCTCTTTTTTGGGCCCATCTTGATCAAGTCCATTCGAATCCTGACATGAAGTAATTAAATTGATCAATCAATAAATTAATTAAATAAAGTATTAATTTTTTTTTGAACAATAACTGAAGTATTAATTAATGACGTGTATTAGACCATTTGACATCCCCCCCATTTGATCCTCCTTCATCATCGCCCTTTCCTTCTCCCGCCATTTTCTCTCTCCTCCTCAACTTCAACTTCAACGTGAACCCCCTCGCCCACAACACACGGCAACCACTGCTTCAGTGCTAATGCTTCTCTAAGTGGCTCTATGCAAAGAACTTTGATCTTCTTCGTTGATATAGTAGAAGGTGCGTGTAATTGTTTACTTTTGCCATTGCACCAGATTCCCACAATTATAGGAGGGTCGGTGCTGTTCTTTAAGGGTTTCTCATAAATTTTTAAAAAAATTTGGGCTTTTGTCTTCATATCAATATTCTACGAAGTTCCGCGTCTTTTGGGCTTGATTGATTCATAGTATAGTCAATTTTGTTTAGTAAGATTGATCCATTGATGTCTGACATCTTACTTAAAACCCACTTGCTCCAAAATCAAAACCACTATCTTTCAGTTAATCATTCCTGTTTGCTCGTACAGGACATTATATTGCCGGAGATTTTTACAGTTTTCCCATTGATTTTAGTAGACAAATTTTTCCTGAAGTTAGGGATTTGCCTCGTGTTCCATTAGATTGTTAGATGAAAAGACATTCTGTTTTTGCAGGAGTAGGACTGCCAACGTGTTGAATTCCTCAGACCTGTGAAGGCATGATCCACCTTCAGTGTTATTGTTGTTGTCATATATAAAGGCATTAGGGAGGTTTTGGTTTTTTTGATGTGGGAAATTGGTGGGCAATGCAAGAAATGGTGAATTGTGTTGAGACAGAAGGTGTGTTTTTTGACGCTGTGAATCATCACTTATTAGGTGAAGCAGATTCTACTGCTCATAGGGTGTTGTTAGGGGGTGAATTCTGGAGGACTGACCTAAGAAGTGTTAAAGAACGGCGTGAATCTTTCTTGCAAGAAATGGATTTATTGGAGGATCTTTGCCCTTCATTTGATCGTGCTAGTGATCATTCATTAGGAATGGAGTCAGAGAGGTCAGAGGAAAGATCAAATGGAGCTGTTGTAAGTTCATGTTCTTCATCTTCCATCGATCGTGAGAATTCCAGTGTCGAATTTTACGCAAGGGACTGCAATGGGAATGCTAGTTCAGTAGTAATTGATGAATGGGGGGGTGATACCGAGCCATTTCCATCCATGAGTCTTGGAGAAAAACATAGAGTTATTGAATCTATAAATAAGAGACTTGGGCAATGGTGGAAAGAAATTATAAGCAAACAAAAGAAATGCAAATGTCAGGTAGAAAAGGGAGACCAGCCCAAGAAACCTGAGATAAGTAGAATGAAAACCCAGGTTCATAAAAAGAAATTCAAGGAGTTTAGTGCTATGTTTACATCACAGGGAATCCAAGCTCACGAAGGCATCATTAGGACAATGAAATTTAGCCCGGATGGTAAGTATCTTGCTAGTGGCGGCGAAGATGGAGTTGTCAAGGTTTGGCGAGTTACATCTGTCGATTTCTATTTTGAGAGTCTTCAGAATGAGTCTGGATTTGGGAAGGAAAAGAAAGGGAAAGCCCAAGCTGTAATCCCTGATAAAATGTTCAAAATTGAAGAGCAGCCTTTACATGAGTTTCATAGCCATGTTGGTGATATCTTAGATCTGGCTTGGTCTAGTTCTAATGTGAGTTTTCTTGTGAAATTTGCTCCTTCGATACTCTTAATTAGCTAATCGGGCTTCTTCTTTAAAACTTCTACCAATTTTATTGATTGACTGACTTAATTCTTCTTCTTTTCTTTTCTTTTTTTTCTTTTGGTGTCTTCAGTGTCTTCTTTCAGCATCGATGGATAGAACTGTTCGCTTGTGGCAAATTGGGTCTGATGAATGTCTCAGCATCTTCCATCATACTAGCTATGGTAATTATGACATCCATAGTCACTAGGGTTTCATAATGTCAATATCATAATGGCAGGAACTTCAGAATCAGAGTGATCTTGAACTTCATGTTACATCTTGAGGGATCTGATCTAAACCGAACCATAAACGTGCTGTTACCTAGGGTGGTTGTGAGTTTGGAGGTTCAAATGAAAGCATCTTTCCTCTATGATTATTATATTATAAGAATAAAATTACAGAGAAGTAATTTCTTCTCTATATTTGAACGGTGTTGGTTGTTTACGACACAGCAAACGAAAGTTGAAAGAACAGTCAAATAATGTCTGATTTAGCCACTCAAAAGTTGGATAATTTTGATGGAGTTTACTCTGTTCAGAATTTAGAGATGTAATTGCTCTATTTTTATTTATAAACAGTGACATGTGTTCAATTCAATTCCATGGACAACCATAGCTTCATCAGTGGCTCAATAGATGGAAAAGTTCGTGTTTGGGGAGTACTAACCGGGCGGGTTCTTGATTGGGCTGATGTTGGGGATGCAGTGACTGCTGTATGTTACCAGCCCGATGGACGAGTAAGTTTCTTCATCTACTTGTATTGACAAATATGAATTTCTACTGCGATTAAAAATTACTGCTTTAAAATACCAAATCTCTAGAAGTTAATAATCTCATTCTTTGTGATAACAGGGATTTGTGGTTGGATCTCTAGGAGGCACCTGCCGTTTCTATGAAGCTAAAGGTGCATATTCCTTTACGTGCAATAGAATTCATCAGTTCAATTTTGCCAGAAGATGTTCCCTGTATGCTTGGTTATGATTTTCTAACATGACTGCTGTTTGCCAATGGTCTAGGTGGCTTGCTTGAGCTCACTGCAGATATCCTAGTTCACAGTAACAGAAAGTCATCCACCAACAGGATCACAGGCATACAGGTGGGTTTTGAGATTCATTCCTATAAGAAGTTAAAAATAAGAAAAAATTCCTTTGTTGGTCAACTGTTCATGATGTTCTAAAGTTTGTTGTTTGTTGTTTCAGTTTTCTCCAAAGTGCTCTGAGGAAGTCTTGGTCACGTGCGAAGATTCCAAACTCCGAATATTTGATAAGATGGATGTCACCTGTAAATACCAAGGTAGGGCTCACTTATGATGTTCTTGGGGTTGCTAGAGCTTTTCTTGTTAAAGTTATATGTTGTCAAATCAGTTCAAATCTTCAAAATAAGTTTCTTACAAATAGTACGTGGTCATCTTATGTGATGACATACTTAGACGGTACATATTAGGCAGCAAATCATCAGAGCAAGAATAGTAATAATCTTGCTTTCACAAATATGCACGCGGCACGCCTCTCTCTCATGTCATGTACTATGTTCATAAAGAAGCACATTTGTGTTAGACGGTATGTTTCTTAAAAACACAACAGTAAAAATGCTTTTTGAATACACTGTACTTTGGATGCAAAGTCTTTTAGAGTTCAGGTTTAAGTTTGTGTGCCTCCTCTACCTAGTGTAGGAAACATTGTTGGGTCTTCTTTAGTTTTTTTTATTTGAGTTACTTAATTAACACAAGGCTATCTTGCTAACTTCAATTGTTTATCCACATAAAAGGTCTTTCAAAGTCAGGAAGGCAAATGTCTGCTTCATTTACATCAAATGGAAGACATATAATATCCATTGGAGAGGATTCTCGAGTGTATATCTGGAGTCATGAACATCCTTTTGTTCCATCATTAAGGCCAAAAAAATCCTTTCATTCTTGTGAGCACTTCTCTGTTGAAGCTGTATCCGTTGCACTACCTTGGAATGGCAGCACTGAACCAAGGTTAAAGGGTTTTAATAGCCATAGTAGTATCCACAAAGCCACCTCTCAGACCCATGATCCCCCGGGATTCTTCCGTAGTAATTTGTTTGCATCACGAAGCTGTGCAACATGGCCCAGTGACATGCTTCCTGTCTTTAATCCACCCCAGAGCAAGGGTCAAGCGGCACACAAGGCGGTTCTTCCCCTGTCTGAGGGGCTAATGGTTATAACTGGTAATCGGGATGGAATGATTCGGACGTTCTGCAATTATGGACTTCCTGTTGGAGTCTAGATACTTCGGAGCTATACAAAATGGATTTCAAATGGCAAAATCAAACTAAACCTACATCTTGGAGTCTTGCTCAAGGGAGCTTTTCAGGGGATTAGATGTACGCATCTTGTACCACATTTACTGCTTCAATGATCCTAAATAGCATCGTTGAAAGAGGTATGGTGTGCATGGCCATAAGTTGTGACAAATTATTACAGACGATATGGAAGGCTTCATATGTATTCCAAACCAACTTGAACATAGTGTAGAATAAGTTATGTCTTCCCTACCTGGGTGTAGAATAAGTTATTAGGACTGCTCATTCGCCCAATGATATGTCTTCCCTACCTGAGTGATTGGTAGCCTAAATTAGACTAAACTTTTGTGATAAGTATTGGTCTGACATTCCTAATCTAGCGCTCAAAGGGTAATCCTAGTAGATATCGAGCATATAGATTTGTATATAGAGCCTGTCTTACTTGCAAATTGTTCATTTTTATTTTTTTTTAGATTTAAAAGTCATGAGTGCAGTAGTAGTTGTACATCTTGTTTCCCTCAGCGTTCTAGGCTGTGGCTTGTGAGGAACTATACCTTGTATGTATTACAATTGGCAAGCAACATTGTTTAAGCTGTTTTTGGAGTTTCAATACCAAAACTTTTGACTTTGACTGTTCCATCACAAATCCACGATATGCTTCAAAAAATAGAAGTTTTAGATTTTAACCTCATTGGAACAACTATGAAGAAGTCCATACTATTATTTCCTCGGCTTGCAAACAAACGCAGGGAGCTAAAAACACGTTCCTTGTGGCAAGTAAGCTCAAACGAATTAACACATAACTTAGAGGGTGGAATAAAGTGACATGCTATTATTTCCCTAAAAAGATGAAAATGAATCCAGCAAAACTCCAATATATGAAAGTAACTATGAAACCTCGGCACCAGCTTTCGATTCAATCATGCAACAGATTGATTAAGTAGTGAGGACGTTTGCTTCTCTATAATCAACGCCATGGGGAGAATATTCCCCAAAGAAATGGTCAAAAGAAGGTAACAAGGGCTCCTGCTTCTTCCACAACTGCAATTTTAGAAAGAAAAGAAGCAAAATCCTAAGACTATTCTGGATGGATGATCAAAGTCTGTACTGGGTAAGTTTGTTCATAATTTTCAAAAACGCTTTGAGGCATTCTAGAATCAAAATGACAAGTCTCAACAGCGTTCTTTGGCGGGGGGGGGGGGGGCTACCTCCCAAGTGATGAACTAGTTCGGGAAGTTTCTGGCTGTGAAACTAAGACTCTGTTCTTTTTGTTGGTAAGTTCTGATTTATTAATTTCAACTCACTTTACGAACTTCAATAAAAAAATACCAACTTCAACCTATTTCAACCCAATTCAATCCATTTCAACCCACTTCAATCCACTATTTTAACCAGCTTCTACCCATCCTATAAAAAATATATCAACTTCAACCCACTTCAACCTACTTTAATAAAGAAACACCCACTTCAAACAATTTCAATCAACTTCACTCATTTCAACCTATATTTCTCAAGCAAAAAAAAAAAAAAAAAAAAACAGGCCAGACAAGCCATTTTTTCGAATGGCTCCTTCTAAAGCTCAAGGACCGGATGATTTTTGAGCCAGTTTTTATGGGAAATTATGGGACACGTTGGTCCGGACATCTATGTTGTTGTCAGACAGTTTTTTTTATGAAGGAAAGCCAAGCTTCATAAGGAGCTCAACTTTACCTGGTCATATATAGACACGTAGGAGTTTCCTGATAAATTGAAAGACTTCATTGGTACTTCACTAATATCAACTCCGCCTCTCCACATGGTTTAAGACCAGACCACAAAGAGGAACAAGAATTTTTGGCTTCTGCTTAACGATCGCAATTTATTACGTACAATCGGGTGTCCATCTAGGCGCATCACCAGCTGCGAATTATACAGACGGTACTTTCAGTTCAACATTAATTATAATCAGCATTAATAGTAGGAATAGGTGGGTAGTAAAGTGGTAAGGGTATTTTACTCAAACGTGTGAGGTCATGGGTTCAATTCGTGGTAAAAGCAAAGCCTATTTTTTTAATTATTATTCTTTTCGTCCTAAAAGTCTTTTGAGCTTATTTCAAAAAAAATCCTAATTTTTTTAAATTCTTCTATTGAAATATTAAGGCATACACTTGTATTTACATTATGGATCTACATTCACTATTTTTGTATGAAAATCCTAATTTTAAGATAAATATTAATTGAAAATTTGTATATTTGTTACCCGTATTTTACTCAATAGAAGCATTTAGATTTATTATGAAAATAAACAAAAATAAGAAAAAAAATTCACTACAAATTTTTATATTTATGGATACAACATTAGTGAGCAATACTGCATATGTTAGTGAGCTATATAAAGTCAGTATAATACAAATATAATCCAACTCACTAAAAGTATGTCATAGTTCACTAAATATAAGTCATAACTTACTAAAAGACGAATATATCATACATTAAAATATGAACAAAAAAGTATATGTGCTAACTAAAATTGTGTACTATATTATTTGTTCACTCATTTTTTATTATGAATTATTAGTGTTCCATGCTAAATCATATTGGTCACAAAATACATTTTATAGCTCACCAAATAAATATGATAGCTCACTAAAAAGAATAGTATATAGATAGCCGGCAAATAATATTGTCAAGTTCTTGTGTTATATATGTTGCAACTCAATCATTTTTTACTATGACATAAGGGTGTTTGTATTATATTTTGTGAGTATAATAGAAATGTAGTGAATTAATTAAATATAGTCCAACTCACTAAATATATGTCATAACTCACTAAATATATGCCATAGCTCACTAAAAGAAGAATATATCATACCTTAGAATATGAACAAAAACGTACATGTGCTAACTAAAATTGTGTATATTGTTTGTTCACTCATTTTTTTATTATGAATGATTGGTATTCCATGCTAAATCATATCGATCACAAAATACATTTTATAGCTCACCAAATATCTATCATAGCTCACTAAATAAATAGGATAGATCATTAAAAAGAATAGCATAGATAGTCAGCAAATAATATTATCAAGTTTTTGGGTTATGTTACATCTCAATCATTTTTTACTATGACATAAGGGTATTTGTATTATATTTTGTGACTATAATAGAAATGTAGTGAATTAATTAAATAGATTCCAACTCACTAAATATATGCCATAGCTCACTAAATATATGTCATAACTCACTAAAAAAATATAGACAACTAGAATATGATTTAGTGAGTTTCAGATGTACAATAACATTTTTTTTAGTATAATAGCACATTTTAATAAGTTATATAGTATTTTTACTACGTGAAACCTAGGGTAGAAAAGATGCATTGGTTTGATCTATCCGCTCACTAAAAGTATGTATTAGCTCACTAAAATTGTGTCTCTGTTGACTAAGTATTGTAGTGAGCTATACATTTTTAGTGAGCTGAAATTCGATTGTACAATTGCTTCTGTACAACCGATTATATGATATAACAACTCAGTAAATAATTATTATAGCTCACTAAAAAAATAGACAACTAGAATATAGTTAAGTGAGTTTCATATTCACAATAACATTTTTTTTAGTACAATAGCACATTTAATAAGTTATATAGTATTTTTATTAAGTGAAACTTGGGTACATAAGATACATTAGTTTCGGTATATCTACACACTAAAAGTACGTATTAGCTCACTAAAGCTGTGTCTTAGCTCACCAAAATATTTTAGTGAACTATACGTTATTTTTAGTGAGCAAAATTGGATGCACAGCAGCATATTTTAGTGAGCTATAGGGTATTTTTAGTGAGCCGAAATCCGGCAGTTTTCTTTGTTTTTTGTACGTGACAAACAGATAGGCAATTTATGGGCCCGGTTATAGAATTGTATTTGTACAATCGGCCGGACCATATACCAACTGCTTACCGATTGTTCCAAATGATTTGAGCTATTCTGGAATGGCAATGTTATAAAAGGGAATAAGGATATGTTGCGAGTTTTGCTACTGCTCAAAATTCTTTCTATGAATTAATTATTTAAACTTTTTTTTAACACTCTAACATGGATTGATTATGATTTCAAAGGTACTGAGATCGAGGGTGTTGTTTGTTAAGCATAAGCCAAAAGATCACTTGAAACATTGTAAATGTCCTTAATTTGCTTTTCTAAAATAGAATTCAAGTTAAAATGATATTATGGAAAATGTCAAGTTTGCAGCATAACAGTGACTCTTTATTCAATTACTGGAGTGAGACCTCGAAGCCTGCATGTGGAACATACGTCAATATTCTGAATCTTCAGTACTAGATTAGCCCACTAATATATTGTCATGCAGGTTGACAAGTTAATACATATTACATAATAACAGTTCATATGATATGATACTGCTGCCTTACCTGATTATAATCACAATGCAGATTGAAGAATAAGGTTACATAATTTGTTGCGTATGGTGATCATTGAATTATGAGTTAAATCTTTCACTATAATCATTATATTTTTTATTTTGTGGGTCTTGAGTTCACATATGCTCTAAGAGCATCCACAGTGGGAGTTTGAAATTTTAGAAATTCACCATGTCACACCAACAAAAATTCTATCTTTTTGAAACTTGCTAGGGCTTGCAGAAATCTGTCCGATCTACTTATCCGAATTTGTCCGACCTGAAAAAAACAGGGCATAGTCACAATGTTTTTGTCCAAATTTAAATCCAGTCAAGTTTGGGTTTGGGCATTTGGGTTCGGGTTGTCCAAATTTTTAAACCATTTCGGGCTCAGACAAATTCGATCAATCAAACAATCGGATTCGGACATCGGATAACTTGGTTTATGTGTAATTTTGGTTCAAATTCTCTAGAAATTTTACAAAAATAATTTCGGACACCTAGATTCGGACATTGAAAAATGTGGTTTGAGTTCGATCACATAACATTTCGTTCAGAATGTCCAAAAATCATATCACAAATTGAGACATTTGGATAACCGGGTTTGGACATCGGACATTCAACTTTGGGTCCGAGTCTGGCCAAAATGTTGAATTTATAATTTGAGCAAGTTCGAGTATCAAGTTTTTGTCTGAATCGACCCTGACCCGAATTTCGGCCAGCCCTAAAACTTACGCTCCTTAACTTTGTCAAGTATCATATTTGTGATAGAGGCATAGAGCCCAACTCAGAACAAACCCTTTTTTTAATCATCTAAAAATTACATTATTGTAAAAAAAAAAAAAAGAAAAGAAGTGAAAAGTGCACAAAAGACAAAAATTATTTGGACAGTGGGTGAAATGCGTCGCGAGATGGAATGCGTGCAGTTCCAATTATATGATGCACTGCAGCAGAAAAAGTGGCATAATGGGCCCCCCATTTACGTCGCATTGCTTGCAGTGCATATGCTCTAAGGAAAATATTTCTAAACTCAAAACCGACGTTTCACTGAGCTGAATGTCATTGGGGGATGAAACAAACACATCCTTCTTGTTGAGTTATAGAAAAGTCATTTATATTAGGGTAGACCGTAGACTCCAAACTTTACATGGTCATGAGTTAATATATATTTTGAGAATTTATCAAAAATATAGATAAACAAAATCCTTTGTTTAATTGGAGCCATGTAGTCATCTTCAAAAAAATTCTGAGAAAATGAAAGATAAAAGATTAGAATATGATGATTTTAAT
This sequence comes from Selenicereus undatus, assembly GCA_017589665.1. NCBI lineage: Eukaryota > Viridiplantae > Streptophyta > Magnoliopsida > Caryophyllales > Cactaceae > Selenicereus > Selenicereus undatus. The sequence goes on from JACYFF010019584.1 coordinate 86,725,638, forward strand.
TAAAAAAAAAAGAAGAGGAAAAAAATTGATTCCATTATTTAATTAGAAACAATAATCAGTAAAAATTTTATGAAAGAACTATATAGGTATTTATTCCATTTTAAAATATAAAAAATATTTTCTTTTTCAATTTAAAAAATTATTTCAAAAATTGTTAATGACGCCCTATCAAAAAAAATTATTAATGACATTTCAATGCACTACATTTTATTAAAAGTCAATATGCTAATTAATAACCTTTCAATTGCCAATTAAATTACTTACGTAAAAGAAGATCAATGAAAAATATGACACTTGTCATCCACCTAGCAAATTATTCATTTTTAATAGTAGCATTTTATATTATTTTTAATCATATAGTGAAACATAAGTATATATAAAACTTGTCCTTTTTAATATGTGGTTAGAACAATACAAGACCCATTAAAATTTAAATAACTATGGCGATATTTTCTAAAATTAATTAAATGAATGCCTCGGCATAATGATCTATGCCATCTATGTTATTAATGATAGTTTGCTAATTTAGAAAATAGAGTTTGTAACTACTTACAATGTATTGTAGAATTTTTTCCACTCTTTGATTCAGTGTTCATTGTAATTTTCTAACCTTAAACGAAATCAAAATTGTTTTGAAATAATAAAGTCAATAGAATGAACTACACTGTAAAATCATATGTAACTACTTACAATAAATTGCGTAATTGAATGGTCAAATAAGGCCTTCTACTATAGTATTTAATATTCTAGTGACAACGTTGATTAGAGCAACATAATTGCATGATTTAATATATTGTATTGATGGATAAATGTTAAATTTAATAATATGGCATAGATAATTTATTAGTTGTCAAGAAATTATATTTTTTATTTGAAAATTAAGCAACCAATGATAAAATGACAAATGTTATAACCATGTTAAATCATTCACTTTTATATTATATATATATGATATATGATATGATATGATATGACGATTAGGCATTAGCCTATAAACTATTTAAAAAGAAAACGAAAAAGTCCATTTTCTCTAAATTTTTTGAAATTTTATTTGTGGGTTGGATGGAACCCAAGCTCATAGCGCAAAGGAAAATGTTCTCTTTGAACTACAATTTTCTAAAGAGCTATGCATATCCCCAAATATTATTATGTAACAATTTTATAATTTTACTGCAATTGCATATAATTTAATCAATGCAAATATTTTAAAAAGGAGTCGTACTGTAATCCTCACCCCCCAAAGTATAGGACTGTTTAATTAGTTAGTTTTCGATGATCCATTACAATTCAAGTAGAAGAAATTTGCTAAAGTGACTTTTAGGTTTGTAAACGCAAATTTCTAGTTTGAATTAAATAAGACAAGAAATATGAACAAATTTGATTTTGGTATTGATTTTTAGAATATATACATACAATCTTTGCATGTATGTTTGTTACAAGATGAGCAGATAAATAATTTCTCTAATTCTACCTCCAATTTATACTTGAAGGAGGTCCGACTGGTTGAATTTCAATAAAGTCGATTGATTTGACTTCCTTTGATAAATTTAAATGGATTTGATCATGAAAGAGAGAATAAGAGCTTAAACTCAATCCAGAAGAGTGTTTGATCCTCGAAAGTACACAACACATACTTGAAGTGTTTGTTGTCTTCTTGGAGGAAGAGAATTCTTGAGAGCTTGAGTCTTTAGACTGTCCCCGAAAGTGAATGAGTTTTTGACCTCCTCCCTAAGTAGGAGGGAGTAGTCCTATATTTATAGGGAAAGAATGCTTCTCTTCTGCTAGGGTTTGTGACTTATTTGTCTTCTTGGACATTTGACATAGTAGTCCATTTAATTGGTGACTTAGAAGTCAATTTGACCATGGACTTGGTGGTCATTTGAGCTGAGTTAAAAGTCGAGTTAGTCCAATTTATTTAAATAAACTAGATAAATTAAATGAGTTGCTCCAAAATAATCAATTTATATTTATTTTCTAGCATGGCACATATTATTAAATTTTTATTGCCGACGGATTGCCTCCTTAAGAGTTGATCATGTGGCTAACTTTGGATTGCCTAATGCGGTTGAATCTTGAAAATTGATAATAAAGCATAACGTGTTTGTGACTTAACTTATCATAGTACAAAGGTTGATTTTCTTGACTTTAATTGAGTGCCTAATAAGCTGGCATATGGATGAAAAACTCTAATTTAGGCTTGTAACCCTAAAGAATGATCAACAGTTACTATAACTTATATAACATATGGCATTTCCTATACACCTAGCGTTGGAATTTGTGACTGGAGTTGAAAGAGTGATGTTTCTCTTTGGAGTGGCTTCACTAGCTCTTCCGTCTTGTATGACGATTATCAAGATTCTTACTTTTTTATTTATCTGTTTTTATTGAGACAAATACCATAATTTGACGGTCTCTTAATTTTATGACCATTGCAACACAACAATTTCCTCGTGTCTCATTAATCACCATTATCGTCATCTCAGAATCAATTAATGATTCTTAATAAAATTACTTCAAGGAATTTCTTCTAAGATTAAATTGCAATGATGTTCTTGATCTTCACCTTGTTAGGCTTGAGATAATTTCTAGCTTTTCTGTGCATGCCAAAGTGTCGGACTTAGGAGCATAATACACCCATAAGGGGTGCAGACCCAATAGGTCGATGACTTAAGTCACCTATGAAACCCTAATCCCTCGATTGTTCTACTAAAACAAAATGAGGGATAGCCTGAGAGGAAAGTAATTAGAGAGAAACATCGAGTGTTCTCTAAAGGGAGTTTCAACACAAAACTTAGGGCTGTTAGGTTGTGGGATTGTGAAGGTTCTTTGCGTTGTGAGTTCCTTCCACGACCAGTTATTCAAGCCAATGTTCGATTGTCTTCCGCTGTAGAATTAAGGTAAATACGTTTACACTTAATTCGTTGTATTAATTCCTTCATTGGTTTCAGAGTCAATTGGCTTGTTTTCTGGTTGAATCACCATCATATTGTGTGCCCCAAATATATTAATTGTCGTGGTTAATTTTTCGTCATTGGCTAACGAACCTTGAAAATTCATGTTAATATTTCATGAGCATTTTCTTGATATTTTTTCGTGAAATACTGGATTCTGGTAGAGCATGAAGAGAGCTTTAATTTGGTATGTAATACGCATATTTTGGCTGAGTATTTTGCAAGAAATTATAGTTTGAAATCCTAGAGTTCTTCGCCTATGAAACCCTAAAATCGATTCTTGAAATGTTGATTTCGTTCAATTTTCTTGCAAATTGATGCATGGATTACCTTGCCCACTAGATTTAGACCAAAAGCCCTCATTTTATTGATTGATTTAACAAAAAAATTGCTCGAATTTGGGCAAACATTTCGTTGTGTGCTGCTGGGGCTTCAGTCGAGTAGTAAAGCTCGATTATCTGTCAAATTTGGACAATGTTTTCTTTAATTGATGCTGAAACCATGTTTATCTTGTGATTTTGTGTAAAAGCCCTCGATAATTCAATGCAATCTGGCTTATTTTTTGACCGAATTTTAGCAAAAGGTATCCGACAAAGGCTAGGGTTAGGGTTCTAGATTTTCGAACCGTTTTTGATCGATTTTAAGCAATTTCGGCCATTGATTGAAGCAATTGATTTGTGAAAAAGGTTTAGAACATCATTTTGAGCAAAACCCCTGAACCAATTTCGTCATATGTATCGAAATGTGGCCAGAATTCAGAGAATTGTCGCCGGAAAAGCCTAGGGTTAGGGTTCATAGTTTTGAACCTAATTTACTCGTTTCTTTTTTGCCATTATCGCTTGATGCAATTGATTTGTATATCATGCTACCCACAAATTTTTGAGCGAAAGCCCCCAAACAATTTTGCAGTATATGTCGGAATTTGGCCGGATAAAGCATAAAACAAGTCGTCGTTGGCGACTGTTGCAATCGAGTTTTTGAACTCGATATTTGGCCTTTTTTGCCTCGAATTTTTCGCAATTGATTATGAAAATCAGTCTTAGAACATGTGTTAGGAAGAAATCCAGTGATTTGATTGGATCAATTTGAGCGAAAAATGTGGTTTTGGGTGTCAGGTTGGCCGACGAGTCGCGTGACCTGTTTTTCTGGGCAATTGGGTCACAGCCGGAGCTAGGGCTGAGGCCCCCGGTCATGTGTTGTGCACATGATTCCCCTGCTCTCCTTTTTTTTGGCATTTTATTTTTTTATTTTTTTTTTTGGTAATGAAAGGTCAAAGGGGCTTGACTGTTGACCTAGATTGACTAAAAGGGTTGACTTGTTGGCTGAAGAATTGATTGAATTGACCATAAGGGTTAATTTATGTTTTACTTTTGGGCATATAAATTTATATAATTTGATTGAAATTTATTATGAGATTTCTCAAATATTATCCTTTTGTGGATATATATATATATATTTGTGATTCTTGATATCATTGGTTTGAGAATGAAATATTATGTGATTCTTAGAGAATCTTTTATTTGAACATATTTCATTCTATTGAAATAGGAGTACGTTGATTTAATATCATTTAGATTATCTTGAGTGAAAATGTTATGAAATCTTTATGATATTTAGTTCATTTGTTTTGAATTGAATTTCGTGCTACATGTAATAAGTATACATATGCTTGATTGAAATTCATGAAATATTATGTTACATATTATGAGAATATGTTCCATATATTGCATATAAAAGCTAAACATGTACCCTCCCTAAATAAGTTGGATGAGAGAACATTGAAATTTCTCAAAAATATGTTTTTGAGTATTTTGTTAAATATGCAAATTATGCCTAATATGATTAAATTCATTTTCATATACTTGTGGATATATGTTGAACTTTCTTGAAATATTCTTGAGGTTGACATATCCTCTTTGATTATAAATTTAAGAATTTCTTTTAAAATATTTCAATTTGTATTGAGTGCTCTAGTAACTTTGAATGAAACGACAAGGTTAATAACACTAAAACATTCATTCCTATGACGATGACTGGGAACTATATGTGAACTTTCGACTCTAGGGTCTATGTTTGTGTATATTAACTCTTTCAATTATTGCCAAGTTACATGGATAAGTGTATGCTAAAATATTAGATATGTGTGTGTTTTTGTGCTGATTGTAAAACTTTTGTGTTTTACAAGCATCATGTCAGCTGCCGCAACTACTAGACTTAGGTCTCTCACGATTAGGTTTGAAAATTATGAAAAGAGTCCACATGTCTTCATGGGAGAGCACTTGAGGCACATGTCAAACATGATTAGTGAATTGGTTGAAATGGGTTATGAATTGACCAATGAGCAACAAGTTCATGCTGTGATCCGTTCTCTACCTAATGATTGGGGCAATATTAAGATGGTCCTATCTCAAACTAAGTATATCCTTACTTTCGAGGATATTAGTCGATGACTTGAGTTAGAGGAGGAGCGGCAAGAGGCCATTGAAATGACAAGTGTAGAAGTGAACATGTCAACCTCTAATTCTAGGAATGGTTCTAAAAGGAAGGACCAAGGGAATTGGATGGGCAAGACTCAGTCAAATGAGGAGACTGAGCATGACCAACAAGGCAAAGAAAAATGTGCAAGGAAGAAGGATTTAATGGAAGCCAAGTGTCTCAACTGTGATCAAATGGATCACCACGCTCGTGATTGTACTGAGCCCAAAAAGGTACTTAACAATATCTCCTAGTGACTTTTGTGTTGTTAGTTGTATTCTTCTTTCTAAAGTTAATCCTATGTGGATTGTAGATTCAGGAATCTGAGCCAAAGAGCTAGGAACCAAGAAGCTTTATTGGGCTTCCAACGGGTTCTTACATGATTCCTTGAGGACACATGTGGAGGCAACAACAAGATGGTTGGTGGAGGCAACAACAAGATGGTTGTTGGAGGAATCAGAACATACAAGTTACATGATTCCTTGAAATGTTTAATTTGTCATGCTAGACTAGACCATATGGGTCAAAAGCATATATATATCTATATAAAAGCTAGCAAAATAAGATTTGTGAGCAAACTTAAGTGGAATAGCCCACTTGTGAACATTGTCTAGCAGGAAAAACAATAAGAAAATCATTTAATTTTAAAAAGGTTACTAAGAGTCTAATATTGTAGTTAATTCATTTGAATGTTCATGGTCCAATGAATGTGATAATAAAGTGTAGAGCTTCTATGTTTCATCACATTTCACTTGATTTGGTCTTGTTTATTTGACCTCAGATGAGTCTGAACTGATAAGTTGCTTTAGAAAACATGTGAGCTTGATTGAAAATCATATAAACCTAAGAGGTTAAGGCCTCAAAGACTATTGTTGGCATTATTTTGGTGAATATTGTGATGCAAAATGGATAGTTTATTAGCTAACTATCCTAAAAGCCTGCAACAAAATATTGTTGTGGGGAAAGAACCTAGAATGCTCCTTGATATGATAGGATCAACAATTGCACAAGACTTGTGAATCTCTTGTTAAGGAGATCTACCTTTGTTGCAATATGTGATCTTGACCTTGAACTTGTATAGAAAGTTGTTACCACTCCATATAAGCTATGGATTAGAGCCTAATGTGAGAATCTTTGGACTTCAGGGGCATATGACCCATGAACACAACCCCTCCTATGGAAATGCCAAAGGGAGAAAGAAGAACGTCTTTATGGGATACTCTAACCTTCAGAGCTTTTTTGATTCATTGGGTTATAAGACAGTGGGAGTGCAACTAAAACTTAAACAATATATATCACATTCTAAGGAATGGATTTCCAAAGAAGGGTGAGATAGGTCAAAGCTCGTCTCTATTAGCTCTCTAAACCAAATTGGATCCCTTCATTCAAGTGGGAGGATTTTAATTGATGATGAATAAGTTTATCATCAAGGTCCACCTTCATCATCATCAAGAGCGAATGAAAGTGACCATGTTCTTGTTCCAAGTGGGGGCAAATTCTACTCTTGTTCCAAGTGGGAGCAAGATAATTGGTCTGGGTTTGAGTGAGAGTAAAATCGATCCCAAAAGGAATGATATGAGATTATATGAATCTCTCCTAAGACATGGTTGTCAGAAAGTATTCCTCCATGCCATTTGGGCAATGAGGTACATGAAACTTTTATGACATTCCTACAGAATGGAAATGAGCAAAGATGCTCTTTTCGACCCTTCTAAGGACAAGTGGACTAAGACAATGTAAATAAAATGGAATAAATAAAGGTGAATAGTTGATTGCCCTTTTAGGAAACAAAGTTATTTGAGAATAAAATGGTGCTTAATTGTAAGGCTAATGACATAGTTGGCATTAGGCATAACTTGTTATAAAAGGATACACACAATAGGATATGATCAACTACAAAGAGTTTTTCCCTCTTATTATGTACGTTATCCTAATTTTACCTTTCTCTAGTTATTATTGCTATTTTGGACCTAAAGTCACATCACATGGGTGTGTAAATACCAATATCAAAGAGGTCTAAGTGAAGTTTCATTGAAAAGGATCACAAACATGAGGTTTTTGGACATGTAAGGTCAATTGTGACCTTAAAGATTCTTCAAATGGATTGGTATACTCGTGGTCGTCTCTAGTGGCTATACTATGATTGATACCAAATAGTCCAAAAGCAATTTAGTAGGCAGATCATTAAATGTGATGACTTACTAATAGTCAGAAATGGTGTAGAGTTACTATGTAAGGCAAAAGGCCTTATCATCATCTAACTTTGAGATAATGAATATGGGTCAAGTAGCGTATACTCTTGAAATAAAGTTTCTGAGATAACATTCAAAAAGGTTATTCTTTTTCTACAAGAAAATGACATTAAAAGATCTTTGAATAATCTAATACGCACACCTATGACATTATTAGTACTCACAAAGGCGAGACCTTACAGTAAAATGTGTCATATTCTACCAAAAAATGACTAATAAGTAGAACTTACTTTGTTAGGTGTGGTAAGAAGTCTAATGCATGATGTGGTGCATATTAGATGTGATATCTTCATATAGATATCAACTATACCTGAGACTAGTGTTAGTCTTAAAATATACCGCAAGTGCACGGCATAGCTGTAGCTAGCAACCGGTAAGTACGGGTCGTGTCTACGAGGAACTTGGTTTCAACGATCAGAACTGATTAAATTACTCAAGCTAGGCAATCGCGGTCGTGGGTTGGAGACTAAACTAGGATAAACGATAGCAACTAAAAAGCAAAATAAACAGCAGAATAGAAAACATCTAGGTTGGAATTAACAGCACGATTGTGCTAGTGAATCAGTTACTAGCCCAATCAAACACTCCCAAGCATGCATCACAAATGGATAATTGTCAATTAAGCCCATCTCCTCCCTCTTTCAAGGGTCGAAGACTAATCCTGGAACTATAGTCGCCTATTCTCATGGGGCTAAAGGTAGAAGGATTACAAAATTTACAATCTCAAATCCCAATTAGAATCTTAACTATTGTCATGTTAAAATCCTAATCGTCTACTAAGGCGCACTAGGTAAAAGTTCCGTCTTTCAACGCTCCCCTAAACCCCAATAAAAAGGATGAATGTTCTTTCGAGCATTTCATCGAGCATGTGGCGTGCATAGTAGAATTCATAATTGCAAAATAAAGGGGGAGCAGGGATTGGGCCAGTACAGGATTCAACTACACATATTCGGCGTCAATCCAAACCTGAGTTGAAGGATTTAGCCTACAATCATGTTTCTAACAACAACCATGACATTCAATTCCACAACCATTGCAAACCTTAAAATAACCAAGAACAAGAGAGAAGAGAGAATTAAGAACCTGAAATTGATTGAATGAATTCAAAGTAGTATCAACTTCAGTTCAATAGCCAAATCCCAAAATCAAAATTAAACTCTGTAATGAAACCTAAAAATCGCTTAGAAGCGTTTTGTGCGAGAGAAACTGAAACTAAAACTGAATGTCCTTCAAAATAGCCCCCGAAGGAAATTTAAGTCGCAATGCGGAAACGGGGGCGGCACGGTCATGCCTCAAGGTACGGGCCCACCGTGCCAAAACACTGCCAGAGTCACGCCAGGACCGCACAAGTGGCACAGGTGTGCCACTTGGCACGACCCAACCGTGCCACATGGCACGGTCGTGCCACTTGGTTGTCCGGCCGAGTGTGCCGGTTCAAGCGGGTCGGTCGTGCTACGCGGGTCCGGTTCCGTGGGTCTTCCGTGCAATGCTCCTTCGCAGCTTTTCTCGCCTTCTTGGCACTCCTTTCTGCTAAATGTTATTCATCTTTCTATTTCTTCAATAAAGTTCCTGAAAATATTGAAAGATGTTATATGAGTTAAAAGTGCGCTAAAGGAAGCTGATTTGACTCTTCGTAAGCATGATCGAACGTGAAAACGAGGAAGAAAATGAGTCAAATAGGGGCTAAAAATAGGACTAAATAGAAGTTCATCAACTAGTATAGCAATAGAAAGTTAAGTCATGAGGAACCTGAAGGGAACCTCTGATCATGCGTTTATGGCATACAGGCAGTGATTTGCATCAAAAGGGTACAACGGTCTTGACTATGGTAGGTTCATATGAGAAATGAACCCCCAAATATGTCTTCCAACTTAGCAACAGTGCTAAAGTGGTAAAAAACAGTCATATGTTGCTGTGTTTTAGGAAGAGTTTATGGCTCCATCCTTAAAAGTGCATGAATCTATTTGGTTGAAAAAGTACTTGGATTATTTGGTTGGTGGACCAAATAGTACTGTCCGATAATGGTTAACCAGGACAACTTGTGATCACATGTGCCAAGGACCTTAAAGTATTATAGTAAGACCAAACATATTGGACATAAGGTTCAATTTTGTTAATGACATGGTGACACACAAGGATAATGAACGTAAAGCATTTCCCTACGGAGGAATGTAAAAACTTAACGGTCTTCGTAGATGACAACTATGCACTGGCATGCTGATTGTTTTCCCAACGTTCACAAGTAATTGTCTAATATTACGAAATTCAAATAAGTTGTCTTGCATACACTTATTATTAGAATGCTTGAATATGCATTCTTATTCATGGATGCTTGTGTGCATTCTTGAATGTGAAAACTATGTCAAGTAGGCTTGAGGTTAGCCCCCTCACACGGCTAACCGCCTCCATTGGTTTGAGTATCAATGGGAGATGAGACAAGATTTTAAGTAGAATTATCAGGAGGATAATTATGAGAACTTGTCAACTTCAAATCATGAATGTTGCCTTGATAATGACAAAGGGTCATTATAACATGTGGGTAAAAATGAATTTTACCTAACCTACCGTAAAGAGACCAGATGTGAGTGATAAACCTCATTTTCACCACTCTTTACCCCGGTTTATGTCACCTATTTCCTCATTTTTCCAGTTGAACCCCGCGTTATAATAGTTGATTAGGTGATATATTCTCCCAAACTCGCCTAATTGACATGTTTTCTCATTTGCAGGGGCTTGATTTGAGAAATTAAGGAAAACAAGGGCAAACGGGTCAATTTCAAGCAAAAAGGGAGTGACCATGCCACTTTTCCCGGTGACCGTGCCGCACCCCCAAGTGGCCATGTCGCGCCCTAGCTGACCACGCCAAGAAAACAAGAAGAACGAGCAAAGCAGTGATGTGGCACAACCGTGCCTCATTAGCGACACCCTTTTTTGTCGCGTTTTGCGCAACCGCCCGGGAGGAAGCTAGTTTTTTGGAGAGAGGCGGTTTTCATTCTTCGTGGAAGGCGATTTTGAGGGTTCCTTTCTCCTTAGTTTTAGATTGAATTCAGTTGTAATTGGTTTGAGGGGGGACTGAAGATTATTATTGCAATCAATTATTCGTTCTTGACGAATTCATTTGGTTATCAATTTAAGTACGTTTCTCTTCTCCCTTCTCGTGTTTGAATTGAATTTCGTTGTTCCTAGGCATGTTTTCATTACGAATTGATTGTTTAGTTGATTCAATGATAATGGTAGGCTAAATTTATCGTCTTGGATTGGGCGTAGCCCCTATTGTGCCAATTATGATCAGATTCTAGGTTTAATTAATTCATTCCTGCAGAATTGAGTGAACTCCCACATTGTATGCCGGATGCTCGATGAATTGCCTGAAAGGGTTTATTCATGGTTCTTAATTAGAGTTTAGGGGATTAGCAAAATTTAAGTCCTAGGCTTAGAGCCGCTTTGTGGGCGATTGAACTGCTAGCACGAAAGTAGTTAGTACTTCAATATCTGGGAACAATAGGTTGCATATCCTATGATTAGGTTTACCATTGTCCTGCAAAAGTAGGCGATCTGTTTAACCGAATCAGTCTAATGACCTTCGAAAGAAGGTGTAGATGTATTACACCGGTAACTGTTCCAGTCCAGTTATGCATGTAGGTTGAATTACATAGCTTAGTTTAAAATCTAAGAGGCACAACAGTGTGGTTAACCCCAATCTGGGACCTTTGTTAACATTGATTACAACCATAGTTTAATATTAGTCGCACTAATCAGCCAATATATGATTCTTGCTTAAATTGAGTCGAGAAGGTTACTTTGGTGGTTGAAACCGAGTTCCCTGTGGGATTCGACCCGTACTTGCCGGTTGCTAGCTACAGCTACGCCGTGCACTTGCGGTAAAACTACACAACAGTGAGTTCAAGTTAATGAGTGGATTTGGGAACTCAGTTTGGGCAACATGGTGTCCAAAAGTCATCTGTATAGCATTTTGGTTAAAGAACCAAAAGACATACACTTTATTGGAAATGAGAGAATGCTGTAGCACATGTTTCATACCATGTGTGCAAGAGACGACCAATTGGGTTAATATAAGTTAGATCTTTACTTATATTTGTCTGAGACCCATAAGGTTATGACCTTATATATTTGTACCCTCAGGACTCCAATCAGTTACTTGAGACTCGATTCAATGTTCGTTATCTTAGTTTGTTGCCAAAGGATCATGCGTGATTCGATTTGGCAGAACATGTCTAGAAAAACGAGTTGGATTTGTCGAGAGTCTCGTGGGAAGAGGAAGATCATTCACGGACTTGTATACTTCTAACTACTCACGTGCGGTTCTCGATGAGAGACTATATATTCCTAACATATGTATGGCATAGATCTCTCACAAGTATGCTGGTCGCACGACTTATTTGCCCAGTATGAAGATTGTGCAGAAATAAAAGAAAAATAAGTTTTTCTTAAGGTGGAAATAAGCACTCCCTTATGT